>JANRMT010062806.1:46526733-46572330 GCA_026402145.1 Polypterus bichir lapradei
TATATATATATATATATATATATATATATATATATATATAATATATACTGTATTATGGGGTGCCAAACAGGCAAATACATTGATTTTCTGAATATATAAAGTCAGCGTCAGAATATATAAAGTCAAAACTTGAATATATAAAGTCAACGTCGAAATATATAAAGTCAAAACTTGAATATATAAAGTCAGCGTTGGTATATATAAAGTCAAAACCTTTTTTGAAAATTTAAAGTCAGCGCTGGAATATATAAAGTCATTCCCGAATATATAAAGTTAAACCTTGAATATATAAAGTCAAAACTTGAATATATAAAGTCAGCGTCGGAATACATAAAGTCAGTGCTGGAATATATAAAGTCAAATCTTGAATATATATATATATGTGTGTGTTTGTTATATATATAATATAACTGAAAATCTTGTAAAAAAAAATATGGTTGATTTTCCAACAATGCAAGGTATGTGTAGTAAGTTACAAGCTAGGCAACACCTACATACACTCACCAGCCACTTTATTAGGTACACCTTGCTAGTACCAGATTGGACCCCCTTTTGCCTTCAGAACTGCCATGGCATAGATTCAACAAGGTGCTGGAAACATTCCTTGGGGTTTTCGGCTCATATTGACAAGATAGCATCACACAATTGCAGATTTGTCGGCTACACAATCATGATGTGAATCTGCCGTTCCACAACATCCCAAAGGTTCTCAATTGGATTGAGATCTGGTGACTGTCTGGGACATTTGAGTACAGTGAACTCATTGTCATGTTAAAAAAAACAATTTGAGATGATTTGAGCTTTCTGACATGGATGGCGTATTATCAGGTTTAAAGTAGCCATCCGAAAATTTGAAAAAGGAATGGACATGGTCAGCAACAATACTCAGGTAGGCTGTGGCATTTAAACAATTCTCAGATGGCACTAAGGGGCCCAAAGTGTGCCAAGCAGGATGGATCTATTCTTTCATGTTGTTGATGTCAAATTCTGACCCTACCATACGAATGTGGCGGTAGAAATCAAGACTCATCACACCAGACAACATTTTTCTAATCTTCTATTGTTCAGTTTTGGTGAGTCCATGCAAAGTAGCCTTAGTTGCTTTTTCTTAGCTGACAGGAGTGGCACCCTGTGTGGTCTCCTGCTGCTGTAGCCCATCTGCTTCATCTGGTTTGACGTGTTGTGCGTACAGACATGCTCTTTTGCATAGCTCGGTTGTAATAAGTGGTTATTTGATGTATTATTGCCTTTCTATCAGCTCGAACCAATCTGGCCGTTCTCCTCTGACCTCTGGTATCAACAAGGCATTTTCTCCCAGAGAACTGCCAATCACTTGATATTTTCCCTATTTTGGGACCATTCTCTGTAAGCCCTAGAGATGGTCAGTCAGTCAGTCATTGTCCAACCCGCTATATCCTAACACAGGGTCACGGGGGTCTGCTGGAGCCAATCCAGGGTGCAAGGCAGGAACAAACCCTGGGCATGGCGCCAACCCACCATAGGGTGCACACACACACACACACACACACTAGGGACAATTTAGGATCGCCAATGCACCTAACCTGCATGTCTTGTGGACTGTGGGAGGAAACCAGAGCACCCTGTGGGAGGAAACCCAGGCACGGGGAGAACATGCAAACTCCTCTCAGGAAGGACCCGGGAAGTGAACCCAGGTCTCCTTACTGCGAGACAGCAGCGCTACCCACTGTGCCACTGTGCTGCCCCTCCTAGAGATGGAGAAAAATCACAGTAGATTTGCAATTTCTGAAATACTCACACCAGCCTGTTTGGCACCATCAACCATACCAGGTTCAAAGTCACTTAAATCACTTTTCTTCCCCATCTTGATGCTCGGTTTGAACTTCAGCAGGTTGTCTTGACAAGGTCTACATGCCAAAATGCATTGAGTTACAATGCGTTAGATATTTTAGATGAATATATTTTAAATTAATAATTAATATTTATTAGATATTGCATTAGATTTGCGTTAACAAGCAGTTGAACAGGTGTACCTAATAAAGAGGCCGGTGAGTGTGTGTGTTTGTATATATATATATATTCTGTGCATATTGTTTGGCTTCTTATGCAGTAGTAGTAGTATTATTTACCTCACCAGTCTCTACTGCAGACATAACAAAATAAATATAAAAGAAACAAGATTATTAAGAGCCATTTTATTAAATGAGAGAGGCTTTGCAATATTCTAAGAATCATATATTCTTTGGGACAAAATCGTCCAACACATGACACATCCAAAAAAGTGATCACAGTTTTAAACTACAGTAAATCTGACTTTTATTTTTGGCTAACTACAACAAACTAGTTATCTACACAATTCTACTGTAACAAGTCTCTGTACAAACAAAGATGAGAGAGCAGGGACAGGAGGAATTACATGAAGATCGGATTATTCACTTTTTGGACATAAACCAGATGCCATCGAGATCATACAACTTTCGGATGGTTAGGTAGATATTAAGTGTTTTGGTAGAAGATACAACCCCTTGTCATAGCTTGTTCTTGTCACAGTAAATGTATAATCTGTCAGTCTATCATTTCCCTGCTCAAAATGAGTTTATATTTTGAAAGTATTCCCTGCTCCCATTTCTCTTTGTATTCTCTCCTTTTTGGCAATTAAGTCATCCCAGCTTGTATCTTGCCTAACCAACATGCAATTTTGTTCTTAGGTTTGCCAGTTTTTATGATACGGCTGCAGCAGACTCTGTGTTGGGTTATATTATTGCTTTCCTGGTGCTACTGGCCACAGTGAAGCTCTGGCACCTGTTGAGGCTTAATCCTAAATTACACATGATCACATCCACCTTGCGTCGAGCCTGGACTGACATCTCCGGATTTATCACGGTCATTGTCATTATGTTCCTGTCCTACTCCATTGCTGTAAGTAACCTTGCCTAAAGCAGTAAACCACAAAATTTAGCTTGTTGTTTCAATCTTACCACAAAGACCCAATCAGAAAGGTAAAATGAAAACAGAGAGCCCTCTTCCCATAGTACATCCTCCTGCCGTCTCTTCCCCAGGTGCGAAATGACACACACGCACTTGGCCAACCACCTGATTGAAAAGAAAATGTGATTTATCAGACTATGCCACCTTCTTCCTTTCTTCCATGGCCCAATTCTGAAACTCACATGCCCATTTTAGGTATACCCACTGTAATAGGTTCATCATGGGGACTCTGGTCTGAGCCTACTATGCACTGTTTATTCTATCACCTTCCACTCATGACCAGCATTAAGTTTTTTAGCCATTTGTTCTAAAGTAGTTCTGTGGGATCAGATCAGATGGGTTTTTGCTCCTCATACACATTAATGAGCTTTGGGTGTCCATGACACTGTCACCAGTTCACCAGTTGTCCTTCCTTAGACCACTTTTGTAGGTACTAACCACTACACACTAGAAGCATCCCACAAGCCCTGCAATTTCAGAGGTACTCTGACCCAGTCATCTAGCCATCATAATTTGGCCTTTGTGAAAGTCATTTAGACCCTTACACTTGTCCATTATTTCTGCTTCCAACACATCACCTTCAAGAGCTGACTCTTCACATGCTGCCTAATATATCCCACCCCTTGACAGGTGCCACTGTAATGAGATAGTCAATGTTACTCACGTCAACTGTGAGAGGTTTTAATGTTGTTTTTGATTGGTGTATATCTTCCATTTTGGTCTCCCTTGCATGTTCTCTAAGCTCAGGGTTGGCTCAAGGGCTCCCCTTATGATAAAGATACATGAAGACTGCAGGGCCCAAAATGCAATGTGATGAGGTTTCCACAAAAGGTTATAAACAGCTGGAATTATATAGGCTCAAATAAGCTACATATTATGATATCAACTTTAAATATGACATAAGTGGATTGGTATTGCTAAATTGGCCCTAGCCTCTGTCTGTGTGTGTGTGTGTGTGTGTGTGCGCGTGTGAGAGTGTGTTCACACTGTGATGGACTTATGCCCCGTCTGGAGATTACATACAATGCCTGCTGACATAGACTCCAGTTTCCCTGCCACCCTACTCGGGATAAGCAGGTTTGGAAAATCGATGGACAGGTGAATGTGGTAAAACAATGAAAAAATAGTAAGTCACTTTAAATGTACAGACAAGATGAGGAAAATGTCTGCCCCATAAGTAAGAGCCTTGTCCTTATGTCTTAAAAAAATAATATAAAACTGTCTGCAGGAGAACAAGAACCTCAGTTTATAAGACAAGTGAGCCCAATAAGTGCAATGCCATAATGCATATGAGAATATGTTCTGAATGTGACAGTTAGTTATGAACAAAAGACCTATAGGACTACTGTACTGTATGTTGGAAATGTAGAAGACAAGGTGAACTGTGTTCATAGTACAAAATGAAGCTCCTGTTTAATTACTGTATACTAAATTGATCTAGTTGTCTTACATTCATCTCTTAGTTTGTCTAACACATGGATAAAAATTGTACTTTTGATATCAAACCATGCTTTTTGAATGTTTGTTTTAGTCCAATCTACTGTTTGGTTGGACATTATACTCATACAGGACATTAATGGAGGCAAGTCTAACCATGGTCAGCCTGCAGCTGGGAATCTTCAACTATGAAGAGGTAAGCACATAATAAAGTACACTCATTTAATTTAATTGATATAATCTATATATATAATTTACTAAGGGCACGCAAGACGCACGCAAGACAGAGAGCCCCGCCCACCAACTGTAAGACGATGGGATACCATGGGATATGCACGACAGTGCCAGGCCTGCCAACTCACAGAGCCCCACCCGCCAAATCTAAGACCATAGGATATGCTCGACAGAGCCCCTCCCACCAACTTTAACCCTCCTCCCGTGTCATGGGATACACACGACAGAGCCCCGCCCGGCAACTGTAACTCTCCTCCCGCGTCCACCTTCGCTCTCGAGGCATTTGCACTGCCTGCTCATGTACCCGCACACAACAACTCACCAAACACAGCCTCAGTCGCTTTCGTCTGTGCTACAGTCCACATGCACCTCTGAGCCATGTTGACTTTTCATTGTTCTTTTCGGTTCTGGCTGATTTCTATACAGTATATAATCAACCAAGTCGCCCGACCATGGGGTACGCACGACAGAGCCATGACCGCCCACTCTAACCCTCCTCCCGCATCATGGGGAACGCACGACAGAGCCCCGCCCGCCAATTCTCACCCTCCTCCCGCGTCCACCCTCGCTCTCGAGGCATACACACTGCTTGCTCATGTGCCCGCCCCCAACACATCACCAAACACATCCTCATTCGCTTTGGTCTGTGCTACAGTCCACATGCAGCTGTGAGCCACGTTGACTGTTCACGTTGATAATTATGCGGCATATGCTATGCTGCGGGTTGGCTAGTACTGTATAAAAACCCTTTTTGAAGGATGATCCCAATCCATTTGCTGACTTCTCTTTCCTGGCATAAAACCAGTGTGGATTCCTCTAATCCTGTCATATTACCCATTTTTTTTTTAAAATTGCTGTTTTTCCCTGTGATTATATGTTTTACAGCATACATCTCTGGTCAAACCGTAAGTCAATTGCCTAGACAAGTGTTAAGTAAAATTTATAGCCATGTTTTTAATTAAAACCAGGCAACAGTGAGAAATAGAGTTGTCATTTATAGAAATCCTAAGTGTATCTGCATGATAAATGTGACACGGCACTGGTTTTGTTATAGACTGTCTTTTCACTTGAAATCTCAAAACTGCACTGAAAATAATTTCTGCATTTGACCCTTTGGGAAGGCATTTAAGTAAGTAAGGGTTACAATAAAAAAGAAACTGGCCATTAAAGTATATAATAGAGATTAGTGATTTGTGTAGAGTGTATTTCAATTAACCTTTGTAGGTCTTTGTTGCATTTTAGCCACAAATGGGCTAAATTCTAGCTATTTTCTCAAATGAATTCCTCTAAAAATGAAAACACAAAATTTTCCTTCAAATTTTATTCTGGGGAAGTTTACAATATGTTAATAATATACAATTATGATATAATAGCTGTCTCCAAAATGCTTTTAGGGAATACACAGGGACACTTAAGTATTTTACGTTGTGTTAGGATGGGAAATATGTCAAGACAAACCGTACCTTTAAATAATGTGGGCATATCTTTAAATATTTGAAGAGATCTCTAAATCAGGGTGGCACGGTAGCAAACTGTTACCATGCTTTGATTTTTGCACCCAGGAAATCTCTCTTCATGGATATGCAGGTTTTCCTTCCACAACTTCAAAGACATGCAGGTTTGTTAATTCTAAACTGGTCCTGTCTGAGTTGTGTATAAGAGAGCCATCTGATGGTCTGGCATCCTCTTCAGTGCTGTCTGGATACACTTCAGCACCCTGTAACCTTTAATTAGAAAACCAAGGTTTTAGAATGTATGTTGCATGTTATCAGCCATTATACTTTAGGTTAGGTAGAAAAAACTTAGATCTCAATTATGTTGATTTTTTTCATTTGTCTTATTTTTAGGTTTTAAACTACAATCCTGTCCTTGGTGCCTTCCTGATTGGCTCCTGCATTGTATTCATGACTTTTGTGGTGCTTAACCTCTTTATCTCTGTCATCCTAGTGGCTTTTAGTGAGGAGCAACAGCAGCATCAGGTGAGTCTCTGGCACAGGACTCTGATAATTAATACTACAACTTAACTCTTCATTACTGAATATAGCCAGCTATTTACGTATTTATTGAACCCAGTCGTGCATGTTTCCTATCCAATTGCCCTAGTTCTAGAATCACAGTGTACTAAAGCCCCTGCCAGTACTATCAGGTGCTTGGCAGACAACACAGGCCACTGGGGTTCTGAATGGGCCCCAGTTTACTGCAGGGCAAACATATGCACTTCATGGAAGTTTAGACTTCACAAGCTGTATACATTTTGGGATGTGGGGTTAAAATCAATGCAGCTAATGGAGAAAAAAAAAAACACGAGAAATGGGCAGAACTTGCAAACCATACCATCAAATTCTTGGCCAGGACTGAAAACCAGACTCCTGCAGCTGTGCTACCACAGAATTTAGCCATTAAATAATCTCATAAAACAACAGATGATATCCCCTTCTGTTCTTCAAAACACATTATAGACTGTGAAGCTCCATGGTCAAAGTAGCAGTAGAAGAACTGTCATGTGTACAGAGTACAGTGGAATTATTAATGTGCACATTCACAAAACACAAAGCATTTTACTTGATGTTCTCCTTACCCATGTTAGTCCAGCAACAAGGATAGAGCATCCCCTAAGATAGAACTTTGTCATCGGTGGGAAATGTTAATAAAATATAGAAATAGATAAATAAATATATACACACACTCTGTTATTGGTATAAAGGAGCCCCAGCAGCATTTCTTGACACATTTCCACTGAAAAATCCATTGACTAAAAGTTCTCAGTGTTATTGCATCTGAGAGAGGATGTGTGGCATTGTCCGTAATGGCACTCAGTTCTTTTTTGCTGTGACCTTCGGGGCGGGTCAGAGTGCATCCCATAACTGAGCCTGCCTCTTTAATTAGCTTGTTAATTTAGTGGGCCTCTCTGGTGGGCCAGCCCAACACACCACAGCATAGAAAAGCACACTGGACTTCACAGGGTTATAGATGACGTGAAGGATGTCACCACCTACATTAAAGAAACATGGACTCCTAAGGAAAAAAGAGTCTGCTCTGTCCTTTCTTATGTGCTAGGAGACCAGTTCAACTTGTCACTGATGTGGGCCCCCAAATACTTGTAGGAGTGCACCACCTGTACATAAACAGGGCTTCGGACGTATAGACTGCTTGGTGCAGTTAAAGTCAATAACCAGTTCTTGGTTTTGCTGATGTTAAGTTGCAGACAATTCTCTTTGCACCAAGAAGTAAAGTTCTCCATCTGACTCGTAGTCTTATACCCCTTATCGATACACTTCATAAGTGCAGAATCATCGCAGAATTTCTGCAAGTGACCTGACCTGGTGTTTTATTTGTAGTCAGAGGTGTACAGAGTGAAGAGAAAAGGAGACAGGACTGTTCCTTGTGGTGCTCCAGTGTTGCTCACATCTCTATCAGAAACACAGTCCGTGAGTCTCATAAATGGCAGGCTGTCTGAGAGATAGTCCATTATTGAGGACAGCATAGACACATCCACCTGCATATCTCTGAGTTTACCCCTTAACCGGGATGTCTGGATGGTATTGAAGGCACTGGAGAAATCAAAAAACATAATCCTCACAGTACTGCCAGCTTTGTCCAAGTGAGAATAAGTCTTGTGGAGCAGAAAGACAATTGCATCCCCCATTCCAATATTTTTACAAAGGTCTTTATGATATGAGGTGTAAGTGTCACTGCTCTGTAATCATTAGGTGAAGAGGTGTCTGCCTTCTTTGGAAGAGGAACAATGCAGGATGTTTTCCACAGCAACAGCACTTTCTGGAGACTTTATCACCCATTCAGTCTGTCCCTGAGGACATCACAAAGTTGGTCAGCACAGGCCCTAATAATTCAAGGACTGACTCCATCTGGTCCTGTGTGTAGCTTCCTCAGTTATCTCCTCACTTGGTCTTCAGTTATGGACAGCCCAAGACATTCCAGTTGATGTGGTAGGAGCTGTTAATATAGCAGGGATGGTATGCTATGACTCGTCATTGGAAGAAAGGAAGGGAAACTCTATTAAAAAAATTGCTTCAGCGTGTTAGATTTGTCCACATATACTTCTATAGCACAGTAGCCCTGGATCCAGACATCTTTCATGTTGTTTTTTTAGCTTTGTAAGCCTCCTTTCCTTTACTCAGCTGCACTTGCTGTGTATCCTTTAGAGCCACTTTGTCACCAGATTTGAATGCTCCCTGTCCTCATTCAGGAGACCTTTTAGGTCCTTAGTGATCCAGGGCTGCTTGTTTGGAAAGCAATGCAATGTCTTTGAGGGTATCACAGTGATGACACAAAAGTTAACCTAGGCTGTGATGCAGTGATTGAGACCCTGAGTATCATCCCTAGGTGTCTCGCACATCATTTCCCTGTCTGTCTTTTAGAAGCAGGCTCCTCTGTGTCTTGGTGGTAACAGTTTACAGACTTTTAGCAGGGAATAAGACCAATCTTGGTATGGTCAGATTGGCCCAGAGGTGCCAGTACTTTACACATAAAGGCATATTTAACATTTAAATGGAGCAGGTCCAGCTCGTTATTTTCCTTTGTGGAACAAGACACGAACTGAAAGTGACATGGTATAACTGTAGGGTTGGTACTGGGTCTCTGTCCAATGACGTTAGTCAGGTATATCAGGTTAAAGCCGGCTCTCTGTAAAACACACACATAAAAACAAGAAAACAAATATGCCAGTGGCCTGTGTCTGTGGGTGGGTGCTGCTTGGTTCTTAAATTTGCACAGAGCCCAACTAAAAAAAAAAACCCACTGGAACAAATTAGGCCCCAATTTCTTGGACTTTGAAAGCCACCATCCTGCAATCTTATGTAATATGTAAATATAAATGTGCTGTGTCTGTCTGTCTGGTATGACCCAAAGTTTGCACCGATTCCCCATTTGTAAAAGGAAAGACTGTAAGTGCTATTTCATTCCAAAATCTAATTTGTGCCAACACCTCAGGTACTGTCAGGTACCCCAATTGTGTAACTCTGTTATGTAAATTCACACTGTTAAACCTACCTGGGATAGTCTAGGCTGGCTGCAGCTGCCATTACATCCTTGAAGCTGGATCGGTCGAGAATCTTGTCCAAGATGAGCTGGCCAATGAGGACATGATGGCAGCTGCAGCCAAGCCAGACCATCACATTTAATGGCAGAAGTGGGATTTGAATCCACACCTCCTGTGAGACTGGAGCCAGTGGCAGTGAGGGGCGAAAACAAGATAGAAGGAATGAGAACAGAAACACGACAACTTAAAAGAAAGAAAGAGTGTATCATAGTAAAAGCAAAAGAGAAGGCAGAATCATGGTGGAACCAGTGCAGTTGAGGGCATTTGGGGATGTGTCCAAAGAGGACTGCATGGCCAGCACTTGGGGTGGGGGCAGAGATTGCTCTTGCTGAGCGCATTTGGGAGCAGGAGCAACCTGCTGCTCTGTATGGCTCCCCCAGCTGAAGGCCGAAGAATGGTGTCAGGAAACAGAAGTAAGGCTCAGTGTGGCGCTGTACACTAAATGCCTTGGAAGGTGGCAGGACCGGAGTCCATTAAAGGCTGAAAAATCCCGGACCATCGAGGAGTGTGCGAACTGACGACATGAAGAATCGTCTTTGCACCGAACTGGAATCGTCCCCGCATAATACAAAGTCATCCAGACGATCTGGATCTGCATAATTAGATCTGGACCACCCTGTATTGCTTATTTATTTAATGGATGGACTGCACTGCACTATTTGCACTTTGTGCTTGTTGAATTAAACACCAAAGCACTTTGCACCATCTCTTGCTGGTTATGCTTCCTCATTGCCCAGCTCATCTCGGACATGACTTTTGACGATTTCAGGTTCAAGGATGTGATGGCACAGTGGCGCAGTGGGTAGTGCTGCTGCCTCGGAGATAGGAGAGCCGGGTTCGCTTCCCGGATCCTCCCAGCGTTGAGTTTGCATGTTCTCCCCGTGTCTGCGTGGGTTTCCTCCCACAGTCCAAAGACATGCAGGTTAGGTAGATTGGCAATTCTAAATTGTTCTGTGTGTGTGTGTGTGCCCTGCAGTGGGCTGGGGCCCTGCCTGGGGTTTGCTCCTGCCTTGTGCTCTGTGTTGGCTCCAGCAGACCCCCATGACCCTGTAGTTTGGATATGGATGGATGGATGGATGTGATGGCAACGGCAGCCAACCCAGACTGTCACACTGCCTAGACCAGATTTTGCACAGATTTACAATTTGTACAGGGATGGACCACAGACTCTGTTTCATACCAACATTAAATTGGTGTTCCATACCAGTACACCAGGGGTGTTGAACTCCGGGCCTGGTGGGCCGCAGGTTTTCATTCTAACCCTTTTCCTAATCAGTGACCAGTTTTCACTGCTATTTAATTTCTTTTCCCTTCATTTTAATAGCCCTGTTTTTAAGGATTCAGTCCTCTGAATTGATTCTTTTCCTCATCAAATGACAGCCAAACAGAAATGAGATGTCCAGCTATAAACTGGGATTTTAAACTCCAACCACTTTTTTAATGAGAAGCTGATTCTTGCTTTTAATTAAAGTCGTTATTTAATTTCATGGCTTGTTGCTGCTCGCAGATGTTTCCAAAGCTGTTGATTTTTCTGTTTTTTCTAAGAACGTTAAAATGTCTTGGTGACCTGAGAGATCAATCTTACCAAGATCATCACCTTTCTTTATTTTCAAATAATGTGCAGTGGGCAGAGGTGAGCTGGTCATGTTTCTTATCTCACTATTTGGCTGCTAAGTAAGGGAAAAGAAACAACTAAGGGGCCCGAGTCAAGTTAATTAAAACTAAGGCAAAAGACGTTAATTAGCAGCAAAAACTGGTAATGAAGAAGAAGGTTAGAATGAAAAACTGCAGCCACCGCGGCCCTCCAAGACCGGAGTTGGACACCTGTGCAGTACACCATAGCTAAGGCCTACTAAAGTGCTATATAAATCAAATGTATTATTATTAAGACAAAAGCTAAATGTACATAGTGAAACCAAAAAAAAAAATGATTCACAGAAGTAGCAGTCATGCAGATGATGCCAGTGCTGTTGTGCTATAAAGTGCATCTGAGAATAGATGTTTGTTTTTTTTTTTATATTTAAAAGTTAAACCTGAAAGAACTACATTGGAAGACCAAAAAAGACATTTTCAAAGTAGGGAAATTTACAAAGTTAAACAGGGGTTCACAAAGTTAAGAAGGGTGCCATCAAGCAAGCATAGACAAGCCTATCTGGTGTGTGGCTTTTAAAATCAAGTGCAGAGATCTTAAAACAGCTTGATGTCGGACAAATCAGATCATGGATTAAGAAATACGGCACATTACTAGGAGGAAACAGGAACAAACATGGAAGGGTGCAGAATTCATAAGTCTTCAATGCAAATCCAATCTGCACACTGCCATTAGGTATTAGCTGCAGATCTTCTAGTTGTAAACCAAACTTCGGACATGTTTACAAACCTTGTATCTGCTAAGAAAATGAATAATTGTAATTCTGACTATTCTGCTGAACAATCAACAGGACCAACCTAGAACATGTATTTTCTTTGAATGCTGATTAGTCTGTCTAAATATTTTATCCTAAATCTTTTTTTTTTTGGTATATGTTACCTTGGAATCTTTTTAGATTCTGTAATCTTTTTAACTTTACAGTGTGATGTGATGATGCTTGCTGTGCAAAACATGGAAAAAATTGTGTTTTTGCTCACTACAAACTCATCAGAAATTGCTTTGTTTCTGAACATTTGACAGATCTATGATTTTTTTTTTAAAAGAGTGAAGTTTGTGGTTTTGAAAATTTATATTGAGTGCCCACAAATGTTTATTTACAACTCATTAGTTATTACAATATCTATAAATGTTGCTTATTAATGTAATTCTGCACTTTGTCTGTAAATGTTGTGGACTATACAGGGTGCACATGCTTCATCACCAAACCCAAATGACAACAAAAAAAGAACATTAGTGGCAAAAGAAAAGGGTCTTATTACACAGCACAGATGACCATTCGAAACAATTCTCCAACATCATACAGGCTTGGATATCTGAGCCTTCTGGCCATTCTTGTTTACCCTCTAAACTACTCCCCTTGCCTAGCCTCCTAACTCCAACACTCCCTGACTGTATATCTGGGTCAGTAAAACCCATCCAGTGACCCCTCACGACTGGCTCCATGTTATCCTGCCAGCACTCAGAGGCCTACAGGGACCCCTGAGGAGCTCCCCTAGTGGCATCAGGTTTCCCCGGACTCTTCTCCCGCACAGACTGTAATTGGGGAGGGCCATTCTGTCTGTCCTCCCCAATACTCCTAGGGGACATTAGTGGCCTGTAGAACATTAACAAGGGATTGTCTGCCTCCCACTTTCACCATGTGTTATATTAAATCATATATGTAAACAATTTAAATGATAAATTTGGAGACACCTTTGGGCCTACTATATAGAACATACCTCCATCCATCATCCAACCCGCTGAATCCGAACACAGGGTCACAGGGGTCTGCTGGAACCAACACAAGGCACAAGGCAGGAACTAATCCCGGGCAGGGTGCCAGCCCACTGCAGGACACACACAAACACCAAGCACACACTAGGGCCAATTTAGAATCGCCAATCCACCTAACCTGCATGTCTTTGGACTGTGGGAGGAAACCGGAGCGCCCGGAGGAAACCCACGCAGACACGGGGAGAACATGCAAACTCCACGCAGGGAGGACCCGGGAAGCAAACCCGGATCTCCTAACTGCGAGGCAGCAGCACTACCCACTGTGCCACCGTGCCGCCCTATATAGAACATTTGTCAGTTTATTCCACTGCGGGATTATGAGGGGCTACATTAGGCCATCTTTATAGCCATTTGTGAACCAAACCTTAAAAAATGGGGTACTGGTGCATCCAGAGAAACGGCAAGATACCGAAGAGGGTAATCACTGTGCCATCATGCTTCATAGAAAAGCAGCAGTAATAAACTGCTTTGGGATGACATTGACTAATCATCATCCAATTTTCAGGTAAGAACTGTACATTTTGATGCAACACATTTCAGAATTTTGGGCTTCCACATTAATAAGTGATAATAATAATACATTTATATAGCACCTTTCCCATGCTCCAGGCATACTATGGCCTCATAGAAACATTACACTGTCCATATTGTGTCATCAGCATTCTTGGTTCATTGTATTGTACAGTGATAAAAAAAGGTATCTTGCATTTTGAAATAATTTGGAGAAGTACTGCATGTTGGATGGAATGTTGGGGGGACATTTAAAAACTTAAAACGATCAAAAACTCAGTAATAAGTGGTGTTGGAATGAAGAGTCCACCATCATGAATGAGGCTCTCTGCCATGTAGCACTTGCACCATTAGATTCACAGATAGTTGTTACCCCAGTTTGTTAGGGTACTCCATATTCCATCTACTCATAACTAAACTCAAAAGTGCATTTAAACAACCTGGCTGCTCTTTTTTAATATAGATAGTGTCTATTATTGTATTCAATATCTGTTTGTCACAGCTATGTCACCAGCCTGTAGGTGACACAAGCCTCGAATTCAAATGACTGCAAATCTCTAACAAGGAGAGTGACTGGTGGGCTCATACACGTACAGCAAGAACAGACACACACTGTTCGGAGACAGTTGCTGTTACAAATAGAAATCATTAATGCATTTTGCTTTTGTTCATATTGTTTTTCACAGCCATCTGAAGAAGAAGAAATTGTGGATCTTATGCTTATAAAACTCTGCAGCTTCTTTGGTCTTAAATACAAGAAAGAGGAGAACACCACAAAACAAATGGAGCAAGACGCTGTCAAAAGTTAGACAGCACTTTTAAGAATGAGTAGTTCATTAAAAAAAAAAAAAAAAGAAATGCTTATGTCAAGTTAGAAAAATAAAAAGCACACATTGTATTATTCATCTATCTAGTTATTGTCTCCACGACACTAAACTGGAAAAAGCAGGTTTAGGAATTTTATATAGGTGTACCTTTTGTGTCCTGTTTCACTGTTAGTGATTTAGAGAGGCAACATCATTCTGCCTTTTGAAACTGTGAGCCATTCAAATTCTGTTTGTGTAGCAATGCTTGTGTGAAACGCCTCCGACATTGGGAATTAGTTTGTTTGCCTAAATGCTTAATCAAAGTGAATGCTGAAACTGTCTACTGGGCTTAACAATTAATAAATATGTATAATGCTTCTTAGAATTAAAGGATATCAGATGTGATGCTTTTTGGTTGTCGTAGCTTTCAAGGCTGGTTTCCCTTCATAAGTTTGAAGGTATTTGTCTGGGAGTTATTAAACTATGGGGAGCATTCATGGATTTGTGACAGACATCCTGTAAAGTGTAACTGATGAGCTAATCAGCTCTGTGCATTATATACAGTATGGTGCTCCACCAGGAAAAAAAAAACTGTTAAACTCAAAAATGCAGTGGAGTCATAGTCTTATTTCCCAGATACATGTCTTCCAATAGTAAGGTAGAAATATTGATTGTGTTTTACTTAAGTGAAAATAATCACACCCCTCCTTGAACCGTCACCTTATCGTGGTGGAGGGGTTTGCATGTCCCAATGACCCTAGGAGCTCTGTTGTCCGGGGCTTTATGCCCCTGGTAGGGCCACCCAAGGCAAACTGGTCCTAGGTGAGGGATGAGACAACGAGCGGTTCAACAAACCTCCAATGATGAACCAAAACTTTGGACGACATTTTCCCTTGCCCGGACGCGGGTCACCGGGGCCCCCTTCTGGAGCCAGGCCAGTATCCACCCTTTTTGGAGTCCCTGGAGGGGGTGCTAGAGGGCATACCTTCTGGGGACTCCCTCGTTCTGCTGGGAGACTTCAATGCTCACGTGGGCAATGACAGTGAGACATGGAAGGGTGTGATTGGGAGGAATGGCCCCCCCCGATCTAAACCAGAGTGGTGTTTTGTTATTGGACTTCTGTGCTCATCACGGATTGTCCATAACGAACACCATGTTTAAGCGTGCACTTGGCACCAGGACACCCTAGGCCTCAGTTCGATGATCGACTTTGTGGTCGTGTCATCGGACTTGCAGCCATATGTCTTGGACACTCGGGTGAAGAGAGGGGCAGAGCTGTCAACTGATCACCACCTGGTGGTGAGTTGGCTTCGATGGTGGGGGAGGATGCCAGTCAGGCCTGGTAGGCCCAAACGTGTTGCGAGGGTCTGCTGGGAACAGCTGGCAGAGTCCTCTGTCAGAAGTAGCTTCAAATCCCACCTCCGGCAGAACTTCGACCACGTCCCAAGGGAGGTGGGGGACATTGAGTCCAAATGGGCCATGTTCCATGCCTCTATTGTTGAGGCGGCTGACAGGAGCTGTGGCCGCAAGGTGGTCGGTGCCTGTCGTGGCGGCAATCCCTGAACCTGTTGGTGGACACCGGCGGTGAGGGATGTCGTCAAGCTGAAAGAGTTCTATAGGACCTTTTTGTCCTGTGGGTCTCTGGAGGCAGCTGATAGGTACCGGCAGGCCAAGCAGAATGCGGCTTCGGTGGTTGCTGAGGCAAAACTCGGGTGTGGGAGGAGTTTGGGGAGGCCATGGAGAACGACTTTCAGACGGCTTCGAGGAGATTCTGGTCCACCGTCCGGCGTCTCAGGAGGGGGAATCAGTGCAGTGCAGTATGGTGGGGATGGTGCGCTGCTGACCTTGACTCGGGACATTGTGGGTCAGTGGGGGGGGGGGGGGTGAGTACTATGAAGATCTCCTCAATCCCACTAACATGCCTTCCAATGAGGAAGTAGAGCCTGGGGACTCGGAAGTGGGCTCTCCCATCTCTGGGACTGAGGTCACCAAGGTAGTCAAAAAACTCCTTGGTGGCAGGGCCCTGGGGGGTGGATGAGATACTCCCGGAGTTCCTCAAGGCTCTGGAAGTTGTAGGACTGCCTTGGTTGACATGTCTCTGCAACATCGCATGGACATCGGGGACAGTGCCTCTGGATTGGCAGACTGGGGTGGTGGTCCCCCTCTTTAAAAAGGGGGACCGGAGGGTGTGTTCCAACTACAGAGGGATCACACTCCTCAGCCTCCCTGGAAAAGTCTATTTGGGGGTTCTGGAGAGGAGGGTCCATCGGATAGTCGAACCTCGGATTCAGGAGGAACAGTGTGGTTTTCGTCCTGGTCGCGGAACAGTGGACCAGCTCTACACCCTTAGCAGAGTCCTGGAGGGTGCATGGGAGTTTGCCCAACCAGTCTACATGTGTTTTGTGGACTTGGAAAAGGAGTTCGACCGTGTCCCTCGGGGAATCCTGTGGGGGGTGCTCCGGGAGTATGGGGTACCGGACCCCCTGATAAGAGCTGTTCGGTCCCTGTACAACCGGTGTCAGACCTTGGTCCGCATTGCCGGCAGTAAGTCGAGCCCGTTTCCAGTGAGAGTTGGACTCCGCCAGGGCTGCCCTTTGTCACCGATTCTGTTCATAACTTTTATGGACAGAATTTCTAGGCGCAGCCAGGGTGTTGAAGGGGTCCGGTTTGGTGGACTAATGATTGGGTCACTGCTTTTTGCAGATGATGTTGCCCTGTTTGCTTCATCAGGCCGTGATCTTCAGCTCTCTCTGGATCGGTTCGCACCTGAGTGTGAAGCGGCTGGGATGAGAATCAGCACCTCCAAATCCGAGACCATGGTCCTCAGCCGGAAAAGGGTGGAGTGCCCTCACAGGGTTGGGGGAGAGATCCTGCCCCAAGTGGAGGAGTTCAAGTATCTCAGGGTCTTGTTCACGATTGAGGGAAGAATGGAGCGTGAGATCGACAGGCGGATCGTTGCGGCATCCGCAGTGATGCGGGCTCTGCATCGGTCTGTCATGGTGAAAAAGGAACTGAGCCGTAAGGCAAAGCTCTCAATTTACCAGTCAATCTACGTTCCTACCCTCACCTATGGTCATGAGCTATGGGTAGTGACCGAAAGAACGAGATCGCGAATACAAGCGGCTAAAATGAGTTTCCTCCGCATGGGTGTCTGGGCTTTCCCCTAAAGACAGGGTGAGAAGCTCAGTCATCCGGGAGGGGCTCAAAGTAGAGCTGCTGCTCCACCGCATCGAGAGGAGTCAGATGAGGTGGCTCGGGCATCTGATCAGGATGCCTCCTGGACGCCTCCCTGGTGAGGTGTTCCGAGCACATCCAACTGGGAGAAGGCCCCAGGGAAGACCCAGGACACGCTGGAGGGACTATGTCTCCCGGCTGGCCTGGGAACGCCTTGGGATTCTCCTGGAAGAGCTAGAAGAAGTGGCCAGGGAGAGGGAAGTCTGGACCTCTCTGCTCAAGCTGCTGCCCCCGCGACCCGACCCCGGATAAGCGGAAGAGGATGGATGGATGATCACATCTTATGAACTGAAAGGAAAACCAAAAAAAAACAATACTTGAACTGGTATATAAGAGTTAATCTTTTCCTTTAAGATTTCAGCTCGACTTGTGTCACTTGAAGTAGAGCCGCACATTCTGAAAAATGAACACCATTAAATTCATAATGTAAAAGAATGTAAAAGAACCTCAATAGCAATAGCATTGTAGCACTTGGCTTTGTCCACAGTGCTTATTCTTAGCTGGATTAAATTCGCGGCCACTTCTTGTTGCGACATGCAGGGCACATAACAGTGGCATTTAAGCACTCGTGTGTATTCTCTCCGCCGTCTACTTGCCGATCCATTCACCCTCTTTAGGAATTTACTTCATTCAGTACAGGGTCACATGACTGAAACGGCAGAGACCTGGATTATGGGTGACAGAACAAAAATGTTACCCGACCACTGGATATGCTATCTGTACTCATACTGTGTATCAGATTTTGCCTTACTTTTTTAAAACATCTGTGCATCATAAACTCATTTAACCTCAAATGGTATTAACCTCAATATGCACAAAACGATGCAGAAAACTAAAGTGGATAATTATTAGGAGGCATGTGGACAATCCACTTAAATCCAATAATGTAATTCAGGCTTTCCAACGCAATATTTCCACAATATTAAATCTTCATATAAGAAATGTACTGAATGTTTACTTTTACTTATTAGACAGTCAAGCAAAACATTACAAAACAAAATAAATTAGTATGCAAATATGTCCGTTAATTCATGTTTTTTAAAGCCTTTTGTTTTGTATTAAAATAAAAACCATTAACACCGAGATGGAAAGGCACACTAAATGGCAGATCAGCCTAAGAACAGGAATGTTTACTTACTGAAACATCTCACTCCAAACACCCCATCACCACAGAAACGCCTCACAAAATGGCAGCTCTGCCTGCCACTTCTGCACGCCGCGTCTTCTCATATGCTGAGGCTGTCTTGAAACTTCCAGGGCTTTAAGTGTATCCTGAATACTCCAGGAGTTCATGGAATGCAGAGCGCCATCTACCTGTGTGACTGTCAATTGTGCATCTGGCTCTTCAAGTGTTCAGAGGAATCTGCAGACTACTACAATATTAACACAAAATGTTTGTACTGCAGTAACAACACGTGTTGTACGGTGATCGGCACATGCAAGGAAGAATTTTACTGTACCCTGTACATGTGACAATGACACTCAAATTATTTTCTAAAGTTACTACTTGCGGTGGGCTGGAGCCCTGCCTGGGGTTTGTTTCCTGCCTTGTACCCTGTGTTGGCTAGGACTGGCTCCAACAGACCCCCATGACCCTGTAGTTAGGATATAGCAGGTTGGATAATGGATGGAAGTTACTACTGTGCAAAACCATCCAAATGTAAACTTGTCTTTTTGTTTTCAGAGTTAACACCCAACTTTGCTCCAGAGGTGGCGGTCCTTTTATCCTGCCTGAATGCCTTAATAACTCATTTGTAGATCCAGTCACAGCTAACAACTTACAATGTTACATTTCCCTTTAAGAAAAATGAAAATATCAACACACTACATAAAGCTGAGACCTCTCCACCACCATGTCCACTTCATTCATGGATTGCTGTCCAGAAAAACGTGCACTGGGAATGTGTCTGCTCTCTCTCTCAACGCACTGCTGGATCATTCCTCCACACTGTTCTCTATCCCCATTTCACAATCAGTATCGGTGAGAGGTATGTGGTCGTATCGAGCACTCGTTCTCACATCGGCGGCTCAAGAGAACAACAGTACCTGCAGCTTGCTGCTCCCAGTAGCATTTGTGGAACTCATGGGAACTTTGGGCCTTTTTGGTCCCAATGGTGTCTAATTTGAAAACAAGCCTGTGGATTCAGCAGTGCATTTATGGAACAATTCTGTGGTTTGCTGGATTTGTCTGAAGATGCAAAATTAAGTATGTGTGTAAAACATGTAGCCTCCGGTCCCAGCCAACTTTCACGTACAGTGATGTCCATGTAAATTTCAACCTCATATCATTACATAAGCGGTAAATAACGGTTCTGACAAAGTGCATTCAGTTCGCCATGTTATACTTTAGTGCTAGCTTTTCAAGCAGATTTCTGAAGTCCCTGCTTTCGACAAAAGATGTCTTCATGTCTTAGAATTTCATTTCACTTATGTGGCAATGCCACATTTTTAACTAGCAGTATTTTGGGTCACAAAATTCGATACATCAAAATTTGGTCTTCTGCTTAATAATTATGAGTTGTAAATTCAAGGGACATTATAAACAAAGAGACAAATTTTGGGTTGTCTTAAGTTACATCTTGTACAATATGCTATTACAGAAAGGAGCTTAGAAATTGTAGACTCCAGCAGTACTCATATGTACATTTTTTGCTTTCATTTTCACATTAAGCATTTAGTGATAATTCACAACAACTGCATACAGGGCTGTGAAATCGGAAGCAATTATTGGTTTACTGGAGTCGGAAAAAGTGTTCCACCTCCAACTAAATGTAATATTTCTAATTAGACACATATAAACAAAAGACCTGTGTGAGTATGGAGAAGGCCACTCTGCTCACGCTCAACCACAGCTACTAGATGTCGCATGCATGAACTTCTCAAGACCTGTGTGCGGCAAATACCATGACACGAATAAATGAATGAATGAATGAACGTCGAAACAAAGCAAACGCCCCGGCTCAACAATGTGCAAGTGAAACGCCTCAGCAGCAGAGAGCAAGGCTTGAAATTTTCACTAAAAACATTGTCTATAGGCGGTACGGTGGCACAGTGGTAGCGCTGCTGCCTCGCAGTTAGGAGACCTGGGTTCGCTTCCCGGGTCCTCCCTGCGTGGGTTTGCATGTTCTCCCTGTGTCTGCGTGGGTTTCCTTCGGGTGCTCCGGTGTCCTCCCACAGTCCAAAGACATGCAGGTTAGGTGCATTGGCGATCCTAAATTATCCCTAGTGTGTGCTTGGTGTGTGTGTGTGCCCTGTGGTGGGTTGGCGCCCTGCCCGGGGTTTGTTTCCTGCCTTGCACTCTGTGTTGGCTCAGATTGGATCCAGCAGACCCCCCATGACCCTGTGTTAGGATATATGGGTTGGATAATTGTCTATCTGGAGGTATGTTTTCAAGACAAAGATTAATAGGACTCATTTGCCAGCAATATGGCTAAGATATGGCATCGTCAGTGGGGCAGGAAGCACATGTGGGTCCACGTCCTCTTCATTGAGTAATTCTTAAGAGTTCGATGACGTCTCTCCAAGTTCATGGATATAGTAAAACTGTTACAGTCTTCGGGTTGTTTTTTGTCCCAAAAAACCACATGCAGCTAGTATCACATATACTGATTCGATTAAACTATTTTTTCTTCTAGACTTTTGATGAATATAGAGCTTCTTTTTTAACATTGCAAGTTTAGTCTTATATTTAATGATACTCTGTGTTTGTCAGCTACAACATTACTACAGCCAATAAACCTGAACTTTAACAGGGTCGATTGCCAAAAAGTAGCACAAGGATTCACGCTGGGGTGATGAAGTGCCTTGTATCGTACTTTCAAACAACATAATAAATGAGTCCAGTTTGGAGGTACCAGAAATTGAGGAGCCAGTCATTGGTACCATAAACTGAGCAGTCAAAGGTTTGTGTACCAACTCCTCTGCCCTGTGCCAAACTACTGCAAATGCTGTCTAACTCTATACAGTTGTGCTTGAAAGTTTGTGAACCCTTTAGAATTTTCTATATTTCTGCATAAATATGACCTAAAACATCATCAAATTTTCAGTAAAGTCCTAAAAGTAGATAAAGAGAAACCAGTTAAACAAATGAGACAAAAATATTATACTTGGTCATTTATTTATTAAGGAAAATGATTGAATATTACATATTTGTGAGTGGCAAAAGTATGTGAACCTCTAGGATTAGCAGTTAGTTTAAAGGTGAAATTAGACTCAGGTGTTTTCAATCAATGGGATGACAGTCAGGTGTGAGTGGGCACCCTGTGTTATTTAAAGAACAGATCTATCAAAGTCTGCCCTTCACAACACGTTTGTGGAAGTGTATCATGGCACAAACAAAGGCGATTTCTGAGGACCTCAGAAAAAGAGTTGTTGATGCTCATCAGGCTGGAAAAGGTTACAAAACCATCTCTAAAGAGTTTGGACTCTACCAATCCACAGTCAGACAGGTTGTGTACAAATGGAAGAAATTCAAGACCATTGTTACCCTCCCCAGGAGTGGTCGACCAACAAAGATCACTCCAAGAGCAAGGCGTGTAATAGTCGGCGAGGTCACAAAGGACCCCAGGGTAACTATTTCTAAGCAACTCTCTCACATTGGCTAATGTTCATGTTCATGAGTCCACCATCAGGAGAACACTGGACAACAATGGTGTGCATCCCAGGGTTGCAAGGAGAAAGCCACTACTCTTCAAAAAAAACATTGCTGCTCATCTGCAGTTTGCTAAAGATCACATGGACAAACCAGAAGGCTACTGGAAGAATGTTTTGTGGACGGATAAAACCAAATTAGAACTTTTTGGTTTAAATGAAAAGCGTTATGTTTGGAGAAAGGAAAACACTGCATTCCAGCATAAGAACCTTACCCCATCTGTGAAACATGGTGGTGGTAGTATCATGGTTTGGGCCTGTTTTGCTGCATCTGGGCCAGGACGGCTTGCCTTCATTGATGGAACAATGAATTCTCATTCATTCATGCAGCAAGACAATGACCCTAAGCACACAAGTCGTTCTACCAAAGAATGATTAAAGAAGAATAAAGTTAATATTTTGGAATGGCAAAGTCAAAGTCCTGACCTTAACCCAATCAAAATTTTGTGGAAGGACCTGAAGAGAGCAGTTAATGTGAGGAAACCCACCAACATCCCAGAGTTGAAGCTGTTCTGTACGGAGGAATGGGCTAAAATTCTCCCAAGCCAGTGTGCAGGAATGATCAAAAGTTACCGGAAACGTTTAGTTGCAGTTATTGCTGCAAAGGGGGGGGTCACACCAGTTACTGAAAGCAAAGGTTCATATACTTTTGCCACTCACAAATATGTAATATTCAATCATTTTCCTTAATAAATAAATGACCAAGTATAATATTTGTGTCTCATTTGTTTAACTGGTTTCTCTTTATCTACTTTTAGGACTTGAGTGAAAATCTGATGATGTTTTAGGTCATATTTATGCAGAAATATAGAAAATTCTAAAGGGTTCACAAACTTTCAACCACAACTGTACATCTCCCTAGGTTTTGCTTACTACAGCTGACCAGTTTCCACACCTGTTAAGCTTTGCATCTTCTTTATGATGAAACAAAAAAAAAAAAAAGATACCCACAAACCCTTGACATCACTGCAATTACCTGAAAAATAACTTTACATTTCTTTTCATCTGTTGTACTGTCAGTGAGAATTTTCCATTGTCACAGTCAGGCAGCAAGAATGTAAGGGGAAAATAAAAATAAAACTGAGCGGATCCCATCTTTGAATGACTGATCAACACCTAAGACACATCCAATTGATTAAAGCATTTGCAAAATCTGCTTTTTCTGTTCTAGAAAATTATCATCTGTTTATATGTATGGAAAATAAACATTTCTGTAACAGTTAAAGGTTTAAAAAATTTGCTGTGAAATGTATTATTTAAGCGGAGTGAAATCAAATTATTCCTTACCACTCAACCTAAATAAGGAGAAATACCTCTAACCAAAGTACAGTTTATACCTCTGCATTAATGTTTAGAGTGCCTCTTCTCGGTTAATGTATATTTAAAACCTCCACAAAACATTCAAAAGAATGCTCTGCGAACACTTAGGGGGAAGAAATGGCACATTAGTGACTGAATGCCTTTAATTCTAAATGAAACTGCACAAAAAAAGGCACTGTCCCTCATAGACTAGGCAAAGTAGCGAAATTAAATACATTTTTTTTTTTTTTTAAAAAAAGGATGCCATCTGTAAAGAATTTTTTTTTTCTTCCAGACCCTAAAATACTTACATTCCAGAACTGTTCTAACAAAAAAGTTACATGTTCCCATCTCCACGCAGCATAATGGAGAAAGGAAAGACAGAAAATGCTGAATCAGCAAGATATTTTTCTCCTTTTTATTTAGAATGATACGTTCATGTCCAAACTCATTTCTTTTCTTTTTTATCATCTTTCTTTGATGAAGCATCTCCTTTCTCTTTGTCCTTGTCTTTTTCTTTGTCCTTTTCTTCCCTCTTGTCTTTTTTACCCTCGTCCTTCTCCTGGCCTTCTTTTTTCTCAGCGTCACGGTTGGCGATCTTGTTGTTGATGAGGTTGTGCAGCGCTACTACAGATCGGATAAGGGAGGCCAGGTATACAACCAGCATCTGGTCGTTGGTCTTCAGATAGAAGGCTTTGATGAATTCTTGCAAGTTAACATCTGGCAGCAGGTTGAAGACATCCTGCAACTGATAGATGATTTGGTGATTGATGGGTAATTTGCCCGTTGCCACCTTTTCCAAATAGCTTTTGATGTCAAGTAGTTTTGAGTTTAGCCCTTTCAAGCCGTGCACTTGATTTGTGATGCGCTGGGACAGGGTACCAACAGTAGTGTCCTTGATGTCTCTGTAAATAAAATGAAACAACACTTAGTGTTTCACTGGTATACAGCTACAGAATATCAGAAATACTACTAAAAACTATTGGGCATCAGGAATTTGTTAAATAAACATTTAATAGATTGTTTAATTCAATCCAGTGTCTAAAGTAATAACTTTTACCCTTTTAAGTAACTTGGTATTTTTTTTTACTCAGTAGTTCAATACATTGCATTTCTGAAAAAGATATTATGCAACATACAGCATCAAGCTACTGAAGGCTTAAATCGGTCTGCAACTTTTCATTTAAAAAGGTGCTTTTTAACTGAATTTAGCTGCTGCCATGTTTGTATCAGCCTCTAAATTAACCAAATTCTGTTCACTTCTTACAGGAATTAAACAAGATTTATTCTACTGCAGTGATGCACAACGCTGCTAACCTTATGGTCGCCCGTGTAGCTTTTTGGAGGTTTAATTTTTTTCCCCTTTCTCTATTGAAAATCCATAATCTTTACTTACTACCTTACTGGACAGGGTGGTATCAAACAGAGTCGCCAATGTAGGTCAGCATGAGCATATACAACCAGTCTGAATGATACAAACATGGGATGCACATGCGATTGTCACTGACTTCATGTCGGGCATTGCCCACGTTTTGGAGCGCAAACTGGCTGGTCTCTTTTCAATGCATCCTATCAACAAGACAGTTCACAATGGGCAGAAGAGGCAATGGCAGTTAAACACACCATATTGACTTTTTTGGAGAGATGCAATAATGTATGTGCAATCTACACGCTTCCGTTAGGTTGTTGTTGTTGGAAACTTTGTGTTGCCATCAGGGAAAAGTAGTGTTTCTTCCCCATGTAGAGGCCTATCCGCAAGAATTAAAAAGATGTGTTGTTTGGTGAAAGTGAAATCCACATGCGCGAGTGGCAAAGACGTGATGTGGCTGGCGCACAACGCAGGCCGGGGGCGTTGGCAAACGAAACGAGCAAGGGCAAAGCCCCCTAGTTAGTCTAATTACAAATAGGAGTCAGAGGTTAGTTAGGTTACACGAAAAATACCAGTTTTTCATGCAAATGTAAAACACATACAAAGGCAAAAATAGTAAACCACACTGGATCACATAAAAACCTGCAGCAACTGCATACTTTAGGACAATGTTTGAGAATTAGCTGTTATTATGACCTAAACAAGTATTTCACAGGCTTTAATGGCATAAACTAATAACCAAAAATGATAGTTAAAACTTATTTTGAACAGATAGTTTTTTTTTTTAAATGATGCTGTGTCACTATTAGCCTGTACTTTGGAGAGAAAACATTTAGCTACTAATCATAACTTTAACTTAAAATGGTTAAATGAAAATAATGAATCTGGTGTCTCTGCAGATCCTTGACCAGCATCTGCTTAATAAACAGCCAGCCTAAAATGCAAAAGGGTGTACTTGTTTTAGTCCTCCATGTTCACTTTTGAGTTCGCTCTTGCAGTATAGTGACCTATGAAACAATGTTTAATGCTGTATAATAAATGCATTGTGGTACATAAAGATAAAAATGGCCTATCCTCATTGGAAAACTACTCACAAAGCAGGATCACTCATTTTCAAAAATGATGAAAAACTAGTATTTATAAAAGCTTACAACTGTAAAGAATTGTTAAACTTACAAAAAAATTGTACCAAGCAAAGAAGAATGATCATTGCAAATCAGTTTAAATACCTAGGGGTAAAACATCACAAGTAAACACAAAGCTCTTTATCAATAAAATTGCCGTCCATATGGAAAAAATTAAGCAAGACTTGCATAGATGGTCAACCCTTCATATCACTCTAGATGAAAGAATTAACACTGTTAAGATGAATATTCTTCCTAAGCTTCTTTTTTTATTTCAAAACATTCCAATATACATCAATAAATCATTTTTTAAGCAATTAGATTCAATAATAACCTCATTTATTTGGAACTCAAAACATCCACGTATCCAAAGAGCGACCCAACAAAGACTTAAGGCAGAAGGTGGCATGGCTCTACCCAACTTTCAGTTTTATTACTGGGCAGCAAACATACAAGGTATAAAAACCTGGACGCAAATAGATGAACATACACAGGCCTGGTCCGCAATAGAAGTAAAATCCTGCAGTACTTCTTTATATTCCCTGCTTTGTGCCCCAATAAATTCAAGTTATTGCCGATATACTAACAACCCAATTGTGCTTCACTCACTCAGAATATGGAACCAATGTAGAAAGCATTTTAAGATGGAGAATCTTTTATCTGTGGCACCTCTGCAAGAAAACCAACTCTTTCAACCACTGCAAACATGTGAAGTTTTTAATATCTGGAAAAGATTTGGGATTAAATTGCTTAGTGATCTTTATATAGACAACATCTTTGCATCCTATGAACAATTACAATCCAAATTTAATTTTCCAGCCACACATTTCTTTCACTATCTTCAAATAAGGAACTTTGTTAAACAGAACCTGCCCGATTTTCTTCATCTTGCACCCTCCTCCATGCCGGAAAAAATATTGCTCAATTTCAAGGACTTAAGACACCATTTCTGCAATATATAAAATTATTTTACAGTCCCTCCCCTTTTAAAGATCCAAGAGGACAATGGGAAAAAGATCTTTTAATCAATATATCAGAAAAGGAGTGGAAAATAACAATGCAGAGAATTCACTCGAGCTCCATATGCACAAAGCATACAATTATTCAACTCAAAATTATATATCGAGCACATCTGTCTCATCTAAAACTCTCTAAAATATTTCCAGGGAAAGATCCAACCTGCGAACGCTGCAATCAAGTCCCAGCCTCACTGGGTCACATGTTTTGGGCCTGCACCAAATTAACATAATTTTAGACCAAAACTTTTAATTACCTTTCAGACAGCCTTGGTGTCACAATCCCTCCTAACCCATTAACAGTTGTGTTTGGGGTTCTTCCAGATGGGCTTAGAGTGGAGAAGGACAAACTGTGACTGCATTCACTACACTTTTGGCAGGCAGACTTATTTTGCTAAACTGGAAGAATCCTAACTTTCCTCTTTCAAGTCAGTGGGAAACCGATGTGTTATACTATTTGAAATTGGAAAAAATCAAATATTCAGTTAGAGGATCTGTACAGAATTTTTTCAAAACCCAGTAGGATCTAATCAATAATATTTTAGAATAAGCTCTTAAAGCACTGAGGAAGCAATTATCTCCGCATTTCTTTTTCTTCCCCATTCATCTCTATTGCCCCATTAAATTCATCAATTTAGGTATGTTTACAAGCCTTAAGTTTTACTCCATTGGCCATGCTCTCTCTCTCAGGGGTGGGGGGCGACTTGTTTTTCAATCCTATTTTTTGTAAAAATTGATCTATTTGTATGAAATGATTACAATAAAATTAATAAAATAAAAAAAAAACATAAGTAATAATCACGACAAGGAATGTGGCCTATTGGGTTGTAGATATTTTACATCGATCACTTTCTCAGTCTACACTCAATAATTCAGAAAAGATTGCAAATGTAAAAAACTCTCTGATTCACACAAGTATTCTGAGCCTTTGCTGTGGCACTGCAAATTGTGGCCAGGTACTGTACATCCCGTTTGCTTTAATTATCCTTTAGATGTGTCTAGAACTTGACGGGAGTCCATGTGTGGCATACTGAATTGTTGGACATAATTAGAAATATTGTGTGTATATAAGGTCCCACAATTCACACTGCATGTGAAGATGTTAAACTAAGCAATGAAGTCCAAAGAACTCTCTATAGACATCCGTGATAAAACTGTGGTGAGACATAGGTCAGGGCAACAGCATAAAACCATTTTTAAAGCTTTGAGTATTCCCAGGAGCATGGTGACCTCAATAATTGTCCAGCAAAACCGAGTAACTGGGCAAGAAATGCCTTGGTAAGGGAGGGGACCAAGAACCCAATGGTGAATCTAACAGAGCTTCAGAAGTCCTCTGTTGAGATGGAGAAGGACAACAATTTGCAATGAATACAGAGATGTCCTCAAGAAAATGTCCTCCAGAGTGCAAGTGACCTTAGACTGGATTGACAGTTCACCTTTCAGCATGACAATGACATGAAGCATTCCACCCAGACAACTTTGGATTGGCTTTGGGTCAAGTCCGACTTCCCATTTGATGCTTCCCATCCAATCTGAAGGAGCTTGCGAGGATCTGCCAGAAACATTGGGATAAACTGCCCAAATCCAGGTGTACAAAGCTTGTAGAGACTTAGCCAAGAAGACCGAGAACTGTAAATTCTAACAAAGGGGCTTTCACAACTTATTCAATTAAGGATCTGAATACTTATATTAATGAGAGGTTTATATTTTTTGATATTTAATAAATCTGCAAACCTTTCTGAAAGCATAATTTCACTTTGTCATTTAGTTAAGATAGATGGATAAACATAGCAAAGTCATCCATTTAAAATTAAATCTACAATACAATAATGTGTGCAGAAAGTAAAGGGGTCTGAATGCTTTCCAATCCACTGTATATGCCATTTTACTTGTAAATGAAAAGCTGTATGAGGACACATTTTGCCAAATTGTTGGGCAAGATTTTGAGGACATCCCAATGGTTTTTTTTCCCCTTTAGGATAACATTCCAACATGCTTAACACACATCTGCAGGACTGGCTATGTTGTGTCAGGCTGCAATAACTTAAATACGTGAAATAAGGTCAATATATCCAGTAGCAGCCTAATCAAACAATGAGCTGTAATCAAATCCAAACTGAGAAAGTGCTGCCTGTGGTGGGAGAAGATATTCTTTGCCATAAAAGAACAATAAGGAGCCGATTTTCCTATAATGGTTTAACCTCATTAATATATCGGTCCATTCATTGTGTGAAGTTGATAAATGCAATTATTGGGACATAGGCAGACAAGTGAATCCAGTGTTGGAAATACACATTCACAAAAAGAGATTGTGCGTACTTCACATGGATAGAGACCAGGGCTAAGATTTGAGCCCGAATCTATTAGAGCCATAAGGATGCAACATTAACCACAACATCACAGTGCCACCCTTGCCTGGAAATATTTTATGGCGAACCACAAGCATGTTACCAGAAGAGGCATTTAGCATTGTAACAAATATTCAATTGGCTGTCATCCCTCTCAAGGCTGGAAAAACTTAAAAACTAGCTTTCTTTACTGAGCACGATAACATCAGTCTGAATGGGATTTAATAAAACAAAAGGTAATTTTAACTTCCCCAAAGACATATGGGTTATATTAATTGGCCCAGTATGAAAGAATGAATATATGTAGTTATGAACTTCAGTGCCCTAGTGACCCATCCAACATTGGTTCCTATGAACTAGGTTAAAAAAAATGGATTATAGATTACATTGTTTGAAAACTTGCAAAGTGGTTTTAAATTAAAGTCATCTTATAGCAAACAGGGCAAATGGTACTACTATGGCCTGATGTGGGCAAAATTTTCAATTATATTACTACACATTTCAATTACAATATGTTTTGTTATATAAACACAAAAATCTGAAGATACAACATTTTCACAGTAAATGGATAATAAACACTGTGGACAAGAGGCACCGGCCTACTTGACAAGAAAAAGGAAACAAATATTACTCTAAACTGCAAAATGAATCAATTATTTAAATGAATTGTCAACTATTTTAACTTAAATACTTTATCGCATGAACTTTAATAAAGTTGTCATGCTGGTTACTTTTATTATTACATAGCTAACACAGCAATTTAAAATAAGTCTCATGTTTAGCAGCAAGGGGGACAAAATATACAAAAAAACGAAAGAACCAATTTTATCTTTAGCTGTATATAATAATCAACCTACTTGAGCTTACTGTCAACGCATTTCTGGGAAGGCAATATAGGTCGAGAATAAGCATTCACAGACATGTCCTTTTTCTGTCATCTTGCTTATAATTAAGATTTTATTAAAACTTTCATTTTATTCTGCATAATAAAACATTGGTTAGATGGATGCATTACTTGGGGTGTGTTTTTTGTTTATGGCACTGCAAGCATGGAAGTAGTCTGCAAAATTCGTAATTGCTTCCATAAAAGTCTGCACCCTAAATACTGTCCACCGAAAGGACTAAATCCATACCTTCAATGTGCACTCTTACCTTAACAAGTGCTCTACACCTACTTCCTCTGCTTCTTCAGCACCAATTTCACTCGTCACGTGTTCAAAGGTCTTTGATGTAGGAGTCCCATCCTAAACAAAAATCACAGTTATTATACAAGAGATAAAATTGGCTTTAAACTATCCATCTAGAAAGCTCATTATGAACTCCTTTTTACTATAACCTTTTCAAAATGTAACATTTCTTGTATAATGCACTTCCAGTAACAGTGGAGTCTGCAAGTATGATCACCTTTTATGTAGCTAACATAGATTAAAAAATAATTTCCTTTGAGCTACTTAAACAGGCTTTCCCTGGTTCTCATATTATACAGAAAAAAAAGTATACAAAGGAAAATTCTTATTATCTACATAACTATTAAGTTCTCATTATAATTTTTATTTAGTGAATACTTTTATTCATGGCAATTTGAAAATTTAGTAAAATATGTTTTGGTGTTAAAAAAAAAAATAATAATAATAATAAGATGCTGCTGGTACAAAGTACAAGGGTGCAGACCCTGTCTGATAAATTTGTGGCACAGCACACCAGCCAAATGGTGCAGGCAACAGCCAGGAATTACAGACGAGGTTAAATTAAATGGGGTCATTTTCTTCATTATGGTTACAGCAAATATATTAAAAAGGGAGGCCTGAATATTTTTAATTAGGCGTCATTGCTTTAGGCATTATGGATTAAGCCAGCAGGCAGTAAGATGGTAACTAATCGTGCAACACCATATGCTGACGCTGTGCTCTGCCGACACTGAAAAATTCTGTTTAAAGGGGGGGATTTAAAGCATTATAATAATACAAGGAAAATCAGAAAATATCACAATTACAGTATTTTCCATTTGCATGAATGGGAACATCTTACTATAAAACAACAGTCAAGGATCTTAGATTTAAAAGTGAATTAGAACAGAATCAGATACATAACACACTGTGTGTACCAGAGAAGTCTTTAAAAAAAAAAAAAATCTGTTCTGAATATACCTTTAGATTTAAACAAATAGGGCCGTGCAACAGAAAATACTGTGCCAAACTAGGCCAACATATTAATGCAACACTACAAAGCATGTCTGGAGTAACACTGTACCAAAATGAGATATGAAGTAAAACAAATAACCATTGTTGTACACTCAAATGTCTGGTTTTGCCTTTGAATAAGATGTACTGTATTTCAAATAAATTCTAATTACAGTATATTTTAGTGGTGACATTTAATATGATAGTATGTGCAGACTTAACAATGCACTGATGAGAAAGGATATAAAGTACTTTGTGGAGATCTGTTACAGCTCTATACAACAAAGACATCAGCATTAGAAGCAGCAAAGACCCATACAGTCAAGTACATCCAGAGACTAAAGGGCATGTCCTACTCTGACACACTAAGGAAATTAAACCTCCTTGGTTTGATCCGTCAAATGTTTTTTCAATTAAGTAGTGAGTTGCATACTTAAGACACCAGTCGAAATTAAAAAGAAGTGCACTTTAGTCTGAAGCCAGAAAGCATTTTTTTTTTGCAAAAAGGGTCAGTGGGACCTGCAACACACTACAGAGTCATGAAACTAATAAAGCAACCTAAATGACACTGATGGACTGAGCAGTTTTCTTATTCGTGAAGCTTCTTATAACTGTGGCGTTTGTCACTTACATCATGCACTTCTTCTACTGATATATAGGCTTCTGTAGGCAGGCCCAAATCCTTTGGCTTCACATCAATGATAACTAAAACCTAGAAAAAAGGAAATGTGTGATTACAATCAGTTCTGTATAACCTCCACTTCCATATCAATACTTTATTACTTTTGAAAATTTGGATAAGACATGGATGTGGTAAATAACAGATCATGTACTATGATTTCCTTACCGAAAAAAATATTAAAAAAAAATGCTCCCTGTATAGAACACAAAAGCCTCCTCAAACTGAATAAAAAAATTCAGAAGCAAAAGGAGCCACATGTCAAGACAACAAAAACATTCTGCTAATAAATTAAGGAATGCCTTGTAATGTTTCTTGAGGAACTACTTCCCAACTTACATCTTCACTGCAAATAACTACACATCCCAATTCAGCAGAACACAGTGCCATAAGGACATGAGGTCCAACTTCACTGAAATGTAAGTAATTTTTAAAAAAAAAAAACCTCATCTCCTTTTAACTGCATTTCACAATCTAGCAATGTTCATTGTTATGTCTGTGTTATGACCATACATTTTGATGATCTTGTTTTTCTACAAAAGACTCCTCGAATTAATTACTGCCATTTTTACCAATGCAATACTTCCAAAAAACAAAGAGAAAATCTCAACTGGCATCCTAACAACACAATCCTTCAGTTTTCTGTGCTTATTTATCTGCATATTTTCAATTAGCAGGACAGTAATATTAGTAGACAATAATGTTTGTAATCTTTTCGTAGTATGCTGATCTCACTTTAGTACATTTATCAACAGCTATCCAATATGGCATGCAGTTTGGAGAGTGCAACATGCGCCCAAGAGCTGGTTTTATTTTCATTCTCTCACCAAGGGTTGCTCTTATGATGAAATATTAGTTTTAACAACTTGAATCTCAATTGTGCATCCTGTACTGAACATAAGAAAATATGGAAGGCTTCCGCTTTACCACTTTAAACAGATTAGCTGTAAATATGACTGGTTCCCTGGAAATAGAATGCCATGTGTTATGCATGTCATTTGTCATGAGTTAGGAAAAAAAAAAAACAATAGAATAGGAAGCATTGGCACCAAAACTGTAGTAATTTTTAAGATTAGGGAATAGTGATTAGAGTAGCAATAATGTAGTGAAACAAATATATTAATTCATTTTCCCATATTTAATAGGATAGAAATCTGTCAGAGCCAAATCACTGTTTATCTTATGTAATACCTTTCATGTATATCTCATTTCAAGTAAATACTCCACATTGTACAGCTTTAGTGTAGTTAGATTACACACCATGACAAAATGGGCTACGATGTTAACCAAAAAATAGCAGCGTTGGAAGCACACACCAGGTTTATTTTTAGGTTAATCATCTAAGTACAAAGCATTCAGCCTTCTAAATTGTACATGTTTTGAGCAAAACATAGCTGACAAAAAGGAAAACACATGAACAAGGTAACACATCACCATTAACTTAATTCCTCGACATAAAAGAAATACTTACAGAGTTAGAACAATATCGTTTCATCAGTTCATTAATGGCAATGTCATTCTTGTGGAGTTTGGGACCTGTGTGATACCATCCGACTATTCTTTCTCTTGCTATAAAGGGGGAAAAAAAAAAAAAAAGTATAGCAAGACAATCAAGATATGGGTGCATCAAATTTCCCTAATTATTTGTCAGAGTTAAATAATATCCAAATGTTATCTCACAGCTTCAAATGAGAGAATCCTTAATAAATGACCGTACAGGTATATTATATAACCCAGTGGTTCCCAACCTTTTTTTGGCCATGCCCCACCTAGGCCTCTCTAAAATCATGATGTCCCCCACTGTAACATATACCTTATTCTTATTATTACATATTCAAAAAGTAAACTCCTACTCATGTGGAGGAAGCCCATAATGTCATTAATTTGGTCTAAACAAGCTTCCAAAGAACATAAAAACAAAAGAGGGAAAGGATAGTTGAAGTACTGACAAAGAAATCGTTAAAAAAAAATATAATATGAAATAATATTAAAATACAGCAGAGACAGTTTTGAAAACATAAGAGATGTAATATTCATAAATATAAAATAACTTTAATGACAGCTTTATCTGTAATATTTTGATCAATTTAATTACTATACAATAAAATAAAGACAGAAATAAAAGGTACAAAAAAATTCAAAATACAATCTGAGCTCACTTTAAGATAAGTAGATTAAAAGTTAGTGAGATCCTTGTGCTTCATGCCTGCTGCAGAGGGATTTTATATTAGGCACCAATTTAGTTAACTTCAATCTCAAGTCTCCTAATTTAGTGATATCCAGTCTATTTCTTTTCTTCAGTAACAAATCATTTACAGTACTAAAGCTACATTCAGCTAAAATATGAAGATGGGAACGGTAACAACAGTTTTCTTGCGAAGTTAGTTGAATTTGGGTATTTAATTTCTCTCTCATCACAAAGCTATGCAATCGCTCCTTTTATATTGAATAAAGCTATAACTGACTCATCAGTTTGCATTTCCGAGAGTTTCTCTTGGTAATGCATTGAAACATCAGACAGATCCACTAGCAATGCATATATCATCCATGTTGGAAAATCAATTTGTTTTAAATCAGAAAATCTTTCTTTCAAATCAGAGGTTAATATTTGCAGGTGATCCAAAATGACAAATACAGCAGCATCAGTCACCTCACATTTTTTTTAGCCAAGGAAACTGTCAAAATTTTTTGCATCGACAAGAGTTTTATTTGTTCCTTGAAGTTGTTTACTCAACATATTCAGTTTTTCAAACATATCTGCTAAATTACTTACGAATGTTTTACCATCAACGGTTAGCAGGTGCTTCATGTCAGGCTTGTCACTTAAAAAGTCACTAAGAACATCAAATAGTTCCATAAATCTTTTCAAACAATTCCCTTTTGAGAGCCATCTTACCTCAGTGTGAAGTAAAAGTCCCACATGGTCAGCATTTTTATTTTCACAAAATTGCTTGAAGTGACGCTCACATTTGGCATTAGATTTGATATCATTTTAAATCGATCACTTTCTCAGTCTACACTCAATAATTCAGAAAAGATTGCAAATGTGAAAAAATCTCTGATTCACACAAGTATTCTGAGCCTTTGCTGTGGCACTGCAAATTGTGGCCAGGTACTGTACATCCCGTTTGCTTTAATTATCCTTTAGATACTAGATTTTAGTACCTAGTTCAATATATTTAGAATCATTTATATATTGTTTTGTTATATTGCAAAATGTGATAATCATTGTTACAATTACAATTATTTTAATGGTAAAAACAATTTCTAAGTAGAAAAACCCAATCCGGTTGTAAAATCATAAATTAAATGGTTTCTTCACCATCCATTCAATGTTTATATAAATATATAAATGTCTCTGTAAAAAATAAAAATGATTTGCTTATTTTTTTCTATCATTTTTAACAGTGAATTTCTGTTTTTTCATTTTATAAATTAACATACCTAAATTCTGAAATTTCCCCCCTTTAAAAATCAAACTGTGTGCGCCCCACGTTGGGAATCACTGATATAACCTATGCAAGCAATCATTCTTTTTGTTAACCAATAGGAAATGCATTAGGCAGAAACCAATAATTGACTAATGTGCGTCTATTTTATGACTTAATTATTCACATTCCCTCGCTCACATTGAACAAAATTACAGTAACCTATAAAAGTAACATACAAATCTTTTAAATATCGCAGGAATCCAGTACATCCTCAGCAAATCCAGACATATGCCTGGACCAGGGCACAGATCCATCACTCTGGAGGCCAAGACACAATGGCACTCATCATTGCACCAACAGAACACATGAGAAGTTTATAAAGAAAACACCCAAGAAGTGTATTAAAAAAAAAAAAAAGTACAAAATATACATTTCACCCATGCTGTACTTTTAAGAAAGAAGCTCTTTACTATCTAAATGTGCACTCACCATTAACCTTTTTAAACATGCCATACATGTTCTCTAAGTAATCATGGTCCAGAAACCACACAGAATCATCCTTGTCATCTTCATCAAAGGGGACTGCAGAAAAAAAAAACACATTTTAATTAAACTAGCAGAAGGAACAAATAATGTATAACATGAGAAATTTAAATAGAAGACAAGAAAGAAATTCAGGAAAGAAACAGTTAAAAAAAAACTATTATTGACCTTACAATAGATTATCTCAGAAAATGAACAACAAAGCAAGTGTAAGTAACCAATGCTTTATATATTTGTTACTTTTTTACTTTAAATTTTTGGTAAAAGTGCATTTACAATACATTACGAAGTAACTGCAAGACGATAACGTAATAAATTTTTTTGCATTATTCATTCAATCATTCCTGATACTTGCAAAACCAAATTGCCAAAGTAAAATAAAAAATTAAAAAACAATCAAGTCTAAAAAACAAAGACAGAAATATTGCAGGGATATGACAAACATCTCTATTCCAAACTGCAGTTAAAGGATGACACAACATGCATAGGGATTTAGAAGTGAATACCACTGGATCCTATCAATGTACCATACTGTGTTAGTCTACACTGAGAAAGGGCTACAACACAAGATCATAAAATAAAATAAATCAGAGTAATAGCATACCTGCAAAGCTGTTGGAGACATCAAGAATTTTCTTCTGCCATGAACCCAACAAGACCCCTACAACACGTTTTTGATTGCCTATTTTTCCTATTCTGTAAAAAGGTAATAAAAAAATTAATGTTTTTTGTAATAAAATGAAAACAGAAATAACTACTAAAAAGATTTTTACCTCAATCAAAACTCAATCAATTCAAACTTATATACATTGTGCATGTATTTGTACCTTTCTCTCTGTCTATTCATAAGTTTCCATACAATTGAAGTCTGAAATTTACACTTAGGGTGAACTCACTTTACAACTTCTACACAGATTTTATACTAGCAAACTATAAATTTGGCATATCATTTAAGACATCTACTTTGTGCAGGGCCAAAGTAATTTTTTCCAACAGTGTTCACAGACAGAGTATTTCACTTTTATTGACTATATCACAATTGCAGTAGGTCACAAGTTTACATACACTTTGTTAACTGTGCCTTTAAACAGCTTGGACAATTCCAGAAAATGTAAAATCTTTTGGTAATTACAGACAATTTGCTTCAAATAGCCAATTAGTCTAATTGGAGTCAACATGTGAATGTATGTTAAGGCCTACCTTTAAACTCAGTGCCTCTTTGCTTGACATACAAAATAAATCAGCCAAGACCTCAGGAGGAGAGGGAAAAAAAAAAAAAAACTGTGGACCTCTACAAATCTTGTTCATCCTTAGGAACAATTTCCAAATGCCTTATGATTTAACATTCATCTGTCCAAACAATAATACACAAGTATAAACACCACGGGACCACATGGCCATCAGGAAGGGGACTCATTCTGCCTTCTAGAGAGACAGAATCGTACTTTGGCACAAAGAGTACAAATCAATCCGAGAACAACAGCAAAGGACCTTGTGAAGATGCTGGAGGAAACAAGTAAGCAAGTATCCATAGCCACAGTAAAAAAAAACAAGTCCTTATTCGACACAACCTGAAAGGCTGCTCAGCAAGGAAGAAGTCACTGCTCCAAAGCTGCCATAAAAAAGACTGCAGTCTGGAATGGCTAATGGGGACAAAGATCTTGCCTTTTGGAAAATGTCTTCTGGTCCGATGAATCCAAGATTGACCTGTTTGACCGTTTGCAGGAAAAAGAGTGAGGCTTGCAAGCCAAAGAACACCATCCCAACCATCAAGCATGGTGGGATTGGGGCATCATGTTGTGGGAGTGCTTTGCTGCAGGAGGAACTGGTCCACTTCACAAAATAGATGACATCCTGAGGAAGGAAAGTAATGTGGATATGCTGCAGCAACATCTCAAGAGCTCAGAAAGCTCAGTCACAAATGGGTCTTCCAGATTGACAGTGACTCCAAGCATACCTCCAAAGTTGAGGTAAAGGACAACAAGAACAAGGTATTGGAGTGGCCATCACAAAGCCCTGACATCAATCCGATTGAAAATGTGAGGGTAGAACTGAAAAAAACGTGTGTCCGACCAAGGAGGCATATGAATCTGTCCCAGCTACACTAGGTCTGTCTGGAGGAATGGCCCGGAACTCATTGCAAGAAACTCGTGGAAGGCTACCCAAAATGTTTGGCTCAACAATTTAAAGACAATACTACCAAAGAGTATGTTAAACTTTTCACCCACTCGAATTGTGATAGAGTTAATAAAGTGAAATACTCCATCTGTGAATATTGTTCAGGGCACAGGTCATTTTTTCCAACAAAGTTAGTATAAAATCTATAGAGGGATTATAAAGTGAGTTTTAAACAATTCAGCCGAAGTGTACAGTTGAAGTCAGAAGTTTCCATACATGTATGTATGTTTTCAATAACGCCTCACTATGACAGCCTTGTCACAACTTTTTCTTTTTAACAAGCACACACGCTTTGTTATATAAAACTAATGCATAGACACTGAACGAAGTTGAAATACACAAAACTTTAAACACTGAAAAAAATCAAGCGTGCACATACAGCCTTAGCTGTCTTACGAGTGTAATTTATTTTATAAGGAAGAAGTACAGTACTCAGCTAAACAATCTGTCACAAAAGACCGAACATCATATCTATCCAATGTACAAGATGAGATCAATCTAGTGTGTGCATCAGGATTCAGCTGTATATAAATGAGAAAAGGCATCCAGAAAAAAATCAAATCAAGCAAGCAATATTTATTAAATAGAAAATAAGTTTAAAAATATCAAAAGAGAATTAATTTTTTGAAAATTAGAACCGTGACAGAACTGAATGATCAGTAGTAATAACATCAGCAATACGGGACCACATAGAAAGCGACAACGTATTGGGTGCTTCTTTCCTTTTCATCCTTACCTACCACACTGCAACTAAACTTCCAAAAATTAACAAATCCTTACATACCAGCGGTACCTTTACACTAATGTCAATTTTACTTTGATTTCGTAAAAATAAAAAAGAATCATGAGACATAACTAGCACTAATTGTTACTGTAACAGAAAGGAACTCACAAAATTAATTACCGACTCTAAAAAAGATTCAGATCAGCAACCGCTAATAGCAAAAATGTAACTATTATTAAATATTCCCGTAAATTTCCCCCTGGGACAAATAAAACACTAGCTAATTATTTAACTAAGACGAGGAGACAATGTGTTTAATTGAAATGTACAATTTAAATGAATGAACGAGGTGTCCTTTCATAATGTTTACACCAATTTTGTTACCTGGTGATTTAAGGCATTCAATGCCTTTTAGTTTTTCTAAATTCTGTATCCCGCAAAATATGTTCAGAGCGAACTTGACTCATAAAATTAAAAAACAAAATCCCAAAAAACTTAAATGGCATCTGAAAAGCAACACCTTTCCGACTATCAGTATTTAAATCATGACTATCTGCTCCGTATGACTCAGCAGATAACCACTTTATTATGTCCTACAGGGCTTCAACATATTCCTAAACTAAACTAAATAGTTGTGTTTTAAAAAACAAATCACTTTAAACCTAGCGACTGTTTAATGGTCTACTTCCGCTGTCCGATGGTACTTCTTTCTAATGAATGATTTGCACTTTCATTTAACAACGCGAGCTCTAACCGTGCTATTTAAGGTCTTGGTATACTACAAAAGTACCTTAAAATCAACCTGCTACATTAAATTAAATATGTAAATCATAATCAGGCTTTCTAAGCAGTGCACCGTTTAAACCAATTATTTTCTATGTTTCTTGTTCAGTTTAAATATGAATTAGGCCTGCTTCAAAATGCTCCGGTGAGACCCCACATTTGAAAGTACTATCTGTCATAAAAATATTTAAGTTTACTTACCGATTAAAATGATCAACCACACTTAGCAAGACTAATGGATGTACCACCACCCTTTCTACCGCTAATTCTGGCATTTTTCTAACAATACTAAATATTACAAAAGAAGATAAAACAAAGAGCTAAAAATCCTACTCGTTAACAAGACACTCCTCCAAAATCCCACAATTCTGTCAATAATGCGACGCCATCATAGTGCGGGGCGTCCCCATAATGCAACAGGGCAAATCGTTCCATGATGCTGTGGGGCATTTTCTTGAATTACGACACGGATATTCACAAACAGGCATATTACTGCCCTCTTTTGGAGTAGAGTGGGAATTATAATCGCGACAATTTGAAGGCCTCCATGTAATACTGATTTTAAGCAAAATATTCAGTTCAGTTCAATTTTGTTTCAAGAGGGCCATTTACCTTGTCAGTGACTGCAATTGTCAAGTCAGAAGTTTTTAATTCTTTTTAATTTTCTTTCTATTTAATCATTCACGTGTATGTTCAGATCACAGTCTGCATGCATATTAAAAACATATTGCAAAAACAGTCATCAAACTTAGGCAAATAGGTAAAATACAGGAGTGAGCATAATACAGTAAAAACATTACTTCAGACATGTGAGACATAATAATTAAACCAACATTTAGATTTTACTAATGACTGAAGCAAATGCTACTGTCCAGCCTACGATTTAAACCTGTGGGATGTTTATTCAAAATTGAAGTTACGTAGAAGATTAATAGCAGTTGAAATAAAATGGTTGCTTTTTAATCTTGAACTTTTGACCTAATGGCAGCAACTGAAGTTGAGAATGTAGTGATGAGTTCTGCCTGACAAAATCCACTCTGCTTTCCATAATACTTATCTTTTAAGCATGGTCTGTGAGATTGGACTGTTCGGACATTGCTATTTTATTGCACCATTTTGCAGTTTGATTTATTTTGTTTTTCTTGCTGACAATAAGATTTCCTAACCAGTGCAGCAAAACACAAGTAAAGACGGAAAAGACAAGATTTACTGTCACTTTTTTCAGATGGCTTTCCTTAAAATTCTGTTCTGAGTCAATGATTATCTCCATATTTATAACTGTCAACAATCTCCACTGCCTTGTGTATCTTCAGAAATCACTTTTAATTAAGTTCCTTAGTTTTTGCAACATTTAGATATAAAAATATAAAAGTTAACAAAGTCATCTTCCACTGAATTGGACTGTTTTCATTCTCATTTAGGCTAACCATCACTGAGTTATCAGCAAATTTTAAAATAAACATGTTTTCAGATTTTCAATTTCAACCATTTACTAAACCATGTACTAGAGGAGAAAGTGATGAGGAGAGCTTGTCAGTCAGACAACCCTTGAGTCCTGTTTTTCAAAAAGTCACTCAGCCTCCCGACTAAATTGAAGTCCAAATAAAATCTTTTTTTATAAATCTCCCTGTAAGAAGGTGGTATTCCATAGGGTAATTCATTTTTATAGAGAACAAACAGTAATGTATATTTGATAAAATGAGTAGTTCATTTTATAAGAGAAAAAGAAGCTAATTATTGAAATTGCAAACAGAAATTGATTATCTTCTTATTTTTGACTATAGTGGTGAATATGAATGTCAATTGAAAATATTCAGATATCATGTTGAGGTCAGTATTACAAGCACAGACAAACCAAAAGTGATGAAGAAGTAATACTTTGTAATAACAATAAAACTTGTATAGGTTCATAATTTACTTCTTCTTCTTCTTTCGGCTGTTCCCGTTAGGTGTTGCCACAGCGGATCATCTTCTTCAATATCTTTTTGTCCTCTGTATCTTGTTTTGTTACACCCATCATTTGCATGTCCTCTCTCACCACATCCATAAACCTTCGCTTAGGCCTTGCTCTTTTTCTCTTGCCTGGCAGCTCTATCCTTAGCATCCTTCTTCCAATATACTCAGCATCTCTGCTCTGCACCTGTCGAAACCAGCACAATCTCGCCCCTCTGACTTTGCCTCCCAACCATCCAACTTGAACTGACCCTCTAATGTGCTCATTTCTAATCCTGTCCATCCTTGTCACACCCAATACAAATCTTAATATCTTTAACTCAGCTACCTCCAGCTCTGTCTCCTGCTTTCTGGTCAGTGCCACCATCTCCAACCCATATAACATAACTGGATTCACTACCATCCTGTAGACATTCCCTTTCACTCTTGCTGATATCCATCTGTAACAAATTACTCCTGACACTCTTCTCCACCCATTCCACTCTGCCTGCGCTCTCTTTTTCACCTCTCTTCCACAATCCCCATTAGTCTGTACTGTTGATCCCAAGTATTTAAACTCATCCACCTTCGCCAACTCTACTCCCTACATCCTCACCATTCCACTGACCTCGCTCTCATTTACACACATGTAATCTGTCTTGTTCCTACTGACCTTCATTCCTCTCCTCTCTAGAGCATATCTCCACCTCTCCAGGGTCTCCTCAACCTGCTCCCTACTATCACTACAGATCATAATGTCATCAGCAAACATCATAGTCCATGAGGACTCCTGTCTAATCTTGTCTGTCAACCTGTCCATCACCATTGCAAATAAGAAAGGGCTCAGAGCTGATCCGTGATGTAATCCCACCTCTACCTTGAATGAATCCATCACTCCTACCGCAGACCTCACCACTGTCACACTTCCCTTGTACATATCCTGTACAACTCTTACATACTTCTCTGCAACTCCCAACTTCCTCATACAATACCACAGCTCCTCTCAAGACACCCTGTCATTTGCTTTCTCCAGGTCCACAAAGACACAATGCAACTCCTGGCCTTCTCTATACTTCTCTATCAACACCCTCAGAGCAAACATTGCATTGGTGGTGCTCTTTCTTGGCATGAAACCATACTGCTGCTCACTAATCATCACCTCACTTCTTAACCTAGCTTCCACTACTCTTTCCCATAACTTCATGCTGTGGCTCATCAATTTTATCCCCCTGTAGTTACTACAGTCCTGCTCATGCCCCTTATTCTTAAATATCGGCACCAGTACACTTCTTCTCCACTCCTAAGGCATCCTCTCACTTTCCAAGATTCCATTAAACAATCTGGTTAAAAACTCCACTGCCATCTCTCCTAAACACCTCCATGCCTCTGGACCAACGGCCTTTCCATTTTTCATCATTTTTATAGCTGTCCTTACTTCCTCCTTGCTAATCCATTGCACTTCCTGATTTACTATCTCCACATCATCCAACCTCTTCTCCCTCTCATTCTCTTCATTCATCAGCCTCTCAAAGTACTCTTTCCATCTGCTCAACACACTCTCCCTGCTTGTGAGTACGTTTGCATCTTTATCCTTAATCACCCTAACCTGCTGCACATCTTTCCCAGCTCAGTCCCTCTGTCTAGCCAATCGGTACAGGTCCTTTTCTCCCTCTTTAGTGTCCAACCTCTCATACAACTCATCATACGCCTTTTTTTTAGCCTTCGCCACCTCTCCCTTCACCTTGCGCCTTATCTCCTTGTACACTTGTCTACATTCTGCATCTCTCTGGCTATCCCACTTTTTCTTTGCCATCCTTCTCCTCTGTATACTCTCCTGTACTTCCTCATTCCACCACCAGGTTTCCTTTTCCTCCTTCCTCTATCCAGATGTCACACCAAACACCCTTCTTGCTATCATACTTACTACATTTGTTGTAGTTTCCCAACTGTCTGGTAATTCTTCACTGCCACCCAGTGCCTGTCTCACCTTCTCCCTAAACTCAGCCTTGCATTCTTCCTTTTTCAACTTCCACCATTTGATCCTTGGCTCTGCCCTCACTCTCTTCCTCTTCTTGATCTCCAACATCATCCTACAGACCACCATCCAATGGTGCTTAACTACACTTTCCCCTACCACCACTTTGCAGTCTTCCATCTCCTTCAGATTGACTCTTCTGCATAGGATGTAATCTACCTGTGTGCATCTTCCTCCACTTTTATACGTAACCCTATGTTCCTCCCTCTTCTTAAAATACGTATTCACCACAACCATGTTTATCCTTTTGGCAAATTCCACTATCCTCTGACCTTCTTCATTTCTCTTCTTGACACCATACCTACCCATCACCTCCTCGTCTCCTCTGTTCCCTTCACCAACATATCCATAGAAATCCACTCCAATCACCACTTTGTCCCTTGGGTACACTGTTCAACACTTTATCCATCTCACTCCAAAAATCTTCTTTCTCATCCATTGCACACCCAACTTGCGGTGCATATGCACTAACAACATTCATTATCACACCTCCAATTTCCAGCTTTATAATCATTATTCTGTCTGACACTCTTTTCACCTCTAAAACACTCTTGACATACTGTTCCTTCAGAGTAACCCCTACTTCATTTCTCCTCCTATCCACACCAAGACAGAACAATTTGAATCCACCTGGCCTTACTCCCCTTCCATTTAGTCTCTTGCATGCACAATATATCATCCTTCCTTCTCTCCATCATATCTGCTAACTCTCTCCCCTTACCAGTCATACTGCCAACATTCAAAGTTCCTACCCCTCTTTACCTTCCTCCTCCCCTCCTGCCTCCGGACACGTCTACCCCCTCTTCTTCTTCTTCTTCTTCTTCAGCCAACAGTAGCCCAATTTCAGCCTGCACCTTGTTGACTAACAGTACTGGTGGCGGTCGTTGTTAACCCGGGACTCGACCGATCGGTATGGAAATTTGTATTGTTGTCCGCATATTGATTTGGCAAAATTTTACACCGGGTGTCCTTCCTGATGTAACTCTCCCCATTTATCCGGGCTTGGGACTGGCACGAAGAAACACACTGGTTTGTGTATCCCCTGTGCCTGGGTTAGGTTCCTAATTTGCTGTAATGGTTTATTACTGCCAAAATGCTGGTTCAATTGCATTGATTTAAAAACAAAAGGTGCATTTAATAATACATGAAATTGTAAAATGGAAATCTTCCTTAATCTGTGGGGTAAAAGTGACATAATTAAATTAAAATGGTAAAATTCAAACAGGCCTCCAACACACCTGTTGCATAATATTTGAAACCATATCATTATTCATAACAGAACTTTTTTATTTATTCATGAAGCAGCTCATTGAGAAAGGCACTAAATTAGGATTACTTAAACTCCACAGTTTTAATTAGTTGATTTTGTAGGAATGCATAATTCCTTTACATTGTCTGTAAGGTGGAGTATGGTTGCCTTAATACTGAATTGGCAAATTTGATAAACAAATCATAGACCATTGGAGCTGGTGAAGGACTGTAACAGTATGCATCTGCAAAACAACAAAAAACACATGTATCCTTTATCCAGTTTTTCCAATGGACTATTGAATAGATAGATAGATAGATAGATAGATAGATAGATAGATAGATAGATAGATAGATAGATAGATAGATAGATAGATAGATAGATAG
>JANRMT010062806.1:46572340-46586041 GCA_026402145.1 Polypterus bichir lapradei
TAGATAGATAGATAGATAGATAGATAGATAGATAGATAGATAGATAGGGGAAATAGTAATGTTAAAAGAGCCCATAAATATTTAAACAACAATGACACAGAACAAACTCAAGTATAAACAAATAAATAAATATGTCTGTACTTGAAACATAGAAATGGTACAAAATATACACTTATTTCTTTATTCATTTGTTTATTGATTGATTGACTTATTTTTGACTCTTGTGAATCTATATTCGTGTTTGTTATGTTTCTCCTGCTATATGTATCTACATTTCCCCATGGTATTAATAAAGTTTATTTAATCTAATATTAAAACATTTTTTACCACAGGATGTGTTCCATTGTTGGACTGACAGTTGTTTCTGACCGGAGTCAAATGATTGAATCAGCCTTGAACTGAATAAGATGTTCCGCAGTTTGCCCAGATTGTCACACAGAGGTTTTGAGATGTTGTTCATTATAGCTTGAAGTCATAACTATTTTGCTTTCTACTACTGTCTCCATGAGACCATGCTAGCCCCAGTTTAAGTCTGTTGGCACCTCCAATTTCTGTGCTACTTTCACAATGCATGACTGTGAAACACAGTACACTTGTCTCCAAAGTCTAATTGATAATATGCAGAACCATTCCACTCATTGGCCTCAAGAAACGCACTTAACCCTTTCCTTCTTTGCCTATGGTTTTAATATTTCCAGCCAAATCCAGATTTCTGTACCCAGAAGGACATCAATACCTAAATCACCTGAATGGAAACCAAAATCGGTGAAACCGAGGTTTTCCTGAAATCCTCCACTATTCTCTTGACTTTGGTAACAATTTAGCTGTATGTTTTCATCTGCACCACTCAATAAAGTCATTCACCAAGTCTTTCACACACTGGTTGACTAGAAGGGAATCTAGAACTGTTCATTGGTGGGGTATCTGTTGATGACCTCCCTTTTTGACTTACAGTGTTGCAGTTTCACAAATTGTCTCTCTGTAATCCATGTAATTGATATAATTGGAGGTATAGAATACATCTTATTTTTAAATCTTTATAAACATTTAACGGATTAAGCATGTATGTTGCTTCAATCATAATATTTAGTAAAATAATTCATTTAGATACTAAAATCTTACTTTTTTAACTTCTTTATACCCTTTTTGTATCTGCCTGTGGACCCTCCAAAGGTTTGTCTTCCCCAGGAATGAAGCTTTTGTTCCCCTCTCCTCCACTGTCAACTGCCCATATCTCAGTTTTAATGCTAATGGACCTTATATTGTCATTAATTATATTAAGCATTGAACCTGCTATTTTTTGTCAATTTAATGTACACTCACCTGCCACTTTATTAGATACACCTGTTCAACTGCCTGTTAATGCAAATATCTAATCAGTCAATCACATGGCAGCAACTCTATGCATTTAGGTATGTAGACACTGTCAACACGACCTGCTGAAGTTAAAACCAAGCATCAGAATGGGGAAGAAAGTTGATTTAAGTGACTTTGAACATGACATGGTTGCTAGTGCCAGATGGGCTGGTCTGAGTATTCCAGAAACTGCTGATGTACTGGCATTTTCATGCACAGCCATCTCTAGGGTTTACAGATAATTGTCAGAAAAAGGGAAAATATCAAGTAAGTGGCAGTTCTCTGGGCAAAAATGCCTTGTTGATGCCAGAGGTCAGAGGAGAATGGCCAATCTGGTTTGAGCTGATAGAAAGGCAACAGTAACTTAAGTAACCATTTATTACAACTAAGGTATGCAGAAGAGCATCTCTGAATGCACAACATGCAGAACCTTGAAACAGATGGGCTACAGCAGCAGGAGACCACACAGGGTGCCACTCCTGTCAGCTAAAAACAGGCAGTTGAGGCTAAAATTCACACAGGCTCACCAAAATTGAACAATAGAAGATTGGCAAACTGTTGCCTGGTGTGATGAATCTTGATTTCTACATTCATCATTCGGATGGTAGGGTCGGAATTTGGCATCAACAACATGAAATCGTGGATCCATCCTGCCTTGAATTGATGGTTCAGGCTGATGGTGGTGGTGTAATGGTGTAGGGAATATTTTCTTGACCCACTTTGGGCCCCTTAGTACCCCGCTTAGAAGGTAAATGCCTACCTGAGTATTGTTGCTTACCATGTCCATCCCTTTTTGAATGCAGTGTACCTATCTTCTGATGGCTACTTCCAGCAAGATAACATTTCCATGTCACAAAGTTCTGATCATCTCAAACTGGTTTCCAGAACATGGCAATGAGTTCACTGTACTCAAATGACATCCACAGTCACCAGTTCTCAATCAAATAAAGCACCTTTGAGATGTGGTGGAACGGGAGATTCGCATCATGGATGTGCATCTGACAAATCTGCAGCAACTGTGTGATGCTATCACATCAATATGGACCAGAATCCCTCAGGAATGTTTCCAGCACTTTGTTGAAACTATGCCATGAAAAATTTCAAATCTGTGCCTTGAAAAACAAACCTATGCATAAAGAACAAAAGCAGAGATTGTGTTTTACAAATACAGAATACAGAAATTAATGGTGATTGATATTCTGATTTTTTTTTTGTAAAGCACAGTGACCTACATTCACTTCATGAAATGTTCTATACTAATACATCTACTGTTATTATTTATTTATTTATTTATTTATTTTCATACTTGAAAATATTTACAAGGGGTTTAAGCCTGTACTTAGTGAAGAGTGCTGTCCTGGCTCAGTTTGGTCTCTGCAGATGTTTCCATTCTTTGTCACTTGTCATTTCTCTTGTATTGTTTCTTTTGTTTTTTCTGTTTTTTTTTAGTTTTTTCCATTTGTTAGTTTGTTTTCTTTAATAATTGTTGCCTTGTTATTGCTAATCAAATTTCTTCAATCCACTTTGTATTGTTTAAGGTAAGCGTTTTGTTTGAAATAAGCTGTCTGATTTTACTTTTATTTTTTCTTCTGTTTTTTTTTTCCTTTTTTCTGTACTTATTCTTGTTATTCAGTTAAAATTCTTAATATTTTGTTTTAATTTATTGACAAATATTTAAATTTCACAAAATCAGTCATTGCGTCTTGTGGGGATGCTATTAATGGTTTTGCCATTCGTTTTGTGTCCTAAATTGCAACAAGTGCTATTCAAAAATACATAAACGTAAAAGAGTAGTTATAGGTTATTTTCTTTATTTTTAATTATTAGACATAGCAGAAGACAAAACTTCCAGCCATCCATCCATTATCCAACCCACTATATCCTAACTACAGTTCACGGGGGTCTGCTGGAGCCAATCCCAGCCAACATAGGGCACAAGGCAGGAAACCTGGGCAGGGCGCCAGCCCACCGCAGGGCACACACACACACCAAGCACACACTAGGGACAATTTAGGATCGCCAATACACCTAACCTGCATGTCTTTGGACTGTGGGAGGAAACTGGAGTACCCGGAGGAAACCCACACAGACACAGGGAGAACATGCAAACTCCACACAGGGTGGACCCAGGAAGCGAACCCGGGTCTCCTAACTGTGAGGCAGCAGCACTACCCACTGCGCCACCGTGCCGCCCAAGACAAGGCTTGTCTACTTATATTATTTTTTTGTTGTTGAAGGCAAACACTATAGAAATATTCAAATTCTAAATATCTGTATCTGTTATTTTACTTTTATACTATACTGCTTTCTGTTAGTTCAAAATCTATTACATATAAAAATTACAACACACGGATATTGCATTTCATCCAGGGTGATGGCTAAGGCTCAAATATCTCTTGTATGTCTGTTATTTTAACATTGTTGATTTTTATATCTATGTATCTTTTTTCCATATGCCATGTGTTTTGTGGGTGGCCCCTTCCTACCTGGCCACTGGTCACTGTGATATGACTGCCCTCATTGCCTTGGTGGCTGAGGAAAACCTACAGTTCCTTGTGGTTCATTGGTGTTGGTGAGTTTCTCAGATGATTATTCTGTGCTTTTTGTAAACATTTGGGTTTTTGAACTCTGTGCTCTGTCTTTTGACTATTTTTGACATTTTGCTTTTCGATTGCCTATTTTGATGGTATTTCCTTCTGTGCCTTTTTGCTCACTGTTACAGATGATTTTTGTAAAAGTAAATCTTTTTATTTATAAAGATTTTATGTTTGCCCTCATATTACTTGATGGGATTTGATGGTTTCCCCATTCCTCTCCCAAATCTAGTGGGCATTTCTGAGTCATTTCTGGACTTTTTGTGATTTCGAATAGCAAGTTCATGGCAAAATATACAGATAATAATTCAACCTCAAGTTAGAATCGTAGGCAGTTTAAATTATGCATTACACATGAAACCCTTAAAATGTAAAACCTACACAATTACATCAAAATATCCTAAAATCCTGTTTACTGAAACAGCTGCCTGTTAGGAAATAAAACAGTTTTTGTTTATGATATTATTTTAAGCACAGAGTCTGGGATGTGTTTATGTAGTGAAACCCTGTGTAAACATGCACACCATTCTCCTAACATGCTGGTTTTACTTTTTTCCATAAAGCACACATTATAAGCACAGTAGATGGACTTTAAATGATTTCTAATACTGAGCTTTAGAAATTCCCAAAGAGTGTGATTTCATATTTTCGAAAATGAAGCTCCAGTTGAAACTTAAGTTCCAGGTTGTTTGTTGAGTAACTCACTTGCAGTAGTTACACACTGCTCTTCCTGTGTTAGTTACAATGTTAACATAAACAAGGCCATCCTATTCTCTACAGCATTTCTCAAAGATAGTGTGCCCTCAGTCTGCTTTCAGTGAGTCATGCCCAAATCCTGTTAGCTGGGTCCTCGCACTGGCTATTATATATCATAAAAATAGTCCGAGGTCTTCAAAACTAAAATTTAACAAAGAAAGCATTTGGCTGTTCATTCCAGTCTCACCCAGTTTCACAGTGACCTTCTTAGGATGGTCATTCCTCTGTGGAATTTGGTCCAACAATTAACACCAACTTCCGATGGGTTGCCAGATTACATAGTAATTAGACAATAAAAGGTGAAGCTTATTTAGGCAGAATAAAATTAATGTCCTGCGGTGGGTTGGCACCCTGCCCAGGATTGGATTCCTGCCTTTTGCCCTGTGTTGGCTGGGATTGGCTCCAGCAGACCCCCGTGACCCTGTGTTCGGATTCAGCAGGTTGGAAAATGGATGGATGGATGGAAAATTAATGTCATTGTTCATTTGGAGTTTTTCCTCGATTTGAAGGGTTAATAGCTTTATTAACTCAATAGCTTTAAGAAGAAGAAGACAGAAAATACAAATAAATAATATAATAATAAATAAATAAATAATAATACAAGATTAACCTTTTGCCCACCCCTGTATACATACTATATGCTATTAGTAATTAAGGCCATATATACATATCTATACTAATAAAAGGCAAAGCCCTCACTGACTCACTCACTCACTCACTCACTCATTCACTCACTCACTCATCACTAATTCTCCAACTTCCCGTGTAGGTAGAAGGCTGAAATTTGGCAGGCTTATTCCTTACAGCTTACTTACAAAAGTTAAGCAGGTTTCATTTCGAAATTCTACACATAACGGTCATAACGGTCGACAACGTCCGCCATGTTAAACTTTCTTATTTATGGCCCCATCTTCACGAAATGTGGTAGGCGGCTTCCCTGCGCTAACCGAAACCGACGTACGTACTTATTTCGATGGTATGACACCACTGTTGGCCGCCATATTGAACTTTCCAACGTCACTAATTTTCCAACTTCCCGTGTAGGTAGAAGGCTGACCCCATCTTCACGAAATTTGGTAGGTGGCTTCCCTGCGCTAACCAAAACCGATGTACGTACTTATTTCAGTGGTATGATGCCACTGTCGGCCGCCATATTGAAGTTTCCAATGTTACTAATTCTCCAACTTCCCGTGTAGGTAGAAGGCTGAAATTTGGCAGGCTTATCCCTTACAGCTTACTTACAAAAGTTAAACAGGTTTCATTTTGAAATTCTACGCGTAACGGTCACTTTCTTATTTATGGCCCCATCTTCACGAAATGTGGTAGGCGGCTTCCCTGAGCTAACCGAAACCAATGTACGTACTTATTTCGGTGGTATGACGCCACTGTCAGCCGCCATATTGAACTTTCCAACGTCACTAATTCTCCAACTTCCCGTGTAGGTAGAAGGCTGAAATTTGGTACTTATTTCGGTGGTATGATGCCACTGTCGGCCGCCATATTGAACTTTTCAACGGTCTTTGTTACTTATGGGCCCATCTTCAAGAAATTTGGTACGCGGCTTCCTAACGCTAACTGAATCCTACTTACGTACATATATACATCCATAGCCTGCAGCTGGGTCACTGTGTGAGGCGGCGTTGGGTCCCCGATCCCAACGCCTCCCACGTTGTTGGCTGCCTGCCTATATAAGGCTGTCCATCACTCCAGTCTCTACATTCCCTTCCTTGCTTCGCCACGGGATTCACGTCTCCCTGCTGATAACTACAGCCTTTTTATTTAATCCACGGCTTCTCCGGTGTTTTATTGTTCATTTATTATGATTATAGTTATTGTGTAGGTATTTTAGACTTACTTTACATTGTTCAGGTACCCAATTACTTTATCATTCCAACCATACCCCCATTAACATGTCTATCGAGGTGATCACCATCGATCAAAGAACTGTCACTTACCGAGTGGTTTCCATGCCCGGAGATGGCACCTACCTTTTCCATTCTCTTTCTTACATATTGCACGGCCATATCAGGCTCACTCTTGATATCCGGAGGAACAGTGTGTCTTATGTATTGAATGACTGGGACAGGTTCAAGGTGTGGACTGATGACGGTACAGGAGATAATTATTCTACACAGGAGCACTAGAAGAGTGAAATGCTTAAGCCCTTCACCTATGCATCTGCATGTGAGTTGATGGCTGCCGGTGAATTGTTCAGTAGTCGCTTTCAAGTGTACCGAAATGGCCAAATATTTTACACCTTTTGACAACCGCCAATGCCTCTTAAACATCTTAGATTGACAGGTGACGATTTCAGTAGTGGACACTTTGATGTTTATGAATGTTTAAACTCTCAAAAGCTGGATGTGAATTTATCGATGAAACCGGTTGTATACTTACAACGCTTGACAGATGCCGAATGTCACTTCAACACAAGTCCTGCAAATACTGTCGTAATTGAAACAAACCATGAACCTCAAACTGATTATGACAGCAGCAATCCAAGCTGTGAGATTTGAAACAAGATTACTGTTCACATGGCCAACTGTACGTTGCATGGTCAAGAGTAAGCTCAGCGCACAGCTTGGTCATATTACAACCGGAGGGCCGAATTCACAATGTGATATACAAAGAGATCCTTAACAAATAATTATTGGTATATTTTCCCTCAGTTTAAAAAGGTTTAATTTTCTTCTTAATAAAAATTTTAAGGCAGTACTTCGCCGCTGCGAAGCGCGGGTATTTTGCTAGTATATATATATATATATATATATATATATATATATATATATATATATAGTGGCATCTGGCCGGGGCTGGAGCCCGGCCGGGACGCCCAGGAGGACCGGAGGAGGGCTTGTACTTCCTCCAGACCGCGAGGGGGCGACCGCCCTGGTTATGTTGGGGGTCACGGGTAGAGGGCTTGGAAGCCCAGCCCTGCAGGGGCCTGTGGCCACCGCCAGGCGGCACCCCAGTGCCTGTACAAGTCTGGAGCCCAGCACTTCCACCACACCAGGAAGTGCTGGGGGGAAGAAGACAGGGGACACCCAGAGGGCTTCCGGGTGCACAGCCGGCACTTCCGCCACACTGGGGCGTGTCTTCGGAGGAATGCCGGGAAGCAGCTGGAGCACATCCGGGTTCCTATTTAAGGGGCCGCCTCCCTTCAGTCGAAAGCGGAAGTCGGGTGGAAGAGAGACGGAGCTGGAGAGAGAGGACTGGAGGTGGCCAGGAAGGCACAAAGGACTGTGAGGCCTGGATTGAGGGGGATCGGTGCTGGAGGCACTGGGGTTTGTGTGCACGTAAATAACTTGTAAATATTGTAAATAAACGTGTGTTGGGTGCAAAAGCGATGTCCGTCTGTCTGTGTCCGGGCCAGCGTTCACAATATATCTATACTAATAAAAGGCAAAGCCCTCACTGACTGACTGACTCACTCACTCACTCACTCACTCACTCACTCACTGACTCATCACTAATTCTCCAACTTCCCGTGTAGGTGGAAGGCTGAAATTTGGCAGGCTCATTCCTTACAGCTTCCTTACAAAAGTTGGGCAGGTTTCATTTCAAAATTCTACGCGTAATGGTCATAACTGGAAGCTGGTTTTCTCCATTTACTGTAATGGAGATGAGCTTGAAAGCCGTGGGGGCGGAGTTTCGTGTGACATCATCACGCCGCTCACGTAATCACGCAGTACGTATAAAACCAGGAAGAGCCCCAAAAAGCGCTCAAGAAAACATGCATTATATAATTGAGAAGGCAGCGAAACAATAAGAAGCGAGCGAGTGACATATACAACCATATTCATGAGTTCTGCTACTTCGGAAAGCAAGCACGATGTAAACCTAAACTTTAAATTAAGTTCATAGACAGGCTGCCGCTGGCGTTTGTAATTTAGTGCCTGCCCATATAAGGCCGTCCGTCAGCGGCAATCCAATAACTGCCACTAAATATTCACGGGTGAAGGACTGTGCTTATGCAGAGGAAGATGAGATAGTCAGGGTGGTGTTTGGCACAAACTCAGCGAAACTGCGAGAGAAAGTTTTAAGTGCCGGGACTTCGGTAACATTGGATACAGCCATGGACACAGCACGACATGGCACCAGCACAGCTGGGAAACTTCGATGCATGTACACCGAGCGGCTCACATGAACTGACGCAGTGCACAGACAATACAATACAATACAATACAATACAGTTTATTTTTGTATAGCCCAAAATCACACAGGAAGTGCCACAATGGGCTTTAACAGGCCCTGCCTCTTGACAGCCCCCCAGCCTTGACTCTCTAAGAAGACAAGGAAAAACTCCCAAAAATACCTTGTAGGGAAAAATGGAAGAAACCTCGGGAAAGGCAGTTCAAAGAGAGACCCCTTTCCAGGTAGGTTGGGCGTGCAGTGGGTGTCAAAAGAAGGGGTTCAATACAATACAATACACAGAACAGAACAAATCCTTAATACAGCATAATAAAAATTTTAGAAGTACAGAGCAGAATTTAACAGTAGATGATATCATATAATAAGATTTTGATATTTTTAGAGTGCTGGAGACCTCATCCGTCAAGCTGCCTCCCCATTTGGCCATTCCACGGCTGAAACGCTGCTCGGCCAGCCAATCCGATGAAAGGGCCCCTCTTTCCCATGATTCCTGTGATCCTCCACCAGGGATGACTTTACCATAGGCAGGCAAACAACTTGGCAGGTGGGCCGTGGCACCAATTGCCACATTTGAGTACCGAGAACAGAAACAGAATAGGTGAGAGTTAGTATTCAATTATACTTATCATGTTACTTATGTTTTAGTGCTAATGACTAACAACAGAGATGCAGTATGTACAGTTAATCAGCAGCTCTAGTCAGGATATGCTAAACTGAAGTAGTAAGTCTTCAGCCGGGATTTAAAGGCTGGGACCGAAGGGGCATCTCTTATAGAAGCAGGAAGACCATTCCATAGTTTAGGGGCCCTGTAACTAAAAGCTCGACCTCCCACTGTTATTTTATTAATCCTTGGAATCATAAGCAGACCGGCATCTTGAGATCTTAATGTGCGCTCAGGTTTGTAAGTCATGATAAGTTCAGACAAGTAAGCCGGACCTTGGCCATTTAATGCTTTATATGTTAAAAGGAGGATTTTGAAATCTGCCCTAAACTTAACCGGGAGCCAGTGTAAGGATTTAAGAACTGGAGTTATGTGTTCATATTTTCTTGTTCTTGTAATAATTCTTGCAGCTGCATTTTGGATTAACTGGAGGCTGTATAAAGAACAGTTTGAACAGCCAGTGAACACCGCATTACAGTAGTCAATCCTACTAGAGATAAATGCATGAATTAATTTCTCACAATCCTGTTTATTTAGAAAGCGCCTTAATTTCCTAACATTTTTAAGATGGAAGAAACATGTTTTGGACAACTTTGTAATATGTGCTTTAAATGACATGCTAGAATCAAAGATAACTCTTAGATTGCGGGCTGATTCAGTAAAATTAATTGGGATTCCAACTGAGTTAAATGTCGACAAAATATTGCTGTGATCAGCGTCATTCCCTCCAACAATTAACATCTCTGTTTTATCTGTATTTAAAGACAAGTAGTTCTCATTCATCCATTCCTTTAATTCACTAACACAACTAATTAAAGACAACATCGGAGAAACTTCATTTGATTTAAATGAAAGGTATAACTGGGTGTCATCTGCATACGAGTGAAAATTATCATTATGTTTCCTAATGAGAGATCCCAGTGGAAGCATGTAAAGTGAAAACAGTAAAGGTCCCAGTACTGAGCCCTGTGGGACACCATATTGAACTTCTGTGTATAATGATGGAGTACTGTCAGCACATTTCTGTACATATTGGAATCGATTTGATAAATAAGAACTGAACCAAGCGAGCACGTGGCCTGTAAGACCAACATCATTTTCTAGCCTGTGCAGTAAAATAGAATGGTCAATGGTGTCAAATGCTGCACTTAAGTCTAATAACATAATAACAGTGGAGTTTCCTTAATCAGAGGATATCAGAATGTCATTTACAACCCGTGTTAGTGCAGTTTCTGTACTATGACCAGTGCGAAAACCAGACTGGAATTTCTCAAATAAATTGTAATGCATAAGGTGTGACTGAAGCTGACTGGCGACTACTTTTTCTAGTATTTTAGAGAGAAATGGTAAATTTGAAATAGGCCTATAATTATTTAGTATGTGTGGGTCTAGGTCTGACTTTTTAAGTAAAGGTTTAATGACTGACACTTTTAGTGCATCAGGTACTGTGCCATGCAGTAATGAACTATTGATAACGGTTAGAATAGGTGCTGCAAGAACATCCATTGCACTTTTTACTAGTTTTGTTGGCACTGGATCTAGGGAACAAGTAGAGGGCTTCATTTTAGTAATTAAAGTTAAGACATCCTGCTCAGTTACAGGATTAAAATTACTAAAGTGCTGAATGCAATGTGCAGCAGGGTCTGCTAAGCTAGTATTTGGTTTGTACTGTGATGCTGAGATCTGGGATCTTATATTTTTAATTTTCTCATTGAAGAAGTTCATAAAGTCTGTACTGCTAATATCTGTTGGTATTTTGCACTGTTGATCTGAATTGCCATTTGTTAATTTAGCCACTGTTCTAAACAGTACCTGAGGATTTTTATTATTGCTATCTATTAATGTAGAATAGTATTCTGAGCGAGCTTTAAAGAGGGCTTTTTTATATTTATTAACACTCTCTGTCCATGCAATTTGAAAGACATGTAGCTTTGTTGTTCTCCATCTACGCTCCAGTTTTCGACACTCTAATTTAAGAGCTCGAGTATTTTCATTAAACCAGGGAGAGTTTCTATGCGCTTTGATCACTTTTGTTTTAAGGGGAGCCACTGTGTCCAGAGCATCTCTCAAGGTCACATTATAATGTGATATTAGCTGATCTAAATTGTTTTCCATGTTTACATTTGATGTTAACTGATCTAATTGGTTTTCCACAATTACACTCGACTTACTCAAGGTGTCTATAAATTTTGAGGCAGAATTACAATCTAGATGTCGCACTGTCTTTGTTTTAATCTGTGAGTGCGTTGGCATGGGCAGAACTAAATCAAATGTAATTAAGAAGTGATCAGAAATAACTACATTTAATGGAGTAATATTTAAATTTTGTATTTCAACTTTGTAAGTTATAATTAAATCTAATGTGTGGTTATGATTATGAGTTGGACCTTTGACAATCTGACAAAATCCTACTGAATTTAACAAATAAGTAAAACATTTGCTAAAAGTGTCAGTTTCCACATCAATGTGTACATTAAAATCCCCCATCAGAACTACGTGATCATAATTTATAGCCAAATCAGACAGAAAGCAACAGTTCCAAAGAGCGCTGAACAAAAACCGAATTACACAATTGAGAAGGAAGCAAAAAAACATGAAGCGTCTGATACATACAAGCATATTCATAACTGCAGCTACTGCAGAAACAAAGCACACGGTGCAAAAAGTGAATGTCCCACTAAAGGAAGACAGTGTAAAAAAAAACCCGTGCATGCAGTGTGTCACATCTCAGATAAAGAGGAAGACGAGCTGTTTATTGATGCAGTAAGAAACGAATCGATAAATGAAACCTCTTATCTTTACAACGATTGACAAACACGGAATGTAACTTGAACACAACACATCGTACAAATACGACCCTGATTGAAACAAATAATGATAATCGAATCCTTGATCACAGCAGCACTCAATAACACTCACAAAACAATTACTGTATATTGACAATCATGTTACGTTATTTTTAAAATGTTCCCTTTTCTTTTTCATAGCTTCTTTAACACACTACGTCTCCGCTGCGAATATATATATATATATATATATATATCTATATATATATATACCCCGATCTACATACTCTCAAATAGATAAGCCACACACTGTGGCGCAATTGTAGAGGCTTCGCCTCTATCGCCTACATCCGAGGTTCAATTCTTGAGAGGGGATGTACTGAGTATGTACGCGTGCTTCTCGGTTCATTTTAACCTCGCATCTCCTTGGTTTGAGACGTATGAAAAAATATGCGGTTAACGCAGAATCATGTTACGTTATTTTTAAAATCTTTCCTTTTCTTAGCACAAGCACAGCTGAGAAGCTTCGATGCATGTACTCCATAACAAAAAATAACGCATTTAATCACACTTTCAATTCCAAGCAAAGGGGAACTTTTGTCAATGCATGATTTCCTGGTACATCGATTACATTGATGCACACATCACAGCTCCAAAAATGTTACAGTCGGAATGAAGCGCATTCCTACGCCTGATCGGAGGAAAATTTCATTTCAAAAAACTACCCGAGCGAAGCCTTGATAAAAGCATGGTTTTGTGCACACTGAAAAGCAAGCAAAATTAGATGCATTACAGAAAGCGGACTTTGTGGCTCTTACTGGGGATCATTGGACTCCCGTGACCGTTAGTAATTCTAATTACATCTAATTACAAAATGTTCAATGATCACACTGTTGTAGCTTAATGTACAAAATAATTTTGGCTAAGGTTACTCAGAGTTCAAAGATTAAGTTGGTCAAATTACCTTTTATGTTTCTGACTTATTTTTTTAAGAAGAAAAACTGCACTTTATGTTGAAATTTTGGTTATTATTATTTAAAGACAATACCATTCTGAAAATGTACTTAAAGTACTTAAACTACCACTTTATTTTTAAGTCTGCCCAATTTTAACCAGGGATGATATTTTTGTTTCTGTTTTGAATTCAAATGCAGTTTAAAAGCATTTTTTTTTTCAGAAATTAAAAGAGCTTGAGTTTACAATATTCATGTCCATGTCTATTATTTGATTCTGTCGCCCACTAAAACCCTTTTAAATTAAAAAAACACATTTGCGATTTGGGGCAAATTTACGTGTGCGATTACATACGATTAATCAAGATTAAGTATTACACAGCCTCTAATTAATTGGATTAATTTTTTTAATCGAGTCCCACCCCTAATATATATATGTAGAT
>JANRMT010062806.1:46596041-46612037 GCA_026402145.1 Polypterus bichir lapradei
ATATATATATTATATCAGTTACCAACCCTTAAAAGAATGCCAGTACTGTAGAGGGAGCATTCACTCACTCTAAGTGGTTCTTAACTTTTTTTGGCAGCAAGCACCTCTTCCATTTTCTAAACATACTCTTGCATCCACATGAAAAATGATTTCGAGTTTTTTTATAACACAATTTAGACTAATCAGTAAAAAATATCTTTGGTTGGCAGGAGGAATCAGAGTGCCTATACCAGTGACCTAGTCAGGAATCAGACCCTGAGATTTAAGGTCCTACAACTTACCAAGCCAACCAAAATCTACAATATGTTGGATTTAAACCCAGATAGCTACATTAACAAAAACAACCTACCCAAATGGGTATTTATGAACTTGTGGTAATTAAATTTAAATCATGAAAGATCTTTGAACGCAGGAAATGACCTGTAATTCTGAAAATGGCTGGACTAAAAATCAGCAACCACAGTGTTCCCCAAGTACAAGAATTGGAAAGTCTGCTGTTGACCATGAATATAAACATCAAACTTAGTAATAGAAATAATTTCCAAAAAATTTGGAAGGTCAACTAAAGCCCAATCAGGCAAAGAAAAATAACAATTAAAAATCTTAGAGAATTTTAAACATACTTGTTTTTACATAGTTCTTTCCAGAGAATCTTAAACATAGTTACTCTTACTTAGTTCTTTCCTTTTGCTAAAATATACTACTTTATAGTTTTGCTCTTTCTGATACTGAATTTAATGTTTACTGGGGGCCTCTGCCCATGGGAATTGTTACATATGCTTATTTTCACTTTTACTTTAAAACTGTAGTAAAAACAATATTTGGAATGAACTTTTCTTCAAGATCGCATTGAATTTTGATTCCATGTTTGGACTTATATCTTGACAACGCAACGTAAAATTGCCTGTGAGTGAATATCGTTTCTTTCTCTCTAATAAATAAAACGACTTTCTCAAATGTTTGTCCATGGTCTTTCTTCTTCACTTAGTCATTGATGTGTCATCTACTGATAAATTGTCCTGACAAAATAATTTATGCTGAGAGTGCAGGAAGTGTGTCTGACAAAAGCATTCACACAACTGAGGTTAGATGACCTTGGTCTTATTTGAAAATAGTTGTAAGTAGGGCGTGACTTGAAAGAATCTCATGTTAAAAGTCTCCATCTTAAGGGACTAAATACCGCGCCAACGTCTTTGGAATCTTTTATTTCTCGCTGGTAACATGAATTAGACGATCTACAAGTCTTTGACTAAAAATTTTAATCTGAAAAATATATATTCGATCTCTTTTCACTGTTCCGTTATTTCACCGAGTAATAATTTCCGTTTGTTTGCGCTAATGCGATCTTTACTATAATTTTTTTGAGACTTTCGAATTTCAGTACTTCCATTATCTCTAACCTGCTCTGCATGTGTATCATGCCATCATTTTTTAATTTCTTTACGACGTTCTGCTTTGTCATCTACTCTTTGTCCTTTATTTACGGCCCCGGGTGTGGTTAAATCTCTTTCTCACGGGACATATAAGTGTCTTTCTGAGAAAATCATGTCTCGTCTCCTTTCAAGATAATTTTTTTTATAATAGAGAGAAATAAAGTTCTTGCAATGGGAAAGTGAAAAAGTAAAGGATATCCAGAATAGATCATGTATACAGTATAATTAAGGAACTGTTAATAAAAATAACAATATCATTTTTCAGGTTAGAATTAAGAAACTAATACTTCATGTGTTGTGTTTATTTCCTGCACAGGTTTAATCTGTAATTTTTCATGTTAAAAATGATTACATAATATTAATAGACCTTGCATTTACTTAAATTAGGCCAATGATTTTATTTATTTTTCTGTAAAAAGAAAAACATGTAAGGCAAACAGATATAAAAAAAATGTAAGAAAGTCAATCAGTTACAAAAGACTCCTCTGATGGTCTTATTTTGTTCCTTAACAACAAAGTTGTGCTTATGTTTAATTTAGTTTGTTGCTGAAAGATGTTAAGATATCAGTTTCAACACACAAGATTAGGATTAGAGTTCAATTACATGACTTAGCAGTTTTTGAAGCCTTCCAGTAATCTTTTTATAAAGAATAATCTGTTCTCTTCTATTTCAAATGTGCTTCCTCTTCCTGTAAATTAGGAGTGCTAAAACAAATAAGTGCCTGTCACCAAACTTAGATGTCACATTAAGGATTAGAACAGAATGGAGGGAGTGGCTACAATTCTACATTTATTAATAATAAGTGACATTGACAAAGTGACAATTAGAGAGAAATCAGGGCACTGAAAACAAAACAACACTTTGACAAATGAACACATAGGATCCTTCACAGTGGCTGATGTGGTAACAAATAAATGGTAGTACTGTTTTTGTCTGCTTCTTGGTTGTTCTTGCAATGCAGTTCAGATTTGACATAAGTTCTCAATCTTCCCCTATCAAAGTTTTGACCAGGCTGCTATACATATATTACATTAAACTAAGAACTGGAGTATAAGGTGATCCTGCTAGGAGTTCCATACACGCTGTTTTAAATATATGTGAGGATGTTTGTTTTGGTGGTGGAATGTTTTATTAGATGCACAGCCTGGTAAAACAAGGACATTTTGATATACTTCAATTATTTATCAGGATGCATATCCTGAAATTGGGACGGTCACTGTCAACGGAATGACTGGTCACCCTAGTAAATTATAGTGTCATTTAAATAGTGAATCATTATAATCTGAAGATAATGGAGCTGTGAGGTTGGTTTAGTGTGAAGTAAATACCGAGCAAATGGTTATTTATTTTGTGCACAATGGCTTATTCATATCTAGATAACATTTTGATTTCCTTGCTTGCATTCTATACTTTTCTGGTAAGGAAGATCATTTAACTTACTTGTTACAACTTAAAGCATCAGGAAGGGTGAAATGCTGAAGAACTGGTTGTCTCCTGTTTGTACTTAAGCAGCTGGGAAGACTGTATATAGCATAAACAATTTGCTAAGGCAGAGATTTGTGTGTGCAGTCAGCTAGACTTGACTAAAAAGAGGATTGCCATGCTGCACACGTGCAATCAGCCAGTGACAATGACCTCCAGTCTGCTGGTTTTTCATTACCTTGTACTGAGGATCTGTTTGCCCTCAGTAGCAGCTATTGGAGGTGAAAAAGAGGAAAAAATACAAGTTGGTGTAACTGCTGTCAAGGTAAAATTGAAAAAGTAGAGTAATTCTTAGTAGATGTTGCCCAAAATGTTATAATGTTCCATTATAAGATAATCAAATTAGCAAATTTGCCAATGCTTTTCAATGGGAGAGTTTTAAAATTTAAAACTGTGTACAGTGCAATATGTTCATAATATCTCAGTGAAGATTGAAGTGTCTTGACAAATGTCCTTGAAGAATAAGTCTGGGTGGCTGTGTTGTTTCATGCCGACAGACAGACATGGCTATTGCAATTGGTGCTCTGTGCATTATATGAGAATGCATCTAACAAGGATTACGACACTTGCTTGGAAAAAATCTGAACAATCCATTTATCCAAATTATTAAGTATAAACTCCTTTCCTTGATAGTCTTCTGGCAGCCAAATGCTGATGTTTTCAGCATATAAAAGATTGTTCTTTCCATTTGTCCATAAATAAAACTATTCAATGTGATCCTGGATAAGCATAAAGTATAATCCAAAGAAAAAGGTAAAAGAATGATGTCACTTTATGCAAGAGATACATTCAGTGTTACATTCATATACTTTATATAGATTGTTTAGATTGCTGATTCATATTCATTTAATTCATTTACTCTTAAGAATATTTCAGGCAAGATAGTTATACTCACCAGTCATGGTACATGTAACAATAATGTCCCCATAAACCCCTAAACTTATTTAATGTATGCCTAGTGAACAAATTTATTAAGAACACCCATACACCTGCTTATCCATGCAATTATCTAATCAGCCAATCATGTGGCCTCAGCACAATGCATTAAATCATGCGGGTACAGGTCAGGAGCTTCTGTTAATGTTCACATCAAACACCAGAATGGGGACAAAATGTGATCTCAGTGGTTTTGACTGTAGCATGAAGATTGGTGCCAGATGGGCTGGCTTGAGTATTTTTGTAACTGTTGATCGTCTGGGATTTTCACACACAAAAGTCTACAAAAAAACATCCAGTGAATGGAAGTTCTGTGGACACAAATTAATTGTTGATGCCAGAGATCAGAGAACAATGGCCTGACTACTTCGAGCTGTCAGAATTGTTACTTTAACTCAAATAACCACTCTGTACAACTATGGTGAGCAGAAAAGCATCTCCGAATGCACAACATGCTGAATTTTGAGGCAAATGGGCTACAATGGCAGAAGACCACATTAGGTTCTGCTCCTGCCAGCCAAGAACAGAAAGCTGAGGCTGCAGTGGGTGTAAGCTCTCCAAAACTGGACAGCTGACAGCTGGAAAATCATAGCCTGATCTAATGAATCTCAATTTCTGCTGAGACACACAGATTGTAGGGTCAGAACCAACGGCACCAACAGCATGAATCCATACATCCAACTATCCTTGTGTCAGCAGTCCAAAGTGGTGGTGGTGGTATAATTGTGTGAGGAATGATTTCTTGGCCCACTTTAAGCCTGTTGATACTAATCTGCTTAAATGCCACATCCTATTTGAGTGCTGCTTCTCTTCATGGCCACAGATTACCCATTTTTTAATGGCTGCTTCCAGCATGATAATACCCCATGTATCAAAGGAAAAGACATCTCAAACTTGTGTTAATGAACATGACAATGAGTTTCTTCAATGGCCTTCCCAGTCACCAGATCTGAATCAACAGAACATACAGTATTTGGGATGTGGTAGAATGGGAGATCCACAGCATGAATGTGCAGCCAACAATTGTGCAGAAATTGTGTGATGTGATCATGTGATTATGTGAAATTGTGATCAATTTGTGGAATTCATGCCATGATGAAATAAGAGCTTTTAAAGCAAAAGTATTAGCTTAGCATTCCTAATAATTTTCTCATTGAGTGTATTTTTATTGAATTTTTAACATTTTAATGGAGATTTTAAAAACTGGATTTATTCCTATACTTTGGAAAGGTCATTTTCTTTAGATTATGTTTCAAAATAAAATTTGTACATTATCATTTACAAACTTCCATACTGCCTGAATCCAGTTCTTCTGCATAGCCAAGCTGGCTAGTGTTCATTTAACCACATCGGCTCAATTTCAGCTGTGCTTACCTGAATTTCATATTTTGATTAATGTAGTTGTAATTAAACTTACCACAGCTGCGTAGTTTTACTTTCTGTTCTGGTCCACTTGCAAAGAGAACCCTTATTGTTGAACATAAATCACTCCTCAATGAAAGACCAAGTCATTTTACAGTACATAAACAGATCTATTTACAAGGCTGTAGAACCACAGAACTTAAAATTAACCATAGAGGGTTTGCACTGAAGGGTGTGACAACAAACTGAATGGTTTCATTCTTTTCTTAAACGCAGTTGGTATACAGCTGCTTTTCTCATCCAGTGTAATGTTTCAAGCCACTAACTTACTAATTGCTTCATATTTAAAGACACATGGCATGGTTTTGGACTATTCTTACTTGACCTACAATATACTCAGAATTTTATCTTTATTTATGTAGCACAATTTAATTAGGATTTTTTTATTTCTACATTGGGGCAGCGGCAGTGGTAGTGCTGCTGTCTCACAGTTAAGAGACCCAGGTTCGCTTCCCAGTTTCTCCCTGCGTGGAGTTTACATGTTCTCCCCGTTTCTGTGTGGGTTTCCTCCGGGTGCTCCAGTTTCCTCCCCCAGTCTAAAGACATGCAGATTAGGTTCATTGGCAATCCTAAATTGTCCCTAGTGTGTCCTTGGTTTGTGTGTGTGTGTCCTGCGGTGGGCTGGCGCTTTGCCCGGGATTTGTTCCTGCCTTGCACCCTGTGTTGGCTGAGATTGGCTCCAGCAGACCCCCGTGACCCTGTGTTAGGATATAGTGGGTTGGAAAATGACTGACTGACTGATTTCTACATTTGAATGCTATATGCTGACACTATTAGGTCACCTATGCCTTTTTTTAGCATAGGTATTGTTTAAGATTGTAATAAGATACATATTATGCGTTTTCCTGTTGGTCCCAGGTAAATCTACACCATTGTCAACTTAACACGCAAGGCACCGATTTCTTGAGTGCCTCTCTTAGGCTGTCATCCAAAAGCTGTCTCTCGATGTACTTCTAATTCAAATGCACAAATTAAATGAGATTTAAACATTATAACATACCTTTAGTTCATGACTAGCCAAAGTACCGGTGTTGCCTGGTTTTATTTGTATAATAGGTTAAGGTAAGAAAGCAAATGTTTATTAAATATTGACCCTATTGACCCTGCTAGCTGAAAAACAAGTGTCCCATCCATCACCTACAATACCACTGTGATTACCATTAATTTCTTTGCTCCCATGAGTCGAGAATTTGTTGTTGTTTGTTTGATTGGATTTCATAATAGTGGTAACTCCTTGCCAGGTTGGAACCATTAATGCTACTTCTTTGAATTTCCTGGTTTACTGTGGTTTTATGAACAGATGGTTAATCCCACATTAATAAATTGGTTGACTGGTGTGGAATTTGGCCCGGACACAGACAGGCAGACATCGTATTCAGCACCACCACACGTTTATTTACAAGTCTACTATTTACAATTGTGCATACAACCCACAAACTCCCCCAAAGTCCAGGCCTCTCTATCCAATGCCTCCTCTTTGTCTCTGACTGCCTCCACTCCTCACCTCTCCTCGCAAGCTCTGTCCTTTTCCACCTGACTCCAGCCCTCTGATTGTATGGAGGTGGCCCCTTTTATTCCCACCCGGATGTGCTCCAGGTGCTTGATGACATCCTTCTGGCAGCACTTCCTGGTGTGGCGGAAGTGCTTCCCTTGTACCCGGAAGCACTCCGGGCGTCCCTGGAAGAATCTTCCTCCATCTTCTCGGGTGTGGCGGAAGTGAACGTTTCCTGGGCTCCGTGAGGCTTGGGGCCCCTCCTGGCAGTGGCCACAGGCCCCAACGGGCTTGAGCCTCCTTGCTCCTCTCCTGTGGTCCTCTCTCATGGCCTGGAGGATGTATATGCCACCTCCCGGTCCTTCCAGGCGTCCCAGCTGGGTCTGTCCCCCAACCTCCTGTGACACTGGGCAAAACTACCAATTTCACATTGTCTCCTCTGTTCAGGATGAAATTTTTAAACTCTATAAAATCTATATGTTATACAGGGTTTTCTGTAATACACATGCAACATGTCATAAACATCCTATCAGCTATTTTGTGATGGTTTTGTTATATTGCCCCTCCTAATATGACTCCCAAATGAAATTCTTGAAACTCCACTAAATTTATTTTTTAAGATGTATGAACAATAATGTAAATACAAAATTTTGTGAAAGTAGACATATTGTAGTTGTTTTTGACAAATGCACTGATTATTTGTCATGTTAACTGTAGCTTTGGACTGGACTATAGCTTTCCCTTATTTTATTTGGGTACTCTAGTTTCAACATACATCACAAATATTTGCAGTTAGGATCAATTTGATATGCTAAATTATCTGTTGTGAGCAATTGCAGGTTTAGGATGTGCTTTGTGATTAGCTGATATGTTTTTTACCAGTGTTACCATGATAAGCCTTGGTCTGCTGTTAAAATGCAATGGAATTAATAATCAATTATCAGTTAATGTGTTGATGTCCCATCGATTTTCAGTTGGTTCAGCTATTATACAATCAAAAAACAAATGTTTCAGGTCTGCAAGAATATCAGATTTTTAAAAGAGAGTTCAATATTAAAAGATAAAATGGGGAAGGATGAGAGATCATACTTCCTTCTTCTTCTTCTTCTTCTTCTTTCAGCTGCTCCTGTTAGGGTTTGCCACAGTGGATCATCTTCTTCCATATCATCCTGTCTTCTGCATCTTGTTCTGTTACATTCATCACCTTCATGTCCTCTCTCACCACATCCATAAACCTTCTCTTAGGCCTTCCCCTTTTACTCTTCCCTAGCAGCTCTATCCTTAACATGTTTCTCCCAATATACTCAGCTTCTCTCCTCTGCACATGTCCAAACTAGCACAATCTCATCTCTCTGACTTTGTCTCCAAACCGTCCAACCTGAGCTGACCCTCTAATGTACTTATTTCTAATCCTGTCCATCCTCGTCACACCCAATGCAAATCTTTGCATTTTTAACTCTGATTCTATTCATTCATCAGCCTCTTAAAGTACTCTTTCCATCTGCTCAACACACCCTCCTCACGTATGAGTATGTTTCCATCTTTATCCTTTATCACCCTAACCTGCTGCATATCTTTCCCAGCTCGGTCCCTCTGTCTAGCCAATTGGTACAGATCCTTTTCTCCAAAGCAGAATACAGATCAGAGACAGGGTTCAAATGGAGAGATAGAGAATGAGAGAAATCGAAAAGAGGGTGAGAGGCAACAGAAGAAAGTTGGAGAACTCCACATACAGTATCTTAAAGACTGATCTCAGACAGAGATAGAAGAAAAAAAAACAAGGGGGAAAATAGAACCTGTACCGTCACAATTAGGACATTCTAATACATGAACCATTAAAAATTTCTCAAAGTGTGACAATGTGCTTACAGGACCAGGACCAAAAGACAGCTTAACATCACATGTGTGCTAGCAGGAAGAGAATTGCGCATCCAAAAATGGATTTATAAGAAAGTGTTGAGTGCAAAATCAAAAAAGACTGTAATACAGTTTTCAAGCCCAAAACACAAAGCCAAAGTTGTTAGTCAAAGTGTGAAAGTGGGTTCACAAATGCCCCATTATCCTTACCCACACCAGAACTGCACAGGTCATATTTTTGTTGATTCCACATTATTGGATGCTGTGGAGAATTTTAATTTTATGTTTTCATTTAGAGTAGAGATAATAAAATTTTCTATGGTGACCAATGATGGACAACAGCAAACAATATCAAAATCTTCCATGAAAAAAATCTCACTTTACTTGTGTTGTTTAATCTACATGTTAAGTCACCAAGCTGTATGCTCACATTATCAATGTATTTTTACTAAAATATCATGAACGAAAATGGAAAGTATAAATTTTCTTCTGAGTCAGCACTATAAACTGCGAGAGTTAAGTAACATATAAACAAAAAGAAGTGTTTTTGTGGACTATTCCTTTAACAACTGTTATGACCAATGCAAATCTTCAAAAATACCATATATACTCGTGAATAAATTCTCCCGTGGATAAGTTGGGATTTGATTTTGCCGTATAATTTCTGGTACTTAATAATGTTGGTCGTATAAGTCAAATGCGGAAAAAGTAGTTGAAAGAAGCAAGTCTCAGTTTCTACTGTGAAGAGGAGACTTTGTGCTTCAGGGTTGACAGAGTGAGTGGCAATAAGAAAGCCATTCCTTAAAGGACAAAATAGGGCCTTGAAATACCGGCTGTGGAGTACAGAAGACTGGACAAAGTCTCGTCTTTGGGTTGGGATTGGGTTGTGACTTTGGGTCTGCCAGATCTCATCCTATCAGAGTTTCTTTCAGTTTCCTATAGCCTTTGGATTGTATAGGACACCATACTCATTGACATTTTGATTTTTTTTTTTTTTTTGCAGTTTCTCAAAATGAAAAGCCTACACTTCTAAGAGTCAATCATTTCATTTGTTAATTGCTGTTTTCTTGCCATTATAGCTGTAATATTGTCCAAGTAGTACTTCAGAGGGTTTAGTAACAAAGTCTGTTCCAACTCTGCTTTAAGACAGACAGAGGGTTTTCTTAGTAATCAACTGAAGCTGGGACACCTGTATAAATTGCTTGCAAGGCTTAATATACTTTAATTGTTGCAGAATATCTGTAGGTCGTAACCTTTTAATTGGTCCCTGAAGAAGGCCCATTTATAATATTCTGAAATTTCCTTTTTTTCAGATTTTGCTAAGCTGAACTTTAAATTGAACCCTCTGGTAGTTTACTGCTTTCCTTTTTACCATTTTAGGTCGTTCATTGCATTTCAATTGATTAAATTTGCTGGAAAACTGGAAAAACTGAGGGGTTATAAAACTTTTGACTCAATAGTGTGCATCATTCAGAATCATAAAACATTACTAAGTTGCAGAGACAAATTTATAAAGCTCAACAAAGTTTTCAAAAACACCAGTATTCATACAATGTTTAATACATGCAACCATTTTTCATATCATGAATGTGGTTGCCTCAAATACCAGGCAATTCAATGTCCTCACAACATAAACTTTAAAATGGTAGCACCATGTTAAGCAAGTACAGTAATCCCTCCTCGATCGTGGGGGTTGCATTCCAGAACCCCCCGCGATAGATGAAAAGCCGCAAAGTAGAAACCATATGTTTGTATGGTTATTTTTATATATTTTAAGCCCTTATAAACTCTCCCACACCATTTAACATTATTAGTGCCCTCTAGACATGAAATAACACCCTTTAGTCAAAAGTTTAAACTGTGCTCCATGACAAGACAGTGATGACAGTTTTTTCTCACAATTAAAAGAATGCAAATATATCTTCTCTTCAAAGGAATGCGTGTCAGGAGCAGAGAATGTCAGAGAGAGAGAGAGAGCGCGAGAGAAAAGCAAACAATCAAAAAATCAATACGTGCTTTTGGGCTTTTAAGTATGCCGAAGCACCGCGATAAAGCGGCATTTTTTAGAGGAGCGTCCGTATCCTCTAGGCAAACAGCCTCTGTGCAAACAGCCCCTCTGCTCACAGCCCCTCCGTTAGGCACAAAGAATGTCAGAGAGAGTGAGAGAGACAGAGAAAAGCAAACAATCAAGCACCGCGTGGGAAGCATATCGTATATCATTGAGGAGTTTTAATTAATACGTAATACATGCTCTGATTGGGTAGCTTCTAAGCCATCTGCCAGTAGCGTCCCTTGTATGAAATCAACTGGGCAAACAAACTGAGGAAGCATGTACCATAAATTAAAAGACCCATTGTCCGCAGAAATCCGCGAACCAGCGAAAAATCTGTGATATATATTTAGATATGCTTACATTTAAAATCCGCGATGGAGTGAAGCCGCGAAAGTCGAAGCGCGATATAGCGAGGGATCACTGTACACAAAATGGTGACAAAATGATGTAAGAGAAATAACACTAAAAATATAAACAACAAATATAAATAACTATTAACTTGTTCCTAACAATACCTACCAAAAAAGGCCCAAATAATATGATAGAATGCCTTCTTTGCATCTAGTGAAAAAACGTGCTCCTGGATGAAGTATGACGTTGGAACTGCATCAGTAATATGGCAGATGAGATGAGGAGGATATTGTCTATGTAATGTTTTGACCCATAGAATTTAGGTGCCTGATGACATGGAAAGGAAAGGGAAAAGTTTTCCTACCACCACCTCTCTATACAATCAATATGACAACAAGAACTATTTACATTCACCTCTATTTTGAGATATGCCACCTTCCAAAAACATAGCCATTGCTATCAGGAACCAATCTTTTTAATGAATCCAGTTTCAATTTGTTGATCATTTTTATCCTACTTCACAGATGAGATCAGTAATGAGTCTAAATCCTACCTCACTCTGGCACCTCTGTGCAACCAAAGCCAAGGAACTTTTATTGTCTTTTGGGAATGTTTTCCTTTGGTTTGCTACATGGTACATTATTTTCAAATATTTTTGAGTCCTCTTTACTCCTTAAACCTGTCTACTGTTAGACCTATCAGTTTCACCTAATTCTTGCATTCCAATGGGTCTATAAAACAAAATTGATGAACCTTCTTTATTTAGGGCTTTCCACTGCATAAAAGAATGGTGCCTCCGCCTCTAGTAAATCTGAACTGGAAAATAACATATGGATTGCTGTGTCCCATCTAAACGCAACTGTCCCTGATTTTACTCATAGACATCTATGATGAAGCAATCACTTTATCTCTTCTGTTTAGGATGTATATTGTTAATCTCAGTCAAGACCAATTAGTTTTTTTTTTTCACTTTTCTGTTGCAAACTGCAGCTTACTCAACTGTGCCATAGTGAATTCTTACTTACTGATTTTTTATTACATCATCCACCGTCAAAGTTCCCATTCTATACTGTTTGTTCACTTTTGATGGTCTGATTGTATTTTACCAACCTTTTAGAAGTTAATAAACATCAGATCACAAGTAAAAAACAAAAGGGCATTGGTCAAAATCCACAAAGTTAAAAAAGCAGAGTACACAAAGCCCAGAACAAATACTGAAAATAAAAGTCAAAAGAATTGTGGAATCATTTTCACATGCCATACCACATGCACTTTAGAACAGGTTATCCACCAAAAGCTAAGCATGTTCCGGCCAGGCCATTACTTGGATGGGAGACCAACTAGGAAAAAGCTTGGTTTGCTGTTGGAAGAGGTGTTGATGAGGTTTATGAAGTCCAACATAAACAGTGGCAATGCAAAGTGCCTGTAACTAAATAAAACACATTATTGCCTGGGCCTGTTCTAGACAGTCATATATGAGGGGCAGACAGAAATGTAAAGGGGGCACACGGTGGTGACAGAGGAGGGAAAGGGGTGGGGTGGTGGAGGTGTGGGTGCTCTGGATAACTGTTTCTGTCATGTACAGTAATTAGATTGCACTTTGTCAGGCCTCTACCCTAAGACCTGTCCAACTTGGGTGTCCCACCTGAAGGCTAAGCTTCTGCTGGTGTAGCTCTTAGGGTCACTAAGGCACGCAAACCCCCTGACCATGATAAGGTGGCAATCCCTCAGGAGGAAAACTGAAAAATAAAACAACAAAAAATAAAATAAAATATTCCTCTTTAGATTATTACAACTAAAAACATGACATTTACCTTAATTGAAAGGCCTATATCAAATATATTCGAACCCAACAATAACACTTCTCACTACTGCCAATATTAACAAAACTAAAAAGGGTAGGCCAAGTTATAAAAAAAAATCATTTCACCAAGTCTTGAAAAATAAAACTGAAAAATAGAATAAAAAAAATAAAATAAAGAATAAAATAAAATATCCATCCAGATCTTTACAACCAACAACATAAAATGTATCTTAATTGAATGGCCTAATTCTCAAATAAATTTGCAAAATAAAGTAAGAATAAAATAAGACCTCTCAATATAGCCAATATTTACAAAACTAAAACGATTGGCATAGTAATTAAAAAAAAACAATTCACCATGTCTTTTCCTACAATTCTCAAACTAATTTGTAGAACACAACAGATTTAGAACAAAACATTTTAACTTTTTTCTTCTTTTTTTGTCTTTTTGTCTTGTTTTAAGCTTGTTTGTTTTGCAAGTAACTGAACCCTCTGTTTGCAACTGAACAGCTCCACTCTCCTTTCTCCTCAATCCACTCTACAACAACAGTCTCCTGTTTCCCTTTGTAAAAGCTCTTCCAAATTCATCCATATCCAAGTTATTAATTATGGATTTCTCATGGGCCAAGATCACAAAATTCCTCTTTCTTTTATGTAACATGGTGCGACGATAGGGGGTTAGGACCCGTGACAAAGTGGAGAAGGAACTCTCACACGATTCTGAAGACACACCAATTACCAGGGCTGTTACATACAATTTATGCAACTCAGGAAAGGCTTCCTTGTACTCCTGCAGGAGTTTACACACAGTGGACAGGTCTGGTTCTTTTGAACATTTTTTGAGCAGCATTTGTTTTGCCACAAGAACTTCATTTTTCAGACTTACAACATCTGCTACAGTGCCAGCAATCACAGCCAGAGGGTGCAACAGGGTGGGATCTAGATTTGGGTGCAAGACTAGATATGGCTCTCATCAGGTCAATATTCTTGTGTGAAAATCTAGTTTCTATTTCTGAAATGGCCCTATCAAGGATGTTGAGCAGGGATCTTTTCAGAGACTGATGGGGGGAAATGGTAGGGTCACCAGAGTCTGTATGGCCCAAAGTTAAGAGCACAACACTTTGAACCAGGTGTTTGCTCATTGTTCTCCTTCTCTTTGTTGGATGTGACTCATCGTCAGCAGGAGATGACAGTCCCCAACAGTCATCTTCACAGATGTTTTTTAAGGAGTCCAGTGCTGCACTAACAACCTCAGAAGCACTGCACAGATCAACTGACTAAGACTGTAGAATAGCATTTGCTGGTTTCAAGACACCAAGCACCCGCACTAGGAATTTTCCAATCTCAAAGAATTGATGCCTCTTAATTTGGCATAGCAGGCCTGATGCCTCGGTGCACAGGTCAACTGCAGCATCATCATCCTCTGTCATCTCAGATAGGATACTAAGGATTTGTTCTTGATTGTCCACAGTGCACCTTGTCACCTCATAGTGGCTTGTTCATCTGATCTCAAGCAGTCTTTTTAGACAAGGTGCATCATGTTTATTGAGCACATAGTGGTGGTGAAAAAAGTTGCAGAGTGAACGAGATAGGCTAAAAAATCTTTTTGCACATGGCTCTCTCTGCATGGCATGCACAACCACTAAGTGCAGTTGGTGGTTGTAGCAGTGGATGTATGGGACATATCTGTCAAGCCTCTTTTTGGAGCAGTGCTTGTACACCACCTCTAACTCCACTCATCACAGAAGCCCCATCATAACACTGGCTAAGTATACTGTCAGCACTGTAGCCAGCATCAGAAAGGTGTAACAGTATCTCAGAGGTGATGTACTCTGCATCAAGTTGTTGCAAGTCAAGCAACCCAATGGCATGGAATTTCTGACAAACTGTATTATCACAGACAAATTTTCCACATTGCACCTATCCCTGGTCCATAACTTTTGAGGCAAAACCCTGCAGAATCAACACTTTCATATTTTTTCCTGACCTCTCCAAGCACCATGTCAGCCAGTGTTTGGATAATTTCATTTTGAATATCCTTAGATGTGTATTTTGCATTTTTTGGGATACCCTTAGCAATGCTTGCTAGCTTCTCATCCTTCTCTAAGGTATATTCCATCAGTTTTAGAAAAATACCTGAAGCAATGTCATCATCATTACCCGCTGCATCATGTCTCAAGGTTTCTGCAGTCCCACGGAGCCCCAACTCATTTACACAGAGAAACCTTATAGCACTACCAATACTCTTGACATAGTAATGGTTTTTTTCAAGTTGTGTTTTACCAACCAACATTGAATCAACAGTCCCCACTGTGGCCTCTCTGCTTTTATGCTCAGTCCAGGTGGTTGAAGCATGCACATGATTGTGCCTGGACACATGCCTCTCTAGCCCCTTGTCTTGATCAAGTGCTGCTTTCCAGTTGTTAAAACCAGTTAAGATAAAAACTACATCCCTCTCATTAACAGTGCTGCCATATTTCCTACAGGGGAAACAGAAGCATGCGTCCTGCACAACAGAGTACTCCAGCAATGGTCGTATGCGGTACCAGGCAGGATTGAATAATCTTAATGTTGTACCACCAAATACCCAGTATTGGCTGGGATGGTGTATTGCCATTTAAGTCACTGGGTAGCTGAGCAGGTTGCTTTGGGGCAGCAATTATTGGCAGAAGTACAGGAGAAGCAGTGCCTGTTGATGCCACAGGAGTAGACATGCTAGCTGCTGTCTCTGATGTACCAGCAGCAGCATCATTGCTACTGCTATTGGTACAGGCAGGAGCAGCGCCACACTTATTAAAAGCTTGGAAAAAAGGATGCATCTCACAGCATTAACTTTCCCTTTGTGAGCTACTGGAAGCTGGGGTGGAAAGTGAATAAGCTTTACTAAAATCGCTGCAATTACATCAGTATATGAAACGAGAAAACTCCAAGTCCCATGATGCCCTGTGGAAACCTGGGGCACTGCTGCAAGCTGGGAGATGGGCTGCCATCTAGGGATCCGGGGGAGATAATTCCCTATGCATGCTGTTTCCCCCAGTCCATCCATTGCAGAGGCATCTCGACCAGGTAAGGTCCCTCACAATAAGATAGATAGATAGATAGATAGATAGATAGATAGATAGATAGATAGATAGATAGATAGATAGATAGATAGATAGATAGATA
>JANRMT010062806.1:46612047-46674552 GCA_026402145.1 Polypterus bichir lapradei
ATAGATAGATAGATAGATAGATAGATAGATAGATAGATAGATAGATATGTGTCCCAGAAATGAAGATCAGAATGGGATTGGAGAATATTAAGAGAACAATGTAGTATTTCTGTATTACTCCTAATATTCTCTACCAGCAAGTGACAAAATCTATCAGCTTTGTCAGAACTCAATGAAAGCTTTTTGAGGTTGCATCCAGCAGGGGGTGCGCTCCCTGGGAATATGTTTGAAGATCACAGCTTTTACCAAACCAAATATCCATATATAAATATATATTATACAATAAAACATTATATCCTTCCCTAGAGGTACGGTTGTGATTCTAAAATGAAGACAGAAAAAGACAACACTAAAGGAAGGATGCACTTAGCTTATGTTAATATCGGCTGGCCAATCACAATAATACAATTTTCGAAGGAGAGGTACTGTGCAGTTGTGGAGTTCCTGCAGTCAGCTCTGGCCACTTCTGAAGGTGTGTAGGAGGCATGTTTGCTAGGTGTGGGCAGAAGCAATGTCTTCCATCCATCCGTAGATGAACTCTATTGTTCATTGCAGTTGCCAGAGCTTTATACTTTTCTTGTTGTCTTTGTTTCCAATATAAGAAGATGTATTTGCCAAACATGGACTGCAGTCTTTTGCATGTATAAGATAAATGGAAATAGCACACAGTTGGTCAGTATGGTCAGTTTGACCATAAACTGACCATCAGACCACGGGATACACCAACTCTTTTAATATCCCACCACTTGTCTCTTCCCATCTTCCCATCATGTACTATGGTACAAACCTCACAGACTGCTGTGATACATTTCAAATCTTTTGCTACAGAGGTACAGGTTGCATTTTACTACATTGATAACACTGAACTTATGTGAATTATGCTCAGTCACATAATATTGAAACAATGGCCCCAAATGTTACAGAAGGCAGCAATTTATTTCACTCAAGTGTGACAGAACTGAACATGTGATGCTACAGACTTTATATATATATAAAGAACTGAATTTAAACCTAGGGAATTTAAACCTAGGGCTCTGGAGACAGCAGGGCTAACCACCATTTCATAATTTCATTCCAAAATAATGAGAATAAAATAGAACTTAAAATTTAAACAGAAAACCTTTTTGTCACAGAAATGTTTCAAATAAAGCTAATGGTATGAGAACAAATGATAACCCAAGGACAGAGAACAGCAGGCAAGTAGGCAACATCAACAAGCATTAAGCAATCAAAAATCAAAACATTTACAGAATTGATGAAATTCTTTTATCAATGATTTGAAAAACAAAGTATGGCTTTAAAGAAAAAAAAGTATTGTTTTGATAAACTTCTTTTTTTCTTTTGGAGTATTTTCCAATTTCCACTTTGTGAACAAATTTGTTGTTTGTTTTCTACTGGTACTAAGGTTTTAGTAGTTATTAATTATGTCTAAAATAGTGCATGCAGTTTATGGTGGGGGGCATGTTTAACATTGATTTTAAGAATACCTTTTGTGAATTGTGTGCCATGAATTAAACATACCTTTTATCTTTAAGTGCTAAATTTCAAATTGTAACTATGAGGCCATTCAGAGTAATGCTATGAGTCAATTCAGGTGAATTACTAGAATTAAATACTTACATGCATTGAATCAACATGCAGCTGGAGAAGCGATTTGGCCAGTTTATTCAACAGCTGTAACGAATGCTGAGAGTAATTGAGATTTAGTTTATTGCCACATAAAGACTCCTGACCTGGGGAATAACTGGATAGATAAAACATAGTGCCTGCTTAAAATTTAAATACCTAAAAAAACTCATAAAATGGGCAAATTACAGCTTCATAAATAAGAAGAGATGTACAACAATTTAAAATGCAATTACTAATATAAGAATCATATCACAGGTTTACATTGAAAAAGTTGTTTTGATTATTTCCAGTGTTTTTTATTTATTATTCGTTACTGAATTCAAACGTGAAAACCATTTTTCTCCATGTAACATTTTTATAGATTTTTTATTGCTTTTGCACATTATCTTAATGATAATTTGTTTGAATTTAATATTTTCTAATATTAAAATCTATGCTTAAAGCAAAACATTTATTTTATTGTATAGTAAGGTCAGAATACAGCTGGAATTGAAGATGGTGATGAGTTAGCAGCAGATAGCAGCATGTAAAGTCAGTAGAAGCCTATGATTTTCCTGTTAGTGAGACAGCAGAGCTACAGCCTGGTGCCAAAAACACCATCAGACCTATCTTGGTGGATCCAGCTACCATTGTTTCCTTTTAAACTTGGTTTAATGAAGCAGTTTGTCAAAGCCTTATCGAAAGATGGAGCCTATTTTACTGTATGTATTTGTGACAAAAGTTTGCCTGATGCTGAAAGACAGCATTTTTGTCTGACCTGTTATTAGAAATAATAAAAATAATAATAATACATTTTATTTATATAGTGTCACAAAAATAGTCCAAAGACATACAAAAAGGTTTGAGGCAGCCACCCGTATATTGTGCCTTGGCTGCAAAAGGATAAATTGTAATGAGATGTGTACAGGTCTGAGTCCAAAACAGAAGTGACTTAAAGACTGTAAATATGGCGGCTTTAAAGGCCGTGACAGGAAGTGATGTCATCTGGACTGGAAGTGACGTCATCCATGGCCTGGGACCCAAAAGTGATGTCATCCATGGGACCAGAAAACAGAAGTGACAGCATCCATGGGGCTGGAATCAAGGATGATCTGCAGAGGATTGAGAGAGAAAGGATTTAGAGTGGCAGCTCGCCACCCCCTGGTCTGACATGAAACTACTATTATTCAGGCCCTTTAGCTGCCACCCACTCGCATGTGTGTGACAATAGACTGATTTCAGGTGCAGAATTTGACAAGTGTAATGTGCAACCTGAAACAAGCTTCATGGGTGTCATTCAAAGAAGTAAGGTAACAATAAAGACCCAAATTGTGAAGAAATTGTGAACATTTTATTAGCTAAATTTAGAAAATTGGGTTGCAACATATGTCTCAAAGTTAATTTTTTTGAATCTGCATTTGGTTTTTGCCCTGAAAATCATGGTGAAGAGCAGAGTAAAAGATTTAGGATATCAAAGATATGGAAAGAAAGAACCAGGGACGTTGAAAGGGTGGGCTATTGCTGAATGATTCTTAGTTCTCCATCAAAAAAACTAAGAAGTGACAAAATTCAGAGAGGTATCTAAGTCAGTGAAAATGTATTGCTGCTCTTTTACATATACATTTAAAAATATTAAATTGGCTATGTATTTCATGTTAAATTGATTTAGAACAATACTGTATGCATAAATCTTCTTCTTTCGGCTGGTCCCGTTAGGCGTCGCCACAGTGCATTATCTTGTATTATATGCATACGATTGTATACATAAATAAATTGTCAAATTTTTAATTACATTACATTGAAATAGTATTGTATATTGTATAAATCTGCGGTGGGCTGGCGCCCTGCCTGGAGTTTCTTTCCTGCCTTGCGCCCTGTGTTGGCTGGGATTGGCTCCAGCAGATCCCCATGACCCTGTAGTTAAGATATAGCGGGTTGGATAATGGATGGATGGATATTGTATAAATATTGTATGCATATTGTATGTATAAATCATCTTGTATTGTATGCATAAGATTGAATGCATACATAAATTGTCAAGTTACGTTACTTTTAAATTTTGTACTTCAATGTGACATGATAGAATTATTCAAGTTATATTTTTTTTAATTGTTAGTGAATGCAATAAAATAAATATTCACAATTAAAACTATTCTTTTATTTAAGCAGATTTATTAATTTTGCAGATATGTGAAATACTACAGAGGAGGTTTCCAAACCACAAAATTATATTTTAATGTTCTGCTTAGTGTTAGAATGTGAGCGACCTAATTATTTTTACGGTATTAGTAAGAATATACATGGCTGAAATTCCTGGCTTCCCAAGTTTGAATCTATGACTTTTCATCAATTAAGCAAGAGCAGACAGACAAACACAGAGTTCAGATAGGGGATAGGAAGATTCTTGTGGCCCTGGAATTAACTAGCAGATAATGATGTCTTTTGCTTTTCACATTGCAACAGGTTAGTTCCTCGACTCTCTTAATCTACAGCTTGGAGATGTTGTCTGAATCCTAGCCTGTCCACTTTCTGTGAACATTATTTTAGGTTCTTGAGTTTCCTGTCACATCCCAAGGACATGTGTTAGTTTAGTTGCTGGTGCTAAATTGTCCAGGCGTGAGGGACGATGTGTTATTGTATGAGTGTGCCCACAAAGGACTGATTCCCTGTTTAGTGTTGGTTCCTGTCTTCAGATATGCTCCTCCCCTATCTCACCCAAAATTAAGCATTTTTTTTTTTAATGGAGAGATTTGCATGTAACTCATTAAAGACTGAAGTCTTACCCAAAGTTAATTTGTGCCTTATGCTTTGTATTTCCAGAATGGACTTTGTTCCCTCTGTCACCCTCATTTGTATTGAGTGGAGCTTGAAAATAGTAGGGTATTTTCTTCTCTGCTATTTAATGTTGTATCCTTTACATCAAAAATTTTGATCAATTGTTAAGAAGAAAATTAGAGTATCTGTAAAGAAGCACAAGTTTCTTTTTTTTTCTTGGCATGTTCTTTTCTTTAATATGAGTAGCTTAGTGGCCCTTAAGGTGGCTTTCCCACTTCACATAAGATAACTTATTTCTTGATAGAGTTTTTTCCTGTGTCTTTTTACTGCATTTATAAAATATTCTGAGCATTAAACGTAAAATACAAATTAGCATGTAAGCCTCTATCTATGTATCAGTGGCATAGCTAACTTGCTGAAGTCCCCTGTGCAGTGCCCTAAGCTGGGCCCCTCCTGTCTAGCATAACTGTTAGTAATTTATTCACAACTAGATCCTATGGGCCGGCTGAGCAGTGGCGTCCGCGACCATGTCACTATCAGATCACACTCTGGTGACAAACAAACCAGTTCTCTAAATGGAATTTGTAATAACTTTTGAAATCGCTTTATTACCGCAGCTGTAAGTTAGTATAAATAAAATAAAAAAAACCCTGTGTTCGGATTCAGCGGGTTGGGTAATGGATGGATGGATAGTTTCTCAGTAATGTTGTACTATAAAACATACCCATGACCGACCATAACAAACATCTGTATAGTCACAACCTCTTCAATGAATTAATAACACTTAAGCAAGATATGTAAAATAAGGCATATGTCATATTTTAATATCCAAAGAGTGATGAATTATAAAAAAAGATATGCCACTAGCAAAAAGACCTTGTAATTAACATCTCCACTGGTAATACAGGTGAGCCAAAATGAAGTGCCACATTTCCCAAGGTCATTGAGCGAGGTGGAGGCAGCCGACTGGTTTGGGGTGGGTGTCCTTTGATAGGCGATCCCTTGTAGTTTTCAGTTGGCAACTTGCCTTGATCCGGTGTGCACTGTGCTTTCGCTGTCGAAGCATTCTTCAAAAACAATGAATCCATCATCACTACACAAAATTTAGACAGATAGGTACAACAAGTCAAGTCAAGTGAAGCTGGGGAGCATGCACTGGTACAGTGCGTTGCCGCACCCACTACACAATGAAACAACTCATGATCCCGGTTGGCAAACTCCCAGTCCCACCCTCCGGAAATGACCCTTTATCTGCCACAGCCAGGTGTTACGTGGGTGACCCCTTGGCCTGGTCCAGCCACTCGGGTCCTCAACAATGAGGATCTTACGAGCCGGATCACCCTCGGGAAAATGCGCCACATGGCCGTAGTGCCGTAACTGATGCTCCCTCACAATGCAGGTAATGTGCTTCATCCGGGACTCCATGAGCAACTGCTCATTCGACACAAAGTCAAACCAACGGTACCCAAGGATCCGGAGAGACACAATACCAACGGAGTCCAGCCTTCGTCTCAGGTCACTGGATAGCGTCCATGTCTCGCAACCATATAGCAAGACAGGAAGCACCAGGACTCTAAAGACTTGAACCTTTGTACTTTTGCATAGATATCGGGAGTGCCAAACACCCCTTTCCAGCGACTTCATGACCCCCCATGCCCTCCCAATCCATCTACTGACTTCATAGGAAGAGTCATCAGAGACATGAATGTCACTGCCAAGGTAAGTAAACCTATCAACAAGGTCGACACTCTCTCCACAAACAGACAAACTGCTGAAGGCTGTGCCCAAGAGGTCATTAAAGGCCTGGATCTTGGTTTTTATCCAGGATACTCAGAAGCCCAGACACTCAGACGTCACGCTCAGTCTCACGAGCGCCCCGATCAGAGCCTCCATTGATTCCGCAAAGAACACAGCATCGTCAAGATCCGTGAATCTTTCTTCACCAACAGATGCCCCACAGCCGCTGGACCCCATGACCTTGCCCAACACCCAGTCCATACAAGCATTGAACAGAGTAGGCGCAAGAACACACCCCTGATGAACCCCAGAATCAACTGGGAAAAAAACAGAGGTTCTGCCTCCACTCTGCACAGCACTCATAGTACTAGTGTACAGGCTGGCCATGATATCCAGCAACCTTGAGGGGATCCCGTGAACCCTCAGGATGTCTCACAGCGTAGCTCGATCAAATAAGTCGAACACTTTATGAAAATTGACAAAGGCTGCAAAGAAACTCTGCCGATATTCACGTTTGTGCTCCATGAGAACCCTCAGTTTCAGGATGCGGTCGATGGTAGACTTCTTAGGTGTAAAACTTGACTGTTCCATTTGCTGGTAGGTGAGAAAGTGATCACGGATCCTATTGAGGACGACCCTAGCAAGGACCTTACCTGGCACCGATAGCATTGTTATCCCCCTGTAGTTGCTGCAATCCAGGCGATCATCCTTCCCTTTCCAGATAGGGACAACAAGTCCCGTTTTACATTCAGTTGGGATGATGCCAGTCTCCCAAATGGAAGCAAAGATTACTTGCAATGCCAGGAGGACAGCGTTACGTCCAGCTTGGAGAAGTTCACCCCAGATACAAGATCCCTGCAGCCTTTTCCTTCCCTCAGCTGATTCACCACCTGTGCTATCTCAGTGAGATTGGGTGGTTCACAGCTAATTGGAGAATCAGCCTCAAGGACCGTGGACCCAGAGATATCCATCGTCCTAGCCGGAGCATCAGGTTTGAATAACTGCTCAAAGTAGCCAGCCCAGCGGGTCACAACTGCAGTGTCATCCATAAGGACCGTTCCATCAGCCACCCTGACTGCGACTCTCCGAGGAGCTGATTCAGATGTGCGTAATGCTTCAATTCCTAGACCACAGATGGGGTGTCACTTGCTCACAGATTCCTCTAACAAACACCTCTTTTTCTGCCCTCAGAGCCCTCACAGCCGTCCTTCTCAGTTTCCGGTACAGACCAGAGTTGCCATTGAGCCGTGCGCTGTAACTCCTCTTGATGATATCCAGGGTGCCCTGCGAGATGAAACACCTCCTTCTGGGAAAATACCAGTAACACCAACACAGCCCTCGGCAACCTTCAGGGTCTTGTCATGGAAGGTATCCCACATCACATTAGTATCGGCTGTTGCATCCAAATCTGACGGGTACAACATTGAACAGAAAATCTCCAGGCTGTCCTCGGACTGTACGAATGCCTAAAAACATCCACGCTATAAGGGCATCAATTTTGCAGTCTCCTAGACATTCAGCGCGCACACATGCTTCTGCCTTAGGCATTTCCAACACATCTTTGAGGAGGATTTTGCATGAGGACCTGAATTTCCATCCATACAAAATGGTGGTAGTGCAGGAACTCACTGACAGAGACTGAGAGAACCGTAGAGAGTTGTGCGTGAACATTCTGCAAACTGTTCATTGACATGTCATCGTTATGTGCAGCGACAAGACACATTTCCATTTGAATGGTTGCGTAAATAAGCAAAACTTTTGCTATTGGGCTGAAACCAACCCTTGTGAACATTATCAGAGACCCCTGCACAGTCAGCATGTTGCAGTTTGGCGCAGTGTTGCAGAATTTGGAATTGTAGACCCTTACTTTTTTGAGGAGGGGGGAGCAATGGTCACCATCACTTCAGATACGTTACATTGAAATGCTACAGAACTTTTTTTGGCTCCAAATGGAAGAAATGGATGTAATCGATGCCTGGTCTCTACAGGATGGAGCAACAGCTCATATAGTGCAGAGATCCATGCAAGTTTTGCGGGAAATGTTTCCGAGAAGGCTGATCCCCGTGTGCAGCGTTGTTGGGTGGCCTTCATGTACGCCTGATTTTGCTCCATGCGATTTCTTTTTGTGGGGATATCTCAAGTCAAAGGTATACACGCACCAACCTCAAAACCTTGAAGCCCTCAAGGATGCTAAGCATTACAAAATTGCCACTATTCCCTTTGAAATCACCGAACGAGTCATTCAAGCGTTCAGAAATCGTCTTGAAAAGTGTATCGCTAATGATGGCCACCACCTTGAAGACATCATTTTTAAAACACAGAAAAAAAAAATCTATTTTGTATACCCTTTCTTGTGTCGTAATGAAATTTATTTTAAGTGTGTGATCTCTAGATAGTCTGATTGATTGCCAAACTAGGTTATAAAAGATCAAGTGTTCATGAAAGGAGATCACACAATTCAATTTATTCTGAAGTTCATTGCATTGTTGCTGTATTCTGTTGTGTTATTCACAGTATGGGTGAATTGGTAGTATTTCTCAGAGACACCTTTTTATCCCCAACAGCACAACAACATTTTACACTAATTTCCCACTTGTGTGGCTCTTTGCCACTCATAAATGAATTACATCTGTCTTCAACAGGTGACACCTGGTACAATTCCCTTTGAAGCTTTGAATCTCTGACATGTAATATAAGCCCAGGCAAGAGGTCACATGATCTGTCAGATAATCTGGGATGAAGTAAGGTTTGCCTCCTGCATTGTAAAGGAGACAGAGGAAAAATGAACGATAGAGAGAGAGAATGACCATGAAATCTTAACACAACATTTTGATAGAACATTACTTAAGACCTTGACCTGTCCACACTACCTGACATCATTTCTGGCTTTACATGAGATAAGTTATTTTGGCAGCTGATGCATATAACAGAAACCTTTTTTTTTGTTTTGTCTACAGGGTCATTCTTGTCACAATATGCACAAAGGAATAGCACACATAATTAGCAAAGCAAAATATAAGCAATATAGTATACTTAAACTAACTTTTACACATCTTACAAGTGGCAAGACTACAGTGACTAGAATGAATCAATAGCCTTGTCATATTGCTTGCCTCAAAATAAAAATAAAAAAATTCAGAGTTGTAATTTAATACAGGAATGGCAATTGTAAAATAGAACAATGGACATGCATTAAAATTAATAGTGAGTGAAAGGAACTTTAGAATGAGTTACATAACACAGATTTATTTGTCGGTTTCCTTTTATGATAGCAAGACTGCATCAGAGTATAAATTGTCACCAGGTTATGATAGGAGATCTAAGAACGGATCACACTCGACAATTATTGGATGCTCTTTGTTCAGTCTGTGTTGCCTGAAGAGGCAGAGAAGTGAACATTGACGGCTGATAAGCAAATGTATTGTCATGCATATACATCTGTCGGTCACCCTCCAGGCTCATCTGAAGCAGATACTACCACCCGGGGTCAAGAAGGGGCACTCGCGCTAAACTTCTCTTTTCTTCCCTCCACAGTACCAAGAAGGTTCCCAGTGAGGGCATTTAACTCCGTCCCTTATGGTTTCCCACCTATTAATGAAGAATGCAGTCCATTTTGAATGGACTGCACTGTAGAATGGAGCACCTGATCACTTGAAGAGAAAGACAAATCTTGTTATCTTAGCCAGATGGCTTTCCTATTTTTGGCTTTTCTTTTTTTGTTTTTTGTTTGGTGTGCTTAATGTCCTTTTCATTACATTTCCTGTGTCTGGTGCTGAGGTGTCACCCGCTGCACTTGGGTCCCTATCCAGGTGGTTTGTTGTGTGGTGGGTGCAGCAGCGTGCCATCAGTGCATGCTTTAATCTATGACTGCATTAAAGAGGAATGCCCAGGTTGGTGCCCCAACAACTATCTGTGAAACCTGCATTACCTTATTCAACCACAATATTTATCATCACTAACAATAAATAAAAAGTGAAGATGTGATAATCATCTTTCCAAACAGGTTTTTTTGGTTTAAGCGTAAATAGAGAGCCTTTGAAGTTCAAGCTGGTTTATCAAGTGCTCACCACTAACTTACTGTGTGACACTCAGCAAGACTCAATAACCTTTAGCACTTCATTTGTAATAAATGAATTTAAAATAAAAGATGGTCTTTTGGTCTTGAAACTCCCGCAGATTTTTTTTCTTCAGCTTTTTTTTTGTTCTATCCTACTAGCCATTTGACCTTACTCATCTTTTGAGAATTAGAGTATGATATTATATATTGGACTCTAATCTTCTTTTCAGATATACGAGGGGGCTTCACCCCCTGCTCACTTCGCTTGCCAACCCCCCAGCCTGCGCCTACTCACCAGCCATTTCGCATCTCTGCCATTTGTGTATGTGGATTTCACTTTCACCAAACAGCAAATCTTTTAATTCTCGCAATTATGCCTCTTCATTGGGAAGAAACACTACTATTCCCTGATGGCAACACAAATTAGACGATCTCCAAATTTCCGACTTAAAGTTTAAAGCCGAACAATATATTCAATCTCTTTTCGCTGTTCCGTTATTTCACCAAGTAATAATTTCCATTTGTTTGAGCTAATGCGATCTTTACTATCATTTTTCAAGACTTTTGAATTTTAGTACTTTCATTATCTCTTACCTGCTCTGCATGTGTATTGCACCAACATTTTTTATTTCTTTACGATGTTCTACTTTGTCATCTACTCTTTGTCTTTTACTTCCAGCCCCGGGCATGGTTAAATCTCTTGGCACAAAGCGTCATCTCGCAGGACATGAAAGTATCTCTCTGAATAAGTCACATCTCGTCCCAGGCTAAAAAGTCTCTTCTAGTCCCAGGATTATTTTATTATAATAGAGAGATAGCTATGTAATGTAAGCTTGTATTGATTTATTTTGTATCACTTGCTCATTTTTATTCTTGCCTAATTTAATTTTTGTTCCTTTTCTTGTAACAATTTCTTTGACATCTGGTAAAGCACTTTGAGCTACATTGTGTGTATAAAAATGTTATATAGTAATAAATGTTGTTGTTGATATGGCATTTACTCTGCAAAGTGACTATATACCTTGACAATCACAAGTATAATCTGTTAATGTTTTTGGCTATTGGATTTTCTTTCTGACAGAAAAGAGGTGGCGAAGCAGAGGTAGTCCCTCACTATGGGCATCACCACTCTCATATTCTTCATACACCAGTGATCGCACTTCCCATGCTGATTCTGGTCAAGCAATATAGCTCCGGGTTCTCAAATTCAGTTCCTGGAAGGCTGCAATGGATGCTGGTTTTCATTCCAGCTTCTTTATTAATAACTATTACTATTACTACTGCTAGCGGAAAATACCTTGCACTGCCAAGTCAAATAAAATAAATAAAGTAACATGTATCATTAATCAGCTTCTAATTATAACATTGGCTACAGCAAAAACCTGAAGCTATTGTGGCCGTCCAGAAACTGAATCTGAGACACCAGATCTAAATGATTTTTGACTTGGGGCAGATCAGCACTTATTGTTAACGAGCAACTGGTTAAGAAAAAAATATGCAGTTTTAGGTTTATGAATGCTATAAAGGCAACACAGTCTGTTCCATTAGCAGCAGCAATTATCTACTAATTAAGAAAGTGGCAGTGATGTAATTTGAAAGTCTCTGTGACCCTCAGAAAACTAAGTTTGAGAATCTGTGATATAGTGCAGGGGTGTCCAACTCTGATCCCAGAAGGCCACAGTGGATGTACATTTTCCTTCCTGCCATTTTCTTAATCAGTTAATTGACATTGTTTAGGGCTCAGTCATTTGAATTGCTACATGTTTCCTTAAATGGCAGCCAAACAAAAAGGAGACATGAAGTGAGTCAACAGATGACCAGTTAAGCTGAGACCTAAAATTCTGACTAATCTCACTCCAACCAGATTCTTAATTAGAATCTGATTCTTGTTGTTAATTAAATTGAATTATTTAATTCAATGGCTTGTTGGTGTGCTCATTCAGTTACAGCAGACATTTCCGAAACTGTTGATTTTCTTTTTTTCTAAGAGCATTATCGAAATGTTTTGTGGACCTGAGCAGATCAACGTTACTGAGATCTTTACCTTTCTTTATTTTCAGATATTTTATGCCAGAAACAGGTTGCTGGTCATCTGTTGACCCTTTTTGTATCCCATTATTGTTTGGCAGCTAATTAAGGGAAATATAAATAATTAAGGGGTCTGAGTCTTAAGTAGCAAGCCAGTTAAAATTAGACGAAAAAGTAAACTATAAGTAAAAGCTGGTCACTGATTAAGAAAAGGGTTAGAATGAAAACCTGCTGCCACTGCGGCACTCCAGGGCTGGAGTTTGATTCCCCTGGCCTATATAATTTTAAATTAAATGTCAATGAAACAGAAGAAGTGGTGATGAATTTTAATCAAGGACATTGAACAAACTTGCTATTATTAGATTAGATTAGATTAAAATGTATTAATTCCAAAGATAAATTCACATGTATACAGCAGCAGAAACATAATAACAAGGATCAATCAATCAATCAATAAATAAACATTATGATGAAATTTCAAAATTAATTTAAAGAGTACATTGAGAGAAAGCACTGAATTGCCTGATAGCTGTGGGCAGAAAAGACCTCCAAAGATGTTTCTTAGCACACTGTGGTGGCATATGGTAAAAAGTGCTCCAAGAAAGCACCTCCTGGAGGTGATGGAGGGGATTTTTCATGATGGCATCAAATTTTGCCATTATCCACATTTCCAGTGTGTCCAGGGTTCACCCTGTGATGGAGCAGGCTTTCCTGATAAGTTTGTTCAGGCACTGTGCTTCTTTTGAGCTCAGGTTGCTTTCCAAGGAGAATGTGGACTAGAACAACACATTGGCTACTATGCGCTGGTATAACATTTCCTGCATCTTCCTGCATACATCAAAAGATGTCACTGACACTGTTATAGAGTATCACAATAAGCAGGTTTGTTATTGAAAGTGTTATACTCTGCCTGCCATCATTTGGTAAGAAAATATATTTGCCACAGACTAGAAGCATCTAAAAAGAATATTATGCACTATTTCCATATTCAAAGGTGGCATGTCCAGTCTGAGGATTCAGTATAATCTTCCAGCCAACCCATCCCCTGTTCACTCTGCCTTAAGTCCTTCTAAGCTGTTTTAAAACATTATTTATTCACAGGCTGTGAGATGGACTATTATAGCCTTAAACTTGGTATTGTGCACTTAACACTTTTACCTTAATTTCTATATAGCTTGTGGGGACATCATTTTGATGTATTGATGTTTTAGTTATATGATGATTACCAGTTTGTGTTCCATAAAACTGATATAGGAGTAGAATCAGTAACAGCATTAATAGTGGTAGTAATAGCTGCTAATCTTTTACTTTCGTATCTGTAGAACTTTGATTCTCTTGTTATGGCAATAAAATAAAGTTTACTGAGGAAGCAGATTCTCTTCCCATTTCTTTTTCTTCTCCATTTATCTTTAGCCACTTATTTAACTCGTCAATATATTTATTTTTACTAGCTTTAAGTTTTACTCCGTTGGTCATGCTCTCTTTCTCTTTTATTTGTTTTCAATCCTATTTTTTGTAAAAATTTACCTATTTGTATGGAATGATTACAATAAAATCAATAAAATTTTAAAAAATAAATAAATAAAATAAAATAAAGTTAGATTTTTTTATTTAGCACTTGGGTGTGTGTGTGTGTGTGTCTGCCCTGCGGTGGGCTGGCACCCTGCCCGAGATTTGTTTCCTACCTTGCGCCCCCTGCTGGCTGGGATTGGTTCCAGGTCCCCCGTGACCCTGTGTTGGGATATAGCGGGTTGGAGAATGACTGACTGACTGACTTTTAAACAGAATTTTGAGACAATATAACACGAAACAATATAGCCAATACATACGCAATACAAGTTCAAACATTATACACCAAAGACTTCTGACTTTAGGAAATACATAGTACAATACACATTCTAGTGAAAAGTAAAACTTCAGGGGTGGGGGTTGATTTGTTTCGAACCATTTTTTTTGTAAAACTTGAGTTATTTTTATGGAATATTATTTGATTTTAATAAAATCAAAATCAAGAAAAAGAAAGAAAGAAAAGTAAAACTGGGTTATCTGTAAACAAATGTAAACATTTATCACGGGCTATTATTTATAGGATTTGAACTATACTGGACTAATCATATGCAGTAAGAATACATCCTATAGTATTAATCAATTCAGTATACAGTAACATGTCTTGAAATGTGAGCTGTTTAATTACTGCAGGGCACTCCACTGTTTTTCTTTTCTCTCTTCTTACATCCTTTTTAATTATTAAATTACTTTAGGGTACTACTGTATGCTTACACAGTGGTAGCGTTGCTGTTTCGCAGTACGGAAACCAAAGTTTGAGCAGCTGAGTCCTACCCGTGTGGAGTCTGCATGTTTTCTCCATATCTGCATGGCTTTACTCCCTGTGCTCCAGTTTCCTTCTACTGTCCAAAGACATGCAAATTAGGTGAACTAATGAAAGTAACCTGGCCCTAGTGTGTGTTTGGTGTGTGTGTGTGTGTGTGCAGTCGCCTTGTGATGGACTGGTGTCCTGTCCAGGGATTTTTCCTGCCTTCTGCCCTATTCAAGCTGGGATAGGCTCCAGCCCACACCCTTGACCCTGGTCTGGATAAAGCAGGTTAGAAATTGACTTTAGGGTAATTGAGATTTTTGGATTTTAAGATTTCCAGTTAAATTACATAAGCTTAAGACTGTTATAATTATGGTAATCATTTTATTCAGTTACCCTGCGGTGGGCTGGCGGGGTTTTTTTCCTGCCTTGTGCCCTGTGTTGGCTGGGATTGGCTCCAGCAGACCCCCTTGACCCTGTAGTTAGGATATAGAGGGTTGGATAATGGATGGATGGATGTATTTTATTCAGTCATCCTTTTGACTTCTGTCCCCTTCTTTATTGCCTACTAGCTGAAATTCCTGGCATTATTCGGGATGGAGATAAAATGTTTTTTTTTTCTATTCTTTGAGAAAAATATAATAAAAAAACTTTATAAATAAAAATAAATTAACAAACAATGAAGATTCACTAATGTGCTTGTCTTGCGGTCTTGCCCCATGGGGCAGTTCTAAGTTTCCCCAAATGAGTTCCAGGGAGAAAAAAAGAGTCAGACTGTCAGGAGAAGAGGTCCTCCTAATGCTAGTGTGGAAAACACTGGAGATGCTGGGGTGTTGGTATGCCCTGGAAACCAGAAAAGGCACCAACAAAAGTCAGAAAGACATTGTCTTGAGTGGAATGTTATGTTCCGACAGGAGACCATAGTGCAGGTGAACCAGCAGAGTACACCTCCAGTGCAAATGGGGCCAGATTAAAAAGTCTGAGATAGTGTAACCTTTTAGACTTGGGCATATGGAATCTGCATGGAAGGACTTGGTCATTTAGGCCTAAATAAGGGCTATGGCCTGCAAGGTTATTGTCAGCTACTCATAAGAGTTCTAGCCTGATGTTCTTGAAACAAATAAAGGCATAGTCATCACTTTGAAGTGATTCTGTGACTAAGCAAGAAGGAAATTACTGTAGGATCCTTCATAAGCTGGGTCTGATTTTGTTTAGAATCAGGAGGTGATCTGATAGAAAGAAAGCTGAGACTGATAGAGACGGGAGGTGAGAAGGGGGGGGCTTTCAAATTGTAAGCAGGCAACGTGGCTGTTAAGATTCAGTCTTTTTTTTTTTCTAGGTTTTTATTTAGGTATAAAAATGGAAACCTTTTTGTTTTGGGGGTTTCTCAGATGGCAGTTCTGCTATCTGTTCTGTGGTTTAGTACTTTATTTAAAAGGTATTAATTTGTTACCGTCGTTTTCGGTTTATTTTATGTTGTTATTGGACATTGCCATTTTGAGAGAGTGTCATTATGGCAATTTCTCATAATCCTTTGGAAATACACATCATCATGTGTGATGGTATAAAGTTTGCCTAAAGAGTTTATTTTCTCTCTAACATTTGGATAAAGCCATAATTATTATGACTGACACTTTTCTGACTTTGCTTTTGACTTGTCATTGGACTCTTTGACAATACTTGCAGTTAGTATTTGGTTTTAATAATATGTTTTCTTTGCTCTTCCAGTACCAACCTTGCTTTGTTTTCCTAACCATGGCTGCTTCCCAGTCTTTTTATAAAAAAATAACATGAGTTATCCTTTAGTCACTAGACCAGGCTATTGTCCACTATGATTCTGTACAGTTAGGCTCTAGGTGGCAATATGGTTTAGTTTCTGCTTTTTGTGTCCTTCATGTTTTTTGTCCCCGTCATTTTTTATTTAATAAAGGTGTAATTTTGCATTAGCATAATCACCTTGATGTTTTCTGAATGTGAAAGGCTACCAGTGGTGCAGATAAACTTCCCCACATTTGGTGTAGATGATTCTAACTGGACTGAGGAGGATGTAGTTTTGGACTGCTCCCATTTTTCTTCTTCTTGAGTGAGAAACATAGCTATGGCAGACACCATGCCTTCACCTATTAAAGGAAAATGAACCATGTATCAGTGCCTCTTAAAACAGTGAACAAATAATAACCATTTAGTATTTGTGCAGCTTGTTTCAGGAAAGCAAAGTACACAAAATCAATAACTAGAATTTGTAAGCGGTTATTGTGAATCATTCCAGTGTTACCAGGAGAATATCAACACAGACATTGGAGCTTGACACAGATGCATCTTTTCTTGATTTGAACCTTTCGCCCAAATGCTGTAAGTGGTGTCCTTGCCACAACTCTTAAATCAGCAATACAACATGCCTAAGCACCTTTTTTATAAGCACAATGGAAATTTGCTTCTAATTATATTTAAATAAAAGTTAAGAACACAAGGAATTTATGAAGAATTAACAGATTAATAGTTGTTCATCTGGGGAGGCATGGTGGCCCAATGGCTAATCTGTTTTAGATAATGTGCTGTAGTTAATGTATTGAAAAAATCTGATAAAAGGCACACAAGCAATTGTACTTTATTTTTTTAATTTTTTTAAATTAATTTTATTGCAATCCATAAAAAGCAATCAAGTTTTTACAAAAAGAAAAATTGAGTTAAAAACAGATCGATTGCAATTGTACTTTAGCCCAATTTTGTAAGTCACCTTTAATAAAGGTGTTAAATACAGGCAAAGAGACCTGGTTTTTGTTCACAGCCTGGTCACTTTTTGTATGGTGCCATGCGTGGGTACTTGAATATCCCCTTCAGGGCTCAAATGAACCAGCTAATACCACACCGGCTCAAGAGGAAGCATGTGATGGTCTGGGTTGCTTCCAGGAGCCTCTTGAAACCTGAACCATCATTCATGTACCTGAGGATGAGCCAGGCAAATGAGGAAACACAGCCAGCAAGGGGTTGCTGCAATGTGTTGGGTTCTTTTATTTACAAAAAACAAAACAAATAGTGTCCAAAAGTACAGTGCTCCAGATCTTTTCCCCCTGCTCACTTTGCTCACCAACATCCCCCGCATCCAGCCTGTGCTTCGTGCCAGCCACTTCACATCTCTGCTGTTCATATTTGTGGATTTCACTTTCACCAAACAACAAATATTTTCTTCATTGGGAAGAAACACTACTGATGGCAACATGAATTAGACAATCTAGAAGTCTCCAACTTAAACTTTAAATCTGAACAATATATTTGATCTCTTTTCGCTGTTCTGTTATTTCACTGCATAATAATTTACATTCGTTTGTGCTAATGCAATCTTTACTATCATTTTCTGAGACTTTCAAATTTTAGTACTTCCATTATCTCTAATGTGCTCTGCATGTGTATCACGCCAATGTTTTTGAATTCTTTAAAATGTTCTACTTTGTCATCTACTCTTTGTCTTTTATTTCCGGCCCCAGGCATGGTTAAATCTCTTGGCACAAAGTCCCGTCTCGCGGGACATGAAAGTATCTCTCTGAAAAAGTCACGTCTCATCCCAGGATAAAAATTCACGCCTCGTCCCAGGCTAAAAAGTCTTGTCTCATCCCAGGATTTTTTTATTATAATAGAGAGAAGTAAATGATCCAAAACAAAAAGGTGTCAAGTGGAGGTTAAAATATTCAACAAATATATTCCATAAAAGAGGTCAAAATCCCATGCAGCATCTATGCTTTACAAAATCCACTAGCTCCCAGTGCCTCCTTCCTAAAAACTGACATCTCCTCTGCTTACTCCACATGAGTTCTCAGTAGGCAGAGGAGATGTCCACCAACAGGTGCTTTGGTCCCCTGCAAGACCCAAGTTCCTGGAAAAATCCCACACTGAGTCCTGCTTCTCTGACTCCCACAGCCTTTCTTCAGCCATATGCAGGAAGAGTACCTGGAGCAGTTGGCCATTCCTGCTCCCCACAATTGCTCAGCAGGAGCAACCCCTACCTGTCATTTCCAACTCTGTATTTCTAAATGGGCTGTTTTCCCAAGCCACCTGCTTTCATTCCTTAGCACATGCTCCTCCTCCTTGACCCTCCCTATCTTTCATTAATTTCCATTCCTTCATCTTTTGGTTCCTTTTCTCTCTTTTTGACCTCCCCACCACCCCTCACCGTGCAGGCTCCCTTTATACCGTCCATTGGGTGTCCTCCCCCTGTGATTGAACCACTTGACTGACATGCTAACATTTTCATGTGAATACGAAATCAGCCAAGCACCCCAATCACCCTCGGAGTGCTGCATGCACGCTCGCATGTGCACCTGCACCCACTTGGAGCCTACAAGCTCTGGGACTCATGATTATTTATTTTAAAAAAATCACACTTCGCCACGGATCTCTTATCACAGGATACTGTTACTAATTGTTTGTTCTCTTCCTCCCGCAGCCATCCTCGGAAGGAGGCATCATTTCTTGGACCAGAGCCTACCAGGGCAGAGCTCGCAAAACTGACCTGCTATAGAAGTGAGCTATATAAAAGATTGTCCATGAAGGCACTTTTTTTTGGAGTTTATACATTGCCATTGCACACTTGTTTATTTGAGCACTTGAATTAAACAGAGTTGCGCAGTTGGCTTACCAATTATTCCCTGGGACTTTGTCAAATCACTCGAGTAATTACAATGGAGTTTGCACATCTTCCATGTTTCCACATTCATTTTGTCCAGTGTCACACACGTGCAATTGGGAGGCAGCTAGATTGCCTGAATAATAGTAGTACCACACCAGACCAGGGGGTGAAGAGCTGCACTAACTCTATCTCTCAATTCTTTGCAGACCATCTACAGGAAATCCCGCTAGGTTCCGGTGCATTTGATGGCGTCATTTACGGTACCGGCGCCATTGATGACATCACTTCCAGTACTGGGGCCATTAAAGACGGCACTTCCGGTCCGGAAGACACCACTTCCGGGTCCGGCGCTATTTGGGATGTCACTTCCGGTACCTGGGCCTTTAAAGACGTCACTTTCGGTCCTGAAGACATCACTTCTTGGTCCAGCGCTACTGAGGACGTCACTTCCGGTTCCAATGACATCACGTTTGGTTCCGGTTCTGATGACATCATTTCCTGTACTGGCCTTTAAAGCTACCGTGCTTTCACTATCAAATCAGTTCTGATTTGGACGTTGTACCATTCACAAATAATCAAAATTAACTCTTTTGCAGCCAGGGGTATTATACGGGTGGCTGCCCCAAACCTTTGATGTTTCCTGTGTCTTATTGTGACACCAGGTATTAGCTAGCTAAAATTGCTCCTATAGTGTCTCCTTGCTCTTGATGCAATTTTCAACCCTATAATTGAACTAGAAAATTCTGAAACTGTGCAGATCAAATTTGCATTAGTTGATAATACTAATTTCAAATGAATAAGGTGAGAAAGTAGGTAGAGTTACAGTATTTATAATTGAACAGGCAATGATTTAAAGTAAAAATTATACCTCTATTTGTTTTCACAAACATTGTAGAGAGCTGGGGCACTGACTAAAGGAAGATTAAGAATAAAGGAACAGGCTAATTTGATTATTTGATGAACTCAAAGTGAAGATGATTCATAGAACAGAATCTATTGAAATTGTCCATAACTATATTTATGTAGACACAGTCTTGCTTGTGTCAAGGCTTTTGTGTTATTTTCACAAATGTCATTCATATTTAGTTAGTGTGTTAAAGAGAAAAGCATAGAATGGTTAGATATGATTATTATGTAACCAAATTCAACTTAAAAAACAGCATTATGTTGAATAAGAATTTAACCTACTTAAATATGACTCTTTGAACTTCTTTCATTTGTTTTGCACTGCAAATAGTTGATTTGCTTTTGTACTTGACCTTTGGACACGGAGTCTCATTAGCATGGAAGTAAAATGCTTTGACCTCCAAATCCCTATATTCTGTAGAGGGAGCTTTAGGATTTTTAGGGAGCTGTAGAGCTTTAGGATTTTTATCTTAACTATCCATCCATCCATCTTAACTAATCTTTAAAAATTAAATTATTTTGTTAGACAATACCGGATAATATTGTTAGCACCATAAATTATTCCTTTTAATTATATTTAACCTCTACAGTGCTGTTAATGAGCAAACATTACCAAACAACTGCCCATCATCAAACTTTCAAAATAAAGATCAAGGTTGTGAGTATAGGAGATTATTTTGGTGGAATCAGTCACAAGGGAGGAATCAACCCTGGAATGGGATGTCTGTCCATCACAGAAGCACACTCACACTTGGTCATTCAGGACCATCTTAGCAACTTTGCAAAGTAGGAGGAAATTCAGTGTTACTTGGGAAAATGTTATGCAGACATAGGGAGAACTTATAAACTCCACACAATCATTCTCCAGGCTGGGATTCAAACCCAGGACTCTACATCTCTGCAGATCATTTGTGAAAATCAAAAACAAACTAAAAAAAAACAAGCTTATATTCTTAAATTCATATTGATTTATTAAATGCTATGAAGTCATCTTTATTACTGACAAATGTCCATTTTGAATAATATATTATTGCTTTGAAAGACATATAACTTGTAGTAGATTTCTATCAAAGGAAAACATTTAAATCTAGTAATAAGGGGAAATAACTGAATTAATACCAGAAATAAACTTAAAATGTAAATAATTCACACAGTGGCTTGTAGTGTTTCTACTGAACATCATACAATGGACTTTTTAATTTGTTTACAATCATTTCAGAATTACCAGGAAGAAAGTGATTGCCGGATGATAGATGGAGTTAAGGAAAAGAATATTAAAATATATGGACAAAACTGGAAAAATAGTTTTACAGTTAAGGTAGTACACACTGGAGTGATTTAACCCAAACCTTACAGTACCACCTAGACACATCATCATTGATGTAACCTGGATCTTTCAACATCATACACCCTTGCCCAGGTGACCCAGCCAGGCGTAATCAGCCCCCAACTTGTGTTTAGGTAGTTGATATGGTCCACAGACTGCTCCTTTTGATCCATAGCCACCTTGATGCTTTCTCAGTGGCATCAGTGATGTTCTTGATGACTCTCTTATTTATTGTGCAAATCACTGATTCCCTGGGCCCTGCAGAGCAAATGTTAGGCAAATTCTCAGTAGCCAGCCTCAAAGTAGTAGCAATGGGTCTTCCATCCCCTGCTTCAGCATTTGCCTACAAGCTCCTCGTACTTAGCTCTCTTTCTCTCAAACGCCTCTCTCATCCGGTCTTCCCCAGGTACAGTCAATTCCAGCAAGACAATCTGCCTTAACTCTTGTGACACAAGAACCATGTCAGGCCAAGCATGTGTTTAATTGCTTAAAATATAATCAGATTATTAATTCTTTATTTATTTTGCTTTCTTCCAAAGTGACTGACAAGTCACAGATGTTTGACAAGTGTAAAGAGACCATATGACACCAGATTGTGGGTGCTGTGTTATAGTTGTTTGGTATGATAGTAAGCTTCAGCTAGATATAAGTTGGGTTAAGGAAATGTAACAATTACTAGTAAAAGACCTAAGACATAATATCACAAGATCACATTATAAATAGTACCATACTAAGTCTAAGTAGTCACTGGAGTATAAAGAAGTGGATTCTGAATGATGAATAGTTTAAGTTATGATGTGAAGACTTTTAAATGACTTCCAGGCCAGAGCTGAAAAGTGGCTGGCAACATATATGTGTTGCCCCTAATATATAAACTTAACCAGATGATTAGCAGAACCTGACTATAGGGCCCAACATGACACCTTAAAATTGAATGAAACCTTTTATTTTACTAAGTTAAAGACCTCTGGGTTCCCATTGCACATAATTAAGTGTAAATGCATTATTGATATTTATTTGTATTCTTTTTCAATTTCATCTTTATTTAACCTCATTATTGATGCAAAAGATTGTATAAATGGCAATTATTTGTGTTTAAATTCAGAACAAAATGCATAAGTTCCTTTGATGGGTGGTAATTCTATAAATGGTAAGGCAATACTAAATACTCTTATAAATCCAAAGGTTTGAATTTTAGTTTAGCTAAGTTCAGTTAAAATTTAAGTGTTATCTTTGACAAGGGTTTAGGCTTTGGTTGACACATTTTTGTACTTCCTACAACCTACTCTTTCTTGTTTGTAAATAGTGCAAATGAAATGTGTTTTTTAAGCGGCAGAACCTTGAAAAGCAAGTTCAATTCATTTGTCTCAAGAAAAGACAATTCTTTAGAACATTAGAACAATCTAGATGAGAACAGGCCATTCAGCCTAACAAAGCTCACAATTTCTATCTACTTAAGTTTTCTAAAAAAACATCAGTTCTAGTTTTGAAAGTCCCTAAAGTCTCACGTCTACCACGCTACTTGGTAGCTTATTTCAAGTGTCTATGGTTCTCTGTGTAAAGAAAAACTTCCTAATGTTTGCATGAAATGTACTCCTAACAAGTTTCCAACTGTGTCCCCATGGTCTTGATGAATTAATTTTAATACAAAAGTCTTGATCCACTGGACTAATTCCCTTCATAATTTTAAACACTTCAATCATGTCACCTCTTAATCTTTTTTGCTTAAACTGTAAAGGCTCACCTCTTTTAATCTTTCTTCATAATTTATCCCCTGTATCCATGGAATCAGTCTAGTCACTTTTCTTAGGACCTTTTCTACTGCTGCTATGTCCTTTTTGTAGCCTGGAGACCAAAACTGCATACAGTATTCCAGATGAGGCCTCACCAGTGCATTGTAAAGCTTGAAGCTTTACGGTAAAGTTGTTTGATTTGTTAACTTACTATTTTACAGCTAATTTGAAATATGGCAGCAGGAATATACAGTAAGTATGACAATATAATTCTGGTTCTTAAATCATTTTGCTGGCTTCCAGTGAAGTTTAGTGATAATTTTAAAAAATCTTTCTCTCATATATAAAGTTGGAAAGGGTACAGCACTGCTTACAGAGTTTTTTAGTACCTATACTATGCATTAAGATTTCAAGGTGCAAATCTCCATAATATTCTGTGGATAAATTAAACTGCCATAAGTGGAAGAACCTTTAGCTGATCGTCCAAACTCTTAAATGATGGACGCCACATGTGCAGGCGTTTGATGACCTTGATGATCCCATAGTATAATGAGCCAGTGGCTAAAGATGCTGTTGAACAATGGGTCATAGAAAAGTGGGGTAGCATTAATCACGAAAACCTGTTTCTATTTTTGCCGGCATCCTGGTCTTTTCAACCACTTATTCCAGTGAGGCCACGGTCAGTCTAGAAATATCGGGTACTTTTTTAATCTGGCAGCCTCTGAGTTGGTGTTGATTGCCAAGACTACAACATATTTCACTATGAACCGATAGAACATCACTAGCAGCCTGTCCTTCACAATGAAAGACCTGGGCTTAATGAAAAAAAAGTCTGCTTTGGTCCTTTATTCAAGCATATTAACGAAATGTGTAGATTAAAAAACAAACTCAATAATTGCATTGCATATTTGGCAACATTTTGTAAAGTATTCGAATGACAATGGCTTTTTACTATCACTAAAACTTGAACTTATATTTGACATTCAGTTATCTGCGGATTGTGTTCCAATTAAGGCAATGAATCTCTCTTTCTCGCCTTCTTCTTCCTTTATGTGTGTTATATCAATACTGGTTATTTAATTTTAAAACTGAGTTAATAAGCGCAAAGGCTTACACGTACTTCAACAAGGTTTATAGCGTGTGTCTCTTTCGGATAAGTCACCGTCACCATAAGTTTCCGTTTTGTCACGTGACGCAGCGGCTTTCCCAGTTGATCTGCGCCTGCGTTCAGTGAAAGGGGTCGCGTGGGAGGAGGCGCCTAAAGAAACACAGAAACAGACGAGTCGAAGGAGGTTGGAGAGTTGAGCTTCCTGGCAGGCTGGTTTGACGTAGAAAAAAAAAAAGATATAAATAAGCAAACATACGGACTGATATCTTGCTTGCTTTTCTTTTTTGTTTAGTTTAGTATTTTTTTTTTGTTTATTTTTGCTTTCTTTGTTCATTTTGAAGAGCATTGCTTGGGTGTGTTATTCGTTTGGCATTCTGAGGGCGCCGTGTGGATCCCCTCAGTTGAAGAAGCAGTGCGATGCCATCTGATTTCATCTCCCTTTTCAGTGGTGATCTCGACCTAAATTCGCCGAAATCGTTGTATTCCAAAGGTAACGCTGACATTATGGGCATATTGACAGTTCACAGTGTTGTCGTCTCTCTTACGAATTTCCTTTTCTGTTTAATAAGTTAACGTGTTTTCACGAAGAGTTATCTGGTAAAGAAAGATACTTGGGTTTCGGCCTTTTCTCTTTGACTTGCTGACATTAATACTGTAGTGTTTATCAGCGTGCTGGGATGTAGGACTCGACGAGTGGCAGTTACTCAGTTTCTATGGGCACCCAGAATGAAAAAGGGAGACAAAAAATACTTTTTAGTAAAGGTCTAAGGTGTATCAGTATAATGTTACTCTTTTTGTATGACACGTGATGACAAAAGCAATGCTTTCACAGGGCGATCGTAATTTTAAAAGAGTGCAAACACGCCCTCTTCCACACTCCCATTCCTTACAATAATAGGTTTTTCTTGGTCGCCCGTATTGATAATTTCACTTGCTCTACAACTGGTATCATCCCGTCAATTGCATATAAATCGATTTGTACCGAATTTAAAGAGAAGTGCCAGAAATCCGACATGTCTGGCATAACTGTAAGTAATGCTGGCGCCTATCCTGTAGAGGCTTCGCAGAAGTGTTATTAGCGGAAGAAAATCCTATTATAATGTGTTCCAGTTATGTACTATATATACGACGCGTAAGCTTTAGGTTAAGAACCAGTTTATAGACTAGTAACCTTCATATTTTGATACACGTTTAATTATATGAAAATTAATTACGATTCTTCAACCGTTTCGCTGTTGTTCAACAGCAGATCCCCAAAAGAATTTCTTTAGCCTCCCAATTTTATTATCTGCTCGCAACATCAGAACCCTAGTTTAAATGGTAATGAAACGCATGACTTTTATTTTGTCATTAAAAAAATCTTATTTAATTATGTACTTTTATGTACAAAATCATAAAAGTGTTTAACTATGTAGTCCTAAAGGGGAAAAATATTTATACCGAAATATTTTGCCAAAAAAATGTTTATTACATCTTTCTTGTGTTTATAATAAAAAATGAATTAAGTTATTTTTTTAAATTTTTTTTTTTTACAGAGTAAATGCATACAGTAAGTTAGAATGAAGAGACATAATAGGTTTACAGGTGACACAAGCAAAGAACTGCAAATCTGTATTCCATTTTACAAAAATCACAAGAGGACTATAAAACAGTATGCTTTAAATAGGTTTGGGTAAATCTTGACAAAAAGTAATAACACTGATAAAATTGCATCTTATCTTGTAGCACTGATCTAAAAATGTTTAAGGACTGCACATTTGGCTTTAAATCATAAGTTTACCAAGTTGGAAGGGAGGGTGTAAATAAAGGTTGCAGAAGTATAAAGCATGCATTACGTATTGTTTTGTAAATTTTGATATTTTACTGTGTTGACCTACAAATATGTTTATAGGTGTAATAGTAGTTCACTACTGAAAATTCTACTTTGTGTCCAGAGATGGCATTGTTCAGATACCTGTATATACCTGTACTGCTGAGTTCAAGTTACAAACTTAACCTGAATGGAAATAGTACTCTTTGTACCATGACTACCACCATCCATTACCACCAAAACTAGGACAGTGCAACACAATGTTCTGCAAAAAATTGAAAGAGAAGCATACAGTGATACATACCATATAAATGTTCATTTTCTGTCTCTCAATGACAAATACAGTATGTTCTGAGATTTTTCAGGTAAGGAAGACAAACATGTTCAGTTAAGGTTGTTATTCTCACTAATTGTAGCAGTAGATTTGTAGCATGTTGATTAAAAAATTCACTCTACTCTGTACACATGATCCTATAAATCTATCCATGGCACCAGTATATCGCAGGGCTTACACTGATATCGTACCCGAACAAGATACAGTTTTTTTTTTTTAAAAAGATACTTTTTACTTATGCTTGAATGGATAAATTTTATATCCTGTCATTAGTTTCAGCACAACAAGAAATGACATTCTATAAAAGTCTAATTAACTAGCATGCATATGGATGAAAATTCAAATCGGAGTTGTGATGTTTACACCCACAGCAGGCTGTAATTCTTTTTTTTTTTAATATACTTTCCACTGAAGTGTACGCAAATAGGACAGTTAGGTGCTTCTATGAAAATACCTTATGTTTAATATTTTTTTCTACTCTCCTCCAAAGAATATTACCCATTTTAGTGTTCTCTCTTAAGAATACTCTGGAAGTTCCTAGAGTTGAATGTTTAGCAGACGTATGCAACATGATTGTGTTCAAGAGAGTTTCTGAAGATTGGAAAAAGAAGTGGGACCATTCTACCATACACAGGAATGGTGATCCACTTGAGTGTATGTAATTGATTGAGTGCTCAAGCTTTTGGAGCATGTAATGAAGGTGGTTGATAGAGCACTAGAGAAATGAATCTGAGAGCAGTTGAAAGTTAGCCAAATGCAATCTTTATTTTTGGGAAAAAATGTGAAAAGCATCCGGTGAAGAAAAAAGTTGCATTATGCATTTCTGCATTTAAAAAAAATCATTGAGAAGGTTAGGTGTGGATGAATGATTACTGTTTATGGTAATGTTGGTGTATGACGAAGTACAAACCGTGGTTAGGACTGCACATGTTGACAGTTAAAGTTCTGAGGCAAAGGTGGGGATGCACCTTGCTTTTTGTAATACTGATGGAAGTGGCGACTAGAGAAGTGAGCAAAGGATTACCTTAAGAGCTCTTGTTTACAGACAGATCATCTTCTATTGACAGTAAAAATTGAAGCAGATTGAAAGAGAACATATAGAAAGGGAAAGCTGGGCCTCAAAGTTGATCCAGAAAAGATCAAGATGATCATTGAAGGCGAAGGGTTCATACATTCTAGAGATATTGAAATGCAATAAAATGTACAGGTTGTTGGAAGAGAGAAGTGACCCAAAAAGGCAAAACATGCAGCTGGAAAAAATGATCGGACGGATGTGTGGAATGTCATGGAGTCAGAGGATGGTGAATGCTGATATGAGAGAAAGTTTTGGTGTGGAGGTATTAGGGTGCTGTGCTGAGGAGAAACAGACTAAGGTAGTTTGGGAATGTGGTGTGAAAAGCAGAGGATGATAAAGTGAAGAAATACACCATAGAGGTGGAGGGCTAGAGGCCCAAGAAAGGATGAAGATGACGTGGTTAGAATTGGTGTCAGATAATAAAAAGAATGGGATCTCATCCAAAGAGTGGCCAGAAATGCAGAGACTAGTAGCAAACAATTTGGCTGACACATGGCAAACCCAACTATACAATACTTGAAAATTGGCTGTTAAACCAGTGGTGATGATGATGATTATTATATTTTTTTTAGAACAGTAGAAATGGTTGATATACAGGTTGATTTGGTATATTGAAAGAAATTATACTCCCAGTATGGGGTTTATACAGAAAAAAAACATTTTACCAGTATTGTAAAATTAGTTGAAAATGTACAAACACATTTAAACATACAATGCAAAACATGCATACAAAAGAAAATGGGAAATGTGATTTTGTTCTGGTAATGAGTGTCTTAAAGGTAATGAATGTCTTGGTGTGTGGATTTGTATGTGAGCTGTTTGCAATAACTCAGTTCAAACTCTCTTTAAGAATATCACTGTGCACTTCAACCTGTTTGGTGAGCAGATGGAAATAGGAAGGTTAAAAGAAGGAAGAAGCATCTTGTGCTGTGTTTGTTTGGAAGCATTGGTAGCCTGAATGAACAAGTGTGCAAATGAGAAAAAAACCCTGTACTTCTATCATTTTGACTACCTACTATCAAATCTTTGGAATAGAAGAGTGTTAGCATTGTTTTGACAGATACGATTCATGCCAGTGTGCACAGTAAATCCATAGTACAATTGTTACATGTTAAAAAATACATCTGTACAGTAAATCCATAGTACAATTGTTACATGTTAAAAAATACATTTCAGTCTTAAATGTATATGCAAATAAATTGTACCACTGTCAACTGAAACTGTCATAATTAATAATTATACCACAATATGAATTTTGCCCATACTGGCCACACCTAGTGTACAGTTTATATTTGTTTCCAATATGCTGTATATTACAGTAGAAATGAAGCAAAATGACACCTTTTATTTGCTAACTAAAAAGATTACAATATGCAGGCTTTCGAAACTCAGGCCCCTTCTTCAGGCAAGATGTAATGATGTAGAATTTTTCATGTTATTTAACTTTGCAGAAATTGGCAAACTATCACGTATTCCTTATCTGTTCACATTGAATAGACATTCAACCAAGTGTTAATTAAAATGCACTTGTTTTGTTTACTGGGAATTAACTATTAAAAATGAAGCAAAAGGCTTGATTTTTGTTGACATCCATTTTTTAATTATGTTCTTAAAATGCTAATTATAAATAACTATTAAAATTAAATTATGCCAATTAAATAATTTTATGTGGTTATTTTAAGAAGTAGGTCATGTTGAAAGTGTAACGTAATACAGTACAGTACATGTAAGAAAGTACCATTACCAAGTACCATTATTATGATTTTAAATTAATATTTAAGAGTTGAAGTGGAAATGGTGCAAAAAAGTTTAACTTAAATAAATGTGATTATAGCTGATAAACCAGTTATTTTTCTTGTTGATTTGTAATGCTTGGCTGTGGTGTTTTTTTTTTTTTTTTTTTCTTCTTTCTTAATACTATGATGTTCGCCAAGTCTCTTTTCACTTTAGATTTTGACAGGTTGCAACAAATATTTAATGCATTTTATGAGTTGTGTGCCACATGTACCTTTTTAACATGAGGAGAGAAAATCTCCGCAGCAAACGTGTAGAGCAGGTATTAGAAGGGCACTTTACATTCAGCAAGTGCCTGCAAAATAAGAGTTTATTTTTGTTTAGTTCTCCTTGCAAGATCAGCAGTCTGCTAAGTTTTCCTTTTTTAAAGTAAAGTTTGCATGCAACAGATGCATGGTTTATGTTTTATGCCTGTTGTTATTAAATATTAAATTCACAAATACGGAAAAAGTATCAGACTTCATTTGGACACATTTTAGGCACCAGATTAATGACAATTAATATTAAATTAATATTAATATTAATTAATTTAATTAATTAATATTAATAAGATTAATAAGCAAGGTACATTATATGAAGTGTCAGACATGACAACTTATATTTGAGATGAAACCTATAGGTTTGTGTAAATGATTGCATTTACAACAGCAATCATTAGCTTTTAAATATTTGTTGCTAGGCAGTTTAAAGAAATGAACAAGGAAGTGTGGTGGGAGGGGAGTTTTAAGAGTTTTCGTTGTTACTATGTGGTCTGTCGACATACATGATTAAAATAACTTGTCTTAAAGGAATTCTTGAACCTTTGCCAAGCAAGTCCCTGCAGAATTAATTTCCTGGGATATGGTGTCCACGAATAGAGTCATGTGACTTGCTAGTGCAGGGAAGTAACAAGCACACTACAATTTTTCTCTATATATAATAGGTTGCATATTAAATTAGGTAACTTAACTTTGGTAGTGTATCATAGTCGTTTTTTTCGGGGGGAGCCTAATATGATTGTCCATAGTTACTTAAAATCACTAATGGATAACAAAGTTTTGTGTGTTTTTAAAAAAACATATATTGGCATGTAGCTTGCTCAGGGTCACACCTGGAGTCCAGTATGTTGTTTGAATTGGCACCATGTGTTTTAATTCTGCGCTTCATTTTGTATGCTGATAAATTGAAGTAAAATGAATATTTTTTCCAAGTATATATTTTTCTTGTTTGTCATCAGCTGTTATGGTTTTATTCTGTAAAATACGTAAGCTCAGTACATTCTCTTCTGGTTCTGGTAAGCTCTAGCCATATGGTGTTATTTGTTCTGCATTTCTTTATTTGCAGACACTATCAGTACTGTAGCCATATTAAGGGACCTACATTTTAGTACAGGAGAGCATGATGGTATAAAAAGTAGTTAGGGAAGTGAATATTGGAGTCCCTCATAGTCTTTATGGAGTTTGCATATTCAGAATCCTATGGGTGTTTCAGTTTCCCCAATGTTGCAAAGACATGTACGTTAACTGGCAACTCTGGTTTTGGGCAGCATGTCTGTGAATATACTTGATTCTGTGGGTGCCCCATAAAGTGGTCGTGTTGTAGGTTGGTTCCCTCCTTAGATATCATGCTGTTAAGACCACTGATGATCTCTAGAAAACCAGTGAGTAGAGGAATGTGTTTTAGTTCAGTTACTTAAGATTTTTCATCTTGAATAGTTTTTTGGCTTCTTTTACCAGCAGCCAATTTAAAGTGAGTATGTACAGGGTGAGCCAAAAAGAAGTACCACATTTCAAATGTTTATTCTACAAAAACAAAATTTCATTATGACACAAGAAAGGGTATACAAAATAGATTTTTTTTTTCAGTGTGTTTTAAAATGATGTCTTCAAGATGGAGGCCATCATTAGTGATGTACTCTTTGAGGCGATTTCTGAATGCTCACATGACTCATTCGGCGATTTCATGGCAAATAGTGTCCTTGAGGGCTTCAAGGTTTTGAGGTGGGTGTGTGTATAACTTCGACTTGAGATAGCCCCACAAGAACCCCATAGAAAGATAGCCCCATAGAACTCTCACAGCTTGAGATCAGGCGAACATGAAGGCCACCGGACATCGCCGCACAGGGCGATCCGGTTCTCTGGAAACATCTCCTGCAAAACGTACATGGATCTCCACGCCATATGAACTGTTGCTCTATCCTGTTGAAACCAGGCATCCACCACAACCATTTCTTCCAGTTGGGGCCACAAAAAAGTTCTCTAGCATTTCAGTGTAACGTTCTGAAAGGGCAGTGACTGCTGCTCCCCTCTCCTCAAAAAAGTAAGGGCCTACAATGCCAAATTCTGCAATGGTGCACCAAACTTTAACACTCTTACTATGCAGGGGTCTCTGAAGTTTCCTAGTTGGTTTCGGCCCAGTAGCAAACATTTTGCTAATTTACGTAACCACTCAAATGGAAATGTGCCTCATTGCTGCACATGACAATGGCATCTCGGTTTGCAGAATGTTCACACATAACTCTCTACGGTTCTCCCAGCCTCTCTCAGTGAGTTCCTGCACTACCTTTATTTTGTATGGATGGAAATTAAGGTCCTCGAGCAAAATCCTCTTCAAAGATGTGTTGGAAATGCCTAAGGCAGAAGCATGTTTGCGCGCTGAATGCCCTTACAGCTTGGATATTTTTAGGCATTTGTACAGTCCGAGGACAGCCTAGAGATTTTCTGTTTAATGTTGTACCCGTCTGTCTAAATTTAGCCACCCACTGAAGAATTGTTTTCTGATTTGGAGTGTCACTGTGAGAAGAAATGATGAAGTGCGTTTGGAAGGTGTGTTGGGTAGTGATGACGGATTCATTGTTTTTGAAGAGCCCTTCGACAATGAAAGCACAGTGCACACCGGACCAAGGCATGTTGCAGACTGAAAATTACAAGGGATCGCCTATCAAAGGATGCTCACCCCAGCTCACTTGGCTGCCTCCACCTCACACAGTGACCTTGAGAAAGAAGGTATTTCATTTTGGCTCACCCTGTATAAGTATCTAGGTAGATAACTTTGGAGTAAAAATACTTTTTGCATCTGTAATATTAAGGTGATTATCTTAATAAAATATTTCAGCAAGTAAGAGACTGAGGCACCAAATAGTTTAAAGATACTGATCCTCTTTTGTTCATAAAACTTACTGAATCTTTTGTGAAACATGCAATAAGCATCCCAGAACCTAATAGTGCAGAAGTTTGTTTGTTTGCTTGTTGTTCTTTACTAAATTATGCAGGATGATGTGACCCATGCATACATTTTTTTAAATCTGTTTATCCAGTTTGAGAGGTACTGGGAGCATTGGACACAAAGTCCCAACTTACTCTAGACAGGATGCTAGTCCATCGCAAGGCACATACAGTACAGGCCAAAAGTTTGGACACACCTCCTCATTCAATGTGTTTTCTTTATTTTCATGACCATTTACAGCACTCAATCACTCTCCTTCTTGGTCAAATAGCCCTTACACAGCCTGGAGGTGTGTTTGGGGTCATTGTCCTGTTGAAAAATAAATGATCGTCCAACTAACCTGACTTCTGCACAACACAACTGCTGGTTCCAACCCCATTGTTAAAGCAAGAAATTCCACTAAATATCCCTGATAAGGCACACCTGTGAAGTGAAAACCATTTCAGGTGACTACCTGTTGAAGCTCATCGAGAGAATACCAAGAGTGTGCAAAGCAGTAATCAGAGCAAAGGGTGGCTATTTTGAAGAAACTAGAATATAAAACATGTTTTCAGTTATTTCACCTTTTTTTGTTAAGTACATAACTCCACATGTGTTCATTCATAGTTTTGATGCCTTCAGTCATGAAAATAAATAAAACACATTGAATGAGGAGGTGTGTCCAAACTTTTGGCCTGTACTGTACATCCCATCACTTAAACAGGGCCAAACAGAGCCCATTTTCATAACGCACACATACTTTGGATGTGTAATGCAGGCTAAGGTATCCAAAGAAGAATCCACACTAGGATTCTGCAGTATGTATACCAGTATTGAAAAAGTACATAAAAACCTCAATTCTAAAAGTATGGTACCAGCATTTCAAGATTTTTCAGTACTGGAAGTAAATGTCAGCTTTCCTCTCAATTTCCATCCCACTGACACTCGTTATTGCAGTTGTGCAAAAAGTCTGTTGCATAGACTTCATGAAATGAAAGTACATGCTTCAATAAGATCGGAACTTTACAAGGACATTCCAATTACTTAAACAAGATCAGGACTTCAACACGATATGGACTTGACAGGATTATTATTTGACATAATCTGGATGTCACAGCTATCAAGAGAAAAGTGGTGCATAGTGTGCCGCTCCAGAGGAGTGAGCAATTGTGCACTGCATCAGAAAGGTTGGTGTAACATGGACGAGATTTGGAGTTATCCATTATTTTCTTCAGAACTCTTTTGGTATCGATAGTTTAGATTAAGTATCAATCTAACACTAATCCACACATTTGGGTAGAAAGGAACCTATGCAATTTAAATTTTGAACCCAAGACTTTGAAAATGTGTAGACAGTAGAACTAGCCACTGTGCCACCGTACTGTTTACCCTAGTAAAAATCACATTATTATTAATGAAAGATATATTTAAGACTTTTTAAACCATGCACCTTTGAATGGCAACTGTTTTTCTGTACCAACTTTTCATTTACGTAGAAAACCAGAATAAAGCAATATATGAAGCAACTTGATCCATTTTACTGATGCAAATTGGCAGAGAATTTTTTATAATTTTGTTTTTGTAATTTAAAATTTATGCAAAATGTAGCTTTGTTATTATGTTGAGCAGTAATATTACTATTTTCTTTCCTATGCTTCCCCAAATGAGAAGATAATTAAAATGAGAAACTACAAGTAATATTTGTTACAACGAACTGGCAGGGACCTAAAAAATATTTTGTTGTAATGAATATTTCATAGTAATGAGATTTTGTATTTTGTCACTGTAGTGCTTTCTTTAACTTCTGTCCAGGCGTTTACAATCATTTCAATAGCTTCTTTCGCAATAATTTTAATCTTTTCCTGTCTGCAAGTTATGCTGATGAGAATTTTTCTCAGCATTTCCTTGTGATAATACGCTTTCAGGGTGCGAATGATGCCCAAATGCAATGGCTGAAGCACTGCTGTGCAAATGGGTGGGAGGAATTCAGCACAAGCATTATCTAAATGTGGAAACATGTTGTTGGGAGCACAATTATCAAACAGAAGCCGAATCATCCTTTTCTTCTTCTTCATATTGTAAGGTTTCTGAACTCTTTTGGGAACCCCCCCCACCAACGGGCAACATGTCGAAGTGAGATTGCCGCGTCTGTGGAACATTGTTTGTCCGTTGCCCGGGCAGGGCAACAGCTGGCTCACAGCGCTGCAGTGAAGTGCCACAGAAGCAAATCGTAAAAGATTGTGGGTGCACTAAGTTCCTGTCTTGCACCCCAGAACACGAGGCTGAGTCTCAGTACTTTAGCAAAACCGGCTTTATTCAGCTTGAAACAGGAACAGCACAGTTATTTATTGTAGCATGATTTTCCACTCTCCTATACACAGACACAGCAGTCAGGCAGGGTTGTGACCAGGTTAGTGGCCAAGTAATACTGTTCCCTGAATTTACAATGTTCCTTGCATCAGCCATCGAGATCTTTTCTGTTTGCTTCAGTGCTGAACCGCAGCAGAGCTGTAAGCCTGCTGTTGCCCCGGCAACAGATAAACAAACAGTCTTCCACAGACCAGTGATCAAACTTCGGGATGCTCTTCAGTGTGTTGTTCAGTTGGGGGAGGTCCCAAGAGAGTTTAGAAACCTTACATTTTCTTGAATGAATGCCGCATTAATAGGAATGTTTTTTTGAATGAGCATTGCTGAACCACATAAAAACTGCTTTTTTGACATCTTCAAATGCAGCAGATTGCATACGTTTGCAACCCGAGATTTTTCTTCTTTTTTTGCTTGGTCTTTCAAGAAAGTTTCTTTTTGCTGGAATCAAGAGCCACAAAAATTTAAAGTTTTTTTTTCTAATATGAACTGTTATCGTTTTTTTCATGCCCGCCATTTCTATTGGATGGTGACAATGATTTAAATTCCAATGGATGTTTTTCAAATGTTGATGAGCAATAAGCAAAAGGTATCACTGAATACCACAGAAAACAAGCACAGCAAAAAAAAAAAAAAAAAAAAATACAAAGAAAATTAAAAAAAAAAAAAAAAAAAAAAACATGGACTGTATTGCCCAAACTACATTTAACTATTATACTCGCATTATTTCTTCCAATGAAGGCACCAAGTCATTGTTTTCACTGCTTAATAATATCACATAACACCCGGATTCTTTACCTTCTCACCTTTACTCAACTGATTTTTGCAATTCCCTTATGTCCTTTTTTAATGAAAAAATCCAGAAGATACACCAGTCTCTCGGTATGGATTCCTCCAGTACTTCATTTGAATTTCACCCACCAACTCACTCATTTTCCTCTTTTCAGCTTCCTATTTTCTCAGAAATCTCAGATCTTGTCTGTAAGTATTAGCCATCCACCTGTCAAATGGTCCCCCTCCCTACAGTTCTGGTCAAAGCCTGCCTCCCCTCTCGGGTCCCTCTTATTTCTGCAATAATCCACTATTCTCTCACTATTGGTACTGTTCCTTCCTTGTTTAAAACTGCTGCAATAACCCCAATACTGAAAAAACCTGGTGCCGATTCAACTGATTTCACTAATTTTCGTCCTATTTCTAATCTACCCTTCATTTCCAAAATTCTTGAAAAAATAGTGGCTATTCAACTTCATTCTCATGTATCTCAAAGTAATCTGTTTGAACAGTTCCAGTTTGGTTTTCGCCCCCTCCATAATACAGAAATGGTACTTATCAAAATTACTAACGACCTCCTTATGGCAGCTGGTTCTGGTTTAATCACTGTTCTCATCCTTCTTGATCTGAGTGCAGATTTTGACACTATTTGTCACACTAATTTTCCTAATAGATTATCTTTGATTGGCATTACGCAAACACCACTAGATTGGTTCAGATCCTACCTCGCAGGCCGCATTCAGTTTGTTCAGCTTAAAACTTTCACATCCCAACCCACTGCTGTTACTTCAGGTGTGCCCCAGGGCTCTGTCCTGGGGGCCCTCCTTTTCATTATTTACCTCCTTCCCCTTGGAAATATCTTTCGTAAATATAACATTAGATTCCACTGTTATGCTGATGACACCCATCTTTATCTCATTAGCAAACCTACTTTTTCCTTTCCACCCTCCTCGCTTACTGATTGCATAGCAGAAATCAAATCCTGGTTTTCTTCAAATTTTCTTAAATTAAATAGTAACAAAACTGAGGTTCTCCTCATTGGTACAAAATCAACATTATCCAAAACTGATCATTTTTCATTTGTTATTGATAATTCCTTTGTCTCTCCTTCCCCACAGGTTAATGGTCTGGGTGTCATCCTTGACAGTACTTTATCTTTTCAGTCCCCCATCAATTACATTTTCAGGTTTACATACAGTATTTCCACTTGCGTAACATTAATGGTATTCAGTTGCTCTGCTCCCCAGCTCTGGAAATCACTACCATCTGAGCTTAGAAATATTGAATCATTCTCGCTTTTCAAATTGAAACTTAAAACTCATTTGTTTAAGACTGCTTTTTCTCTTTGACTACAATTACTCTTTCTGATTTTAATTTTTGTATTTTAGTTTTGTTTATAATGTGTGTTTTATCTATTGTTTGGTGTCCTTGAGTGTTTAGAATGGTGCCTACAAATAAATAAAATGTATTATTATTAAAAAAATGTACAGTGTTTCTGTTTCGGGATTGTTGTGCACAACTGAGCTGCGACCACAGAACTAACTACTCTGTGGATGATTCATTCAGGTATTTCAAGGTCTTTTGGGCACTTTGTTGTAATGAAAGTACTGTATCTGCTGAATGTATTTCGTAGTAACGAAATTTCTGTAGACTCGTGTCATATGGGAAAACTGTCGGGACCATAAAAATACTTCATTGTAATGGAATTTTACCTGTATTTATAACCTTTTAATAATTAGTGTATTTTTCCATATAAGAAGAATTGCTGAGCTCTTTAGAGATCATTTAGAAGAAAAATGATCAGAAATTTAAATTGAAATTACACTTAAGTTGTGCTAGTTTAGATTATTCCTTTGATATTAACCACTGGATAGAAAGTTTAGAAACTGAAATTTCAACTGGAATGTATTCCACAATAATGCATGTTTAAGTTTTGTTATATACACCTTCTTGTTCTTTTTTATTTTGGGATGGGGGGCATGTATTGAGTCTAATAACATACACACTGTTGTGAGTTTATACATTTTCGTGCATCAATGTAAACACAACACGATAATCATGAGGTGTGATGTCACAATGGCAAGGTTATTATAAACAGGGAAGTATCAACTTTTTTATTTTTATGACTTCATGTTTTTGCAGTTCTCTGAGCTCCTGACTATATATAATGTTAAGATTTGAATTAACAGAAAATATTTGGTTGAAAAAAATTGGTCATATGTTTTATTGTTTCAATGTAAGACAACATTGTTCAATGTAGTTTTCAAAAAAATGGATCTTTATCTATTTGTGTAGATTGTAAATGTGCCCTAAAGAAACATTAACAATTTCAAATGAGCAGGTTATTTTTAGACAGCAATAACTGCAAAATTTTCTTTGTAACCTTGTAGCTTTCCCAAATAGATGACTACTTACAATAATATTTTTTACATTAAATATTGAGAACGCCCCTCTATATTTACATTTGCCGTCTCTAAACACATTTAAAGCCTAATACCATTCGTCCACTTGGTTAAGACACCATCTTAACACAAACAAAAGTCCACTTAATGAACTGTAATTTTGAATGTTTTTGAAACTATTTCAGAGTTGGTGGAAATCTGACGTAATAAACTGGAAAAATTTTACCCAGGTCACAAATGCTCTACTGCCATTATGGTTTCTGTGGCATCTCAATAGCTGAAAAAAATTATCTTATCTCAAAAGATTATAGTAGATTGACAGGGAACACTTTGTAATTCCCTCAGCTGGTATAATTGTAGTTTATATTGGCAAAGGCAGTGTTAATTGCTTTTACTTCCGTTCTTCTTCCTTCTTTTTTTGAACTTCCTTCCTGACTTATAATGGCAAACTCACACCAAGAGTGTTTATCCAGAAGTCATTTACCTTTAAAAGGTGCACAAACACTAGTTGCCCCCACCTGACAGATGATGTTCTTCAATACATTAAACACTGGGGCAACAAATAAATGATGTCACACAGAACCAGAATTACAACTATACTGATGCCATTACAAGCCTACAGTTCAACACATAATTTTTGATAAGAAATAAATAAATTATAAGTATTGTATGATTGTACTTTTTAAGGCTGTATACAGTTTCTCTGCTACTGTTTTTATTAAAACTCTTTGCCATATAGAAAATAACAATTGCAATGGCCATGAAACCATTTGTAGTACAGAGCCAGAATGCAATTTTACATGTGTCAGTGAAGTTCTTAATAAATTCTATAATGACATTTTCAAAAACCAGTGTCATATGGACAAATAGGCTGATATAAAAATACACACTTTTTGGTTGCTTGATTTTTAGGTCACCTTTTGCATTTGTGAATATTACAAATGTTAGCTTAGTTTATTCCTTGACAGATTATGCCAATGGTCACCAACTGGCGGACACTGGGCCAAATCTGGACTGCTAGAAGCTTCCATGTGGGCTTCAAACCTTTTGACATAATGGGGGCAAAAAAAAACTCCAATCGTTGTTGTTACTATTGTGTCATGAAAGCGACTGTTTAAAAGGCAGTATGACCAGCTCAGGAGAGCCTTTTGGGTCCAGTAGGACTACATGTTTCTACATAGTTCAGGTAGAGACATGAAATGACTGACACACAGGTGTATTTAATTTTGAATGACTGGAAAAAGATGCCATCAAAAATTATAAATGTTGACAGTGAAAACAGCCAAAATGACCGGACAGAAAAGTATGCATTTATTCTTCCTGCAACAAACTCAATGAGGCCAGCATGCGTCATTTGCTTGGAATCTATTTTGGCCATCAGAAGTGGAAATATTAAATGCCATTATAAAATTAAACACAGACATTTCACGATACTTACCTGCCACAGTCCTAGGTAAGGACTTGGAAAATAAATGACTTTAGAGCCCAATACGTGTGATCTACATGGGTCCTTTCTCATTTACTCACCACAGCAGTGAGTATGTGAGTGTTCGCTGAGAATACAATGGATTGTAGGAAAACATAAAAAGCTGTTTACAGATGAGGAAATAGTAAAGGAGTGCATGGATGCTGTGTCTGAAACGCTTCTAGGTGGAAAAGAAAGATAAGAACTGTGAGAAGAAAATTAAACTAATCGCCCTTTCAGCTACAGCAACCACCAAAACAACTGAAATAATAGCACAGGATATAAAGTACAGGTACAGCTTGATGCTGCTATTCAGAGTGCACCTTGCTTTAGCAATTGATGAATTAATGTATATTAGTGACAATGCCCAGCTCTTCATATATGTCAAATTTAACCATGCAGAGTGGAAAGATTTTATTGAAGACCTCTTATGTGTCACAGCACTTAAAACACACACCAGAAGGGAAGAAAATTACCTGGCCATAAAAAAAATTAATGAAGGAGATCAGTCTGAAAGCTGTTGTGTCCATCACAAGCCAATGTCTCCCACTGAATTGGTTAAATATAAAGTTTGTGTTTAAACCATTGTTAAGCTCAGTTCAGCCTAAAAGAACATTTTAGTTTTCTTTTAAAGATATTATAATGTTATGGACTAAAATTAATATATTTACAATGTAAATTTTAGAGATGAAGGGTTTATTGCATCGTATGTTTGTCCAATATATGCACAGTGTTTTTGCCTGTTTGAGTTTGAATGATTTTTTATTGTACTAAAGTAACCTGGAGGGCAGAAGAGGATATTGTTCAGAATTGTTTTTAATGATTAGTTATGTCATGCCAAAACATGTTACTGCAAAACTAATAACATTTTATACTTTGTTCAATAAATATGTTTATTAAACGGATGTCTTTAGCCTGGAAAAAGGATGAACTTTATTTGTAGATTTCTTATTGTTCGGACCTTGGCAAGACAGGGCTGTTAACTTGCTCTTGTCATTTTAGGAATACGCCTGGGTTATACCCTCAACTAAGGTACCTGCTTTATGCCTATTGTACAGTGTAAAAAAAAAAATGTTCAATTTACGGTAAAGTACTGGCAGCTGAGTTGCCAGAATTTTACAGTTAAAAAAAAAAAAAATAAAAAAAAAATAAAGATAACAGTATTTTTAGATCTATAAAAATGTTATTTTTACAATAAAAAACTGCCAGCTGGGTTGCCAGATTTTTACCGTAATAAGTAAGGTGACAATATTTTTAGGTCTACGGTATAACTTTGTAGTAAATAACTGTTTTTTCTTTACAACACATTCCAACAGAAGGGAATGTTTAACCATAACCAGAAATTCATGCAGTATAATAAATATGCCAATCAATAAACCATTAGAAAGTACTGTCAGGGTCAAACCCCAGTACACAGTTTGCATCAGTAAAGTTACAACAACCAATAGCAAACATGTATCATTTAATTATACACATTGAAAACAATTTAATGTGTAAGGAAGTTACGACACATTGTTTGGTGGGGAAGTAAAGTTTACTTTTGTGGTGTATGGTGTCCTACAGGTGTGCCAGCTTATCGAATACAACCCACCATAAATCAGCTTCCATAACCTCAAAAAACCTTCAGCATGCAGGGACAAATACGTTTTTTTTCCCTACTATTCAAAGGTATGCTGATCACTAGGAACAATATTGTACAAGGGGGTTTGTCCTTATGCAAATAGCATAACTTCGGTGTTACTGAAACAGCGGGTTTACCGTTTTACATTTTACAGATGTTTACCTTCGCTATTTAACAGTTTTCAATGTAATTGTAATGCATCAGTAAACGGTATGTAGCATATTTTGAAGGTAGAAAAATATCGATTTTACAGAACTTGGCTGTAAAAAAATAATGAAATGTATTGTTTAAGATATACAGGTAATTTTCAGTAGAACATAAGGTAACTTTCCTTTTTTTCAGAAAAGGTCTTTTACTTTCACCATTTACAGTATTTTTACCATTAAATTTACAGATATTTTTCACAGTATATGGCATAATTCCAATTGCATTTCCATGGGAATTCAAAACTCTTTTCCCAGTATATATGTAACTGATTAATTTATACGTATTAAGCTAAGGGAAACAGGAAAATAATTGGAACCAATGATCTTAAAATGTCTGGGGATTATCTTCTAGCCACATGTTGCAGAGGTTTAGGCACAAAATAATTGCATTATTTGAAGTTGTTCATTATAATTCAGTTCAGTAAATAATCTATATTTATTGCATTATTCAGATTTACAGTTTCATCATAAAATATACAGTTTATATTTCTCACTTTGAAACCAATTCCTTGAAAAAATTTATTTTGGTAAATATAATTTATTCAGAGTAACTCGAGTCATGTAATATGTTCATACTTTTAATTTATTTTATCAATATCAATTTGTGTAAGACTCTAATGATTTCTATCTTCACTGGCACAATCTTTCTTGGTTTGCATGTTGTCAGCTTATAATGTAATGTTTACAGACCTTGAAGCAGCAGTGGAAATAAGCAAGTCTTTGTTAGTTCACTACAGTGCTTGGCAAGTTTGAAAATAAATAAATAAAAAGGACTATTCCAGACTGATCTGGTAAACATGGAAACTTAAGGCGGTTCTATAATTAAATGCCTGGTAACACCAGAAAAAGTTTAGCATACTGTATTTTATGGGACAGGCTAAAATGTTGAGGGGGAAAAAAGTCTTGTTGGGAGGAACATATTTTGTAAAGTAGGCATTTGTGTTTTAATGTGAATTTTAAAAGTATTGCATTTTTCTATTTGACATCTTGATTTTGCTAGCTTATCATTCATAAAAAATATTTTTTCTAGTTACACATTTTATTTTTTGGTTTTCAGGATCATATTTATAATTAACAATTGTAACAAACTACTGTTTGTGCTGTATTTACAAGCTATGTGAGAATATTTAATATCATATGTTGATTAAAAATTTTTGTTGTAGGTTTTTAGATGATGAATATCATTTAGAATAGTAGTGATCCTATCAGAGATTCTTAAAGAGCTGCTTGTGAAGACTTAGACAGCAAAGACTTGTGAAGATATTTAGGCAGTATGTTGCAGCATAAGAAGTAGAAATCTTTTTTTTTTTTTTTTTTTTTAAACTTGGTGTAAGGTTTATTTAAAAGTTTTAGTAAACTGTATAAAGCTGTGCTGCAACCATGACATATTTAAGTACAGAACTGCTTAAACATTGAATGTTTTAAAAGTACTCTCATTCATCCATTTCTGATCTTGTTTATTACAGTGCTGGCAGTTGGTGCCAAAGCAACAGTGTTACTGTAAAAGTCTTACTAACTTAGCAGACTGACGATATGACAGCAGGCCTCCATCTTTCTTTCTTTTTCCCTTTGTTATTTTTTCAGTCTTTTTTTTGCTGGGCAAGTCATGTAAAGTTTGCTTCATGGAAAAACACATACTGTTTGAAATGTTAATGCTACATAGGGTGACACTTGTATTCAAAATTGTCTTGAGTGACTGTTTATTTTTTTAAGTAGTGGACTACTACTGGTTATGATTCATTATGAAAGTATAATTTATTAATTACTTAGATCAACTGTAGTTATTATCAGATATGTTTGTGTCCAAATCTATTAGTTTTGTATACATATACCCAACTTAGAATGAAGTTTACTATTATCACCTAATTATCATCCGTCAGTTTTATAAATCCAAAAATCTTGATGGGTATGCAGCTGCCAATACATGTATAAAACCCCACATCCTAGCTCAATAAAACCTACTAACCTAAAACTCTTCAAATTTGTCGTAAACCCAGCTCATATTTGTTTTCTCAGAATTAATATTTATTTGCTACTTCTGGAGATATTTGTTTTGCTGAAAGGGTAGTTTATCAACTGTTGGAAGCAAGGCACTTTGTTCACTCTCATATGATGATCTGTGAGGTGACGTTTTCATTTTCCTGATACTGTACCAAAAAGACAGCATTTAAAATGGAAAAACTGAAGCTTCCCCCTTGTTTTTTATTAAGTATGAACTGTCAGCTTTGAAATTCTACAAATCAGCAGCTGAGTCTGTGTCATAACCCCAACCCCCACCCCCCAGAAGCCAAAAAAAAAATGTCAGGAATAGTTCCAAAAACGGACAGCATTATTTAATTAACGTCAATTAGAAATTATTTTCTTATAAAAAGTGATACTCACTAAAGACATTATTTTATTCTTTATGAAGTGTTCCAGTTGTGTATTTTTATTAGCAAATCATCACTGTGCATTTTGTGCTTGAAGTTCAAAGCATAAAAGACAAATCACTTTTTCTTTGACATAACATTTTATCAGTGCCATACAGTGCAAATCTAAATAAATTTCAAAGTGATCACAAATTTCTCCAAAAACGGGTATCTCCATGCATTGTTTCCATGATCACAGGTAAATTAAAAAAATATATATTAAACTTAATATTTTCAAATTTTAACTCAGACACAGTCACACTTTATGATGATTATAAAATATAAATTAGAGGAATAGTAGCCAAATAAAATATGTAAACTGTGGTCTCTTAATGAGCCAAGATTTAACTGGATCTGGCATCATTTAGCTGTGATGGACATAGCATACTTACGGTTTTGTTTTTTTTTTTGTTCAGTAAACACATGAAGCTAACTCCTGGACCTGTATATGGACGCATTTACTTTAATATTTACATATCTGTATAGAGAGGTTAAGTGATAAATTGTTGTTTATGTTGGCTGATTTTTTAAGTAATTATTTTAAGATTTTTTGTAAATTTCTAAGAAAAAGTGATTTGTGTTAAAAAGCAAAATTTCAGGATTTCAGATGAATTGGGTTAGTTAATGTGCATATCTGGACTGGACTCTGTATGTTTAATTGATCAAAATAAATTTGCTGTTACCTAGCATAGTATCTGCGCTGTTTCTAATCATGATTTTGTCTTCCAGTATCCATCTCCTTCCCAGTCATTTCCTCTCATACTGTCCAACTAATTTATGTATCTTTTACAATGCATTTTTTTCTCTTGTCACCCAGCAGGATATTTACTATTCCACACCCTCTTGCTACTTGAACTATTAGCTCATCTGAATTCCATGCTGTTTGCATGTTTAACAGCCTGCTGTGAACTAGATTTCATTTCCACATGCAATATAACCTTTCCTCCCTTCTTGTCTGTCATTTCTTAATATGTTTTAGACTGCTTTTTTTCCATGTCTCTTTTCTCCAGTGTATGCTAATGTCATCTAATGTTGTTGATCTTTTCTGTGTCCTATTATGTTTACTGTACCATGTCCTGTCATTCAGCTCTTCCCCCTGGTAATTGTGGAAAATTTCTCTTGGCTTTGCCATCAGTACACTCCATTTCAAATACCCAACAGAATTAGTAAAAAGAAAGAAAGCATCTGACTTGGCTAAAGAGAAAATAAGCAGTCACAGTCATGCATTTTAAAGGTGTATTGCCATAAGTGTAAAAGAGCCCCAGTAGTATTCCTTGGCACACTGCTGCTGAATAAATCAGTGGCTCAAAGTACTTAATAATAGCATGTCAAAGAGAGTGTGTGCAGCATTGTTTATAATGCTCATCAGTTTTGTTATTATGCTGTCTTTCACTACCACCTCCAGTGGGTTTAGAGTGCATCACATAATGAATCTTGCCATTAGTTAGCTTTTTACATTTCCTAAAGTGATATTACCGGCCCAACTCTCAGCTTAGAAAATCACACTGGCCATCACAGAGCCCTGATATGAGGTGTACAAGATGAAGAGAAAAGAAGATGCGACTCTTCCTTGTCATGCTCTAGTGTTTCTCACATCCACATCAGAGACACAGCCCTTGAGCCTTATAAAATGCCGCCTGCATGACAGTCCATCATCAACGACACCATAGACTCATTCATCTGCATGTTCCTGAGTTTTCCCATTAACAGGGATGGCTGTATGATATTGAATGCACTAAAGAAATCAATCATAATTCACACAGTACTTCCAGATGGGAGTAACACTTGTGGAGAAGTCAGAAAATTGTGTCTACTAGTCTTTGTCTGATAGTCTTTCTGCAGTGGGTCCAAGTGGTCTTTTACAAGAGGACTTGTATAGTCTATTGCCAGCCTCTAGCCACTCCTCATGATATGGACATAAGGATAATCATTACCTTAAGAGGTGTCTGCCTTCTTTGGAACTGTAACAATATACAATATATTTCTGTGGAAAATCTTAGACAGGCTGAAAAGGTAGAGCAATTAAATTAAATCAATATAGCAATTTTTATCTATCCTTTTACATCAGTTGTTTTTTAAATGGCCATGGTAAAAATTAATTTTCAGGTATCTAGAGTAGTTGACAACTTCCTAGTTCATGAAGTATACTGAATGATTTTCCATCCAAAAGAAAAACGATAAGTAAAGGCCCATTTATACTTGGCATGTCTGCATTGCCATGAGGGTCCATTAGGGTTCTGTGCTACACAAAAAAACATGGTCTCATTCGAGCAACAGTTGTGTGAAGTGATTCCAATTTATACAATCCAAAACCACATAGAGATAGAAATGTATACATATTCATGGTGAGAAATCGCTCAGATCCTGGGCAGAGATGAAAGTGTGTGCAGACACAAATGAAATTGTCCGTGAGATCAATATGTAAACGCAAAGAAATAACTTATGGGGGGAAAAGCCAGGGGATTCTGTAAACGTGCAATGTTGTGCACTTGAACGTTTTTACTATTAACAGACCAGGGTGTGTATTCTCCGTGCACAAATGTATCTGCAGCAGTCTGCGCCTGCATATAAACAGCTCTTAAATGACTAAAAAGACAAACTTTTGGCAAGTGTCATGAAGGCAAAGCACAATTCCTTATGTAGTGCAAGTCAACAGTTGTGGTACTCCATTGTGTCTGGGGTCTAGCAGTTTTGGTGTTATAAAGTGCAAGGGTTTTTTTTTTTGTTTTATAACTTCCAGGATAATATTGTTTTGTTACCACATTCCAGTCAGCCCCCTCTACCAGGAATCACTGGAAGCAAATAACGTTCTTGGCAGTTCCCACTGCAGAGCCCAAGAAATGCTTTTCTTGTAGACTGATAAAGCATAATTGTGACTGCAAAAAGCAAGACTATATAACAAATAAAAGGAAAGACAAGCAATGCTATGTAATAATAAAGTATATATGAACGGGTACTATTTCATAAGAAGGTGATGAGTGTAAAGTGTAGTGACTATAGCTAGATTTTTCATTGCTGCTTACAGAGGTGTCTCTTTTCCTCATTCACTGGTCAAGAGCTCATGCTTTTGAGAATGGCATTTCCTTTTTTATCCATCACTGATTTTTCTGGTAGCATTTACCAATATTTTAGCAAAAAATGCAAGTGTTTTGCACTTTGTGGGCATTCCTCTGGATAACTGACAGGTAAAGTGAGACTTTTTTCGGCATTTTTTTTTTAATATTATTTACTGTGGTCCAACATTGGTCACCATAGACTGCCATTCTATCAAACATTTTTGTCTCCTTTCTCCATAAAGGGAAATTAAACATTTTTCTTGATTATTACTACAAAACACATGAGGTTAATAACATCATTTTTAGACAGAGTATTCTTTTAAGCTAAATAAACTACCATTGTATTTCCAAAGTAAAAGGCCTCTCCAATTTACAGTTTTAATTTACTGTATTTTGCTCCCATCTTTTTATATAGGCTGAAGAGGTTTTTCTTATGTTAAATGATATGCAGCATTAAGTCACAGACAGTGAATCTATTGGATAACGAAGAACTCGCCAGCGATATTAACTGCTTTGCTGATTATAACATTTCTTTAGTATTTGTATAATGTTTCATATAACAATTAAGTACTTTATAATTTGTGATATTTTAGAGAGATTATTTAGCATAAGAGCTAGTCTCTAATAGCAGTGATCCTTTCTTAAAGGAGAGGGAATCTTTGTTGTACTGCTTATTTCTTTTTATCCCAAAAGGAAAAATAGTAATAATATTTTATATTTTTAATTTCCCATCCATCAGTTGCCTAAATTATTGATTAAACCAGTGTTGTTTTTCATCTTTTCACCTTTGCACACCTTTGCTAAAAATTGCCTGAAAGTATATAAATTTGTTTGGTGCTTGTAAGATCATTTGTTTGTACTCTCCATTTAATTTAATTGAAACAATTTCGTTCATTATCCTTAACAGCAAATCTGGCATTTTCTTTGCTTTTGATTTATGTGCTGTTTTATAATATGACTTCCTGATTTTGCTGAGAGGCTATTTTTAATATAAAGAGTTGAGAATATTTTTTCCCATCTCTTAATTATATATTTGACAATAACAGAATCTAGACAAGATTGCAGGAGCTTTTCTTAGGTTTGGATGTAGGTTGTAAGTCAATGTTTTTTTTTTTTTTTTTTTTAAGCACATTTTTTGAGAAAATGGCTTACAAGACCTTTTGTCTGGTGGCAAATAGCGAAAGGTGATTTTCTCATTTGGATCGTCTTGCTGCTTAATTCACTTTATGCAGTCTATCCAAGTCCCCTTTCAATACTTTTGAATGCATGATGCATTACATTACTCAAGTTAACATCTAAACGAGAGTTACGCTTTCACCTCAGATATAACAGCTTTAATATTTAATATATTAATATGTGGATTAATGCATGTTTAAAGTACTAAATGTTAGGTTTGTAATTTTTGGAAAATAATTGTTTTTTTGTAAATAATAGTATTGCCTGTAATTCCTGGACTGACAAAAATCCAAACCCAACTTTGTGCTGAGTTCTAGGACTTTTTAAACTTGGACTAGGAGGAACACACTACAGACTAAGAATTTTATACTGCATAATTGGTTCTATAATTAAAGAATATAAACACTGTTGAGGGGAATAAATGTAAATGGTTAAACCTCGGTGTGTAGTTGCAAGCAAATCAATTTAAACCTTGTCTTTAGTCCTTAATTTGTTTTTATATTTTGAGGCATTTCATTTCCAGTTATTCAGTTTATTTCCAAAGGTAACAAGGCACATCTTAGCCAGCTAAGAACAGTAAGTCAGTCTTATTGCCACTGTTGGGTATGTTTTGTTTTAAGCTTAACATCTTTTGTATGTACCACTTTCACTAAACAATGAACCTGTGATTAGACAGGTAATACCTATTATGTGACTAGGAAAACCAGTAGAAGTCATTTGAGAAGTTTAGTAAGCAAGAAAAAATGCACATTGTTTATAAGCAGAAAGTTGCTTTATTATTCTGTGAATATTTTAAGCAAAATTTAAAAAAATGAACAATGGTAATTCCTTTCCAACACAGTAGTAGCGCTGTCTACCTTATTAACACTAGAATTACCAAAGCTTACGAAAAAACTCGTAAATTCGGCCCACCTTAAATCGGTCTCCATTCAGCGTCTTTTGTCTTGTAAATGTGTCAATAATCCCAAGCAGCCTGCTATACTGTCCTCCCCCGTCGCTGCAGAAACTGCAAACACCTGTCCCAACTGTACCCTTGTTTAATAGGGATTCAGGTACCTAGAGCTGTATACACTAAAAAATATATCGTTATTTGGAACACATGCATTTAATATGTGTTCCGTGTCTACAAAGATTTAGCATGACAAAAATGTTGAACACATATCTAAAACACAAACTTTTTCCATGTTTTAGTACAAACAACAACATTTTGACATGAAGTGCAACTGTTACAGCTCTGCCTTTGTCCAGAAACGGTTTTATAAGCTTTATGACCATTGTCTCAGAACGTCTTTCTCCCGTGGGACGACTGGGATCTTTTCCTGAATAAGATCAAACATAGTTGCGTAGGGTGCAACAGGAGCTTCCACCTGCAGCTAAAGTCAGTTCAGTACACATGTACTGCGTCAGCATGCTCATGTTGATCAAATGCAGGAAGCTCTGCAGTTTACTTGTGACTTTACACTGTAGGAAGATAAGTAAATAAATCAAGGTAAATAACATTTGATCTGACTTTTATATACTAAGTACAGTGACGGCAGCTTCTACCTGCAGCTATAGACTCTTCAGTATGCGAGCAACTCTCCACGCTAGTTTTTAAATCTGGACAGTGTATGTGCCCAAAAAAGAATTCTGGTTGTATTTTCGTACTATTGCTCGCGTACTAAAGTGTCAGCAGGCATTTTTCATGGTATTACGTGTGTAATTTGTGAGCATGCCCTTGTCGATCAAACAGAGGAAGCTCTGCAGTCTACTTGTGACTTTATGCTGTAGGAAGATAAGTAAATAAATCAAGGTAAATAACATTCGATCTGGCTTTTATATCAGTAACCTTATAAATGTTTCCTATGTAAAGACCATCACAGAGCATAATCACAAACAGGAGTTTGCACAATAAGTTGGTGAGCTTTGTAAGCCGTGCTGTTTCGTTGAAGGACAGGTGTGGGGCAGACTGACTGGCAGGATGATGACGGACCTCGTCATGCATCGAAACGGTGCCATCTTTCGCCTTTAAGCCTGGTGCAGCTGCATTGTTCTTATATGCGAGTTGATGTTTTTTGTTGGGAGGGCTTCTGTTCTCTTTCTCTGATCTGAGTTCACCACTGTTATAGCTCGTCTTTACTTGAAAACAGCAGTGTCAGATCGGGGCGAGCGTGAACACGACTGAGAGAATAGAACTGAATAAAAAAATGCTAACTTTTACAAGTACCATACATTTAGACTGGCTGTTACAGACTCAAATGTATGTTTTTTATTGTATAATAGTAACAATAAGAACAGCTCACTACTCAATAAGTTTGGTTTTTTTTTTTTTTGTGACACGTGAAGACTAGAACCAGCGAGCTTTTGAATAGGAGACAGCAGCTCTAACCACTGCATTACCAAAGCAGGCACTACAAGGGCGTACACTAACGCAATTTTTTTTTCTCCGGTTATAGTCTTGAATAAAAGCGCACTTGTTCTGTTATATTTGTACCTTTTGTGAAAGTGTTTATTTGATATTTGGACTTCAGTCTTCACACATTATACACTTCATGTCAAAATTTTGTTGTTAGTACTTAAACATGAAAAAGTTTGTCTTTTAGGTATGTGTTCAACATTTCTGTCATGCTACACTTACAGTGCATCCGGAAAGCATTCACAGCGCATCACTTTTTCCACATTTTGTTATGTTACAGCCTTATTCCAAAATGGATTAAATTCATTTTTTTCCTCAGAATTCTACACACAACACCCCATAATGACAATGTGAAAAAAGTTTACTTGAGATTTTTGCAAATTTATTAAAAATAAAAAAATTGAGAAAGCACATGTACATAAGTATTCACAGCCTTTGCCATGAAGCTCAAAATTGAGCTCAGGTGCATCCTGTTTCCCCTGATCATCTTTGATGTTTTTGCAGCTTAATTGGAGTCTGTGGTAAATTCAGTTGATTGGACATGATTTGAAAAGGCACACACCTGTCTATATAAGGTCCCACAGTTGACAGTTCATGTCAGAGCACAAACCAAGCATGAAGTCAAAGGAATTGTCTGTAGACCTCCAAGACAGGATTGTCTCGAGACACAAATCTGGGGAAGGTTACAGAAAAATTTCTTCTGCTTTGAAGGTCCCAATGAGCACAGTGGCCTCCATCATGCGTAAGTGGAAGAAGTTCAAAACCACCAGGACTCTTCCTAGAGCTGGCCGGCCATCTAAACTGAGCGATCGGGGGAGAAGGGCCTTAGTCAGGGAGGTGAACAAGAACCCGATGGTCACTCTGTCAGCGCTCCAGAGGTCCTCTGTGGAGAGAGTAGAACCTTCCAGAAGGACAACCATCTCTGCAGCAATCCACCAATCAGGCCTGTATGGTAGAGTGGCCAGACGGAAGCCACTCCTTAGTAAAAGGCACACAGCAGCCCGCCTGGAGTTTGCCAAAAGGCACCTGAAGGACTCTCAGACCATGAGAAACAAAATTCTCTGGTCTGATGAGACAAAGATTGAACTCTTTGGTGTGAATGCCAGGTGTCATGTTTGGAGGAAACCAGGCACCGCTCATCACCAGGCCAATACCATCCCTACAGTGAAGCATGGAGCATGGTGGTGGCAGCATCATGCTGTGGGGATGTTTTTCAGCGGCAGGAACTGGGAGACTAGTCAGGATAAAGGGAAAGATGACTGCAGCAATGTACAGAGACATCCTGGATGAAAACCTGCTCCAAAGCACACAGCCAAGATATCAAAGGAGTGGTTTCAGGACAACTCTGTGAATGTCCTTGTTTGGCCCAGCCAGAGCCCAGACTTGAATCCGATTGAACATCTCTGTCGAGATCTTAAAGTGGCTGTGTGCCGACGCTTCCCATCCAACCTGATGGAGCTTGAGAGGTGCTACAAAGAGGAATGGGCAAAACTGGCAAAGGATAGGTGTACCAAGCTTGTGGCATCATATTCAAAAAGACTTGAGCCTGTAATTGCTACCAAAAGTGCATTGACGAAGTATTGAGCAAAGGGTGTGAATACTTATGTACAAGTGATTTCTCAGTTTTTTTATTTTTAATAAATTTGCAAAAACTTCAAGTAAACTTTTTTCACATTGTCATTATGGGGTGTTATGTGTAGAATTCTGAGGAAAAAAATGAATTTAATCCATTTTGGAATAAGGCTGTAACATAACAAAATGTGGAAAAAGTGATGCGCTGTGAATACTTTCCAGTTGCACTGTACATAGATCTTTGTAGACACGGAACACACATGAAATGCATGTGTTCCAAATAGCGATATATATTTTAGCCTATACAGCTCTAGGTACCCAACACCCTGATAAACAAGGCATTAGTTGGAGAAGTTTTTGTAGTTTCTGCAGCGGTGGCAGGATGGGATAGCAGGCTGTTTGCTCCTTGGGCTTATCAACACATTTACAAGACAAAAGACGCTGAATGTAGACGTGCGAATGGATTTAAGGTGGGCTGGATTTACAAGGTTTTTCATAAGCTTTGGTAATTTTATTGTTGACACTGCCAAATAAAATATACATATGAGTTTGCACAATGAATGAAATCTTAAGTTAACTTGATAACTAAAAACACATTCTGAGATTATACATATATTGTAATACTATAATATTATTAAAATAATTAAAAGTTTATTTAAAATTACTATGAATCACAACTCAAAACTTTATTATGTGCTTGAATAAATGTCAGCTGTCTAAAAACATTGTTCTCTGCTGCTCTATTATTACTATATACTCATTTCCTCAGTGTGTTTTTTTTTGTTTTTGTTTTTTTTATTGTGCATGCACATAATATCAATGAAAGTATAAATTGATGAGTGTTTCAGTTGACAACATGAACTGTAGGTAGGCCTTGGTTCTTTCAACATATAGAAGGCTTTGATTAAAATATGTGGCCAAACCGTGGTGTCTATGCAATTCAGTGTGTGCACCAGCATATGATTTGAGTATTAGATTAGATAAACTTTGTTAATCCCATGGGGAAATTCAGATGCATACAGCAGCAGAAACATAAAAAACAAGGATACAGACTCACAGGACAGATTATAGAGCGAGTCATTCAATCAATAAATAAAAGTAAACTTAACAAGTAAATCAGGTGGAAGCATTGAATTGCCTGATAGCAGTGGTCAGAAAAGCCCCCTAAAAGTGCCGTTTAGCACATCATGGAGGAATGAGGCTATGGCAAAAAGTGCTCCAAGAGAGCGCCCCCAGGAGGGAATGAGGGGGATTTTTTATGATGGCATCGAATTTTGCCATCATCCTCTTTTCCACATCACCACACTGATTACTGTGGTCTGGTAGAATATTTCCAGCAGCTTGCTGGACACATCAAAAGCCCCAAGTCTCCTTAGCAAGTACAATCTTCTCTGGCCCTTCTTATACAGCACTGCTGTGTTGTCAGCCTATTCCAGTTTGTTGTTTATGTAAACCCCCAGGTACTTGTAGCTTTGCACGACTTCCATGTCCTCTTCCTGAATAATGACTGGACTCTGAGAGTTCTTGGCTTGCAAGGAGTCCACTACCAGCTCTTTTGTCTTGCTGATGTTGAGTTGTACATTGTTGTCCCTATACCACAAGACAAAGTCCTCCATGACCTTTCTGTCCTCTGACTCTTCACAATTATTAATGCAGCCTATGATGGACGAGTCATCTGAAAAACTGGAAGGGAGACAGTACAGTTCCCTGAAGTGCTCCAGTATTACACACCATCAATGCTGATGCACTGTCCCTCAGCCTCAGAAACAGCTGTCTGTTGGTCAGGTAGTGTGTGATGAAGGAGATTGTAGCAGTGTCAAGATTCAAAGCCTTTAGCTTTTTCTCCAGTTGATGAGGTAGGATGGTGTTAAAAGCACTGGAAAAGTCAAAGAACGTTATCCTGACTATGGGGTTGGCTTTGTCCAAGTGTCCAGGTGGGAGTAGACTTTGTGGAGCATGTAGATGAGAGCATCCTCTACACCTGTATGTATCTGATAGGCAAACTGCAGAGGATTCAAATGTTCTGAGATCAGAGGTTGTACCTGTTTTAGGACCAGCCTCTCAAAGTTCTTAATGATGTGTGAAGTAAGAGTAACATATCTGAAGTCCTTGGGATCACTAGAATGTCCTTTTTGTGGCACTGGGGCCACACAGGATGTTTTCCACAGCTGGTGGACCTTCAGCAGATCCGGGGAAAGGAAGAACAGGTGCTGAAGGACTCCACAGAACTGGATGACACATGTTTTCAGGACCCTGGGGCTGTTTCCCTGAAACCTTGTTAATGCAAAATTTTCCTAGCTCTCTCCTCACTTGATCTGCAGAAATACACAGTCTAGGTAATGGAGGGGGGCTGAAGACCACAGGTGTGATATCATTATAGGGGAACCTCCTCCGCTTCCACATAGAGGCTAATAGTTGTTGAAGGAGGGCTGTACCAACAAGAATGAGTCAAAACTTGTTGAAGAACTGGTTTAGTTCATTAGCTCTGTTCTTGTTCCCTTCCTCTGCATGTTTTATAGCCTACTTGTAGCTAGTGATATTCCTCAATCTGTTTCACACTTCATGTTGTTTTGTTGTTACTTGTGCTCATGTTTACCTCTGTAGTGGGTTTTCCCCTAATAGAGATGTTTGTTCAGTTCCGACTTGAGACCACTTGAGTTCATCTCTGTCTCTAGACTGTGATGGTGCAGGTCGTCTCCACGCTACTGGTTCTCTGTAGGAGCCTGTAATGTATCTAAGGGATGAGCTGGTAGATGAGGAAACTCGCACACAAAGCAAGGGGTAGGTGCATAAGTGCTCCAGTGCTTTATTAAAAGAGTTCAACAAAACATTATCCAAAAGTGCAGCGTAAAATGTTATTCATGAAATAAATAATTCATAAAACAAAAAGGTGCGGGTGAAGGTTAAAAGTTCCAATACATAAATCCATTAAAATGAGATTAAAGCAAGCATAGTGCAGGAACCTATCCTTAAAAACCATGAGCCGTGGTCAATCCCTTAAAACGGCTGTCTCCTCCTCTTATACTGACAAGGCCTTGCAGCCAAAGAGACAGCTATCTGACAGAAATCCACCATCCTTCTATGGCCGCATCAGTTAATTATTGTATACACTTATGCGGATGCATACTCAACTGACCGATTTAGAATAGCCAATGATCCTAGCCTGTACCACTTTAGTATACAGTACAGGCCAAAAGTTTGGACACACCTCCTCATTCAATGTGTTTTCTTTATTTTCATGACTGAAGGCATCAAAACTATGAATGAACACGTGGAGTTATGTACTTAACAAAAAAGGTGAAATAACTGAAAACTTGTTTTATATTCTAATTTCTTCAAAATAGCCGCCCTTTGCTCTGATTACTGCTTTTCACACTCTTGGCATTCTCTCGATGAGCTTCAACAGGTAGTCACCTGAATTGGTTTTCACTTCACAGGTGTGCCTTATCAGGGTTTTTTAGTGGAATTTCTTGCTTTATCAATGGGGTTGGGACCAGCAGTTGTGTTGTGCAGAAGTCAGGTTAGTTGGACAATCATTTATTTTTAAACAGGACAATGACCCCAAACACACCTCCAGGCTGTGTAAGGGCTATTTGACCAAGAAGGAGAGTGATGGAGTGCTGTAAATGGTCATGAAAATAAAGAAAACACATTGAATGAGGAGGTGTGTCCAAACTTTTGGCCTGTACTGTGTAATAAGGTTAAATAAATGAAGGAGGGAAAGGGACAGCTGCTTACCAAAAAAGAAAAATCGCAGTACAGTATCTTTAGCTTGTGTTGATGGTTGTAATTCAGCACGTGTCTTATTTCATTCAGTTTTTTTTTTATAACTTAGCCAAATAAGCCATTATTTCCATTCCAAAAAATCCATAACCCCTTTCAGTTTCAGGTTTACAGTGCTAGCAACAAATCAGGTCTGTCACATCTTCTTACAATACCTATAGTTGTTGACAAGCATCTGATAGACCAGGGTTATGTTTGTGGTTCACTTGCACCATGTACTGTATTAATGTAAATACTCTGAAAGACAAAGCTAGCCACATCATTTTTTTTGTTGTTGATAAAGATTGGGAATACCATGTAACATTTGCAGAATATTTTAGACAGACAATATAGAGTGAGAATCTATATTTTTCTCATTGTCTTTGTGTTTAATTCTAAATGCCATAAAATACTATAGTGATTGATTGTTTGGTCATTGACTTACTATAATACATTTTATATGTCTGAGGATATGCTGTGCCCTGAAATTCAGATGGTGATATACTTACATTTTATGGCAAAACTAGCAGTACAGTATAGCTGTTTTGCTTGTGAATGAAATAGGTTATAGGGCAGCACAGTGGTGCCATGATAGTGCTGCTGCCTCACAGTAAGGAGACCAGGGTTCATGTCCTGGCACCTCCTTGCATGGAGTTTGCATGTTCTCCCTGTGTTAATATGGGTTTACTCCAGATGCTTCAGTTTCCTCCCTCAGTCCAGTGACATGCAGGCTTAGGTGAATTGGCAAGCCTAAATTGGCCTTATTATATGGTGGATGTGTGTGTTCACACTGCAGTGGACTGGTGCCCTGTCCAGAGTTTGCTCCTGCATTCCTGCTAGCTGGGATAGGCTTCAACAGACCCTCGCAACTCTGTTCCAGACTATGCGGGTTAGAAAATGACTGACTGACTGAAATAGGCTTTATTTACTAGAGCTAGGGTGGAGGTATTGATCACTATGCCCTGTGCTTACCTGTTTTAAAACTTTTTTTTTTTCTTTCTTTCATACCATTAATACCTGTGTACAAACTGATATTTTGTACATTTATAATTGTTTTATTCTTGCACTTGCAAAATATTGTATTTGTTAGGTTAATATATTAATAAATATGTAACCAAATGTTATTAATTTTGATATGCTGAAACACTAAAGATATTGTGTGTGTGTGTGTGTGTGTGTGTTTGTGCATGCGTGCATTATGTTTTTATTTGAATACATGTCACATGAAATATAACATTAATTGCAAAATATGTTTGTTTGAAACAGTATCATCTCAACACATGAACTATATAATAAAGATTTCTTTAAACATTTGTATAGATTTTGTGTTTGTTTTAAAGCAAAATCCCAGTATGCATGTGTTTGAAACTGAAAAAGCATTATTTTTCCTCCTTTTAAACATTGAAAAGTTAATGTTTTGAAAGACTTTTTTAAAAAAAGTTTGTTATAATGGGCTTATTTCTCTCTCTCTCTGTGCTGTAGAGATGTTGTTTATCCACTAAGTGGCTTTCTGCCAGTCACTGCATACTCAGAATATTTTACTCAATCTGTGAAGTGGCATGGCGCACTTCTTTTATTACATTCCAATGAAAAGCACTGTAGAGATTATGGTAAGCATCAAGGGTGGTTTGAAGGAGCCCAGCTCATTTATTAACTGTTGCTATGGGAGCATTCCTATAGAATACCTTCATTAATTATGTAGGGTAGGGGGTTTTAACTTTATGGAGTGGAAAACTAACTTATATGTTGTATGACACAGAATAAACATACATTAAAGAAAATTATAAAGATTTTAACACAAATATTGTATTTACATTAACATAACATTGTATTGTTCACTGGGGCAGCACGGTGGTGCAGTGGTAGCGCTCCTACCTCGCAGTTAGGAGACCCAGGTTCGCTTCCCGGCTCCTCCCTGCGTGGAGTTTGCATGTTCTCCCCGTGTCTGCGTGGGTTTCCTCTCACAGTCCAAAGCCTTGCAGGTTAGGTGGATTGGCAATTCTAAATTGGCCCTAGTGTGTGCTTGGTGTGTGGGTGTGTTTGTGTGTGTCCTGCGGTGGGTTGGCACCTGCCCGGGATTGGTTCCTGCTTTGTGCCCTGTGTTGGCTGGGATTGGCTCCAGCAGGCCCCCGTGACCCTGTGTTCGGATTCAGCGGGTTGGAAAATGGATGGATGTATCGTTCACTGCAGTGATATATTAACATGGGTTCTGTTTCTGGTTTGTAGATATATTTAATGCCATAAATTAAAATGTGAGAAACAGGAACAATCCTTTATGGACAAGCCAGGGGCAATTAATGGGTTCTAAATGTTTAAAACAAACTTCAACCTTTTGGATCATATAAACATTTATCATCGTGGCAGCTGTGAAGAGACATTTTATCATAAGACATTCTGAATCAGAATGTGTTCTGACCTTGTTATCTTTTAATATCTGTCACTTGCTTTTGAAAGAAATTTCCTGATCATTTACGTATTTTCTTTTGTTAAAATGTTTCCTTTTCCTAAAGCATAATCCAGAAATTTGACTCGGGGGTTAAAAAAACATAGAGTAGCCAACAAATTTTATGTTTAAAGTATATAAAAATCACAAGATGACGTATAGCCACTATTGTTAAGAGACTGGTTCAATTCTTCATCTTTCCTGCTAACAGAAAATGCAATTTATTACTAAGTATGGTTTGAAAGTTAGGACAACATAATGGCATGTTGGTTAGGGGTGCTTCTTTTCAGCTCTAGAGCTGTGGGTTCAAATCATCACCCAGTTACTGTCTGTGTGGGTATTTGCACATTCTCTCTAAATCTTCATGGGATTTTCCCATAGTACAACAGTTTTTTTCTCACATGCCAAAAGATGCCTTTTTTTCTAAGTCTACAGTATGTTTAATTCAGAATGGGCAGTAGTAGGTGAATGTGTACTGAGATAGAAAGGTGTGCAAGGTGGTTCCTGCCTTGTGCCTGATGCGGAAGAGGAAGTATTTATTCTCCATGCCCCTTAGCTGAATTAAGTAGGTTATGGATAAAAAGTATCAAATTTAAACCAGTTAACAGTTTATAGAAGCCAATTTATAGTCATAAACATTTTTGGTTAACTGTTTTATTACATTTAGACATAAGGAAAATGGTAGTAGCATGTTTCAGCAATGTAGAAAGGTAGTTGCTTCATATTTTTTGGATTCTAAAATTCATGTTAAAATCGCTAAGCACTGCCTTACAGGAGCGCTAAAAGCATACATCCTCTGGGTTTTCAGATGTCAAATAAGAATATTTTCATGTGCACATTATTGATACTATCATCACCTTAGCAATACATATAGCCAAACTCATAAAATTAGACAAATAAAAAAACACTCATTTTAATTAAGGAAAATGGAAGAATGAATATTTTTTTAACTTGCTATTTAGATAACACATTACATTCTTTAGACTTAGTATTCGTTCTGTATACTAAAATGTGTGGGATTTATCACATTTTAAGAATTCCAACTGTCTTAATTTTAGTAAAACAATCTTTCTTTTTTAATTTATTTATAACAATCTTTAATTTTTTTCTTTATTTAATTAGATATTTTAGGAATTTGGAACCTTAACCAGTGTCATGACTGTTTTCATAGGTTGTACCACTCTCGCTGTTCACCTGAGCAAGGAATTTATTTTTTAATAAAATGTAAGTGAACTAAATTTTATATCAATCAAGAGGACTGAATTCTTACATTTTTTACCTGTTTAATCTACTTCATGGTTACAGATAGCCAATACTATCCCAGCAGTATTCATTAAAAATAAAATTTACTCACTAACTCATTGTCAATTTAGAGTTTCCATTTAGAATGACTTGTTCCATTTAACATTACATGTGTTTTGCATATGAGAGAAAAATAACAAAACTTGAATGTAACATAGGCAGGGACATTCAGACACTGCACAGACTGTAAAACACCCAGTATTTAAGCCAGTTGTAAAACAGCTGTGTTAACATATATATCAGTGTTCTTATCATAAGTTTCACTTGGTTTATTATATATAATAAGGTCATGCTGAGCTTTACTGATCAGGCTCCCCTCGTACTACTTCAAAAATGACTGTTTGTTTATAGAATTACATCTTGTCTGAAGAAGGGGCCTGAATTGCCTTGAAAGCTTGCATATTGTAATCTTTTTAGTTAGCCAATAAAAGCTGTCAATTTGCTAGGCTTTTCTCTACATTCATAATGGCTAACATGGTACAACACCCTAGTACTTCAAGAATGTATACAAAATTCCCAGTGTTAGCTGTCCTATTTTGATATATTTGGAAATAATTCTATTGCTTGTTTTACTCCAACCAACCCCTCTTTGAATTTTTATGCTATTATGACGTGCTTAAGAGTCAAAGGAGGACCCTTGTATTGATTTCATTAGGCAATCAAGCAAGCGACTGTGCTCCTATGAGGACATGGTGGGTTTGGGGTGGTTATGAGGAGTTATCAGTTATTATTTCAGTGCCAGTTTGGTACTGTAACTGAGTTCTGAAAGCTGTTATCCATATCAAAGTCAACATTTTAGTACTGATCTAACACTAGTGGCATGTTCACCCGGCCTTTGTTTTTGTGTCAGCAGTGTTGGCATGTTGCTGTGCCTCAGCTAGGTCTCACATGCTTTTGTGCAATTCTGGCAGTGGCAGGGGTGCCTGTGCGTCTCCTGTATCTCAGGTTAAGATGTTTTGTTTGCATGTACTGAATTGTGCCTGAACAACACTTGGGACAGTATTCTGCTTCAATAAAATAGTCCATAATGGACAAAATAACATAATGCTGGAAAAAAAATCATGAATATTTCTGTGTTTTTCACTGTATGGTAATTCCTCAGTATTCATGAGTGTGGTGGGGTCTTTGACCAAAACACAGTAGCATGTAAACCAAAAAAGACATAAAGCCAGATTTAGAAAAAACTGAAATTGAAACTTGAATCGTATAATAGTAATGACAGTGTGAATCAGTTATCAAACATCGCCACAGATATTGAATCTGATGCATAGAGCAGTCTACGACCAAATTGCTGTGAAGTGCAAGGTAAATTTGGTTCCTGTGAACCTTCAGCGCGATGAAAAAAATATTATTGCAATCAAGTAGAAGGACAAAAAAAGACGTTAACCTCCTAAGCACTGTTAACAGTGCTCGAACTATCAATGTTTATGTCAGGGGAAATGTGGAAATCTTTAAATTGTATTGATTTTATTGAAATCACACATCATTCCATACAAATAGATCAAATTTACAAAAATAGGATTCAAAACAAATCAACCCCCACCCCTGAGAAAGAGAGCATGGGCAGCAGAATAAAATTTAAAGCTAGTAAAAATAAATAAATAGATGAATTAATAAGTGAATAAAGATAAATGGAGAAGAAAAAGAAATGGGGAGGGAATCGGCTTTCTCAGTGCTTTAAAAGCTTATTCTGAAATGTTATTAATTAGATCCTGCCAGGTTTTGAAAAATTTCTGCACAGATCCTCTAAGTGAGAATTAGATTTTTTCCAATTTCAAATAATATATAACATCAGTTACCCACTGACTTAAAAGAGGAGAGTTAGGATTCTTCCAGTTTAGCAAGATAAGTCTACGTGCCAATAATGTAGTAAAGGCAATTGCAGTTTGTTTGTCCTTCTCCACTTAAAGCCCATCTGGGAGTACACCAAACACAGCTGTTAATGGGTTTGGAGGGATTGTGACACCAAGGCTGTCTGAAAGGCATTTAAAAATTTTGGTCCAGAGTGATGTTAATTTGTTGCAGGCTTAAAACATGTGACCCAGTGAGGCTGGAACTTGATTGCAGCGTTCACAGGTTGAATCTTTCCCTGGAAACATTTTCAACAATTTTAAACGAGACAGATGTGCTCGATATATAATTTTGAGTTGAATAATTGCATGCTTTGCACATATGGAGCTCGAGTGAATTCTCTGCATTGCTACCTTCCACTTCTTTTCTGATATGTTGAGTGAGAGATCCTTTTCCCACTGTCCTCATGGATCTTTGAAAGCGAGGGACTGTAAAATAGTTTTATATATTGCAGAAATGCTAAGTCCTCGAAACTGAGCAATATTTTTTTCCAGCATAGAGGGAGGTGGGTGGTGAGGAAAATTGGGCAGATTCTGTTTAAAAAAGTTTCTAATTTGAAGGTAGTGAAAGAAATGTGTTGCTGGAAAGTTAATTTGCAGTGTAATTGTTTGTAAGATGCAATGACATTGTCTATGTACAGATCTCTAAGTGATTTAATCCCATTTAAAACTGCATATGTTTGCAAGGGTTGAAAAAGGTGGTTCTCGTGCAGAGGTGCCACCGATAAAAGATTCTCTATCTTAAAATGCTTCCTACATTGGTTCCATATTCTGAGTGAGTGATAACTTGCATTTATTGGTGCACAAAGCAAAGAATATAAAGAACTAGCAGAATACCCGCGCTTCGCAGCGGAGAAGTAGTGTGTTAAAGAAGTTATGAAAAAGAAAAGGAAATATTTTAAAAATAACATAACATGATTGTTAATGTAATTGTTTTGTCATTGATATGAGTGTTGTCATATTTTTATATATATATATATATATATATATATATATATATATATCTCTATATATCTATATATATAATCTCAAAATACCCACGCTTGGCAGCGGAGAAGTAAAAAGAAAAGGAAACATTTTAATAATAACGTAACATGATTGACAACGTAATTGTTTTGTCATTGTCATGAGTGCTGCTGGCATATATATATATATATACAGTATATACACATACATGTGTACATATATACACACACACACATATACTATGGGGTGCGAAACAGGCAAATACATTGATTTTCTGAATATATAAAGTCGGCGTCAGAATATATAAAGTCAAAACTTGAATATATAAAGTCA
>JANRMT010062806.1:46679552-46734806 GCA_026402145.1 Polypterus bichir lapradei
TTTTTTCTGTCCCCCCTGGCCATTGGACCTTACTCTTATTCGATGTTAATTAATGCTGATTTATTTTGTTTTCATATTGTGTTTTTTATTTTTCTATTCTTGATTATGTAAAGCACTTTGAGCTACTGTTTGTATGAATATGTGCTATATAAATAAATGTTGTTGTTGTTGTTCGCGGATTTAACGATCTGGGCTTGAATGCATAGCCTGATTTTATAAACTTGCCAATATTCATTTCTGTGGACTGTAACTGTATGAGGAAAACATCAGACTGTTCAGTGATATGTCCCGTTTCCAGAAAATGATGTACAGTAGCACGCGATGGCATTTGGTGCTCATCTGAAAGAATGCGGCACACACGTAATATTGGCAGGTGCGACCTTAAAAGTGCCTGGTGCTCAGGCTGTGGTAAGTGGTGGGCACGAGATAGTAAGTTGTACGCACCAAATTGTTTCCCAGGAAGAAACAAAACACCATATCTCCTCAGGTGCTCCGTACGAGTGTGCAGACGAATACCTGTAAACTAAACCCTTACCCTCCCACAAGCCTACTCTTAACCATAGTGTAATGGGGTATGCGATGGGCATTTCGTGACTGACGTTCTGGGCATTACCTGATGTAGGTATTGCATGCTGCTGTTAAACCCAACTCTAACCATCCCACACTCCTTTAATAAATAAAAGCCCATCCATCTGCTTTTTTATATCACCGCGCTACAAGCGCTGGAAGTGACGTCAAACTGAAGTGCCACAGCCTTGGTAAGGTCGTAATTAGGAAGCCCCGAAGCACACTTATGTAATATTTTAATCTAAGTTTATCACGTACGTACGTGAAAACATCTCGTACGTACGTGAAAGTATCTCGTACGTACTTGAAAACATCTCGTACGTACGAGATATTTTCACTTACGTACGAGATAAGGGTTATCCCATAATTTTTTTCACTGTGCGGTTCAGAGCTTCCGTACTGTTAAGACTGCAGGTATAGTATTTTGTGGGTCTGATATATACAGTACCATATCATCTGCATATAGAGAAATTTTCTGTTCAAGTCCTTCTCTGATAATCCCCTTTATCTAATAAGCAATTCAACAGTGAACTGCCAGTGGCTGAATGGCGATTGCACAGGCATCCTTGTCTGGTACCACGTTCTAGTTTAAAGTAGTCTGAACAAATGTTGTTAATACAAACTGAAGCTTCTGAATTGATATACAGTAGTTTGATCCATGCACAGGTGTTCGGGCCAAACCCAAATTTCTCCAATGTAGTGAAAATATAGTTCCATTCAATCATATCGAATGCTTTTTCTGCATCCAAGGATGATAATATCTCTGTAATGTTTGACTTTATGGGTGAATATATTACATTAAACAGGCATCGAAGATTGGACGCTAAGTGTCGGCCTTTAATAAATCCAGTTTGCTCTTGTGCTATTATCGAAGGCAGCACTTTCTCCATCCTTCTAGCTAGGACTTTGGAGAGTATCTTAACATCGTTATTCAGAAGTGAAATTGGTCTGTTTGATGCACATTATAATATGTCTTTATTTTTTTTAGGAAAGACGGTGATTAATGCTTGACGAAAAGTTTGAGGTGGAATTTTATTTTCTCTGGCTTCTGTGAATGTTGCTAATAAAAGGGGAGCTAGCAGAGTGGAGAACTTCTTATAATGGCAGGTTGGCCATCTGGGCATGCTGCTTTCCCACTCTGAAGTGACTTTATAGCATCTAGTAATTCTGATAGTGCCAACGGTTTATCCAATTCCTCTGCACTCAGAGTATCTGTTTGTGTTATCTGTACTGCATCCAGAAATGCATTAGATTGTGTTTTGTCTTCTATATAAGGATTTATAGTAGTCTCTAAATGTGTGCATTATATTTTTATGGTCAATGATTCTATCTCCGTTTGTGTTGGTGATTGCTGAGATTGCATTGCAAACTTCTTGCTTGTGGATTTGTTGAGCTAAGAGCGTATTAGCTTTCTCTCAATGTTCATAGTAATGATATCTTGACTTAAAAATGAGTTGTTCAGTTTCTTTAGTTGTCAAGAGGTTGAGTTCTGAATGCAAAGCCTGCCTTTTCCTATGAAGAGCCTCACTTAGGCACTTAACATATTCTTGATCTATTGGAGTAATTTCGCTGGTTAGCTTTGATACCTTCTTGGTTTCCAATTTTTTTCTGTGGGAAAGATATGAGATAATCTGTCCTCTTAAGAAGGCTTTCAGGGTTTCCCAGAGTATTCCTGCAGAGACCACTGAGGATGTATTTATCTTTGGGAAAAAAACTGATTTCTTTTGATATAAATTCTGTACAGATCTCGTCTGCTAATAAAAGTCGGTTAAGACGCCATCTGCGAGATGAGTATGTAGGCATAATGATTTTAGCTCCAAGATCGGAGGGGCATGGTCGGAAATAAAAATAGTGACGTACTTGCAGAATTTAATTGTAGGCAAGAAATTGTTATCTACAAAGAAATAATCAATTTTTGAGTAACAGTGATGCACTGGTGAGTAGAAGGAATATGCTCTTGAGTTTGGGTTTAGAAATCTCCAGGTGTTTGATAAGTTGTGGTCAGTTGCAAACTGTGTAATTGTCTTTGCAGTGTTAGATGTCATCACCCCTGTCACAGGAGACCTATCTAGATCTGGATTTAAAACACAAGTAAAGTCCCTAGCCATTATAATTTTATGAGTGTTCACATTGGGAATGGATGCAAATACATTTTGGATGAAGCCCCTATCATCCACATTGGGTGCATAAACATTTATCAGAATCACTTTAGAATTAAATAAATTACTTATGACAATCATGTATCTCCCTTCAGGATCAGATACAACATCTGATACTACAAGTGAGACTGTTCTATGCATAAGAATTCCCACACCTCTAGTGTTTTTTTGTAAAGTTGGAATGGAACATTTGGCCAGTCCAGTCTTTCAGCAACCAGAACTGATCCTTGCTTAATAAGTGGGTCTCCTGTAAAAATAGTATTTTAGCGTTTAGAACTGTTAGGTGAGAGAATATTTTCTTTTCAATTTGTGATTCAGGCCTTTAACATTACAGCTCACATAGTTAACTGTCCATGTTGGTAATTATAATTATAAGGATTAAAAGGATAGATCAGAGATAGCTTGCTCTCTTTCTCTTCCCCCCCCTAGTACCCCCAACCCCGTTTTGCCTCCTCCCGTGAGGCTAGACCCCGCTTAACAAAGTCCCAGTCCTCTGACATACCTAGAGGCAGAGCACATCCAAAACAAAACAAGCCCCCCACCAGCAACGTATGAGGATTAAAATTAAGATATGTATTGCCAATACAGTCTAAATGCAATAAGCATAAAATATAATCTTCAAAAGTCTTAAAATATTAAGATAGTAGACCCAGGGAATGGTGTTAAAAAGTGGCCCTGGATAAGCATAGTAAACCCTAATACAATAATAACAACAATAGTAAACCAAGGTTAGGATGTTTAACAGTCTCCTTTAGAATAGTAAAAAGAGAAAAAATATAGGTTACTAATTTAATATCTTCCACACATACATAAACGTGTGTAATTGTAATTAAAACATAAACAGAAAGTGACCGACAAAGGAAAAGGGTGTATGATTACGCTACCAGTATCATTGCAAGAGGATCAGACCGCCGGTGATATCTTCTTTGTGATAACATGACAGGGTGCAACTCACGATCGTATTTCAGGAAAGTGTCAGGATCAGCTTTTTTAACTCTTTATCTGCTTCCTCCATAGTAGTAAAGATGTAATGTTTGCCTTGAATATCCACTCAGTTTGGCAGAATACAAGAGTCTGTATCTGATATTGGCTTTATGTAAGCGCTGTTTAATCTTATAAAAAGAGGCACGTTTAGCAGCTGTTGAGGGTGAGAAATCAGGGAAAATACGAATGAGGTTTTCAAATATAATCTCTTGTTTCTGTCTGAGAAGTGACATTACATTTAATTTAAATTGTAATTTCTTGAGGCGCACAACAAAAGTCCTAGGTTTAGAGGTGTTCGATCCCCATATGCGGTACGCTGCTGCTATCTCGGTTTCTGATTTAAAGTCCTCTTCAATTATTTTGGAGAATAGTTCAGCTACGAATTTCACTAGGTTTGGACTTTCACGGTTCTCAGGTAGACCTTCGATTCTAATATTATTCCTTCTGCATCCATCTTCCAGAGCAGCTAGTCCGTCTCCGAGTTTTTTGCATTCGAAATTCGCAGCTGTTGCTTTTCCATCAGCGGTGGACGCTAAATTTTCGACTGTTTCAATTCAAGTCGTGAATGTCTGTTTAACATCTTCCAGCTGATCGGCAAGCGCTCTCAGTTTAGACGTATTTTCCTGAATGTGCTCTTCAATTTTTTCCACCATACCTTTTAAAGGCTGCGTCAAAGCAATTATATATGCGTTTCTCCAAGTCTTTTTTTTTTTTTTTTTTCCTACCATAGCTCTTTCAGCTCCCGCTGCAGCTTCTCGCTTGTCTTGAGCATACCATTTATTTCTTTCTTTATCTCTTGCTTGAGCTCAGCAATCATTGCCTTCAGTTTGGACATATCATTTCTGCTTTCGTGCACCATAAATGAAGCGGCGAGCCCTATTACAGCCGATGCTCCCGGCTCGCAAGGAGTAGGTGAAAGCGCGGACTGCAAGGCCTTTTCCAGTTTCAAGTGATCTTCTGGAATTGGCGCGCTATCGTGGCCTGCATCACTTGCACATTCGCTCCCATTTTCGCTCTCAACTGGAAACGATGCAGCAGACCATGGTCCTGAGAAGTCTGGGCTTTTACCTGTTTGTTCCAGGTCAGTCTCTGAAAGGCCGTACCTTGAACTTGGACTTGCCTGTCTAGGCTTGGATGTAGCTTTGGATTTCTTTTCCTTTTCTTTCTGAGCCCCTTTGTTACCAGTCATGTTTATATATGCTTGCATATACTGTAATAGAACCTCCTCGGGTTGGGTAAATACAGGATACCTTGGGATAATTAGATATAATAGAAAAAATAACACAGCTGCAAACGGAGCTCCGCTTCAGACGTCCATCTCCCACAACGGACAAGACCAATATGAAAAATGTGGAAGTCCCTAAGCCTTGTGCTAGGGACTTCCTGTGATGTGTCCTGTGCTCACAGCCTATGCATTTCCCATTTCCATTGACCAAGGATGGATCAAGGTAAAGGAGTAAACGAGAGCTGGGACATGCTTAGCAAAAAGGAACGACAATTTATCCAAACTTATATAAAGTGCATTTGTACAGGTGCAAACTGTGCAATGAAAAAAGTAAATAAATAAATAATCCATAAAACAAATCCATCAAATACTAACAAAGTGTTCTAGAGTGTTAAAAAGGTTAAAATCTAAATGGAAAGGAAAAAACACAAATTTTTTTTTTCTGTCAAGGAACATCTTATTTATGTCCTTTTCAAATTATCAGTATTCATATTATTGTAATTATATTAAAACAGTTAATCTTACCTCTCTTCTGTGCCTTGGCAATCAGGCAGTTCCTTATTTTTGCATTAATAAAAAAATAACATTTCCTTCTTTGTATTGGTCCATAAGCAAACAATTTCAAAGAATATCAAGATGTTCTATATCTCATCATAAATATCATCTGCATGAGTACCTTTCTCTCTTTTCTTCAGCGATGTTCACATAAACAAGCACATGTACATGCCATTTGTCTCTGTTGTTTATCCCATATAGTACCAAGCAATTCTAAATCATCAAAAGTACACTAACACCAGCCACATGCTAAATACAGATGATCAAAATTGTAAAGTATGCCTTAAGTTATGTGGTATGGGTATCTAAATATAAACATAAAAGTGAAAAGTATAAGTATATGAAAGTATATTTAAACTTTCAATGCAATGAGCTTTTAATCTAATTTTACAAAAATAGAATAAAATTGATCTTTTGTGGATTTTCACCAAATTACTCCAGCAGATTACATGAATTTTCAGCACTCAAACTGAGTATAGTCCTAGTACTATAACTATATACTATATAGTGGGTGGGTTTCCTTGGAGTGCTGTGGTTTCCTCCTATAGTCCAAAGACATGCAGGTTTTATGGAGTGATTTGGTCACTGATGTTTGAAAGTTCTTTTACGTACGACACTGGTAGTTACAAGAGCAGGTGTGTGTGTTTCTTTGTTTGTGTACGCTGCTGCCCTGTCCAGGGATTGTTTTTGCCTTCTGCCTGCTGCTAGCTGGGATAGGCTCCAGCTTCTGGCCTGGCTTACTGGGGTTTGAAAATTGATGGTTGGTTATTACTGTTACCAAAAAGTGTAATTAAAACAACTAAAAACATTTTGCTAAATGAATTACGTTAATCAAGTGAAAAACAAAACTTAAATATAGATTGCATGCTCAAAAGCAAACTGAAATGAAACAGAAATGGTCAGATACAAAAAAATATTTTGTTTGCTTTTGTACATAAACCTATTGCTGGTGATCAGTGCTTCCTCTGTGGTGCACTTATTGTGGTATAGCGGGTTTATGGTTCAGAAAAAGGTGGCAGTTTAAATAAATGGCCACTTTACTTTCTGAGGAGGCTAAAGAAGGCCTTTTTGTCTCCTCAGATTATGTTGAACCTTTACCGCTGCACTGTTGAGAGCATATTAACAAACTGCATTATGGTGTGGTATGGCAGTTGCTCGTCGGCTGACAGAAAGACCCTGAAAAAGTTGTAACTGATCGTGCAGCGGTGCTATTTAATGACACTTGCCTAACACTTGACTTTATTGAAAAGAAACCCTGAAAAAGTTGTAACTGATCGTGCAGCGGTGCTATTTAATGACACTTGCCTAACTCATTTCAGGAACATTCTAAAGGTGAGGACTAAACACAGCTCCTTGGACAGGTTTATACAAAAACCCCCTGCGAAAAAAAGTTAACAAAACGTGGGAAAAAAAAAAAAAAAAAATAGTGATGAAGAAAATTAAGTGAAGTGAAAGAAACATCTGTTTATTTCTTTAGATTCTCTTTTATGTATTAGGTTTTATTTTGTTTGTATACAATATTTGTTCATTATAAATACATTTTTCTTATGTTGAAAACATTTAACAAAAAGTTGGGGTTTTTTTTTGGAGTTGGCACGAATTAATCTAATTTCAGTTCATTTCAATGGGGAAAATTTGATTTGAGATACAAGCATTTTGATGTACGAGCTTGGTCATGGAACGAATTAAACTCGTATCTCAAGGTATCACTGTACCTGTAAATTCAATTATCATAGATGTATATTCTCATTTGTATGCTGCCTTATTGCACCTTACTGTTTATTTTACTTTAATGTACTTTTTGCAATCACTGTCAATTGCACCTTAGTCTACTATTTGCACTTCCTTGTTAATAATCTCAATATCAATACTCTGCAACATTTATGGCTTGAAAAATTGATCTATTCTGTAAGTTTTAAGCCTTTTTCGTTCACCTATAGACTCCTGTACCCTTAAGCCGTAATGCAAGCTGCAGGAACAGAGAAGGTATTTTAATTCTTCATTTTAGGGCACAATTTTAAGTGACAAATGTATGCCATGATTGTGAAGAGATAACTTTGACTTAAAAAAATAAAAATATACAAATCTTATTCTTTAAAGAAGTCGAGGACTGTGACGTGCTGGAAAAACACAAACCCAACAAAGAGGGTAAAATGATGTTATGTTGGTCAAAAACAATAACCTTGCCTCTGCAGAAAACTGATTTGTGGTCATATCTGTCAGTTTGAACAAAAGTAACCAGTTTGAACCATTATTTATTGAATGCCTAGGAGGCTGGTGAATTTCATTTCTTTATAAGGTACTGCAAAGTTCTTGATCCAAAGTATAAATTGCCCATTTCTGTAAAAGTAAATAATGCACTGCTTGAGCATATGGGCATTGGTACAGCATGAGTGAGACACTTTATAACATTCAGAGAAGAAGTCTATATAGATGAAGCATAAATACGTTCACTGTCTTTAAGGGCAGATCTGCATGTTTCTGTAGTCCCTTTGCTATGTAAGCACAGCATTTGTTAATCTTCATTGAAAGCCTTGAAACCAAGACTAAATAAAAAAATAATTAAACCAAGTCACCAAAAGTAAAACCTAAAACAGTAATGGTTAAAGTTAACACTATACTGAAAATTCATTGACAAAAGAAAATAGTATTGGGACAAAAAAAAGATAAAAAAAGTAGAAGTAATCATGGACACGTGGGAATGCAAGATGCACTCTTGATGGACTCCCACACCCAAATAATATCCAGGATGTAAGCCTCTCTCGCGCTCTCTGACTGAGGTGACATGTAGCCACCATGTCATTTCTCTTTCTCTCTCTCTTCTATATCAGACTGAGGTGAAGTGTAGCCACCATGTCATTTCTCTCTCTCTCTCTCTCTCATATATCAGACTGAGGTGAAGTGTAGCCACCATATCATTAAATTGGAACTAGCAGTTGCTTTTAGTATTTATTCAGACCTAGCTACTTATATTAAATTGGTGGCTTTTTTCTATAACTTGACAGTGTACGTTCACACTTTTGTGTATAATTTTTTTTTAATTTATGTGTTGGCAGTTTTCGTTGCTGAAGTCTTGAAAAAAGTCCAATTTACAATTTATGTCTCTATCCCGTTAATGTGCAGGAGTAGCTCTTCCAGAGCGGTGGTGATCAGTTGACAACTCAGCACCTCTCCTCACCCAGGGGTCCCAAACACAGTATCTTGGGTCAGTTAACATGACCAAAAACTTGATCCTAGACTATTAGTCAGTACTACTCTGTATACACTTTCTTATACAGCTGTAGTTGAGTCAGAACTCTTAAACATGAAGCTTTCATTTTTTTGTAAAACCTTTTTATCCTTTTATCCATGTTTAGGGCATTACAGGGTTCAGAGTCTAAAGCACTGAAGCAATATTTATTGATGATTCAAATCGGTACTCTTTGACATAGCACTAATAGTGCTATACTAGAATATATAAGCAAGCCTTCATGACCCAAGGCAGTCTCTAGTAAACATGCTTTGTATTCCCTTGAAAAATACAGTTGTATAATGTTCTATAGTATGTTTGTCATGTTCAACTTCTGACAGAAAATAAATATTTAAACCAAAATTAACCTTATCTTCACATCTCACTTTAGGAGTAAAAAGGAACCTTTAAGCTTGACAGAAGTAATGATTTGATTTATATTGTGAGATATATCGAAATCGACTGATATGAAAAAAAATGTTTTTATTTATTTATTTATTTATTTATTTATTTAAAACCTTTTTATTCTAACTGAGAATTGTGGATTACTAGAGCTCATTCCACCAGCAAGGGATAAAGTAAAACAGAAAGGATTTTTTTAGAATTTTGGCACTCTCCATTGTGTTTTGTAATTATATTATTCTCCCAATCTTTGTCACATATCAAAATTTCAGAATTACCACACTAGAAGTATACATACCGTAGATCCCGGAATACAAGCCGACCCGGTATATTAGCCGATCCCCTTCTCTACCTACTAAATTACGTGTATTTGCCGATGACCGGTATTTAAGTCGACCCCCTTCTCCATGCAAAATTTTCTAAATTTCCTTAAAAGTGTCTCTTCGGGTATATTTATAATGTTTATCGGCGAGAATTTGAGACTGCTGGCATTTTTGATGGAAACCAGGAAGTGATTGCGGAGAAGTTTGGTAAATTGGAACCTTTGTGTTGAAACTATATACGCAAATACGGTACATCGGCGGGTGGATTTCCGGAGACTTGTTATAAATTTGATTAACTTAAATACGCAATACAGTGGACCCTTGACTTACGAACTTAATTCATTCGCAAAGGCTAACCCATAATGCGTTCCGAACCTCCCATTGCAACACTTACTTAACATTTTCATAATAAAAAACACCAATAATTTTTCTAATGTACTAACCAAAAAGTTATAAAAAGTGCCTAGCCTCCTTCGATTAGGCTAGGAGCATGGCGGCGCGCATGGTCGCAGCGGATCAAGGCTCTCCTTTTCAGTGCACTTTTTTGTTGTTTTTGTACTTGTTTTTTTTTTTTGTCCTTGTTTGTGCAATATTGGTTCGGTGAACATCCGCTACACCATTCAGAACCTTATAGACATCGGTGTCCAGAGCCAGACATCTGTTTTGAGTGTTTTTCATCACACGCACAACATCCCAGACAACATAGCGAGACCAGCGGGCTCTCCGTGGTTTGTTGTCGGGTCTAGGAGACGACACAGACTGAGGAGGGAAAGAAAGCAGAAGCGGGGCCGCAGATACGGCGTTATGCTAAGGCTAAAAAACAACCATACAAGCCCTATACAGAACTTTTTTCTGCACTGAAGGAGCTGCTTTTAATCTCATTGTAGATGCGTATAGTGACAGTAAAAGGCATTCTATTCTAGAAACAATTTCATACTGTACTCAACATTTAATTTGACATCTTTGGGCTGCAGGAAGGGAGGAGGAGGAGATATTTCCACACAATGTCCATCTTCGTTTCGAAATTACATCCACAAACACATGTATCTGGGTTCCGACTGACGCTACTAACGCTCTCTGTTGTTTGTTTACAATCGTGCAAGCGGATACACGTGACCGCATCCGTTTCGTAACACAAGATGTGGATCATAAATCAAAATAAAAAATTTTATTTTAAACTTCCCGATTAATTTATTATAAATTTTATTAATAAAATCAACAACTAAAACACTTTTTTGAATAAATTCTTTATTTAATTTAAAGTACCGGCATGCAAAGTTACTTCTTCATCTGAAAGATGGCTCTGTGGTTTCGTCATTATTTACTTCCGTATTCATCGGCAAAACCGGCATTGCGCTGGAAATCTTGAATCTGAAATAATACTCGTTGTATAAACCGACCCCCAAACTCCAAGCCAAAAATCTAGGACGAAATTCTCGGCTTGTATTCTGGGATCTACGGTATGTATATTTATCAGAGCTGGGCTGTCCTACATATAAAAGTAACCTCCAAGCCCTGACCTTCATGTTTTGAGTTATAAGTTGAGTCACTTGAGCAAGTCGAGATGAGCCATTGGAGTTGATCAAACAAGTTGAGACCAGTTGCTGGAGTTGATCAAGCAAGTCAAAACATACTTGTGAAGACTTGAGTAAAAAAGTACCCCTCTCTGCAGTTAAACTAATTATAGTAATGTCTAATGTATACTAACATATAAGCTAAGTATAGACTTTCTCAGAGAAAACAATTCTTAATAAGAAGTGATAGCATGTTAATTTGAAGTAATTTACATATGTACTATTGATTTTACAGTTTAAGTGCACTGTTTCTGATACATCAGTACAGTGGAACCTCAGTTTGCGAGTAACTTGGTTTACGAGTTTTTTGCAAGACGAGCTAAATTTTTTTAATAAATTTTGACTTGATAAACGAGTGATGTCTTGCAATACGAGTAGTATGGATACACTATGTCTGCTGAGCGTCATGTGATCACAACTGAGCTGATGGTTCTTCTCTCTCTCGCGCCCGTCTCTCTCTCTCTCCTTATCTCTCTCGCTAGCTCGCACGTCTCTCTCTCCCTCTCCTTATCTCGCTCGCTCGTGCGCGCGTCTCTCTCTTCTCTTCTCATCTCTAGAGGGCAATCGTCTCCTATTCTCCGTCTGAGTCTGCGTGCCTCACTCATATAGTCAACATCCGTAGGAGCGTATACTGTTTACTACAGCATTGGGACTGTGTGTGTGCGTGTGCACGCGCACGTGTGACGTGCGAGTCCCCGTCTTGCGCCCCAAAACACGAAGCTTGAGTCTCAGTACTTTAACAACACCTGCACTGCGATTGCTTTGGGACACTCTTCCGCATGTTGTCCTGTTGGGTGGAATCCCACAAGAGTTTAGAAACACACTCACACCAGCCATGATTCTTTTTATAGGTAAGGTGCAGGTTAATTTGTTTTATGTATTTTTACTTTATATTTTGTATTAATCATTTTTATATGAATAGTTTTGGGTTGTGGAACGAATCATCTGAGTTTCCATTATTTCTTATGGGGAAATTCACTTTGATATATGAGTGCTTTGGACTGCGAGCACTTTTCTGGAACGAATTATGCTCACAAACCGAGGTTCCACTGTATTTAAAGAAAGTACATTTTAAAGGCTATGTCACTTTAAATCATCCATCCGTCTATTTTTTTTCCAAACCTACTATAATTATTAACCAAATATTTCAACACCCCTCCATCATTTAGAATGCATTTCACTTTTAGAAAACAAGTTTTATCACTTATCTGTAAACATTGTTGCTGCATTATCATCACTCCATGACTAAATACACCTGCTCATCAAGGTAACTGGATTAAGGCGCTGCCAGTACTTTTGCTGCTACTTTGAACAATGAAGAAGAATCAGACTGTTCTGTCCATCACAGATATCCACATAGTGGTTGAACTGAACTAAAAAAAAATACAACTTTCAGCCTTTTGTTTTTTCTGGTACTATTCAAACAACCCTGACTCATTACAGCCATCACTTGCGTCAGGTTCTTCAATCAACATAAAATGAAAGTGTTTGTGCCTAGCATTTAAATTATCTGCTATCGTGAGCTTTTGCTGATACGTTTGGTATTTATATAATTAGGCAGGAATCGATTTATTTGGTCTTTCATCTTGTTAAGATATGTTATAATAGGTGGTGTAGTGTGTTGTCTTATAATCTGACATAATCTGCAATCATGGACAAAATATTTTTGACAAAGTTGCACTCTCCACACACGCAATTTTAACTTTGATATCACTTAGTGTATATTAAGCATCTCATCTTAGTCATGGAAATCTGTAATTCATGGGACTCTTGCAGCATACTGAAATGTCTCAGCCCTTTTTTTTTTTTTTTTTTAAATAAAAGAAAAGAAAAAAGCTGCAAGCTACTGAAGAGTGCTGAAACGCTGGCTGTAATACCAGTATCCTCGCACTACACTTGGGGGGATATAACTTACTATATGCTGTGGGATAATGCACTTGTGACACTCTCCTAAGCAGCATCTCTTTGCATCCACAGTATATGAGTATGTCTTGCTATGGTCTGGTATTATCGGCATAAGTAGAATCACATGAGTAGAATATACAGTGCATAAGTTACTTTAGAGATGTGTGTATTAAAGAACTTTGGCAATGCAATATTTGTTACTCGTGGGCTTTGTGCTTTATACATCTCATATTAAACCTAGAAGGGCTTTTGTAAGAGCTGTTTGTTCAGGTTTAGTTGTGTTAAATTCATACAAGTATCTATTTAGTTAAAATGTTTGTCTATGTATTACTAAGTAAATAGTGGAAGGTTCTATTATAACCCCTTCAAGCTAACTCGTAAATGAAATATTTAAATTATTGCATTATTTATTCTGAGTAGAGACTAGTTCAGTCTATTAGAGGGCAAATAGTTTCAAACTACACTTCACACACTTGCCTATGTAAGTTTACCATAGAAAAGTAACGTAACTTTAAGTATACAATGTTTAAATTTAACACGAGAAAGCTAAAATGTCTTTTATTCTATATGTATAGTAAATTTTTCCTGAATTTTTCTGATAAGTTCTTTTTTTGAATTTTCATTAAACCTTTTTTTAAAGTTAACTTTATTGGACAGTAGAATTTCTTTTGTTTTGCATTGACTTGTTTTGGATACTACCTTGCCAAATCAGTTGCTGTTCGATGTTGTTTTTTTTTTTTGGAACCTGGAAAAGACGCAGCACCAGCTGTAATAGCGAAGATCACAGAAGACCCCACTGTTGAAAGACAAACAAAAAGACATGTCTGCTCCCAAACTATCATTCCTTAGAGAAACAAAAATCCTGATGGAAAGGTTTTCTTGCGAATGATGAAACCAAAGGCAAAGCAGACCAGCAATTTGTTTACATGCTGTGAAATGAGTTTAGTAAAGAATAGTACAGTCTTCCCACAGTTAACAACAGTGACTGTTCCATATTGTTATAGGGCTGCTTTGCTGCATTTGGTGCTGCAGTTTTTGAACATGTCATGAAATCTGTTGATTACTAGGCCATTCTGAAGCACCATATGCTACCCAGTATCAGAAAATTAGATATGGGTCAAAGTGCATGGGTCATCCAGTAGGACAGTAAAGCCAAACCCTTACAGTAACCCAAATGAATGAAACTGTTCTCAGGCTAAGGCCTCATCCACAAGTACCTGGGTAGATAACATGATTAATGTCCATCATCCTTTCTGAATGTATTTTCGGCATGGAATTTGCAAAAATAAGGGTGTCATGAGCACTACCTGGCCATTTTCACTACGAATTCAATAAATGAACACTTGTAATCACAGATGGCTTATATGTTAAGAGAAAACCTTCCCTTTTTGTTGGAATAATCCCTGGAATTTGTAGATGGTTGCTTTACTTCTACATGGGTCCTGGTGAAACCCCGCTACAAGTTCTTCTACTTTGGACTTGGTGACAGGTAATTGTATATACACAGGTCCCAAGTGGACCGTAATTGCTTCACACACAGGCATTACTATTATTTCTGTCTTGACAACTTTAAGGTATTTGCCATCTTACATTATCTCCCCTTGTCTGCTAAATAGTAGAGTATGCAGGTAACGTTTTTGACAACACTGGCAGCCAATCATTATACCCAAAAAAAAAGACCTACTCCGAAAATAAGCCCTAGCATGATTTTCAGGCTGCTCTGTAATATAAGCCCTACCCCAAAAAACCCTAGTCAAGTTCATCAGCTGAAAAGAAAGGCGCCTAAGGCTGGGTTGATACTTCACGTGATATGACACGTGTGCCCGAAACATATATTAAATTCCGCAGACACCTTGCCAAAATATCTTTGAAAAGGATGTTTAATGATTACATCCATCAATCCAGGAATGTGCCCATTCCAACAAGCATTGGGCATGAGGCATAAACAATCACTGGAAGGGGCATTAGCTCATCGCTAGGTGAACACAAGCACTCTTATACACTAATGTCAAATCCCCAAAACTTCATGTCTTTGGATGGAAATGGAGCACACTGTGGAAACCCACTAGGGAAACATGCAAACTCCATAATGACGTGACTCCCTGTGAGACAGCAGCGCTACCGCTCTGCCACAGTGTCACACCCACATGTGTAACTACTAACAATATTCATTATTTAAACAAAGTTAACAATTTACCTGTAAAATGTAACATATATAACTTTAATGCATTTCTTCATGAAAGTGATATCAAGTATAAATCTAAGGATTCTAAATGTGCAGAGAGCTGGAATATCAGAAATATGTGTTCTGTGTGGCGATTGCTGCTGTCAGCTCAGGAGGAAGCCCCAGAAGCACATAGTGTTTAACAACTGGGCCGGTTTTAAGATGATGTTTACGACGGTCTGCTTTAGTGATAAAATAAACTACAAGGTTAAAGTGGACATTTCGAGGTTAAAGGCGAAATTTCTACTTTAATCACAAAACAGACAATTTCACCATGTCCTTATTTTTCTACGCCACCGTAGATTCTGATGCTATTATGAAGGTTAAAAAAAGACTGCACAGAAGATGGCATGTGAGACTTTTAAAATGTATTATGTCATTACAATCGGGAATATGTGACACTTGAATATAAAATCACCATGAATGCATTTATATGTCTGCATTTTGCTTCACCACATCAAACCATTCATCAAACATCGAAGCATGCACATCGATCCCGTAGGATCCTGAAAGCGGCTTGAGTAGCAAGAAATTCAGGCTGCAATTCAAGGTTTGAATGTGGAGAGTTATGACTGTATTCCAGAAGAAGATGACATGACTGTATTTGGATAAATGTATATTGTTGTACATGAATAAATATAAGACATCCCCTGAAAGTAAGCACTAGTGCATTTTTTGGAGTAAAAATTAATGTAAGACCCAGTCTTATTTTTGGGGAAACATGGTAGTTTTTCCTTTGTTGTGTGGGTGAAGTAGCTCACACAAAGACAACAGCTATGTCATTGACAAATGAAAATTCTCTTGTCATTCTTCAGCAGTAACCACTTAGATCTCAAAGTTGTCTTACCGAGTAGAGGTGTTACTGGGTCTTGTGGAAAACCGACGATGTTGGTGACTGGGTCTGTGTTGCAGGAGTGTTTTTGATGTAGCAGTGACCCCCTCAGATGCCTCTGTTGCTCAGTATAGTGATAAAGTAATTATACATTTAAATGTAAACATATAAAAAATCCCATTAACAAGGGTAACACCAGCATTACTTTTGCTACAACCACAAGTGCACATAATTGCCTACATGTAAACAAAACAGATAATGACACACACGCTGATGTCAATCAAAGAAGATACCGGCACACACTCTGATGTTACAAGCCAAAAACTGTTTTCCCTGTCTACATGTAAACAGCGAAGGTGGAATTTCTAAACATCTTCTCCCTCGAAGGAGTTTTTTCAAAAGGGCCTTAAACACAGTTTGCTGGTGGACAAAAAGCCAAAGCACATATGAAAAGCTACATTTTAAAAAGTACCTGGGTTATGTGTGGACAGAGTCTAATTTAATGCAATAGGAAAGAGCTAAAATCTGCTGCTGGTGAAAAGAATCCTTCAAGCATTCAAGCGCTAGAACAAATCTGGAGGGTAGGAGAAATCTCCCAGCAGAAAGGTACAAGGAGCTTATAGAAAACTGCAAGAAACATTTAGAGACTGTCATCATTGCTAAAGATTTTTTTCAACTAAGTAGTAGGGAAGGGTGCCTTTTATATTGTCCATTGCTTGCATTTATCAGAATTACTTCTATGAATTGTACCAGAAGTCTGTCTAGGATAAGAAATTGTCTTACTTCACAGTAAGGCGAGAAGTAATTATGAAGCGTCCTACTCCCACTGCCAGCCTGGCTATGGGAAATGCCTTGTAGAGTAATGGTCATACTGAAATTAGATACAGCGCTATTTAACTGCGGTGTGTGATCCTGAGCAAGTCATGTGACCTGCCTGTGCTCCATTTGGAAAACCAAAAGAAATGTAACCAATTGTATCATAAATGTTGTAAGTTGCCTTGGATTAAGGTATGGCCAAGTAAGTTAATGTAATGTTCAATCTCCCGCTGTTTCTGATTACCTTTAAGACTCGCATGCCATTGCTCTCCTTGTAATTTTCACCCCTATAACTTCTACAAGGCTGTATTTATCCAGTTCTCCCGGGAGTGTCAGTCTGCCTTCTTGAACCTTCCTGGGCTTGTAAAGAATAATGCAAATGTTCCATGGGTTTGTGGAATGCAAAGCCTAGCATACTTGTGTGACATTTTGTTGTCAATCACTCATCCAGCCCCGCTTCTCTTCAGGATAAAATACGCTAGCTACTACAATGCAGTTTACATCCATGGCTAATTATGTGTTGATACTGTGATCTCACCTGCGATTCATATATGCATGCTCATCCACCCTTGGGTCAGTGATCTTTGTGTTTGCTGATTTGCATGAATGCAGCATTGCTTTAACATTACCTGCACCTGTATTTCGGAATGTTCACTCATTCTTTTCTGTAGATCCTCTCAAGCATTGTTGAGTTGGATGGAAACAGCTGGTGGGCAGGTATTTTCAGGTCTCTCCAGAGATTTCTGATTGGATTCAAGGCTTGGCCTTCGATGGATCACTCAAGGACATTCACAGAGTCATTGCTAAGCCACTTCTGTGTTGTCTTTACTTTGTGCTAAGGGTCATTATCCTGTTTCATGGTGAACCTTTAGCCCAGTTTGTGGTCCAGGATGACTTGAAGCAGGTTTTAATTAAGGATATCTCTGTACTTTGCTCCATTCATCTTTTGCTTGACCCAGTCTAGTCTTGCAGTGCCTGTCATTGAAAACAACCCCATAGCTTGATGTTACTATCATCATGCTTCACCCTTGGGATTTGTATTGCACAGGTGATTAGTGGTGTCTGGTTTGCTCCAGACATGATGTTAATCTTGTTTTTATTAGACCATAGAATCTTGTTTCTTATAGCCTGTGAGTCCTTTAATTGTCTTTTTGAAAACTTCAGATGGGCTTCCTTGAGTCTTTTACTGAGGAGAGGCTTATGTCTGGCCACTCTGTCATAGAAAGGCCAGATTGATAGTGTTGAAATGATAGGTGGCCTTCTGGAAGTTTCTCCCGTCTCCACATAGGTTTTCTGGAGTTCTGCCAGCATGACTGTTGGGTTCTTGACCACCTCTCTCACCTCTCTTACCATAGCCCTTCCCTGATTGCTCAGTTTGGCCAGGTGACCAGCTCTAGATAAAATTGTAGTTGTGTCAGACTGCTTCCATTTAAGAATTATGAAGGCAATTGTTCTCTTAGGAACCCTAAATGATGTAGAATATGTATATAGTCTTCTCTAGATCTGTGCTTCAGCATAATTCTGTCTCTAAGCCCTGTCATGTTCTTTGACATCATGACTTGGTTTTTGCTCTGATGCACATGGTCAGCTGTGGGAGCTTATATAGACTGATGTACACCTTCCCTAATCATGTCCAATCTATTGAATTGACAACATTTGGACTCCAAACAAGGTGTAGAAGCATCTCTATGCACTTGAGCCAGAATTAAAGTGTCGTAGCAAAGAACCTCAATACTTGTATAAGTGTGATATTTCAGGTTTTTGTTTTTTAATAAATGTGTAAAAATACATAAAATCTCCTATTTTTTTCTTTATCATTCTGTGGTATTGAGTGTCACTTGATGTTGGGAAAACTGAATATAAGTAATTTTAGCACAAGGCTGCAGCATAGCAAAATGTGAATAACGTGAAGGTTCTGAATTCTTTTCGAGTCCACTGTACATATACACAAACATACAGAAATGTATGTATTGTGTGCATGTATGTACAGTCCTGGAGTAAGAAGACTGGTGCTGCTGTTTTACATAAGGCAAACCAGTAGCTGTCCAACATAGTTTTCTCTTCAAAAATGTATTACAAGAAAAAAAAAAAGCAGAGTTGTAGTGATCCTGAGGTATGACCTGGTAGAGACCCCCCGGTATTTTGTAAATCCATCCCTGAGCTCCGATGTTGTTCATGGGTTTATAGGTGAAAGATTAGCTGAGGTAAGTACTTGAAGCATCAGTTTGAAAGCTTTTTATGCACCAAATCCTCATACACTTCTTTTTAAACTGCAAGAAAAGATGCTATTTTTAAAAATGATTGTAAAAGTTCTTCACTTTAGGACTCTGTTTCCCATGGCAAATTAATTGATACCAAGTTTGCAAAAAAAAAAAAAACCTAACTTGAAATTTCAATTTCCAACATACTTTGAGAAGCATGTACTACCAATTAATCCAGACCTTTTCTAGAATCTTTGTCAGTAGTTAAGTTTATATGTTTGGTTTTTTTTTATTTTCTTGATTTAGTTTCAACTTTTTGTATAAGTACTGCAAGTTGTATCTGTTTGAGTGTATACTCTGTAACTTTCTTGAATTAAAATCAATTAAAAAAAAAATTAGTTAAGTTAAATAGTCTGCCAAGCTGAGTAAATATTTATAGTTGGATTCACTGTTCCACTTAAATTATAGTCTTGGTGTTTTTGACCTTTGATATGCCCAGTAGATATGTAAAATATTTTGATATATGTTGGTCGTCATATTTTGTGATTAGGTCATTTCAAGATTTATTTTATATATTAATTTTTTTGTAAATTAGTTTTCCTTCTTTTGTTCCCTCTCTGTCTCTGTGTGTCACTCTCTCTCTTTCTGCTGTTTCACCATACCAAACATGGCTAAAGGGCATCATGTTTCTGTTTACCCAAAAAAGCTCGCTGCCATCTGGAAAGTTAGGATTTATCACTGTTGTGCATCCAAGTACATGAGAATGTCATATAGTCATAATTTTTGGCTATAAATCATGTTAAAAGAAGTTTTAGTTCTTTCAAATATTTTTAGACATTTTAGATGTTGTTTTTCTTTGTCTTGTGCATTGCAACAGATATTTCTTTTCCTCATCATTTAATTTTTAGTAACTGGTTAATTTTTAAAAACAGCTATGTAAGTTTCAACTTAGAAATGTTTCACATCATGCACACAAACAAAAAATAATAGCAGAGTTACAAATTAATCAAACAATATTTGAAGTGTGTAGTTGATTTAGGCTTTGAAAGTCATTTCATCTTAATCACTTCTTGTTTACATGATAAAAAAAATACGTTCCCTCAAATTTTTGAGTTTTCCTTTTGGCAGAAAATGTACTGGATACTTTAAATATGCTTAATTGGACAGAACTTTATAAGCGTATCATCCATTTCAGATATGCTTGCAATAATTACAAGAGGTGGTAGTAAATTCTGCAGTAAAAGTTTTACTCAGATTCATAAAAAGTTGATGTTGTGTTGAATGACCCGCCCTATAAGATTTTATAGTTAAACATTTTGAAATTTAATTGGGTCATAACTTTGTCTTTCCTTTGACCTAGATCTAGATAAAATAATTTTGTTGGAACACCGTAAAATTTCAGCACCTTTACAAGTGCATCTCTTCATTTAATACATGGCATTTCATATTTAAAAAAAAAAAAAAAAATCCTGAAAGAGGTGATTAGTCTCTGTTATCTCCTAGAAGGAATTATGCCCCACATTTAATGCTGCAACCAGTGGTGGCTGGTGAAAAAAATTTTGGGCATGAGTGCAGTTTTTGGAGGGGACAGACTGAAGCAGCACTTTATAGTGCAGGATAAAACAAGAGAAAAACACACACACAAGTATAAACTGTACTGTTGTCTACACACAGAACACTTTGAGTTGTGAGAAAAGCACTATATACAGAATTATTATTATAAGTAGCATAGCCAGAAATTTGTTGGTGGATGGATGAATACAATTTCACGCAGATAAGACCGTATATAGAACTTGACCACCAGGAACCAAATGAGGGGGATCCTCTATAATAAAACCCTGCTCAGTAATACAGACAATGCTGGAAGATGAATGCACACAAATTCAAGGACCCAGCCATTAAAAGTATAAATCTATCTTTCTTGGCTATTATAAGAAGAAAAATAAAAGTATGACCATACGATGATGCAAAAAACAAAACGACAAAAAAAAATGTAACTGGTATGATTGGACCCAAACTGCAGACACCAATAATAGTCTACAGATAATAACACTGTCAAGTGAATGTTTTCCTTTCTATCTTGAGCTCTCGTATAGTTGAACCTTCTTAACCTGCATGAACTTAATTAACAGTAGGGCTATTACTAAAGCACACTAAGGGAATGAAACACATGATGTATAAAAAAAAAGACAGTCTTTGCATGTTTTGTAATTATACAGGTTGGTTTTTAATACTGTAGTACACTATGAATTATGTAAACGTACAGTTACTTCATCATCAGATCAGTTATAAATATACTAATGTCAATATTTTGATATACTGGAAATAGATCTTAGGATTTCAGAAATTCCATTTATTGTCAAAATTATGACAAACAAAACATATTATTTTGAACATGTCTATAACATAGCTTAAGGCCGCTCTCATTATTATTTTTCCTTCTTAACATTCAACCAGTTGCTTAGGCACACATGTTTGTTCATATTTTCAGATGTCAGAATATGTCTCTCTTTGTGTACAATATGAAAAAGACAAAAATGCATCTGCACAATGCAGTGTGGAACAAGAGCATCAAAGATTTTGAAATGCTTACAAGAATAGCAAACCACTTGAATCAAAATGTCCTGAGTCCTAATTTTGCTTGTTTTATTTTTTTAGTATTTAGTTTCTATTTTATGAAATAAATAAATTACTTAGAACAGCCTTGACTTGCTTCTGTGATTACTCATTGTAGGTATTTTAAGTGCTTATAGTTGCAGGAGCTATAGAATGCTAGTAAAAGAAGGCCTTTGTTATTGAAACAACTGTTGTTACATTACAGGTTTAGACAACACAGAGTTCTCAACCTTTTAATGCATGGTTTAGAGAAGTGATCATTTATATAAAATAACTATAAAAGCAACAACAACATTTATTTATATAGCACATTTTCATACAAAAAGTAGCTCAAAGTGCTTTACATAATGAAGAAAAGAAAAATAAAAGACAAAATAAGAAATTAAAATAAGACAACATTAGTTAACATAGAAAAGGAGAAAGGTCCGATGGCCAGGGTGCACAGGAAAAAAAAAAAAACTCCAGATGGCTGGAGAAAAAAAATAAAATCTGCAGGGGTTCCAGGCCACGGGACCGCCCAGTCCCCTCTGGGCATTCTACCTATCATAAATGAAATAGTCCTTTTTGTAGTTAGGGTTCTCATGGGGTCACTTGATGTTGAAGGTCATACAGACTTCTGGCTTTTAATCCATCCATCATTGTTGGAACATCACTGTGCTTTGAGTAGATGGTGGTGGCGCAAGCCTCCACCAAAAGGATGCCGGAAAAGGAAACAGAAGAGAGAGTAGGGGTTAGTACAGATTTTAGAGCCACCATGAATAGTTATTATAATGAGTTGGATATATGGAGTATCAGGATTTTAATTACAGTGAAGTTATGAGAAGGCCATGTTAAAGTAACAGAAGCATGTAGATTGAGAATAGCAGCCGACCCAGGATATAGAGCCTTGTGGAACACCATATCGGATATCATGTGTCTTTGAGTTGTAATTACCACAACTAACAAAGAATTTTCTCCCTGCCAGGTAGGATTCAAAACAATTTAAGACACTGCCAGAGAGGCCCACCCATTGACTAAGGCGATTTCTAAGAATATTATGATCAATGGTTTTAAATGCGGCTCTCAGATCTAAGAGGATGAGAACAGATAAATGGCCTCTGTCTGCATTTACCCGCAAATCATTTACTACTTTAACGAGTGCAGTTTCTGTGCTGTGATTTGTTCTAAAACCCGACTGAAATTTATCAAGAATAGCATGTTTATTTAGGTGGTCATTTAACTGCATAATGACTGCTTTCTCCAGAATTTTACTTAAGAAAGGCAGGTTAGAGATGGGTCTAAAATTTTCAAGAGCCAAGGGGTCGAGATTGTTTCTTAAGTAGGGTTTTAACTACAGCAGTCTTAAGACAGTCTGGGAAGACCCCCATATCTAATGACGAATTTACTATGTCAAGAACATTATCAATTAGCACGCCCGATACTTCTTTGAAAAAATTTGTTGGTATTGGGTCAAGGACGCAGGTGGAGGGTTTCAGTTGAGAAATTATTTTATGGAAATCAGGTAAATCTATCCTAGTGAAAGAGTTTAATTTGTTTATAACGGAATGCTGGGGTTTAGGAGGATCCTTAGTGTTGGGGAGATATACTATTTTATTTCTAATATCATTAATTTTTTGGTTGAAAAATACAGCAGTAGCCTCACCGGTTATACTGGAAGTACTTAGAAGGCATTCCGTTGAGTTACCTAGGTTTAGCAGATGATCAATCGTAGAGAATAAGACTCTGGGATTACTAGCATTGTTGTTTATAATCTTAGAGAAATAGCAGCGCCTATCAAGACGGACTATTATAGTTGGCACTATAAACGGAGTGATTGCTTAGAATGTAAGTTTTAAAGCTGCTGATGAGTCAAAGAAGCGTTTTTTAACAATATGCTTCTATTGGGTGTTTTCTATCATTATTTCTATATTAAAAAGTAGAAGAAAATGGTCTGATAAACCAATATCAATGACCTGCTTTTTATCAACTTTTAGTCCTTTAGTAATCACTAAGTCTAAAGTATGACCTGCTTTATGTGTAGGCTGATTAACGAGCCGTCTCAAATCAAAAGAGCCTAGGAGGTTCATAAATTCTTTTACTTTTTGGTCACACTGATTATCTATATGAAAATTAAAGTCGCCGACTATTAAGAGTGTGTCATAGTTCGTAATTAAAATTGACTTTAAGTCAGAGAATTCCTCAAAAAAAGACACGTTGAATTTTGGAGGTCTATACACAGATAATACTAGAACTTGAGAATCTCCATGGATAACAACGGCGAGATACTCAAAGGACTTGAACTTACCAGAACTGACATCTTTACATTTTAACCGGCTCGAATAAATGTTTGCCAAGCCACTGCCTCTTTTTCCTTGGCGATCTGCACGAGTAAAACTGTAATCCAGAGGCGCAGATTCGATTAAAACAGCCGCGCCGTCTGAGCTAAGCCACGTTTCACTTAGTGCAATAAAATCTATTTTTTTTATCACTAATAAGATTGTTGATAAAAAAAAGTCTTATTAGTTAAAGCTCTAACATTTAATAGTGCCATATTTAATGTTTCAGAGGGGCAGAGATGAATACTATGTGCGTTATTGATATTTGGAACAGGAACTAAGTTATTTGTATTAGCGCCGCTCTGTGTGTATTTTTTGTTTAATCTGTAATCTGTTTTTGTAGTTTTAATACATTGTTCCTCTAAAGTAGTAATTTTAACTAAATAATTGGTGTTTATGCCGTATTGCCTAGATTTTCTACGTGCATTGAGATAATGGTTATTACAGTATTAATGTTGTGTACTTTTACGGAAGATTTTAAGCTCATTTTAAGCAGTATTTTAAGCTCAGAAATTTAAAAATCTCAGGAACTCCTCTCCTTCCAAATAATACACATACAAAGACCTGCCCTTTCTATATTCATATTTAGTTTAATAATGTAACACTTTATCATTACTTCAATAATTACAAAAACAGCAACGCTATAATCCATTAGCAGTTAGTTGCACGCTTATAACTCACTTGCCACAGTTCCAGTAGTTTCTCCAGGCAGGTTAGTTTATCAAACTATGCATGGCCAGCACTTCGTTGCAGTGTGTGCATACTAATTTGTTTTTACACAGAGAACCATCTGAAATGTTTGTTTTAAAACAAAACTTTCCACCTAGAAGCGCCACAAGTGTCTCTGCCATTGCTACATTACTTAATGCTACATGAATTGAGAACGGCAGTGCTCCTGACCATGATACAGTATGTATGAGAATACCATATAAAGAAAGATTCAATTCAGGAAATAACCAAATTTTCTTTGATGTCTGAAGTTCTGCTTGAAGTTCCCATTTCCTTAAAGTTGTGCTTGCTCAACTGTAGTTACCTAACATTAGTAGTGGGTGTGAAGTATTGACGTCCAAATAACATAGTGTGTCAACAATTATCCAATCACATTAGATTAAAAAAAAAAAAACTAAAACAATACTGATTTGTATGCCATTAAATGTCGAAGTGTCTGGGGCACGGAGAGCTGCTTCCCCAAAAAAATCTGAAAGCAACTAATTAAAGGGCAGCCGTAGGTCACCTGCTCACCAAAAGATCAAGTACGTACATAGACCCTTATTTAGCCAGTGTCCTTCACTCTGGAAATATAGGTATTCACACAGATTGACCCTAAACCACAAACGCAAGTTGGAACCAATTTTTAATGGATATTTACATCTGCTGACACTAGGCATGTTGTGCAAATAAATACATTTATTTCATGAATATTTCATATTACCTAATTAAGTGGAGTTTATAAATATTTGGGGGGATGATGCCCCTGCATCCGATGTTACAAACAGCTACTGGTTGCAACTCTGAGATATATGATTTTATTGCATTTACACAGCAGTCAATAGTTCTTATAATTTCATTCATTCAGGAAACAAAATGAAATGAAAATATGCACTTAGCCTGTTTTAATGGTGATGGTTAATAAATGCAACTAACAGGAGCCCATGGAGAAAATTCTCATCAGTATAGTTCATGATGTATTGACTTTGTACGGTGGTAAACTGTTCTACCTATTTTTTGGGTTTTCTTAGTTTTATATTCTTTTGACTCCTGTATCCCTGAATTAAACAATCAGGTAAAGACATGTTCTTGAGAGTATGTAGTTTTTCTTCTCCAGCACGTTAGAAACATCCAACATGCCCTGGCCTGTCAGAATTCCATGCCTTTTTTTCCTAAATCTGCATCAGCTTGTTCATTTACATGTCTTACTGTAAGCAGTGTTTAGCCTCCAGTTAACATGATTTTTGTACATGACATATATAATATAAATAAATGCTTGAAGATCACAATAATGTGTGAATTATTATACAACATTCCTCCATAGTCTTCATGACATCTGATTTTACTCAGTCTTCACATAATGATGAATTCTAAAGGACTGAGTTTTGTTTTTGACAATACGGGGAAACCTGCAAATGCTGGAATTTTAGCATGTGCATCATAAAGAATCATAGATCATCAAGGTCTATATGATTTACTTTACTATAGACACATTTTAGATTTATTTACTAATAGTTTCAGTACAATAATTATAAAATAAAATTGTACTTAAAAAGTACTAACAAAAAATTGAAAATCCAAAAACTATTGTACAAGTACCACATGAATTAATAAATACCAAGATTTACCCTGGATACTTTAATTTACAAAACTGGCCTAAAGCTGTGTTTTTTAACAGTACACCTTTAAAGTCCAGGTTATCAACAGGCTTATTACTTTTACTGTTAAGAGATTTTTTTTGCCCTAGTAAGAACATGCACATTACCTTTTTTAATAACACCTTCTGAGAAGTAACAGTTCTTTAAGTCAAATTATTAAAAATTGCAGTGTTACATACAACATTTAAATATTCATAACTCTCATTTTTCAGTTTTTATCCTTATTTTAAGGTGCTTTTTGTAAAATCAGACCTTTCAATTTCACATTATTATTTTATTTTACAACCCCTGCAAAACAGATTTTCTTACATTGTTTTCTAGCTGTATCCTGTTTGCTGTTACTCATACCTGGCCCCTTCCAGAATTACACCTACCGGTAATATAGGACTGATGGCATTTATTTACAATGTTTATTCTATTGTGCAGTGAAACATAATCATAACAGTACTACTTAATGTGTGCAATTAATTGCTCTGCTTGATGACTTTTTCAATGTATCATATGTTGTCAATCTCCATATGAAGACATATTTTCTTAATGTTGGCCTAAGGTAAATTTGCCACCAACTTTGATGAAGACTCCTTGTTTTTGCCGAATTTATTTTAAATTTACTGCTGATGTCTTTTAATGCTCCATTCATAACTTTAAGCAATTCTGTTATGTAATCCTTTAATCTGTTTGCTTAAACTTAAAAGATTGACGTACTTCTGTCTTTCCTAAAGCTCAGTTTATCATACATATTCCTAGAGTCTAGTAACTCATCTCTGAAATTACTCTTGTGTTCTTTTTAAAATATGAAAAATAAAGATGTATACAATACTCCAAATGAGTCTTTACTAAAGTGTTGTACAGATTAAGTGTAAACACTATTGATTTGTATTTCACACATGCATGCATTATAACCTAAAATGCCATTACTGTTCTTAATCACTTCTGTACACTACATTATTTGATTTGTGAATGTGATTAGTCAACATTGGCTCCCAGATATTTCCTATAAGAATATATCGGTGCCAAATTGATATTGTCTAGTTGTAGGCTTGCTATTGTGTTGTTAAAACCAGTGTTTCTTGCTATATGTAAAATCTTATATAGCTCTTATGATTTTGCTTATTCTGGGATATCCACCAGTTCTAGTTTGTGTCATTCTAAAACCTAATGAGCATGTTTTTTTACTTTCTTATCTAGGTTATTTATATAAATTAAAAGTAGTCTGTACTCAGCAGTGATCCCTCTTTTACAGTTCATTTTAAAAAAAGTTCAAGTCATATTCCAAATCTGTTTTGCATCAGTCTACTTGCTTCATTTCCTCCTTCTTGAGTTTGATCATTAACGTCTCATCTGATACATCTTATGCGCTATATGGTTCAGCTTTTATGCATAATGTTGCTGTTCTAGGCTATGGTGCTCCATGACCCTGTAATGGACTAAGTGATTTTCACAAAATCTAATATTTTAAGAACTAATATATGCATTCAAATTATAGTATTTCACTTTTAATTTTTCTCTTTCTAGAGTCCGTTTATGACCTTCTCCCTAAAGAGCTACAACTCCCGTCATCCAGTGATTGCAATACAACACCAATGAGTCAGAAAAGTGGCGGAGAGGTGGGCACACCTCCTCCTGCAGCCCTAGCCACAGGTAAACTCTAGTTTGGTACTTTTTATTCCTTTTTACACCTGGGAATTGAATGTCAGTAAACAGTGCTGGCAAATGTTCCTGGCCTGTTTATAGGACCACTACCTTCTCTAGGGTACCTGCAAAACCATCTGAAATAAAAGCTGATTTAATTGAATAAAAGCGTTACTGGATTATACAGTTGTTGCTTTTTTAATTACTAGAAAGAATCTTATCCCAGTCTCTAGAAAGGTTTCTTTTTCAAATATGCCAGGAAGTGTACAGCAAACCATGAGAATTTAACAAAATGTATTTTTTTCCTTTTAAAATATCTGAAAAATTTTAATATTCTGTGTTACACTGTATTTTCATATATATTCATTCATAGTGACCTTTCATTAATTTATTAAATTTATTTTATCAATATTGAATCTCTTTTTAATAATGTTTGTCATTAACCACTATTTATATTTCTGGGATGAAAGTGTCACTGTTTATGAGCTATTATGAAAACTTGCTTTAGTTGAACTCGGCTACTTTACCTAGGTTTTCCTAATACAGTACTTGTGCAGTTAGTTTTTTAGTATGGGGTATTTAAACAGTGGGCATACTTGAAAGTGTCTTAATTTAAAGAGTAATCAATATATAAGTAGTCTTCTCCTCAGGGTCTAACTTTTGATGTTGTTGCTAAATATACTGGTGTATATCGTCTTCAAAAAAATGTATGAATGCTTTGGATTTTAATAGTGGCCATAAGAATAGAAGCCAATTGTTAGATGAAATATATGCATCACTGAACAGTTGTCCTGCAAATAAAAACTCATGTCACTCAAAACATTACTTTACTACATTTAAATTTGTGACTTTTCCATAAGAAATATGTAAAGTACAACTGGCTTAATCCCCCCATCAATAACTGTAGAAATAATATTTTCTAGCTGCAATAGAAATACAAGCAGTACCTTTAAGCTATAACAATCAACTGAAAAATACCCACTTCTAGATAATCTGAAACAAGCATGAAATTTGCATCTTTCAAAAAGATTTTCAGGTAATAAGTACAAGTCAGTCACCAACAAAGTACATCAAACACATCTTTGTCCAAAGTGTGATGTCATCACGTAAATGCTTCACTAGGTCAAATGTGTTTTGGAATGTTTGATGCTCAGACCTTATTGGAACTTATTACTTTATATTAAGTTATCTTTGTTGGCTCTCTAGATGGAGTAGGAAGGGTTATCTGATGTATTTGAATTTGATGTAGCATTGTACAGTATATCTAACTGACATGTAATTTACTCATTTTAATGTCTTTTAAAAAAAAAATTAGTTATAAAAGCATCATAAGTTGACTCTTAAATTCTAGTCCTACTGGAAAGCACTGTTCTTCTTGCAGTTAATTGAACACGTGGGAAAAATGTGTACTTTATACCTTCTGATATATTAACATTAGATGATTACTTCTGACATGCTCTAAAGAATACTTGATTGATGAAATGAAGAACACTGCAAAGTTGAGACACAAGTTTAGAATTCCTTGTGCTGCTCTTCTACTGGCATCAACAGAATACCATTATACTGCCAATCTGTTGCACAGCATTGTCAACAATGTACAGATCTTGTTGCTAGACATTTTAAAATGGAATTCTTGAATTTTGACTTAGCTTTTATTAAAATCCAAAGTGTTTATATTTTTTAATAACATTTTTTTGGATTCTCATTTTATTAATTTTATAGTCTGGACTCACATGAGGAGAACACGGGGCCTTGCAGTTTCAGACAAAATAAATTTGTCGCTTGTTTTTTGATTGCTTAAATCCTACACTCTTGTCTCTTTATGTTATTCCAGAAATGAAAATAATTAATGAAACTTAAACAGCTTCATTAATTTAAGTAAGCTTAAGCAGGTGTATTTGGTTCTCTTCAGTAAGATTTATTGGTGTTGTTTTGGAACTATGAAGTATTTGTCTTGTTGCATTACTATAGCATTAGCTGCCATTCAAACTTGGTTAATCGAAATTTAAGAATCAATTAAAATATGCTAGAATGCAAACATTTTGTTACTGCTCACATTAAGACTAAGGTCTATACTCATATAATTGCAGTAGAGCTTTTGATTTAGAATAATGTGCTATTACATTTAACAGTGATACAGTGAAGCCTTATGTTATAGAAACAATTAATATAAAAAAAGTTATTTCAGTCACTTATTTTTACAAAGTATAATTTCTATACATCAGAAGTATATAAAATCAGTTTGTTTCCTATATTGCTAATAAACCATTAGATTAAAGAAGTTTAACATTTCTGTAGGAATTGTTTTAAATTTCTATTTGTTATTCAAATGGAAGGTGCAATGTAGTTTTTAGCAGTGCCCAAGTTCAGAATGTGTTCATTAGAACAAGAAGTTTGTTACCTTTCAGGATCAATACCTTACACCAGCCAATTGCATCTCTTTGGATAAGTGGGATTTTGTGATTACTGCAGTCAGAAGATGGAACCCTTTTTCTTAAAACATCCCATTTTTGGTAATAATAGGTCTGAGTCTACTTTCATTACTGCTTTGCAAATTTTTGGTTACAGACAATTTTCTTAACTTTCAGAAGATGCATATGTTTTTCTAAGTAGAGATGTCACAAGAACCACTTCAGTACCTACCAAAATTCAAAAAGAGTAATGCTCCAAGCATTTTTACAGTATTGTTAGTATTGAGTAAAAGTCCATACCCCACTCATTCTTAACTGCAGGTAGATAAATTACTCCTGAAGGCACAATAGTATGCGAATGAAAACTACACATGAAAATGGCTCCATAGTAGCACATATCAAAAAGAAAAATATCAAAAGTGTTCGAAGCAGGACAATTTAATTGTGCAAAAAACTACTTATTGTTATTAAAAAAAAAAAAAAAAACGAAAGTTTGTGTGGATTTTTATCTCCACTTTTATCTTAGTATGGAGTTATTTTAGAAATAGATTTGTGCATGCTTTCGGAGTGAAATTATGTTATCAATCAGATGCGAGTTGTAATCATTTAACTTGCAGTTTTGGGCACAGCTACACTAATTGCACTGTGTTGTGGGAGGAAATTGCACACTGACGATGCAAGTAAAAATTGAGGCAAGTCTGAGACAAAATGGCTATTTGGCTTGTCTACACTGGTGATGAAATGAGTTGATCTGTTTTTTTTAATACCAAAATAAAATTTACTTAATTCTTCAAAGAAAAAAGCACTGCAATTATGCCAGTTGGCAAGACATACAAAATGGCATAGTTCATTATGCAATATGCAATTGCTAAATTTGTGCCATTTATTTGGTTTTTGAAGCCAATTTAATGTTCATTTAGCATAATCCCTAAAATGTGAAAATATGGTGAAAGTGCATATGTATTATATTAGAAAGGAACTTTTGTGAATGTAACACATTCTGCCAGTTACACTGTAATTCCAGTTGTTTTTCTTAATTCTGGATTTTTACTCTGGCTAAGCAGTAACAAAGTTTGATCACTCCTGTAAGACGCCTTGAAAAAAGGAAAACAAAGGTTGTTTTACAAGAGTTCTGAAACAGGGAATTCATTTAAAACTAATAAGTCTGATTCCACACAGGAAACGTTAAAGCTTGGACAATGTAAACAAAAGGAACAGATTTGGAAATTTTTGTCATTTGAACATTGAATTAGCTTTACTCATCTGTTAAGTATTACTCTTCAGTAAGTCCTCTATGCAGCTAATGATGCAACAGAAAAAACAAAAAATAGCTTTAAAGAGTTGGATTTAAATGAAAATATCCTGAATTTACTTGGAATTCACTAATTTAACAGTACAGATATAATGTTTGAATTTTTATTTTTAGTATTGATTTTATGAAGCATTTTACAATTACAGCAGAGAAAATGTTGAACAGTAAATTTGGAATGTACACATAAGATTAATCAGGTGGTTCATGATGATATCATTCTTTATAAACCCTGTGCTGAAACCCCCCCCAAGATTATAACACTCCACTTGTTACACTAGGATATTCCCTATGTCTATATTATTTAGAAGTGCTATCACATTTTTCATTTTTATGGTGTCATTGACAATTTTAAATTACCATGCGCAACTGTTTTTTTTTTTTTAAATAATTTTTAAATACATAGTAAAGGAGAGCCATATTTGATTTCGTATGTGTATGCAGTTAAAGTATATATAGTGAATATGTACATTGTGCAAGTGTTATGTCATTTTTTTCATAATTTCTATTTGTGTCCTGTAGTTCAGCTACTAACTCAAAGTATTTTCCTTTTTTCTTGGCTTTGTCCATATGATCTAAGAGAATAATGTGGATGGGCTTTCAGCCTTGGTTTAAATCAGTCAACATTGATTTCATCAGAATGGCTTAGTAAGGTTATGGATTAAAAAAAAGAATAAATTCAGCTCTTCTCAGGTATAACAATATAATACAAAATATTACTACTGTTCCATTCCTAATTTAACTGGTTTTAAGTGAACCAGATTATTAGTACAGTCAGGTTGTCAACAGCCATGGTTAAATAACTTAAGCACTTATTTATTTAACAACATGAGACTGAAATGCTAAAAAGGTGTTTTGGCATAAAATAATTGTTACTGATTTTTCCATCCATTTTCAAACCTGCTTAATTAAGTTCATGATTGCAGGCACCAGACCCCACCTCATAGCTTTGATCATTAGGATGTAGTGGTGGCTCTGCTTCTAGGGATCTTTACCGGTATCTGGTAGGTTGCTAGTTCAAATCAAGTTACAGCCAGAAGGGAACCTCCTCCATTAGGCCCTTGAGCAAGGTTCTTAACCTGAAAATTGCTCCAGGGTTGCTGTACAATGGCTGACCCTGTGCTTTGACCTTCAAAGGTCATGTGAAAAGACAATTTCCCCTTGGGGATTAATAAAATATATCAAATCAAAAAAGTCAAATGTAAGGCAAAACTATTTTTGAATCGGTGCTCACTTATACAGGTCCAGTTTAGAGTTGCCAGTAAACGTAACACAAATATTTTGGAATGCAGGAAGTAACCCCTGAGTATTTGTCAAAATACTAATGCAGCTATTGCCTAGATTAGTATCTAGGTCTGTTTGGCAGTAGCTCTAACCTTGACATCCGTTTGGAATTATTAGCAGTTTTATTTGTATTTTGTTATATGGCAATATATGAGTTGTACTTGGTAAAATGATTTTTGAATGTTTTTAACATTCTGAAAACAGAGATTTATTATTTGGTCTCTTAATCGTTAATCCATCTATACAGAAGATACTGTATATACCATACAGATGAATTTTGTTTTATGTAGTTTATCCTTGAGCCTTAATCCATAGACAGTTGGCATACATTATAATTGGCTACCATTCTTTAGTCACCTTTCTGCTTGGGATCCATTATCAAAACAAACTAACTTTATACGGTTATAAATATAAAAAGCATGATGTCCAAGTTTGCAGAATGCTGAAACTATATCTTTGTTACTGTCCATTAAATGTATTGTAATTAATGTAGGTTTTTATATCATAGCATTATTGAAGTATTTATAAATGCATTTTTTTGCACTCTTAGTCACTTAAATATAGAACAATTACAATCCCTTCCTTAAAAAATAATACCCTTTGAAGAATTTTTAATTCCAGAATTCTTTATGGTTGGATTTCCCCTCTTGGTATTCTTACATGTTAAAAATGTTGTCACTGCTGTTGTAACTGTATGTATAGCATTTTCTTTCTCAACTAAAAGCAGTGCCCAATTATTTTGATACTGTCCAAGTAATGGAGTTAAAATGCAGACCTGCTGTTGCAGTGGTTAACACTGTACTGTGTTGCCCAGTCAAACAATTTTATGTTAATACATTTTAAATTTTTTAAAAACATATCTACTTCAAGAAATAACGTTAAATTTAAAGGAACCAATGAATGAATAGATGCATTATACTGTTGTGGGTTAGCTTAATGATATTTCTAGATGCTAGATTTTATTAATTGTAAAAATTTTCATTGACATGGAATTACAGTGTAGTTGCAGAATGGCATAAGTTTAAAATATTGATAATATAGTAACTTAGGTGTACGTACAATATCTCCGTGCAAGATGAGGTTTGTAACTTTGTGTAAATCTGATAGGCCTTGTAGATGTAAAATTAATTTTTGTTAATTTGTTATAGGCAAAGTGTAAATAAACTATAATTTTTTCTCAATCGATACTTTATGAGGACTGAAGAGTTTACTAGTGCTTTAGCTAGTAATCAGTGTTTGGCTTCATTTGCTTCTTTTCTTTGTAATGTAACAACATCAAACCCACGTAATGTAACTGAAGGAGATAGGGAACTAGAGTCTAAGCTGACAAGAACCAGTTCTGAAACCCACTGAATAATATCCACAATCTCACCCACACTGGGAATGTTTGGAATTTCTCCTCAACCCAAAATGCATCTCTTTGAGAAGGAGGAGGGAGAAAAAAAAGTACTTGGAGACTGTACAAACTCCACACCGACAGTTGCCTGGCTTCCTCTAAAAACAAGTATTACTGACTATGAAGTGAACCATACAGTGAGTGGTTTTTGTGCTCAGTAAGTTGCTCATAACATTCAGATGGACGAATAAATGACATTGTTTGAAGTAGCTGCTGGTTTATAACTACTTGATTAAAAATCACAATTCTTAAAAACCATGTGGGCTGTTATGTTGAATGTGAATAATAACAATTATGCCAGACTGAACCTACTTTCTTTGTTACATGATTGCAGGAATTAGGACCCCATTTTGCATCTCATCAGCTGCATTGTACACATAACAACAGTTTTTTTTCAACAAAAAACTTGGTGCATGCCTTGATATCTTCTTTAGTCTTTTTAATTTTGTGTTCATGCTTATTTTTGAAACTTTTTGCCAGTCAAGTCCAGCACTCTTTTTAATCAGTTGACAGTTTCCACAATCATCTGCAATATAGGTAGCAGATCTTGTGCCAGGAATACTTTGAGCATAAGACGTTGCAGTGTTTTGAATGAGGCTGTGAAGCCCCTTTTAATTTTTACCCACCTAAACGTAAGGTGGGCTGCTGTTCCAGGCTAAAAGTACTTACATTTGAACCAAAGAAGCCATATGTGTATTTCTTGCACTTCATATAAATTAAGGCAACAGATAATCATCTTTACCTGGAAAAGTGGCTAGGCTGGGATACCATCTATTTTAAAGAAACTCTGAATCCCATTATGAAATAAGGTATGGAGAGGTTGTGTTTCAGTGTTTGCCAGCCTCTCACTACCCATCAAAAACTTGGCAGGACAGTGGTTAGCACCACTACCACAGAGCTCTAGATTCCTTCCCTTGGATTATTTAGTGTGTGTAGTTTAAATACTCTTTCAATGTCATTATGTGTTGTTTTTTTCAGAACTAAAAGCTGTTAAATTTTTATATTATCCATTTTCACAGCAGTTGATGGATGTGGGGTTCGCAATATATGTAATACCTGCTGAAGCCATAGGATCTCACAATGATCTGATGCAAAATGAGAAAGTTTTCCAATTGTAAACACCAATAACGGAGGTGCATGGTAGATGTCTCCACACAAAACACACCCTGCTTCATTCAGTTTTCTTTTAAATGCTAACATTACTACTACAAAATGTTACTTAATATTTTGGAATCAGTATGTGCTTGTATGCACATTATGAAGAAAAGGATTACGAAAAATGAAAGTATAAAAAATATATTTTTTCCTATCTATAAAAATAAAAACTGCCAAGACTTCATGTTTTTTCTTGGCCAGCAATGCAGGGGCATCAAGCTTTTCCATCAACACCTGATAAATGCTCCTATGCAGAGTAGTGTTTGCTTTAACTTGTGTGGCTTGCCTGTACCTCTGCCTCTGATAGAAACACTAAATCCATACCATTAAGTTTAGTGTAGGAGAACTTGGCTCACTATTTCTCTTCTGGCAATATTGTTATGCCTCTGTGTTCTTGTAGTTTCTCATTTCCATTCTGACAATGGATAAAAGAGAGTAATTTAAAAATACTGTGTGCATTGCTTGTAGTCATATGCATATGTCATACTCTCGTTTTATCAGCCATTATGGATTTAGATTATTCCTTCTGCTCTTAATAAATATTTACTTTTGATGTTGTTTCAAATAGGAAAGCCTAACATGAAATCTTGAAGGCATTTATTGAGTACAAGTTGGATATCCCAAAGCAAGAAAAGTAAAAACACAGACTTGTTTTGTTTTGATGCATCTGGTATTATTCATACTGACTTTATTCAACTAATTGCAAATCCAAACAGGCTCAGAATGCATACTGAATGACCTTGTCCTTTAAAGTATGAGGAACAAAAAAAAACCAGATTCTATTTATACAACAAGACGCATTTTTACCTCAAATGGGAGCAAAGCATAAATAGAAATCATTAGCTGTATAAAGGTAAAACCACTATAGGTTTTTTATTGTTTGTTTTTTAATAATGGACAGTGAATTCTCTATATTTAAAAACAGATGATGATGATCATAAATCTGGTAGTGTCATAGCCAGGAGTTTTAGCAGACAGCTCCTGATATCCAGGTCAATCACACCATATAAAGAAATGCAAGCCAGAGCTGCATTCTGGATGTGCATGAAATGGTAGCGCACTGGGATGCTGCCAGCTCATAAGTGGGCATGCTTCCTAACACTTCATCACTACTCACACTAGGAAGGAGGAAGAAATGTAAGGTACATCTAGCTTTTAAGTCATGCCATTTATAACAAAAAGAAGTTGGGGTTCTAAAAAGAATGGAAAATATGTTAATCAAAAAAGTACACCAAATAGTAACTGATCCTGAAGTAAATAAGTTGATTTGGAAATGGATGAATGGATAGATAGATTTAAGTAGTTTAATGTGATGTATATATTATGTTAAATATTATTTTTGACATGTAACTGTTAAAGTTTTGTCATCCTGATTTTTATTTATTTATTTAGCTCCTCTTAGTGTGACCCAGTGTAACATTTTCCTTTATACCGATCAGCCACAACATTAAAACCATTTGCCAAATGTTGTATAGGTCCCACCTTGTGCTACCAAAAAAGTTCTAACCTGTCATGGCACGGACTCCACAAGACCTCTGAAGGCGTCCTGTGCTATCTAGTACCAAAACATTAGCAGATCCTTTTAGTCCTGTTAGTTGCGAGGTTGTACCTCTATATATTAGAGTTGTTTTTCCAGTACATGCCCCATATACTCAATTAGATTGAGATATGAAGAATTTGGAATCCAAATCAGCGCCTTGAACTCTTTGTCATGTTCCTTAAACCATTCATTCACAATTTTTACAGTGTGGAAGGGTGCATTTTTCTGCTGAAAGAGGCCACTACTATCAGAGAATACCGTTGTCATGAAGGGGTGTACATAATTTGCAGCAATCTTTAGATAGGTGGTACATAGCAGAGTGACATCCACATGAATGCTAGGACCAAGGTTTCCAAGCAGAACATTGCCCAGAGCATCATGCTTCCTATTCTGACTTGCTTTCTTTCCATAGAGCATCCTGCCACCATCTCTTCCCTAGGTAAATGACACACACACACACACAGCATCCACATGAATTGAAAGAAAATATGATTCATAAGACCTGACCACCTTCTTCCATTGCTCCATTGTCCAGTTCTTGCATTAACATGCCAATTTTAGATGCTTTTACTGATGGACAGGGATCTGACACCTTTCTGTCATGACCAGCATTAATTTTTTTAAGGAATTTGTGCCACAGTAGCTCTTCTGTGGGATCAGATCAGATGAGCTAGCATTCATTCTCCATATGCATCAGGAAACCTTGTGTACTCATGATCCTGTTGCCGCTCCAGCGGTTGTCCTACCTTGGACCGCTTTTGGTAGGTGCTAACCACTACATACCGAAACACCCCACTAGATCTGCCGTTCTGGAAATGCTATGACCCTATCGCCTGGCCACCACAATTTGGCCATTGTTAAAGTCGCTCAGATTCTTACTCCTTTACTATTTTTTCCTGCTTCCAACACAACATTAAAGATCTGATTGTTTGCATGCTGCCTAATATATTTCACCCCTTGACAGAAGCCATTGTAATGAGATAATCCATGTAATTCACTTCACCTGTCAGTTGTTAAAATGTTGTGGCTGATCAGTGTATATATACAATATTTTTTTATTCTTAACAGTGTGTTTCTGACATAATGAGAAAATACTGCATCATGAACAAGCATTTTACACAGTATGCTATACCATGTTTTCATATATCTAATAGTTTATATAAAGTTCTTTTTAATTTATAGTTAAATAGTGTGCCTTGAGCATGGGAAAGGCGCTATATAAATAAAATGTATTATTATTATTAAATAGCACTATGTAGTAGGTGATAGTAATAGAGCTTTTTCATACTTGTGATTTAAGATAAATAATAGCAAACAGGTTATTAATTAAGATCTGTTTGTTTGTATTAAAATAAACACACTCCAGATGTCAAATGAAAAGAACATTTGTTTTGTAAGGTTAATATGTTGAAAAGAAAATGCATAATTTTATGGAAGTAGTAGTTTTTTTACTTAAGTCAGCAGAATTCTTAAAATCCAGAAAAACTGCACAAGTATAACTCCAACTTTATTAAACTATTATTTTCACAGGCTTTTATTAAAAAAATAAAATAGTATACACAAATATATATACTTGACTGGATAAAAAGTAGTCATTATTTTATTACTGCTACTAGATTTGCAGCAAGCTTTTTGCAGTAGGATTAAGTTGCTGAGAAGTTTTAGGGCAAGTATGGTTTTGTGATTACTGAAATTAGATTGCAGGAAATTCTATCTCCCTGCGCAGCCATCTCTCCCACACTTCTTGTAGTAACAGGATTGGCTGGTGTCAGGTAGGGGTTCCTGGAAGGATCAGAGTTCTAGTTCGCCCATGAAAGGTTTGTTGCATGACTTTCAAATGAATGCATTTCTGGGAAATATTTTTTCTTGCAAGTGTTTTTTTTTCTTTGGGAAACTACATAAGATAAACTTTGATTATTTAATTAAAATGATAATACTGATTACTCTTATATGTATTGTACACTGCTTAACAGTTGTCTTTTTTTGGGAAGTATACATTTTGCTTTATCAAAATACTTTTCAAATGTTTTATTTGCATTTTGACAAATTAACTATGATTTCTGCAAATGAACAAATAACTCAAATTGCTTATTTGCTGGGATGCTAGTTGTTTTTTCTATTAATACACTTAACTTGCATTCTAGCTCCACCTTTCAGAGACAGGCATCGTTGTGGGTTGTGTGAGAGTGTCTGTCTATCAGTAGTGAAGACATTTAGTGGCAGAGACACTTAACCCATCAAATCTCACCCAGGGTATAGGTCGGTCTAACTTTTAGCCTTCTAATTTTTTTTATCCCTTTGTTTTCTTTGAGTTTTAAATTTGATAATTAAAACTAGGTAAATACTTTATGTTCAAAAAAGGGAAAACAGCACAGTGTTATGATTATTGGCTGTATGGCAAGCAGATATTTCTGCTTAACTGAAGGGTAGAATCTGCGATAAATCGCAGATTCTCAGTTCCACTGATGTAAGCAAAAGCTGTATGGCTCTCTCTTCTCTATATTGAGTTAACACACATTTATAGGTACAGATTTGATTACAAAATATGTTTAGAAAATAGTTTAGGGAGTTGTTTCTGATGCTATTGAAATCATTTTAAGTTTGAGTTTATTTTTCTCTAGAAATTATTTTGTAAATGTTTAATATTTCATATGTCAAGAATTTACATCCTGTCAGTGAGTGTTACAATGGCTTTCATGTAAAATGTCCATGCCATTAAAGCTGTTTGTTTCTGTCTGTTGGGACTACCCTTCATTTTAAGAGTCACTTGATCATTTTTGCTTTAGCCTACGGCTCATAACATAAGGTTTAAAAAATGGTTTGTAGCCATCCTGAGTTTGAAAAATGAAAGTTACAAAAATGTAGATGTATTTTATTTAAAAGTGGTAAGGCTGCTAAGAATTTTATAGGTCCCTTTAATATTTTTAGAATACTTAATTACTGCAGTGTCTGTTGCTGTTGTTTGTTTTTGTTTCTGCAAAAGCAGTAAAAAGCACTTACAGTACTGAACAACAATGTCCCTTTAGCCATTAATATGTATTTTAGGTTCAGAAGTGTTAGTTGGACCTTACTTTCTTTTAAGATGACACAGTATAACTCATAAGTAATTCTTTAAAACATTTCTCAAAAAGACTTTTTTAAAAAAATAAAATAAACTGGATGTTTTGAAGTCCTGTGTGATTCACTCATACAGATTTGCTTGCCTAGAATTGCTTTAAGCAATTTAGTGTGTTTTTGTGTTGTTCTGGTTGTAGAACTAGTTTGTCTAGTTTAATGATTATTAAAATGCACGTTTTCCCGAGTGCTACAAATTGCACCATTGTTTGAAAGTAAATGTTTTCTGCTTCAATTAGGTGAACATTTTTTCCATTTGAATGCAGTTTCCTTCAGTTTACTAAAGTACAGTATACATGAGGTGATCAAAATGTTTTGAATTTGACATATTAATAGAATTGCCTTTAGAAATAAACAAGTGCTATTTTTTCAGCATAATCCCTGTGAATGCTAGCATCCTTGTTATAACATTCACAAAGCATTTCTGGAACATGCAAAATGTTTTGTCTTGCTTGTGCAACCACTCTTGTGCTGCTGAGGAAGTAGCCTTTCAGATTGGGGAATAGGTGGTAGTCACATGGATGCCATGTCTAGAGAAATTAATGGGTGTGTTATTTTTTTCAGACACATACTGTAGTTACAGCGCAGCATTTGCAACCCATGCATTGTGAGTGGGGACATAGTCTTGAGACAGAATGAGAGATGATCAACAGCATTTCTTTTCACTTTTCCCTGATTGACTGCAATAAATGCCAAACAAATCAGTATAGTATTAACTGGTTATAATGGCAAGTCAACTATGTAATTAATATAGACTACACTCTCAACATCACAAAAAGTATGCACACGACCTTGTGGCTGTTCTACCTTTTTTATTTTATTTTTTGCAGTCTTAGCACTGCTGCTGTTGGTTTCAAAAACATAGGAGGAAAAAATCTGACAAGCATTTCTGGACAGATCTCCCTTCCTATTATATTCTGCTGCCTCCATGGGCAATACTGGAAAGTTATGTAGGGGAGAAATGAAAGATAAAAATAATAATAAAAAAAAAAACAGGTGGAAAGATATGTTCAAAATTAAGCATAAAGCACCTCAAATATATCGATATCTAGATGTGCAAAATAACATTTTATAAATTTAAAATTGTATTAAGTCCAATAGTAGGAAAGATTGTAAGCACAATGAATAGAATTGGAAATGTTGCACATGATGTACAAATTGGAAATACTCAGAAGAGCAATGTGTATGTGGAAAATGATTTTGCAAAATCTAAATTTAAATGGCAGATGGACTAGATATTATCAATTCCGCTATCAAAATATGCTTCTGAGGCAAAAAGAAAAGTATTAAGTAAAAACTGGATGTGTGTAAGCATGCTTCACTCTCCAGTCAGACAATAGGGAGGTGTGAGGAAAGTAGAAGCACAGGATTATTTGTTAGAAAAAAGTGCCAAGTTTTGGAGAGACATCATAGCTCCATTGTTTCTATTTTTGTTTGAACTCTGCGTCATAGTGGTGTGGCCAAGTTATATCCCCAGTTTTGAAATGCTTCTTAAATTTCTCTCTGCCCAAATTAATTACCTAGAGATTCTCTTTGGAAGTTTGAATTTGGTGAGGCAACTTCTTAGCAGTCAAAATTGCTGGCATCTTCTTTTTGTTTAATTGTTTGTGAAAAATGTATTCAGGTAACCTGTAACTAATCCTCTGTATTCTCTCCTCTCACAAGCACCACTGCCTTTTGATTCTTTGATACTGTTCATTCCATGGTGGCAACATTTTCTACTGGTGGTGATGTCTAAGGATTTGCAGATATTGGGATATTTATAAAAAAAAAAAAAAAATGTCTCACCATAACAAAATTTTGCAGCCTGTTCCTTTACTGTGGCTTACGATGGGTCCTGGTACATAATGATACATTGACCCAACATTAAAAATTGATTGATATCATGGTTCCTGACTTGTATGATTTTCGGCTTCTCTTTTGACTTGGTTCTGAAACCAGAAACATACACTATAAACCAGACATTATAAAAGTTTCTAATTTACATGTTTTAGTATACAAGAGCTAATCTTTTCCTCATTTATAAAAATAACTTTTATAGAATAACACATTTTAGGTTCATGCTCAAAACCTTTTGATCACATGTAGTTTCTCAGTTGAGTGATTTACACCCTATGATTTTGTTTTGGCTGCAACAAAATAGGTAAAACAGTTTTTATAAAAATGCCATTTTAGTTACAAATAAAGAAGATATAGTAAATACTGTATCAAAAGAGTGTTGTTAATGAATCTTGTAGCTTTATTTTTTGGTCCACATATTTTAATTGGCCTGTTATTTTGTTGTGCTTTTTTTAGGAATATCTCAGGGGATTGTGACTTTCCTTCTTGGCACTGGTAGTTGGTGATTTTACCTGGTTTAAGAGAAGCTGTATGTCTTGTTATAAAGTTTGAAATATTTAAACTATTAAATATTTCTGGATTTCAGTATGATAGTTTTCTTTTGTTGTTAGCAGTTCTAAACTTTTTTTAAAGTATGCTCTATATATACATTTCTCAGATAAACAATATGTATTAGATAACAGTTCTAACTCATAATGGCTGCAAACCAAGCACTGTGTTTCCCTTAATAGCTGTATCATGGATTTATGAATGCTACTGTTTAAATATTGTTTTGAATAAATTGCATGAGTTGTTATTAAGGTATGTTAAAAATACTTTCATTTTCTTGACAAAAAATTAAATCATCTTTTTGCAAAAACCACTGAATTCAATGGTGGTTATGATATATGTGAAAATGGAACAGTCTGTTAATATTTATCATTTCATTCACTTATGTTTAATATTTGGATTATGCCAGCATATGGATAAATTGCTTAATTCACACATTTTTAAGAAGTAATTCACAAAACAAAATATGTAAAATCTCAATTAAATATAAGCAGTAGCTATAAATTTTAGTTAATGTATGTACTTGGATTATAATTTTATTTCTAAATAAGTTACTTTTTTTGTTTACAACACTGTGTTTAGCAAGGTCTTGTAGTATGCATCTGCCAACTTTATATTTAAAGCTTACCTTTTATCTTACAATTGAATTTCAACTGTTTTCAATTTTTATACATTTCAAATAACTTTATCAAGGTATTTTCAACAACAAGCAAATAAATAAAACTTAACCAGCATTTCATGGCATTTTGAAACATTCTATAAAAATTGTTACACCTGTTGTTATGAGTCATGTTTGACTTCTTTTTTTGTTTTGATAGTATGGTGTTAGCTAGTTCCATCAATATTGACTATGTTATAATATAAATATTGTTTAAGTAATTAATGAAGTAATAAAACTATGTTAAAATTGACACAACTAAATGTTTTAGTTGATGTGCACAATATTTTTGTTAAAACATCTTATTGTGTTTGCTCATGCTTGTTCATTGATTAAATTCAGGTTTCCTTTCACATAGTTAATTTAGAATACAATGCGATATATATTTAAAGTATTTTTTCAGATGAAATATTGAATTGAAAGTTTTGAATTAGTCTACCCAGTTTCCTGTTACTCCGGATACTACTATATCACTTGGACTGGCAAACTGGGCTTTGCAGCAAGGAAGACAGTCTCAGACTAATTCTTTGAGAAATCACAAACAACATTCGAGAAGAAACCAAAGCATGTTTTATTCTGTGCAGTGGTTGTTATCTTCTATTCTTTTTTTCTTTTTTTGATTGAATTAACTTCATGAAGCAAATATAGGGAGCAATAAAAGCAAAAGCAAACATAATAAAAATTATGAGTGTCATTTTGTGAAGGTGGGATTTTTTACTTAAAAATCCTGCACAATTAAACGAAGAATAAAAAAAAGTAAAATCCCTCTGCACTTTCTAGACAAAGATTAATATTGTCAAGTCTATCATTACTTACATTGTGAGTTCAGAAGTTAATATACATGATTTGTTCATGGTTTGAAAGTGTGATATGATCAATAAATCAGCAATAAGTCATAGTTGCCCCAGTTAGAAAAGCTGAAGAGTTAGCATGAATGTATAAAATAGAAGTTTACATTGAACCAGTATCATTTTTGCTATGCAATTTAAGTAGCACTAATTAGACATTATTTTTGAAATATTAAAAAGAAAATGCCAAACAATCTACTTAGTATGTACAAATATGAAGATAAATTATTTATTAAATTAAATTTAATAAAGATAAAATATTTAATAAGATAATATATAATTCTGTCTAAAAACCATACTATAACAGTGCCCTGTAAGGTTACAGGGATGAGAAACTCTTATCAAAACATAAATTCATGCTCTTCTTATGTAGCTATTTTAATACATGTATGCCACAATACACTGTCTTAAGTTAGTGCATACTAGTAGTTCATAGCTGGAGGGCGCTCAAGGTGCCCCAAAACACAAATAAAGCACAAAGTATTTTGAAATCAAAGTCACCGATGTTTATTGCAGGAAAAATCCTATTTCAGTTTTTTTTGGTGAGATAAAGAATAAAAATCAGCAAGATAAAAGAGATAAACAATCCATAAAAATAATACACAACAATCAACCAAAACAAAATAGTTGTATGCAACAAACAACACAAATTTTATAAATTATTGGAAACATTTATGCAGAGTAGTTACAGGCAAGGGCTCATAAAATGTACACAGTCCAAAGCTGGCAAGGAAATGGTAGAAAGAAAAAGGTTGAATAATTGGTCCAAAGGCTCCATAGCAGCCAAAACCTAATTCTCATCTCTGTGCTGAAGCTCTCCCAAAATCTAGGAGACACCCTGGCTTAAAGATTGAAAAAAATACCTTTAAGACAGCCAGCAGCATTACGGTTGGTTGGGGATGAGAAACTTTGCAATACGGACAATAGCAACAGCTATCCTCCTCACTGACTTTTTGAACTAATGGCACAGAGGCCTTTTAAACATTTCATACCTACTCAGTCAATGGGCTCATGCCATTCTGATATTCTCACCTTGTTCCTACACATAAATTATTTTCCCTACGTTTCACACATCCACAGGGATTTTTTCTAAACTCTTACACAACAAAAGAAAAATAAAATCCACAGTCAAGTAAGGTAAAACTACTACCATCCCCGTATTGCGACTGTTTTCCCCCTTTCCCGTTTTGTTAATCTCTACTGTTGTGAATCAGCTGCTTGATGGCTTTTAGCAGCATAAAGGGAGTGTGCAGCCACGCATGTGCAGAATGAAAACTGCCTGTCAACTGACCACTAGCGTGGTCAGAAGAGGACTCGACCAAGCCGGTAAGTGAAGGCATTGTATAAAATCTAAAAATCTGATTGTTACTGGAATGATGCCCTAACATTAAGCGTCTTCTGGGTATTCGTTTAATATTCAGCACTGCACCTGTCGACTGTAGACTGTGTTTATTTGGCTACTGGTTCTTCCGACTCACCATAGCCAACAAAGTGACCTACCATCACAGTGTGTTGATGTTGTTAAATGGTGATTCTTCAGTAGAGATGAGAAAACCACACTGAATTTGCTTTGACTTGCAACTGCTGTAAATGTGGAAATGTTTCAGAATTTCGTTCAACTCAAAAAATGAATTGCAGTCAATGAGGAAGGAAGAATTGAACTAATTTTAAGTTGATTTTAATAGTGTATAGGTCTTTTAAGTGTCCTTGAGGGCTAGGAAAGCGACTGGCAATTTTCGGGGAACAAGGTCATCAGTGAACGCAGCAGTGAATTTCTCAGATCAACGCTATAATTAAACAAAAACAGTTTTATGCTATACACACTTGTTTCAATTGGAATATACAATATTGTGTTTTTCTTATATATCTGTTGTTGGAAGTCTAGCATCATTCTTTCTTTAATAAGTGCTGTATCAGTACATGATATTGAACTACACTATAACTTGGTATCAACAGTCAAACAATCATTTTAATCAACTTCTAGTAATGTTGAAAACTGTTGTATCAGTTTTATTCCATGAAACACAATAGACTCCTGCTATATTGTAAAATAATAGAGGAGTTAAGCAAATTTTCTAAATGAAGGGTCTCTTGAAAATCATTTTTTCCCTTTGTTTTTCTTATTTGCAATATTTTATCAGACCTCTCAATTTTGGTACTATACCTAAAAGTAAGACCCTTGCCGTATTATCCTCTGAAAATAATCTGAAATTGTTCCCTCACTCTGTAAACATATTTTCTTGACAAAGGGACTCCATACATTTATTTTAAGTGATATTTTAAAGTTTTCTCTTAAGAAGTGGAAGCAAATATATTCCCCATCAAATCCAAGTATAAATACTAATGGCACATTCTAAAAATTAATATGATTAAACAACAAAACATTTTCTAAAATCAAAGGTATAGACAAGAAAATGTTGTCCAAATGCATACATTTTACTGTAGTTACATTTGTAGTAATAAACTGACTTGATTGCTACTTTTAGATATTTTATGTTTGCAAACATTGAATAACTATCAATAATATTTAAATAGTAATTGCTATTCACCAGATGATTTTTACTTATGAAATTTTTTGTACTGTCATTGTAATTTGTAGTGTAGTTCTGTTGTCTGAAAGAGATCCAAGTTTTGCAACATTAGTTATGCAGTGAATTCATTTAGCTTACTTAATTTTCATCCAAACTTTTTAAGTTTCTTTAGGGTATTACTGCGAAGTTTCTGGATGTAGAGGAAAATTTCAGGAACACCGTTCAACTACTGCTCCTGTGGGTAGGAAGAAAACAAATGTACTGTAGTTCATTCCTCTCCAAGCATCTGTTGCTTGATTTCCTAACACTGTGGCACACTAAAAACAAATTAATCATATCACATATCCTATAAAAAGAAAATATTGGCTAATTTGCTGCATTGTTCACAAACATATATCTTTTATTCTTTAATACGGTTAATTTTTGTCATATTTAAATACTGTACATTATGCTCACTGCAGTTAGCAATTTACTTTGATTTTACTGTAAAAAGATGTAATATATACATGAATATAAATATATATATATTTATATACAGATACGCATATTTCTGTATATATGTATGAATATGTGTATGTGTGTATAGATATAGAAAGAAATCTATACATACAGTATTTAAGTTATGGTTCCATTTTCACATAATTACTTAAGCACAACCTTATTTTTTTAATTTATTTTTATTTTCTTGCTTTAGAAAAAGAAAAAGAAATTAAATCTTGAATGATCAGCATTTGTGTCTCATTTTTGTTCCAGGAAGTTCCCTCTGAAGCAGGGAGTGTCTGCATAAAAAATGGTCTGCAGTTCTCTGCTTCATAGGTCAGAAGCTTGTTTATTTTGTTTATGTGGCTATGTTCAGTCCCAACTAAATTTCTTGAACTTATATGAAAAGAAACTACAATTGGCACGCATCATCTGAATTCATAGATTTAACAATATTTGGTTGTTGCATCATTAACGTTAATAGCAATTTTCTAAAAGCCCAAAACAGTTTTGCTTTATTAACTTGCCTCATTATCACCTTTTGTAATTATAATTCAGAGAAACCAGCATCTTGCTGAAAAAAAATAATCTTTTCTTTTATTAATCAAACAATATTTTTTAAATTGAGGCATATTTAATTAAAAGTAAAAATATTTATAATAAGAAATTTTAAATAATTATAATATAATGCCAGGCAAACCAAAAAATAGAAATCCAAAAAGTGGGGGGTGGGGAAACATGCACAATTTTTGTTGCTTGAATGGGACTGCTAGCCAGTGCAGGTTGAAATGCCTTTATTTACTGTCCATTGTACACACTGCAGATGCCACCTCCTCTTCTATCACCATGGGTGGTCCTCACAGTTCTTTTACAACATCCTCCAGCCCCACCATGCATTCTTCTACCTCAGTCACTGACCAGGCATCAATGAGAGTAGGCAGCTGTTTCCAGAAAGATGTGGTAAGTAGCCCAGGAGTAACTGAGGTGCTCTGTATGGAGAAGAAGATGTCTGCTGGTGGTGGCAGTGGCAGCAGTGATGGAACCCAGCAACACCAGAGTACACCCTCCAAACGCCGGACAGTTCTGAACATCTCACCTCCTCCTGAAGACCTCCTAGACGACAGTCGTATGTCTTGCCAAGATGAAGGATGGCAAGACTCTGAGCAGAGCAGCAGCATCTGGATGGAAGACTCAGCTTCCAACTTTAGTGTAATGAGCTCTAATTCCTACAATGATAATACTGAAGTTCCCCGCAAGTCCAGAAAACGTACACCACGTCAAAGACCAGGTCCAAAGCCAGCATCAGTAGATGGGACCAACATGGATGTGTTTGATGCAGACAGTGCGAAAGGACCTCATTTTGTCCTGTCCCAACTTGCTCCAGACAACAAGTCCTGCTCCAAGGGAGGGTGTGTACATTGTCTTTATTTGAATTCCTTATTGTCAAATTACATGTCAGCCAAACGAATAGTTTTATAATTTACTAAATCACATAAATCATTTATTGATAAAATAAACTTCATGATAAATAGTTATACAAACCTTTATTGTACTCAGATTTGTTTTGATAAGTCAAAAATTAGTAATCAGGATAAGTAATAATATAATCCCCATCAATGATGCAAACTTTTTTTTAAAACAGAGATTTCACCCACATAATTTAAAGCTATATGATGTTATTTAGTTGGCAGTGGTGCAGCGGTAGCACTTCCACTGATAGTAAAGAGTCTGGGGTTCCCATCCCAAGTGATCCCTGTGTGGAGTTTACATGTTCGCCCTTAGTCTGTGAGTTTCATCAGGGTGCTTTAGCTTCCTCCCATAGGTCAAGGACATGCAGGTTAGGTGAACTGCCATTGCTAAACTGCTAAACTAGTGAGTGAGCATTTGTGTTCACCCTGCCCAGATGTTGCTCCTGCCTTGTACCTAATGACTGCTGACATAGGCTCCAGCTGCTCTGTGACCCTGGCCTGTAAATGGGTGGATGATGAAGTGTTGAAGAAAAGGTTCTGAAAGCTTGATAGGAATTCTGACATAGGGACAGATTAACTGATCACAGCACCAGCTTCACATAAATTGATGAAGAGTCAATTCAGTGGTAGCATATCCTGTCAGCACAGGGTGCAGGGTGGGAAGTAGTCGTAGACATAGTGCCATTCCATCACATACTCACATGGGTTCATGCTCTCTCGGTGACCAACTTAAGCTAAGTTGGTGTCACTAGTTACCCTAGAATGCGGATCTTTGGGATCTGGGTGAATATACAAACATGCTGTATATAACGTATGTAACGTGCTACATCCTTTTATAATTTAGGCGACAGTGTTTCTATAACAAATACTTATTTCCTAGAGCCTAAGCATGTATATTTAATGTTTTTCTATATTACTAAAATATTTAGCAGAGCATGTAATTTTTAAATGTTTTTGTCAAATGGTATACAAAATATGATGTCAAGAGAAAAGTAGTTTTAGATTCAAACTGTTCATACTCTCACTTCATTTATAATGCATGTTATTTGCATTATAGACTTTTATAGTTATGCATGAGCTCCATTGTTCCTTTTTGTTACAGCAACGTTTCTGAAGGACTACAACCTTCACCACAAAAAGGGCAATCTCTTTGTGGTCAATATCCCAGTAAAAGTGAGGGCAAGGAATTAAAGATTGTTGTGCAGCCAGAAACGCAGCATAGGGCCCGTTACCTAACAGAGGGCAGTCGAGGATCTGTTAAGGACAGAACACAACAAGGCTTCCCCACAGTTAAGGTAAGCAAATTTTGAAATTAACATGTAGTATAATTGCTCAGTTTTTAACAACTGCATTACATTAATACACCTTGACTGTGAGTTTTAAAAGTTGATTTGAATTATTCAAATAGGTTTAATTTAATGATTAAGTGGGCTAAGCATACTGATTTTCTTCATATACTAATTAAAATTACAGGGTTTTTGTTAGTTCTCCTGCTGGTCTCTTATGTTTCCAAAAGCTGAAATAGTTTAAGTCTCAATCCAAGTCACAGTGCCATTTTTAAGAAGCCATTAAAGCTTAAAATAATAAAATTACAAACTCGTTTTTCTCTGCTTGCATAATTAAATGCCTTTTACTTGAAGAGCTTCTGTTAAACAAGAACTGAAATTTTTGCATTCCTTTACAAAAATCAGATATTTTGTTTTATTTGAACATTTTAAAGAGAAGTGTCATTTCATTGTATGATTTTTAATTTATTTTGCTTATATTAATGTAGTTGACTGGAATCAACAATTTGGTAGTAGTTTTGGCACTGTAGGCAGGTACTAAGTCCTGCTTGAAAAGGAATTTGACATCTTCATAAAACTTCACCAGATGGAAACATTAAGTGCCCTAAAATCTTCTGGTAGATGCCTGTACTTGCTGTGGACTTGGTAAAGCACAGTTGGCTAACTCCAACAGATGATATGGCATCCCAAATCATCACAGATTATGGGAACTTCACACTGGATATCAAACACCTTGGATTCTGTGCTGCTCCACTTTTCCACCAGACTCTCTAACCTTGTTCTCCAAATGAAATACAAACTGTACTTTCGGCTGAAAAGAGAACTGAGGACCACTGAGCAACAGTCCAGTTAATATTTTCCTTAGCCCAGCTAAGACACTTAATGTTGTCTCTGGTTCAGGAGTGGCTTGTTGTAGCCCCTTTCCTGAAGATGTCTGTGCATGGTGGCTCTTGATACACTGACACCAGCTTTAGTCCACTCCTTGTGAGGTTCTCCCAAGTTCTTGAATCAACTTTTCTTGACAATGCTCTCAAGGCTGTCATTATCCTTATTGTTTGTGCACCTTTTCCTACCAAACTTTAACCTTCCACTCAACTTTTTTATTAATATACAACACTTCACAAAAAGCTAGCCTTTTCAGTAAACCTTCTGTGGCTTACCCTTCTTGTGGAGGATGGCGGTGATCGTCTTCTGGACAACTGTCAAGTCAGCATTCTTTCCCATGAATGTGGTTGCATGTACCGACTTCAACCGAGAGATGCAGTACATGGTATTTATACTGCTTAAATAGCAGTTTACTCAAACTAGAGATAATATATTCTAATAATTTCAGATACTGGATTTCTGATTTTCATCTACCATAATCATCAACAATAAAACAAAAAAGGTTTCAAATATTTTACTTTATGCATAATGAATATAACATGTATAAAGGTTTACCTTTTTGAAATAAATTACAAAAACAAATAACCTTTATCACAATATTCTCATTTTTGAGATTCACCAGGAAAGAGAAATTTGAGTTTTGCAAATGTATTTAAAATTAAAATTAAAACCTTTCAGAAAACATTTTTCAACTTTGTCATTATAGATTACTAAGGCCGGAGTTATACTTCACGCGACGCATGCTGCAGCGGACGCTCCTGCTACGCAAGCATTGTAGTGTTCATACTTGCGCGCGTACTTTACGTAAATCTGGAGGAATCCACCAGGTGGCAGTACGAGATATTATCACAGTGAGAAAATGTTCGGCTTCTCTGTGTTGTGAATTGCCTAGAAAACCTATTAAATTCTGATGACACCTTACTGCAATATCTCTGAAAAGGATGTTTATTGATTAAATCCATCAATCCAGGGATGTGTCCATTCCAGCAAGCATTGGGCACGAATGAGAAACAGTCCCTTGACAAGGCCTCAGCTCATCGCAAAGTGAATATAAGCACACACATACACTAGCGTCATTTTAGCGGCACCAAATCCCCAAATCTGAATATCTTTGGAAGGAAACCGGAGCACAGTGTGGAATACAAGCAGGAAATACCAGCAACATAACTCCCTGCGAGACAAATGCAGTGCTATCGCTCCACCACCGTGACGCCCCCATGTGTGTAATTAACAGTATTCATTATTTAAACGAAATTATATGTAAAATGTAACATATACACTTTAATGCATTTCATCATGAAAGTGATATCAAGTATAAATCTAAAGATTCTAAATGTGCAGAAAAAAAATGTTGCCAAAAAAAAAAATAAAAAAATAAAAAAGACGACACAAAAGATGGTATGTGAGACTTTTAAAATGTATCGTGTCATTACGTTCGGGAACTATCTACATGTGACAGAAAGCCTCTATGCAGATCCTACGGGATTAATGCTTCGATGTGGTGAAGCAAAATGCCGACATACAGATGCATTTGTGGTGCTTTTATATTCAAGCGTCACATATTCCCGATCGTAATGACACGATACATTTTAAAAGTCTCACATACCATCTTTTGTGCTTTTTTTTTTTTTTTTTTTTGCAACTTCACATCGGCAACATAATGTATAGCACTGTATTTGAGCCACTGAGAAATAAAGGACACGGTGAAAACGTGCATTTTGTGATTAAAGTGGAAATTTCGGCTTTAATCTCGAAATGTCCACTTTAACCTTGTAGTTTACTTTATTGTTAAAGCAGACCATCGTAAACGTCATCCCAGTTTTTAATCGCTACGAGCTTCTTGGACCTGACAGCAGGTAAAGTAAAAAAATAAAAAATAGACGGCACAAAAGAAGGTATGTGAAACTTTTAAAATGTATCGTGTCATTACGATTGAGAATATGCGACGCTTGAATATAAAAGCACCATGAATGCATCTGTATGTCAGCATTTTGCTTCACCACTTTGAACCATTCATCAAACAGCAAAGCGCGCACATCGATCCATGAAGGATCTCCATAGAGGCTTGCTGTCACATGTAGATAGTAAACAGAGACTCTGACGTCACTTTCCGACTTTTAGCACACTGCGCCCCCCGACTTTTTGCTGGTACTGCAACTCGCGCACGCATCGCGTTAATTTCTGAGGACCTGCTCAGAGGACGCGTGAAATGAACGCTGGGAACGCGTGGCAGCCATGATGCGGGCGCGTTCTGAGCGTGAAGTATAAATCGGCCCTAAGTGTAGATAGGTGAGCAAAAGGGCAAATATATCTATTTAAAATGAAATGTACTTTCTGTATACTATTGTGTTGTAAAGATGTCTTAAAACTTTCTGAGTCCACTGTGTTTGTGTGTGTGTGTGTACACAAGGAGGGACCCAACAATTTCTGGAATTAGTCAACCTCAAAATACTCTTTGTTCTAGCACTTCTCCCATTCTTAACGTTTCCTTTACTTATCTTTTGTTACTGTGTCTTGAGCCTCAGGTATTGTATTTCTTCTACAGTATCAAATCTTCTTCCCATCCATCTCGGTTTTAATTTTTGGGGAATAAAGGTGTCGCAGGGAGCAAGGTCTGGTGAATATGGTGTGTATGACGCAACAACCATATTATTTTGGTCAAAATATCTTTGGCTGATAACTCAATCTGTTCAGGTGCACTGTTGATACAATTTTCTATGTGCCGCTTCTCCAGAAATTTTTTCCTAATGCTTTTCCTTAGAGACCTCAGCACTTCCATGCAATGTCACTGATTAATAGCCTGTTCATGGGGAGCATATTCTTTATGAACAGGTCCGTCAAATGTTGAAAAGCACAATCGTCATTGTCTCTTTGAAATCTGCCATGGTTTGTTGAAAATTTTTTTTTAAAAGTCACAGTTGTAATTGTGGATTAAACGGCAGAAACATACACTCAATTAACTCCGCACGATGCCACTCATCGACTGATCATACAGACTTGTAGGCACACAATGCTTAGCTGCATACGGCTGGGTACTGCTCTAACACCATCATTAAGTTTGTAGATGACACAATGGTGGTGTGTCCCAACAGCAATAGGGATAAGTCAGTTTGCTGAATGCAGATAAAACAATTTGCAAAGTGGTGCAAGTCTGTCACTTAATGTGGACAAGATGAAAGAGATGATTGTTGACTTCGTAAAAGCCCATCCTGACAACATCCCATTGCCTATTGAGGGCCATGAGGCGGAATTGGTCAAAAGTAATAAAATTCCTTGGTGTGCATTTGGCAGCTAATCTCACTTGGCGAATTAACACCACCCCAGTAGCCAAGAAAGCACAGCAGTGTCTCCACTTCCTTCAGCTGCTTCCTTCCCATTGTCATCGCATTTTACAGAGGCGCCGTCAAGAGCATTCTGTCGGCGTTATCACTGTCTTTTTTGGGAGCTGTAGTGTCTCTGACCGTAAGGTGGTACAGCAGAGAGTATATACAGCAGAAAAGATCATTAGTTTCTCTCTGCCCCTATAAAGACATCTTTATAAAGTATTACATTTGTAAAGCCTATAGCATTGAGATGTACTGCTCCCATCCCTCCCACAATTTCTTTGTCCCACTTCCATCTGGCAGAAAGTTCTTTAGCATCTAAACCATCTCAGCCAGGTTCTGCAATGTTTTCTACCTCTTAGCTGTCCAGACTTTGAACTCTTTGCTGCCCCCTGCTCTCAGATATGCCCATAGTTGCTTATTTATATGCAATACATTTGTAACACTCAACTGCTTTTTCATTGCTGTTATTATTTATTACTATATATTTCAAATAATCACTGTCTATACACTTACAATTTATTTTTATTTATTTATAATTTCATATAGTTATTTACCTGTCTTGCACGTGTGCTGTGTTTATGTATATGTTGCACCACAGTGCTATGGAATGTTATTTCATGACAATGTATGCTGCTATACTGTGTATGGATGATATGACAATAAAGCCATTTGACGTGACTTGGGCATATTTAATAACTACACCCTACCGCAATGCTCTTGACTGATTATAGGAATTTTTGGGTCCTGTATATACAGTACTAGCAGAATACCCGCGCTTTGCAGCGGAGAAGTAGTGTGTTAAAGAAGTTATGAAAAAGAAAAGGAAATATTTTAAAAATAACGTAACATGATTGTTAATGTAATTGTTTTGTCATTGATATGAGTGTTGTTGTCATCTCTCTCTCTCTCTCTATCTATCTATATATATACACATAGCAAAATACCCGCGTTTGGCAGCAGAGAACTAAAAAGAAAAGGAAACATTTTAATAGTAACGTAACATGATTAAGAATATAATTGTTTTGTCATTGTCATGAGTGTTGCTGGCATATATATATATATATATATATATATATATACACTCACACACACACACATATATATACAGTACATATATACACATATATATATATATATACACACACACACACATATACATATATACACATATACATATCTACATATATACTGTATATACACATATATATATATATATATATATATATATATATATATACAAATCTACATA
>JANRMT010062806.1:46749806-46778726 GCA_026402145.1 Polypterus bichir lapradei
AAAAACTGCATTTTGTGTTTACTTGTGTTATATTTGACTAATGGTTAAATGTGTTTGATGATCAGAAACATTTTGTGTGACAAACATGCAAAAGAATAAGAAATCAGGAAGGGGGCAAATAGTTTTTCACACCACTGTATATAGTTAATAATTAAAGGACACGGTGTAGCTATGCTAGCAAGGATCTGGCGCTCCATTCACAGATTGTTCCTGCATGCCTCGCATTGTATGTTTCACTGGGACTGGCGTGAAGGACAGAATAATTAAACATGTACTACGAAGATATTTCAATGTTCCTTAAAAGTTTTGAAGAATCTGTGTTATAAGCTTACAGATGGCTTAACGTCTGTTACAGAGCTGATTGTGTGGCGATTGGGTATTTGGAGAAAGAAAAGGAAGGACAAGGAATTGGAGGTTAGTACATTTGAAAGAGAAAGTACTGCTGCAATAAATTATTTTATCGAAGGTCGCGCTCAATCTCTGCGCCACCGTGTTCCCATGTTTAATAACATGCTTTAACTCCTATCATCATGAAAATGATATCTCTATACATCTCAGTGTTTTAGTTATTCAGAGAGCTGTAATATCATAAATGTAATGGATTCTGTGTCCTGTCAGAGGTAGAGAAAGCTGGTTTAAGAAGCACGTAGTGATTCACACACAGAGCACATAGAACAGGGGTGCCCACACTTTTTCAGCTTGTGAGCTACTTTTAAAATGACCAGGTCGAAATGATCAACCTACATTAAAAATGCTATCTGAGTATACTTTATACATAAAATGTATGTTGTCATACCTTGCATAACTGAATAACCCTTATGGCACAATAACAATTCAATGCATTTATGGTCACTACAGTATTTGGATTTAATAATCATGTGAGAAAAGGCTGACTCGCATAAATAAGTAGAGCCGAATAATGCAGTCAAGGAGCTTTTGAATTCAGCCGAGTGAAAAATGACGGCTGTCCGATTAACTGCGATTTTAGTTCCCTCTCCTTTCTCTTTCTCAGATCGCTTTTCGGAAGGAAGTCAGGTTTATAGTTTTTATGAACAGTTCAAAAGTGCCTTTCCACATTTTCCTTCTTTGGAATAGCAATGATAGATTGACAGATCAGACAAACGCACTTCGATTGTGACATTGTGAGAAAAAAATCCTTTTCCAATTCCACATCCAGCCCATAACCTCCCCAAACAATTTTTTTTTAAAATCCCTTCTTTAGTCGGTATAAAGTGGAAGGCTAACTAGATCACAGCCGGAGTTTTGCAGTAGCTCGCGCGTTTGATCATGCGTGCAGGATGACCAGTGTGTTAGAAGAGATCTCAGACTGGGCGCCCTGTATGTCAATCAAGTGGCAAATGCCATAGGGAGGATATATGATAGAGTAACGTTTAAAAAAAAATTTTTTTTTTAATGCAACGCGATCTACCTGCACTACCTTTGCGACCTCCCAGTCGATCGCGATCAATGCATTGGGCACCCCTGACATAGAACATCAAATACAAAACAAAGCATTTGACATACTACTTTAGCTACAATGGGATTTGAGAAACTAGTAAATTAAACGATTTTAAGATTAAGTTTATGATGTTCTACTTTAATGCCCAAATAAATTTACGTGATTAAAGTGGAAATTTCAAGATTAAAGTTGACATTTCCTGCTTTTTCCCCCACTGTGTGCCTTTTTTTTCTCTGTACCCTAATAAGCTTTCATATAACACTCAGGCGGTGGGCTATGACTCGCCTTTTCATGGCGTCTTTGATATGCGACTCTTTTTTTATTTCGGGCACTGTGCGACTTTGTGAACTTGAGCTTTCAAGTTTCTCTGACACGTTGTGTCACTAGATCAGCTTCCTTTTCTTGTTTATACCACTGTTTAAACCAACAAATAGTACGTTTTTCCTTGCCTCCACTTGGTTTGTGCTGAAATTGTTCTATGTTTCCTCGTGGTTTTGCCATTGTCTTTTCATAGAATGCTGAGCTTAAGGGCTATTAATATTGATTTAAATATTCAAAGAGGCGTAATTCTGGGAGGAGTTGGGGTGGGACAGCAGGCGTGTGCACGTGCGTTACTTTTCACGCTGATCGGGATTTATGTAGCGGAAGAACTTGGAAGTTTGTGTACGCACAGATTCCTGCATCTGGATTTTTCTGTACATACACACATTTCCGCTTTTGTGCTTATGCCATGTTATAGTGTGAGTTCTACGTATGGCATTATACATGAGGCCCCTGGTCACTACTGGTAGCATGAAGCAGTACCTGCAGCCAATTCAGGTTGCACAGGTAGTCCAGCTTCTCCAGGATGGCACATCTATACGTGCCATCACAAAAAGGTTTGCTGTGTTTCACAGCGCTGTCTCGAGAGCATGGAAGAAATATCTGGAGATGAGCAATTACTCAAGGAGAACTGGACAGGGCTGTAGAAGGGTATCAGCCCAGCATAAGCACCAGTATCTGCTGCTCCTTTGTGCGAGGAGGAGCACTACCAGAGCCCAACAAAATGACCTCCAGCTGGCTTTTGGTGTTCATGTTTATGACCAAACTGTCAGAAACTGACTCCATGAGGATCCACTCTCCTCTATTAGGACCTGTGCTCACAGCCCATCACCATACAGCTCAATTTGCATTTGTCAGAAAATACCACAATTGGCAGCTCTGCTACTGGCACCCCATTTTCTTCACATATGAGAGAAGGTTTAAATTGAGCACATGTGTGACAGACATGAAAGAGTCTAGAGATACTATAGTTGGAGCCTGCAACGTTCTCCAACATGACTGGTGTGGTGGTGGGCCTGTGATTGTCTGGGGAGGCATATCCTTGGAGGGTTGCGCAGACCTCCACGTGTTAGGTAGTGGTACTGGGATGAAATCCTCAGAGCCATTGTCACACCTTACCTTGTGCAGTGGGCCTTAGGTTTCTCCTGGTGCAGGACAGTGCCTGGCCTCATGTGGCCAGAGTATGTAGGCAGTTCTTTGGATGATGAAGGCATTGATGCCATTGACTGGCCTGCACGTTCCCCGGACCTGAATCCAAATCCTACTGGATGCCTCTGGGACATTATTGGTAGATTCAACGCCACTAAGTAGTGCCACAGACTGTGCAGGAGCTCACTGATGCCCAGATCCAGGTCTGGGAGGAGAATCCCCCAGGATACCATCCACTGTCTCATCGGGAGTATGCCCAGACTTTGTCAGGTGTGCATGCAGGTGTGTGAGTCACATGCACACTACTGAGTCACATTATGAGTTGCCATGACGAAATTCATACAAGTTGAATCAGCCTGTGATTTCAATTTTTGACTTTGATTTTCAGTGTGATGTTGAATCCAGTCCTCAATGGGTTGGGGATTTTGGTTTCCATTGACCACTGTTACGTCATTTTGTTCTCAATGAATTGCACAGTATTACTCAGTAAAGATTTTCCACTTAAATATTTAGTTCATTGAGATGTGATGTGGGATTTTAAGTGTTCCCTTAATTTAACTTAACAGAACAAGCAAAATAAATCACTTAAGAAAATTATTTTTTTGTAATATTGTAGAGTCCATTTTTATGGCATCACAATTCTATGTTCCTGTTTCATTACTACTGTGAGTTTATAAGCTACTCTAGTTCCCCATGTAGTGTGTTTTTATTGGTAGCGCTCTTTTTGCATTCATCATCCTAATGATTATATTTTACTGCAGCTCAGCCTGCTGGTGTTCCAGAAATCCTGAAGAAAAGTCTCCACAGCTGTTCAGTAAAAGGTGGTGAAGAATTGTTCATCATTGGGAAGAACTTCCTTAAGGGAGCACAAGTCATTTTTCAAGAAAATGTATCAGGTATCAATATTGGTTAAGTGGTTTCAGAAAATGAACGAGTGAATAGATGCTCAAAATTGCTTGTTGCCTTTCATTAATTAGGGTAAAATAAGAGCACGTTTGGTTTATCTAAAAATAACACAATAGTAATATGCTCGTTCATAAAATATATTGTCTAAATATCACAGTTTTATATATTCTGTGAATTTCAATTTATAGCTGCTGTCCATTTTTTTCCTTTTAAAGATGAATCTTCTTGGAAAGCAGAAGCAGAAATTGATATGGAATTGTTTCATCAGGTATTACCTTTTCATCTTTCATAAAAAAAGCTTCATTTAGTTGAGTCAAACAATGAAACATTTTATTTTTAGATTATTTTATTTCTCCTCCCCTTAAATTTTAGTTCTCCTTTTCTAAGCTGCACTGCTCAAGAGACATTGTTTTACTTGTGGTCTCTTTTCATTTACTTGTTTTGATACAGCTTACCTATTAGGTATAAAATTGTTTACAAAATCACATTGGGTCCTCCTGTTACTAATAAAATATTACCAAACTTGTTAATTTTAAAAATCTTTTTAAACAAAAAATTGTTTAGTATTATCATGCAATGTTGCTGTTTTTATTTATATGCAAGACATATGGTATTGTCTCCTTAAATATTCAGTATTTTACATTTTCATTTGAGAGAGAACATTTGACAAGATTACTGTAGACTAGAGTAAAATCTTGTCTTAGGACATCACTTTTGAAATTCATTTAGGTACATAATCTGAAAAGAATGCAATTTATTTTAAATAGCTTTTTTATTGTTCCAGATAATATTGTTTTTATGTCTACTTTTCCACGTTGACTTTTAGTTTTGCCTAGTTGCCGGTTTCCTCAAACTGAGATTCAGAATAATGGGTATATTGCATGTGTAGTGTGTTAATGTAAAATTTAGTAGGAATAAATGACTGTCTTCTAAAGTAAAACACTGCATTCTATATATAAAAAAAAAATCTGTTATGAACTGATGTTTTCTTTTTCTCTGCAGAATCACTTAGTGATTAAGGTACCACCTTATCAAAAGCCAAACATAAGCTCTCCAGTTTCTGTTGTTATATATGTTGTCACAAATGCTGGTCGATCTCACGAAGTTCATCCATTTACATACATGCCTGAAGAAGGTTTGTCTGTAATTTTTATATATGCAGCATTCTTTATATAAACATGGCTTCAATTTCCTGTTTTTGGCTAGTCATTTATTCTGATTGTTATTCAGATTTTAATGAACATTTTTGTAAAAATTAAAACATTGTAACAAGAAATAGTAAATAATCATGAACAAAATAACATATCTTGCCATTTTATGCAAGTACTAAAAAATGAAGTTTGGGATATCTCCTTGGCATTTCACAAGGATGTAGTACAAAGGAAATAATTTATAACAGTTGTTTTTCCCCATTAATTTTCTTCTGGCATTGTTTTGCAGAGAATTCTACAGATATTAATGTAAAAAAAGAAGCTCCAGCTCCATCTCAACCCTGCTCATTTGAAGAAGCTATACAAAGTATGTAGTGTTAATGTATCTAAAGAACTGTTTGAAAATATAGTTGCTTTCAAATATGTAAAATTAAAAAATGAAAGTTTAAGCACACAGTAAATTGTCCAGTAAAAATTACATTTTGACACATTTGAATTTCTTCACAGTATCTTTGTTTAAAAGAACATATTGAGGCTATGAAAGACTTCAACAATGCTCATTTTTAAAACGTCTTGAATACTGTATTACAATTTAATTGAGGGAACTCTGACAGGATAAGAATCATGAGAGCTTATAAATGTTTTGGTCCTATTGCACCTTTCCTGTTATAACAACATTTAATGGAAAAACTGTAATTCATATTTAATAAAGTATCTACCTATCTATCTAAAAAAAAAAAAAATTAAAAAAAAAAGTGAATTTCCCCTTGGGATTAATAAAGTATCTATCTATCTCTATCTAAGTAGTACATATTTGATTTTTAATAAACATAGCAAAAACAAAAGTTATTCTTTAGTACTTACAGTTGTAATAATAATTAGTTGTTAGAATTTTTAGGCAGTTTTCAAGTTCAAATAAGTAGTATGTAATGTATGTAGTGATCAATAGAAATTTGTAATGCCATACTTACCTTCTTTAATTATTTAAACATTGTTGACATTTTGTCTGGAAGGCTGTTGAAGTTTAGATCCTGGGAAAACTGGCAAGAGAAAGTTGATCAAAAATACCTTTCAATGTGTGAAACATTTTAAACCGGTTTTAATTTAACTTTATTGCTATGTACTTTATCCTGTAATTTTTAATCTTTATTTTTGAAGGGTTTAAAATGAGTGGTTTTTATTAACAGATTCACAGATAAAGGTAAACAAAATTATGTTTCCAGTTTTATCTTGGCAACAAGATGTACAGATATTTTCCATTAAAATGAACTCTGTTAGTCATGATCACATAGTTATATTCACTTGTGATCTCAGTCATAATATATTTTTAGTTTTGTATTTTTCATTAACAACTGATTAGTAAAGCAGATCATTTCATGCTTCTGTATCATTGAGATCAGGAATTGCTGTTTTGTTTAACATTTTTTAATCAAATGTAGTGACACCTTCCAATACAGTCACTAGTAAATTTAATGTGAATAACTTAAAGACAAAAATACAATGATTTCTTACAGCTGCAATTCACATACTTTTGTATCCAGTCCTCTCTTACTTGTTCAGATGACAGAGTTACAGTTTTACACATATATACAAATTCCACATAACACAAAATATAATGATGCACAATGTATAACATATATATTCAGTAGATTTAAAGTTGTTCAGTCTACTTTCATAACATTTCTAACTTAATATTAAGCTGAACTAATACACGGGCAGATAGCAACAATGAAAAGGAAAACAAATTCCAGCTGACAGGACCTCGGGGACAAGATAAACAATGGCATTTTTGTTCTGATGATATTGGCTGTCATATGACATGCTGCAAATTTCCCACACAAAGATATGAAATGCGCCATTTTCCTTATTAGTGTGTTTTTCTGTAAGAATCATCCTAACCTGATTGATCTTTCATGCTACACACATGCATACACCATTTGCTGTGAGTGAAAAATTTGAATCCATGTCCAAAAACATTTATTCACCTGCCTGCTTTATTGTGCGCCTCTACATACACATTGGCTGTAATCAGGTTCATAGTTGTGAAGAGGAGATCCACAACAGTGAAGTAATCAATGTGATGTTTGGTGATGCATGTGTTGTTCCATGAGTTCCTTAATGTGCACAGGGATTGATGTTGTATAAAGGCTTATAATTTGCTGCAATGTAATCCCTGAGATACTGTTGTTATATTTTAGGGTTGTCTTTTTAGCATTATCAAATTACTGAAAGAAGTAATATTTACTTGAGAAAATTTAAGTGATAACTCTGTAATTAAAACAATGTAAAGATATTTTACAGGTTGTTATATCTTTATTTTTCCCACTTCTTGTTTGGAATCTTTAGCTAGAAAAACCAATGTATGCACATTGGATGAGGCATGCTTGTTACCAAGTTCGTTGATAACACCTGCGATTCCTCTGGTCAAGAATGAAGATGTAACCCCAATGGATGTTTCATCCAGCCAGTCATCTGCTTTCAAGGTATATTTTTTTAAATGTACTGCTGTTCTTGTTCTTTGGAAATTGAATAGCTAAACGTTTTATCTATTTCTGTTACTACATGCCATAAGAATTTTTATGTTATTTACAAGAATGAGTCAAAAATTATCCATATTCTGGCTGTAGAATTTTTTAATCCACTATCAGTAAAAACAAATATATCATTTTTTGACATAATCTCCCTACTTTTCAATACATTTTGTCCATAAGTCAACAAGCTTTCGTATTCCTTCATTAAAACATGTTTTAGGTTGATCTGCAAGCCACGAATGCACCGCCATCTTCGCCTCTTCATCAGACGTGAATCTTTGAATCTTCATCCTTGTAGGTCTTCTTTCAAAACCCAGTTCCTTTTTGTTTTTATTAAAATCAAATAACTCAAGTTTTGCATAGGCAGAGCCATGGATGATTTGCAAATGATTTGCCACATCATCTACTGTCACTCGCCAGTTCAACAGAATCATTTCACATTGCACGCTTAATGTTGTCATTAGTCATGGGCGTGTACAGGTGTCCAGCTTCTTTGTTTTTGACACTTGTGCAGCCTTCCTTGAATTTCTCTATCCATTCATACACACTTCTTCGTGACAAAACACTTTCTCCATACTGCGCACAAAGTCTTTGATAAATAGGCACACCCTCAGACCACAAAAAAGAATCACTGCATGTTGCTCTTCTTTTGTGCAAATCAAAAGTGGGGGTGACAGCCATTGTTTCTTGCACCACAGTTACAAATTATCTGATGTAACATGTTCATACCTGCACAGCAGTGACTGGTGAGACGGGGACCTTGTATGGAAAGCTGCCAGCAGAAGTTTTAATATAACTGGAGTGTGGATAATATTTGACTCACCTTCGTAAATTGGCTTTTTTTATTCCTAGGTAAATATTCTGACAGTAGTATACATTTATATTTACTGCTGTGTCTTTAGGTCTTCATTAAGTATTATTTGTAAGGTTAAGTATATTTTTCTAACTTTTTTTTTTTTGGATATTTCGCCATTCTACACAGAGTTCTGATGTTGTTATAGCATCACCCCAGCAAAGCATGGAATTAAGTTCTAACATATCATCCAGTGCCAGCCCATTTACTAGTTCTATGGTACACCAACAAGGAGAGTCTGAACAGAACCAGCAGATCTCATCTGCAGTCTACTCTAAATCAGAGCATTTGAGCACTATTAACAAGCAAGATATTTCACCTACCGGTTGTTTTGAGGCTTCTGGTGATTCCCTTCTTCAGCAAGTCACCCAACAGTATCAGCGATCTAGTCTCTTACTGGATTCTATAGACATTCAGTCCCATGAGAGGTCACAAAGTGGAAGTGGTGTGGTGGAGATGCAGCAATTGACAGAGACTCAGCAACAACCATCTCTTCAGCAGCTTTCTTCTGGCCTCTTCACTCAGGATAATGGTGTTGCACAACTTGAAATTGCTGTGAGGCAGCTTCAGGCGGGAGGTTTTTCCACATCTAGCTCGGCAAATAACAATGCCAGCCTAGTGGTGCAGGTTTTAGAAGCTGCTGCCCAACAACAGCAACAACAGCTGAATTCGGTACTTTTTAGTACTAACACTGGAACTGAGATCATGCAGCAACATGCACAAGAAAATCTAAATAATAGCATCTTTCAAACAGGGAACCAGTCTTCAATGTTCCTTACTTCTGATGCAGCCATGAATAAAACTCCAGAGACTGTGCTACAGCAGGCTGAAGGAGTGTTAACTCCTGGCCAACAACAGCAGCAACAGATTCTGGGAAATATTAATCTCAAACAGCAACTGCAGTCAGATATTTTCTCTTCCCAAATAGAGGGATCATTGGCTGCCCCAATACCAATGCAATGTGCAGTGTTTTCAGCATCATCAGAGAATGAAAATACGCAGCAGGCAACACCAGAGAATTTGTTTCAGTCAGGTAGCCAAAGTAATGCTATTGAAGATAATGGATCACAGCCAAAGCAAATGGAAACTAGTATGTATCAGGCAATACTTCATAGTCAAAATCAAGGTGGTACACTTTTTCAGCAGTCTGAAAGTCTGGTTCATAGTGGCTCACAGCAACAGACAGCTTTATTTCAGAAAACTGGAGATATCCTCTCCATACAAACATCTTTCCTTAAGCAACCACCATCAAATCCATCTCCCCCACAGCTCTGCCATTCCCAAAATCCTATGGATGAGACACAGGATCCACAAGCTAATATGTTTCACAACCAGATGCATTCTCCTACACAGGAACAAGTTCAAGCTGCTCTCTTCCAGGCCCCTTTAACAGTATTGGCAGGTTCATCACTACAAGCTGATCAACAGCAGCAGCAGTCTACCACCAGTCTGTTTTTGTCATCAAACAGCGTGACATCTTTACCAACTGGACAGCTTGCTCTTGAAAGCAAGCAACAATCTCAGTTGTCTTTTTTATCCTCTCTTCAAAACTCAGGCCCACCTGAACAGTCTTCGGGACCTGGAGATTGGAACACAATCTCACACATGCAACAAAATTCATCGTTGGAGCAGCAGCAACCGCAGCAGCCACCAGAAGAAGGCATGTTTCAAACTATATCACCACCTTCGGGTAGCAGCTTATCTCAAAGTCAGCAAGGGACACACTTCAAGCCTCCACATTCTCTAGTCTCCAATCAAGAGTCAGAGTCTCATCAACAGCAAACTGGTGTTCTTTTCAGAAGCAACAGCTTGACATCTCAGAAACAGAGTCAGAATTTACTTTTCAGTGGTCAGAGCCAACTTCAATCACTTGGCAATACTCATTCAGTTCAAGAAACACAGAATCAGTCCATGTATTTGGCTCAGGGAGGCATGGTAACAGTCAGTCATCAAGAACAACCACAACCAATGTTGTTTGAAAATCAGAGTTCTTTGTCCGGTGGAGTGACTCAAAGTGAACAGCTTCAACAGGGACTCTTCCATACTTCTCAGTCAATTCAGTTGGTTCAGGGACCTAGCAGTGCTTCAGAACAGACAGTTTCCCTCTTTATGCAACAAGCTTCTATGTCTAGACTTCAAGGAAGTATATCTCAGCCAGATCTGCCTCAGACAGATATTTTCAACACACAGAACAGTGTTGCCAGCTTGCAGAGTAACTCATCTTCTCCAATTCAGCAACCAGGAACACTGTTTCAGACAGCTGCAACTGGATCAATCAACCAGCATAGTTTGTCTCAACAAACATCTGGCCTTTTCATCTTTGGGATTCAGAATGGTAAGAGTTGCTTCTAAATTTTTTTTTTTTTTTTAACAAAACAGTAATTTTCAAAAAAAAAAAAAAAATGAACTCATATGTATATTCTTAACATGTGTTGAAGTCAGTATTTGTGCATACACAATGTTGAGTATAGATAAAATACCAATGCATTAAACACTGCTAAGACCAACAAAATATATATATACACAACCCTTAATACACCTCATGGATCCAAATGTACATTGTTGCACATATTACAAAATAGCAGTGATCAGTCCAAAAAAGAAGTGTCCCAGATTTTCTCACTGGAAGGTTGCACACCATTCTGTTGTCTGAACACAAGCCATGTTCTTTCACTGGAAATGAAAAAAAGCTGACATCCATTGGAACTGAAATAAAATGTATGTGTTTAATTAAAATTGAAGCAATGCATTTCCAGACTTTTCACTGCAGAACTGACACTCAGTGGTCATTGTTTGTTTATTGCACTATATCTTGTAAACTGTACAGATTGCATTGAAAAAGTTGAATGAAAACCCCAGGAGCACAAATGAGATTCTGGAACCCTCACATCTGGCACAAATTCAGTAACTAAAGTTCATTAGAAAAGGAAAGACAATTGATCTAATATTTGGATGAGAAATCACTAAACTTTATGACAATGACAGCATGTAATAATAATTGGCATGATTGGCTATTTGGTGTAGCAGAAATACACTAATTGCATATTTTAGGTGGTGTGATTGTGCCTCACTCCCAATACACAGTGTTAACGCAAAGCTTCTTATATGCACAACTAGTGCAAGACATGCAGCTTGTATCTAGTCTCAGAACTGTGTACCTCCAACAAAGGGATTGTTGGCCTCTTTGTTTTCTCTCTCACAAGTCTTCTCTTTATTTGCATGGAGAGTTTTGAATTTTTTCCAAAGATGTGGTTTGTTTTCAGTAGGATATCTAAACACTTGGATCTTGTTTTGTACACTTTTCCTAATTTATGCATTTGTATTATTTTATCTCTCATTGCTTTGGAATGTTCTTTAGCAGTTATTTTCATGGATGTCCTTCAGATTCACAACCTGTATAATGGATCCTTTATTCAGGAAATGTAGCATTTGCCTTAATGATTCACTGGTGGAGGCGAACTAAGGTCATTATGCCCTCTTTAGGCAGATGTTTTTCACAAATGTAAGCTTGTTACATCCACAAGCCAGGCTTTAAACACATTAAACAGCATCTAATTATTTCGACATGTACAGTGGGTACGGAAAGTATTCAGACCCCCTTCAATTTTTCACTCTTTGTTATATTGCAGCCATTTGCTAAAATCATTTAAATTAATTTTTTCCCTCATTAATGTACACACAGCACCCCATATTGACAGACAAAAAAAAAGAATTTTTGAAATTGTTGCAGATTTATTAAAAAAGAAAAACTGAAATACCACATGGTCCTAAGTATTCAGACCCTTTGCTCAGTATTTAGTAGAAGCTCCCTTTTGAGCTAATACAGCCATGAGTCTTGGGAAAGATGCAACAAGTTTTTCACACCTGGATTTGGGGATTCTCTGCCATTCCTCCTTGCAGATCCTCTCCAGTTGTGTCACGTTGGATGGTAAACGTTGGTGGACAGCCATTTTTAGGTCTCTCCAGAGATGCTCTATTGGGTTTAAGTCAGGGCTCTGGCTGGGCCATTCAAGAACAGTCACAGAGTTGTTATAAAGCCACTCCTTCGTTATTTCAGCTGTGTGCTTAGGGTCATTGTCTTGTTGGAAGGTAAACCTCATCAGACCAGAGAATCTTATTTCTCACCATCTCAAGAGTCTTTCAGGTGTCTGATGAGACCAAGATAGAACTTTTTGGCCTTAATTCTAAGCGGTATGTGTGGAGACAACCAGGCACTGCTCATCACTTGTCCAATACAGTCCCCACAGTGAAGCATGGCGGTGGCTGCATCAGGCTGTGGGGGTGTTTTTCAGCTGCAGGGACAGGACGACTGGTTGCAATCGAGGGAAAGATGAATGTGGCCAAGTACAGGGATATCCTGGACAAAAACCTTCTCCAGAGTGCTAAGGACCTCGGACTGGGCTGAAGGTTTACCTTCCAACAAGACAATGACCCTAAGCACACAGCTAAAATAACGAAGGAGTGGCTTCACAACAACTCTGTGACTCTTCTTGAATGGCCCAGCCAGAGCCCTGACTTAAACCCAATTGAGCATCTCTGGAGAGACCTAAAAATGGCTGTCCACCAACGTTTACCATCCTACCTGACAGAACTGGAGAGGATCTGCAAGGAGGAATGGCAGAGGATCCCCAAATCCAGGTGTGAAAAACTTGTTGCATCTTTCCCAAGAAGACTCGTGGCTGTATTAGCTGAAAAGGGTGCTTCTACTAAATACTGAGCAAAGGGTCTGAATACTTAGGACCATGTGATATTTCAGTTTTTCTTTTTTAATAAATCTGCAACAATTTCAAAAATTCTTTTCTTTGTCTGTCAATATGGGGTGCTGTGTGTACATTAATGAGGGAAAACATTAATTTAAATGATTTTAGCAAATGGCTGCAATATAACAAAGAGTGAAAAATTGAAGGGGGTCTGAATACTTTCCGTACCCACTGTATTGTTGCTATGAAACAGCCATGTTCCTGGTGAACAGATTTTTTTGTTGAGATTTGGTACACTTATTCAAGGAAATCTGGAAATCTCCTATTTAAAAAGTTTTGTTAAACTTTCAGAATAATCTGTTTAAAGCAGAGAAACATTGTATGTGACATAATTACTGATTAATTTACTGTTTTAAATAATTCTTTGAGAGAGGTCATTTTAATTTGCATGTTTGCTTTTTTAACAATTCTTGGAGGGTGTTCTGGGAGCACTTTTTAGCCAGAGGCTCATTCCACCATGGTGTGCTAAGAAGTGCGTCTGCTGGTCTTTTCTGCCCACTGCTATCAGGAAATTCAATGCTTCCACCCAATGTACTCCATAAGTTTATTTATTGATTTATTTATCTATCAAATGATTAACCGATTGCCTATATTATCTGTCCTGTGAGTCTTTGGTCTTGCATATAGCAGCAAAAACATAAAAAACATTTGTCTTTTCCCATGAGATTAATAAATCTTATCTAATGTAATAGTGGTTCCTAGAAGCAAAATGTATCCCTAATACACAAGTTACTGAAATGCCAGTAAAATTATGCAAACAGATGTTCAGCAGATTTTGTGAACCTCTAAAATACCTATTTACTTATTTTGCTAATTGAAGCTAAACTAGGTACGTTAAATTATATTTGTAACTGTTAAACAATATACAGTAAGCATGGAAAACAAAAGGTCGTTTAACTTAACATCTAGAAGTAAATTGAAGAGAATAGGTCCCCGTGCCCAATGTACAGATCTGTAGGGCATTGTGCGTACAATGAATAAATATATACACAATATTTACCTTACACTAAAAACAACCTCATGGTTGCATTGTAATGATTCCATACTTCATTTACACTGTAATTTACCAGCAAAGCACCACAGTGACCTTGAATGTTAGATTTCAATACACAGGTCTGAAACTTAAAAGTAAGTCTTATGAGAAGGACCTTAGTGTTACGGTGGACATATCACTATAGTACATCAAGACCATGTATAGAAGTGATTGAGAAGACTAATAGGAATTTAGATTATGTATTATGATGAGTTCAGTGCAAGTCAAGGGAGGTTATACTTAAGTTATACGGTTTGATGCACTAGTGAGGCATCATCTGGAGTAGTGTATACAATTCTGGTCACCAAATCACAAGAAATAAGTAGTGACACTACAAACATTCCAGAAGGGAGTAACTAGGCTGAGTCCAGGACGGGAAGGTATGAGCTATAATGAGAAATCAAAGGAGTGAACCTTTTCAATTTAAGCAAACAAAGTTCAAGAAATTACATGATTGTAGTATTTAACGTTATGAATAGGAATTATCACAGTGAGTCTCTATAAATTAAATTCTTCAAAAAGAACATAGAGACATGGTTGGAAACTTGTTAGGCACAGATTTTGCACAAATTTGGGAATGATTTTCTTTACACAAAGAATGATAGACACATAGAATAAATTACCAAGTAGTGTGGTGAAGAGAAGTGTTTTAGAAACGTTCGTATTTGGAAGTAATGTTATGTTTGAGAACCCAGGCAAATAGGATATATGAGCTTGTTTGGATGAATATCTTGTTTTCGTCACAGTTGTTCCAGTGTTGTATTATTCACAACCAACAACTAACAATAGTACATGAATAGATGCAATCTTTACATAACCACCACCACAAGACTATTTAAGCTTGTTATTCTAAAATGCTATTAAAAATATTTTATGTACTCTACTATTGCATTTAATTATATTCTATTATCACTGTCCTTTTTATGACTCAAACAACAAAATGTAATATCTTTCTGATAGGGTAAATAAATAAAGTCCCAAATTTCAAATGGTCAGCCAGGTCCCTGAATGCACACAGATATTATGCCAGGTGTACATTTTCTAAATTATTCTACTTAAGGGTCTTTCTTTGTCCTAATGCACAACAGTGTCACATTAAATTTATTATTAAATAAAACTTTTCTATGATATTTCAGTTTACTGTAGGATTTGTTATTCAGCAAAATCAAAATTGGTTAAAGGTCTAAATGTTTGCAAGCCAAGTTACATATTCTCTGAAGCACTGTAAAATATGAGCATGTGAAGCACAAAGAATTTAAAAGAGTCAGAACACTGGCCACACTGTAAGGTTAGTTTACTTGTTAAAACCTAGCCTCTGGCTCCTCCTATTATTGAAAACCAGAACTATACAAACTTAATTTTTTTTGTTATGTTTTTACCATTTGATGGTGAAGATGAGCTTATTTGAGACTGAACAAGGTTTGGACTTGTTAGTTTTCTTGATTGTTTGTGTGCATTTAAACTGAAATAACAGTTCTGCATGGGAAGCACCGTATTTTAACATTTTTGCTTACGTGTTTGAAATCCCTGCCAAAAATATTTACCCAAAAGCTTTGATTTTTTTTTTTTCCTTTTAAGTCAAAAAACATATTTCATTTTGGATCTGTTTTCATTACAAATTCTAATAAAACTGGTTAAAATTTGAAGAAGAATTGAAAACAGTATGTAATATTTAGTAAATTTAATTGAATATTGAATGTCATTGGGTCTTGCGATGGACTAGCACTCACTCCAGGGTTTGTCCTGCCTTCTGTTCTGTGCTGCACCTAAGTCATATCAAAGGTAATAACCAACTCGGATACTCTAAAGTGGCCCTGTGAGTGTGTACAGTGATGTGCTGGCAACTCAGGGTCCAGTGATTCCAGGATGAGTGCTGCCACCAAGACCTTGAACTGGACAAAAGCTGCATGAATTGTTAAAAAATTAACAACAGAACACAAATGTACTTTTTTGTTTTGCTAGGAGGTAATTAAGACTCACAGCATTCTCATATGTAAAATTGGTATTAACTTTGCTATAGATGAAAAAACACGATATTATGCTTCATATTTTTTGTTTTACCATGTTACATAGTTATTTTTTACTATAACAAAAGACACTATATTATTTATTTATTCTCAGATTCTGGCCAGATGATTAATACTGAAGGCACCACATTGTCAGATCAACTGATTGCAATAAGTCAGTCAAGTCAAAATCAGAATGAAAATGAAGCTAACATTGAATCATTGCTGTCACACAGTATAAGTGAAAGTGGGACAATTTCCAATGCACTATCTACTTCTCAAAACATGGAGAAGATAGATGATCTACTTGTAAGTCTGCAAGATCAGAGCAACAATATGAGTAACTCCTTCTAATTTTACTAATATCTGAGGTGAGCATTAATTCTTTTTGCATTTGGCTTTGAAATGTACAGACGCTTTTGTTTTTACATTGTGTATTTCTTTGTTTTTAATGGTCATATGACCAAAATTTTAATCGTGTCTCTCATACTTAGAGAAAATTGTTTACAATAACTTGATTTCATCTCATTCTAGTATTTTTAACTAGAGTTAAACTTAACTTTTTTTTAATAGTATTGAAAGTGTTTTTCAAAAACTGCCATTCATTTAAGCTCAAAAGATAAAGCACAGCTACAATATGAACACAGTATTAATTTCAGACTAGTTTTTACTTGTTGTCTTAGCAGTTATATAACAAAAGCAGATGCATAAGTGCTTTATGCAGAAATACATACCTTTTTGTTTATGAGAAATAATGGTATACAAAATATAATTAGCACACAAAAGAATAACTTTAAAAATCAAATTTGTATATGAAAGGAGATGCTCTGTCTAACTTAACCACTATGTTGCTTTTTGCTGCATCTCTATTGTGTTCATTACAGTATGCATTTAGACCGTATGTAGTGAATGACCATCTTATATCTTTTTTTATTTTTTAAAGAACAACCATGTCAAGACAGTTGAAGCCATCATTTGTCAACTCTGCATTTAAGTCAAGTGACTGGTTGCCCCCACAAATCAGATAGGGTCAGGAGCATAGCAATACAGGAGGACCTCAGGAATAGAACTGGCCCTTCTCTAGATCGAGAGGAGCCATTTGAGGTGGTTTGAGCTTGTAGTTAGGATGACCATTGAGTGTCTTTTACAAAGGAAGTATCAGGTATGGCCAACTGGAAAAAGACCTAAGGTACGCCCAGAACATACTTGGAACAATTGCATATTTTGACTGGCCCAAGAGTATCTGCAGAAAGCCCAACATTTTAATGAGGAGAGCTGAGATATGTTGCTAAGGATAAGGTGGCCTGGTTTGTCCAGCTTTCTTTTAACCACAGCAGCCCTTACCAGGGTAAGTGAACTGAAACTGCAGTGAAGTGATATAAAGAAAAAAAAAATACTTTATTATAAAGTCTAGGTAAAGTATCTTAAGTGCCTGGGTTACATTGCTTTATAAATATTCTGTAATCATGATACAGAATTACTGTTCTGATACTTTCATTTTAAATATGACAAAATGATTTTAACAAACAGGTTAATATTAGAGTAGGGTACATTTTGATGATTTAAAGATTTTATAGCTTATTTCATTTGGGTTCAATGATCTGCTTCACTGCACTTCTGCTAGGCACAGTACTTCATTCTGTTTTGAGTTTCCAGTATTGATAGTGCTTCAAAGTGCAAATGCATAGTCCTTTTTTGCTTTGATTGTGTTTCTTAAAAATAGTTACTACTAAAACTTTTTTTTTGAAGGGTATTATTTGAAAGTGTTATTTGTTTAGCTGTGTTATTAATTAATACACAACCTTCACAAGATTTTTGCACATAGCATTCTGTAAGACACAGTTCCAGCTGATCCACTGGTGTTACTTTTTTGTTTTTAAAAGAGCAGTAGCTGTGAGATTGATACTTTTGATTTGAAATTTTTACATTTCTGCAAAATACTTCTACATGTCTGAGGTAGCCAGTGCAATTTCCTATGCTGTGGTGTGCTGGGCAAGTTATATCACTTCAAGAGAGGCTGAAAGAATTAACAGGCTAATTAAAAGGACAGGCTCAGTTATAGGACACACTCTGGATCTAGCAGCGAAGGTGAGGATTAAAACAAAACTGAGCACCTTTATAAACAATGGTGCACATCCATTTCTCTGACACACGAACACTGAGTACTTCCAGCCTACAAATTATTCAGCAGAAGTTTGTCAAGAAAAGCTCCTGGGGCTCCTTTATATCAACAGCGATATGCCTACATAATGCCTCACTGTGACTGCCAAGTCATAAGTTTTGTTTTCTTTCTTTTTAAATTTTTCTTCAATTTTAGTCATTCTGTTGTGTACAGACCATTTTGTGTGTGTATATATTTATCTATTTATGAGGACGAATAAAGTTCTGTCTTTATGCCTATCTGGCTAAAATCCAAAATATGTATTATTTTTTGTAATGCCATGTGTTTTGTGTAGCTGTTCATTTATTTTTAATGAGTTTTATTTTAGTTTTTTTCTGTTCATTCTGTAGGATTTGGGCTTGAAGTACATTTAACATCTGAACTCTGGCATGAAGTGGCAATTGGAATGTATTTGCAGAGATGATACTTTGAAGGAATACTGTACATTGGAGCACATATGTGGCGTGTTGTTCTCAATTTCGTCTTCTATTTCTGTTTTTGTGTTTATTTATGAGGTACCAAGGAGAGTGCCTAACCCAAACTGGAGAAAGTTTAGCTAATATGTCATATAGTATAAAAATCAGATATACTTTACTGTTGTTTCCATTTCATTTCAGTACTTAAGATATGTTGTTAAATGTTCGTTAAATTGCTTTTTTTGTCAGTATTGACACTTTTACTAAAACATTTTCCAAGAGCTGAACAGTGTATGTTTTGTTTGAAGATGATTTTACTGTAGAGTGAGACTTCTCTAGGTTCTAAACGAGTCTAGTACCTGCACTGTTCTTTGTGTGCGGTGAAATGTTTGTAAAGCTTGTCTGTGTTAATTGTATTGTTTGTTAAAAACTATAATACAGGAACATTTTTTGTAACATACTTTTGACATTATATTGTCAGCACTTTATAAAGCTTTTCTTTGTGACCAGTTACACAATATCTTCATGCAAACGTTTCCATAATTATGTTACTCAAAGTTTTGCTTAGATTTTTGGATTTTTATGTCTCTTTAACAATATGTGAATTGTATACTGTAAATATTTATACTATTTTCTTAATCATGCATGCATGTTTGAGCCTTGCCAGACCTTTTATATTCTCTGGTTTCAAACTGAACTCACCTGATATTGAATATTCCAGCATTGTAAGCTTTTTTTCCATATAAAAGAATGAAGGGAGCCATTTGCAGTGAGTAATCAAAGCAATTATAATATTTTCTAAATGTCACATAGTGTCCCAGTATGTTTTCTTCTATATAGTTAAATAAAAACTTTTATATATTCTGAAATTATATTAATTTCCTGGCGGACATGTAATTCATGTCAGCATTATACTAAAATAGAATACATTGCCTTTTTTTTCCCACCAACTTCCAAATCCATCCTGATTTTTTTATTTTTTTGTACTGTGTAGTTTATTAAACAATATAGACAACAGACGCAATGTAGTATTTTAACCTTTCAAACCCTAAATGCGGCCATCATTTTGTACTGTTCAGAGAAAAATTGTTGTTTTAACTGCATCTATAGCATCTTTTAATTTGTTAATTTTTGCTGACATTTTTGGTGTTTATTGTCTTTTTTTTTTAATTTACAGTGTCATCTCATCCAGGCATATTTCTTAGAATATTTTCCTCTTCTGTAGTTGTAGTGTTGTAACCATAGTTCTACACACAAGTCCTTATTAGGCAGCTACAATAAATGTAAAGTTGATGAATGTTATTTTTAACAGACTGGGTACAACTCTTTTTAGCGGTCTTTTTTAAATGATTATAGTCTGCTTTTTAAAGGTGTTTGTTTTTTTTTTTGTTTTTTTTTTTTTTTTTTTATTTCATGCATGCAGTACTCTGCAGCACTTTTTGCCATTCCTCAATTCTATCCAGGAAAGGATTGGGCATGTACACTATTTAGTAAGTGTTGTTGAATTTTTTATAATATAAAATGCTTTTTAACTTTTATATAAGTAGTATATACATTTTAAATAAAGTAGTTGATGTAGGCCTCAGTCTGACTTTTACCATTGTTAAGTATAATTTTTGAGAACTATTTTGTGCTTACCTTGTTCCCTCCCATGATATATGTACAGCACTTTTGTATTTTCTTTGAAAAGGGACCTACATGTATGTGAATACTTTTAGATGCACATTACTGACAAGCTTAGTTTTAGGTATATGTCACCATTTTCTGCCTACCGCTTTTGTATATAAGTAAGAGAAATACTTATTTCATATTTATAAATAAAATATAATTTTACATTTCAAATATAAAATGCTTTTTTTGTTCTTTCCATTACAATATTTTTATCCTAATGTCTATCGTAAAATATTCATTTTCTAATCAAACTGTGTTTATTTGCATGTATTACCTTTATTTGTTTACTACATTTTATAGTACACATTAGCTTCCATTAATTTAGTTTATGGTTGTGAGTCCTATTTAAATGTAGTCTATCTTAATGTCATTTGAGTATGATACCTTGAAGAGGTTTATCACAAACATTAGCCTAAATATAGGATTTTTTTTTTTTTTGTTTTGTTAGTGTATCTCATAAAAGTTTCTAAATACTTCTCTATTGCCAAAATGTTAACTCCTGCAAAAACACATTCATTAAATACATTATTTTTAATGTTGGATATGTGTGCTGAATAGATCATTCTGTTTGGGGCCAACTAATATGGCGAAAAAGGGGAACAATGTGTGTATGACCGTGTGACCTTTCAGTTTGAGGAGGGTTTTAATATGTTTGTAATATAATGTAAGTCCAAAGATAGACTTTTTATTTTTATAAGGCAATTTTTTGGCCAATTCTTGTGAATCAGTAGGAACATTTCCTTATTTTCACAGAACTCTCTTTGTATGATTATTATACCTTGTTTTACTTAGTAACATAGTTAAATAATATTCCTTGTTCCAATAACATTATGAGACTTTCTAAAACACTACATCTGTGTAGTGCTTTTAAAATCTGAAAAAGAATAAAAACGTAAACAAGCAAGTGCTAACTTGATTTTTTTTTTTCCTTTGAAAGGACCATGTTAAGCCCAGTAATGGAAATCTCTTAAGCAGATACTTGAAACATGTTTTACTTTTTTTTTTAAACTTACTTTAATTTTTGTTGTCAAAGACCTAACAAAGACAACCAGTTTGTTATAAAAAATTGGCTAGAAGTGAAATTGATGCATATTAAGTAATAAAAATTATCTGTGACTGACTTGTGATTTCCCAAAACGTCACTGTTGCATTTTTACTTCTTATGTTTGTTTCATTTTTGTACAAGCTGTGTCTGAGTATTTAAAATATGTTATATAAAGGGCTATCATTAAAACATGGTAATATTTACTTGTTAATTTTAAAGTAAGAATGTCACATACCTTTCTACTGTATTATCTTTCCCTGTCATCTAATTTTTGATTGTTCCTTTTTGCATTTTCTCAGTTGATGTGAAGTAACTGGTGAACTTCATTACCCTGTTGAATAGTACATGTGTCCTGGTACAGTTTAGTGTCAGTGAATGAATATATCACTCAGATATGGGTGGCTTTGGGAAATACGGTTTGCATACATGTTTTAGTGACAATGTGAACAACTTTTTAATTATTAAATGAGAATTGTATTTTGCTTTTGTTTGGGCGTTTGTATACTCATACAGTTATATTTCTGTAAACTTGCTGCTATCTATATCAATAAATTAGATCTAAACTTTTATTTTTATGTTTGGAGTGCCACATTCTTGAGTCTTCTTAATCTAGAGCTATCAAAGCATATGGGGATGCAGCTGTGTGTCTTAGCATAACAGGTAGGTACAAGAAGGACTTTTTTGTTACTTACACAAATTCAGCATGTCTCATTGAGATGACCTTCTGTTACTGTGTCCAACAAGTATTTGTTAACTTTATAATTTAAACTAATTTAAAGCAGCACACTTGTTGAAAGAGAGTAAAAATGTTTAAATCAGTGTTAATGTATTCTTTTAACTGATCTACAAGTATGGCTTTGAGCCACGAAAAAACATTGGTACCTTATAGAAATGTATTTATACTATGGATTAGTCACAGTATTAACTTTCTTCATATGATGATTTTTCTTTTTTTTAAGGCTTCACTTTTACAGTTTCATGAAGATTTCAGGAGTGTGGCTACTAGAAACTCTCACACTAAAGTGAATACATGTGCTACTGCAGTGTGCACAATATATCATGATATAACAGCAGTGCGTGATACAAAATACTTTTGTATACATATAGTATATTTATATTGTGAATACCATCTCAGAGTGTCTTAAGTTTTTATAAACAAGACGTGGCAGTGCTAGAGAAAATCAGAAAAATGACTAGGCTGATTCCATGTCTAAGAGGTATGAGCTATAAGGAGAGACTGAATGAGTTCAACCTTTTTGGTTTAAACAAACAGAAAAAAAATATTTTAAAACCTGAATTGAATTAATACAGACATTCAATCCATCCATCCATCCATCCATTATCCAACCCGCTATATCCTAACTACAGGTTCACAGAGGTCTGCTGGAACCAATCCCAGCCAACACAGGGCGAAAGGCAGGAAACAAAGCCCGGGCAGGGAGAACATACAAACTCCACACAGGGAGGACCCGGGAAGCGATCCCGGGCCTCATAACTGCGAGGTAGCAGCGCTACCCACTGCACCACCGTGCCGTCCGACATTAAATCCCAGACATTAAAATAAAGTCTTCAACAAGAACACTGTGGTGTACAGATGGAAACGTTTTAACATTAAATTTCACACAAATATTAGAAAGTTTTTCAGGTAGAAAAACTTGTGGGTAGATGTGTGAAATATTTTACCAAGTGGTGTGATAGATAGTAGTACTTGGTGGACATTCAAAGCACAGCTTGATATTATTTTTGAGAAATTAGGCAAATAGATTTGATAGGTCATCAAAACTATTCTAATATCCTAAGAGCATGTTTCTCAGCATCACTTCATGTATGAGGAGAGGGAACTAAACCAACATGTGTGTTTTTAAATACCGATTCCCTGACCATTACATCAAATTTTCTGATCCATACAAGATAATACAGAGAGCTGAACCGCATACTAGCTTCTACTTTCCCACAGGAGATGTTGATTCCAAGTGAATTCCAGGATGATTCAGGATTCCCAAGTATATAGACAAGACCATTACAATGTCACCCCTGGTCTGATATAGTATTTCACTTACTCAAGCCCTTTAGCTGTCTCCGCCACCCAGACCCATCAGATCGGGCAATGTGCACCGAGAGGAATTGACATCGAGAAAAAGCATATTGGCATAGGAATGAAGAGAGTCCTTACAATGAATAAGTGAATGCTTACACGGTTGAAGATCAAGAAACCACCCGGTGACCTGAGGATTTGACTCTTTGTGTAGGACCATCCACTGTAAGGGTGCATGATCCGTCACAAGAGTGAACTCCCAACCCAAGAGGTAGTACCTCAACTGCGTAATTGCCCATTTAATTGCAAGTGCCTCCCATTCCACTGCCGCATACCTGGTCTCCCGATCCAACAGTTTCCGGCTTAGGTACATGTTCAACACCATTGATGTTTTGGCTCAACACGGCACCAAGACCTTTGTCTGAAGCTTCAGTTTAGAGAATGATACGAAGAGAAAAATCGGGAGCTTTCAAAATTGGTGCAGACATAAGGGCCTGTTTTAAGTCACTAAATGCAGCCTCCGTCATATCATCTCGTACCACATTGTTAGGAGCCCTCTTCTTTGTTAAATCAGTCAAGGGCGCCGCTGTCTCTGAAAACCGGGGTACAAACCAGCGGTAGTACCCAGCTAGTCCGACAAAGGCTTGAACCTGCTGCTTGGTTCGCGGACAGGGCCATTGTATTATGGCTTCTATCTTTGAACACTGTGGTTTTACGGTACCCCAACCCACCAGGTAGCCCAAATATTTAGCTTCTTTCAATCCGAAGAAACATTTCTTTGTGTTAATCCAAAGCCCAGCTTTTCCTAGCGTCCGTAACACCGCAGTGACCTGCCGTATGTGTTCCTTCCATGTGCTGGAATAGATCCAGATAGGCAGCACTGTACGCATTTTGGGAGCGTAGCACTCTATCCACAAGATGCTGGAAAGTTGCAGGTGCCCCGTGTAACCTGAATGGAAGGACACGATACTGCCAGTGTCCGCTAGGGGTACTAAACGCAGTGACCTTCGCGGAGTCTGTTAAAGGAATCTGCCAGTACCCCTTCATCATGTCAAGTGTTGTCAAGAATTTTGCCTGTCCGAGCACCTCTCGAGGAGGTTGTCCACTCGAGGCATCAGAAAAGCATCGAATTGGGAAACTTGATTAAGCTGAGGGAGGTCATTGCAAAACCTCCTACTTCCATCAGGCTTACTAACCAAGACAATTGGACTGGACAAGGGACTGTAACTTTCCTCTATCACACCTAGTGCTAGCATGCGCTTGATTTCAACTTCCACCTCAACTTTCTTTGCTTCAGGAAGTCAATAGGGGTGATCTTAAACAACAGCCCCGTGTCTGTCACAATATCGTGTCCACTCAGAGAAGTCCTTCCGGGTTTCTCACTCACAATCTCTGGGACGGACAGGAGAGCTATTTCCAGCTCCCGTCCATGTCCGTCCACAGCTTCAGCAAGTTCACATGATAAAACCTCTCACTCAGTCGACGACTCGGCTGTTTCTCCAAATAATCGACAAGCCCTTTTCTCTCCTTAATTTCATAAGGTCCTTGCCAGTGGGCAAGTAACTTTGAATGAGTGGTTGGGACCAAGGCCATGACACAATCCCCCGGTTGGTGCCACTGTCATAATAGTGGTGCTGTGCTGCTTGTGCTTCCTACATGTGACTTTTTAGGATTGGTTGAATTTTCCCACTGCGGTGGGTTGGCACCCTGCCCGGGATTGGTTCCTGCCTTGTGCCCTGTGTTGGCTGGGATTGGCTCCAGCAGACCCCTGTGACCCTGTGTTCGGATTCAGCGGGTTGGATAATGGATGGATGGATGAATTTTCCCAAACCTATCGCATAATTCTGCAATATATTCTAATATATTGGTAGAGGGAAGAGCCTCTCCTTCCCATTGTTCTTTTAAAATATCCAATATTCCCCTGGGTTGTCATCCGTATAATAATTCAAATGGTGAGAGTCCCGTGGAGGCTTGTGGGACTTCCCTGCATGCAAAGAGAGCGAGGGGTAGGAGCTGATCCTAGTTTCTCCCGTCCCCACTGACCACCTTGCACAGCATTTGTTTCAGAGTCTGATTAAACCTTTCAATGAGACCGTCGGTTTGAGGATGATACACCGCTGTGTTTAAGTGCTTTATTTTAAGTAACTTGGCAGTCTCACTGAACGTCTCCGAGGTGAAAGGCATCCCTTGAACCGTAAGGATTTCTTTAGGGATGATGACACGTGCAAGGATCCCCACAAGTTCTCATGCGATTGCCTTAGATGTGGCTGAGCACAAAGGACCAGCCTCCAGATACAGTGTAGCACAATCCGCAAGGACTAATATGTATTTGTGTCCTTGGGCTGAGGGTTCCAGGAGTCCTACAATATCGACCCCATTGCGGTCAAACAGGACATCAACCAGGGGAAGGGGAACTTGGGGAGCATGGCCTTCCTAGGAATTTTCAGTAATTGACACTCTGGACAAGAGACATAAAAACGGCGAACCTCCTCATTAATTTCTGGCCAAAAAAATCGTAGCTTAATTTGCTCTGTCTTTTCGGTGCCCAAATGGCCTCCTAGGAGGTGAGCGTGCGCTAACTCACAGACCTGCTGCCGGTAGGTTCATGGGATTAGCAACAGTTTTCTCATCTCGCCCCCCCATGTTCCGCTACTCAATATAATAAGTCATTTTCAATCACAAAGTGAGGATCTTGTGGCATGGGTTGAGTGTGTTGGCCATTGACAAGCAAAACTGCATTTTTCACAAATTTTGGGGAGTCGTCATTCCACTGCTCCCGCTTGAAATAAGCCGGCGTTTCTCTAAATTGAAACTGTACTTCGGAGAGAGGGTCCAATCTGACCTCAAGGCGTGGATCATCCTCCCGGCTCGTCAAGGCACGTGTTGATGATGTATCTGCCTGCAACAGTCCAGAATTCTCCCTGCCCCCGTCTTGGGTTTCCGTATCTCTCTCCACCGGCTGATTACATGGCCTGGAGACAGCTTGATTCGGGTCATCCCTGTCTATAACTAGGCCTAAGCTTCGTTCGGGAGTAATCAAAAGCATACTGCATTTATTTTCAGATCAGTCCCACCCCAGAATCACGGTAAAAAGTGGTGAAGGGAGGACCGCCACGGAGAATTTTTTCAGCGATCCTCCCTGACAGATGTAACAGGGTGTAGGGGGGTTTTGTATTTTTGGACTTCTCCATGTATACATTTAATACTGGTCTTTCCCTTTATCCACTGTCACGGTAAAACATATCGGCAATCAACAAAGCAAATGTTGCTGCCGGAGTCAAAGAGTGCCCCGACTTTAAATCCATTAATGACTACGTTTCCTGTGTTGGATAGCGTCAGGGGGTTGGTAAGTGCACATAAACCGTCCCTCCCCCTCCACCTGCATTCCATCTCATCCCTGGGCTGGTTGTGCATCCGGTGGCCCAGGAACTTCAAAACAGGCTCTGGATCATGTGAAAGGGACCGTTTTTGTGGGAGAAAATCCCCACGGAGTCCACTAGAGGGCCATTCTGCTCTCCCAGATTGTGAGGCTGGCTTTGTTCTCTCGATGATCTCCTCCATGCTGTGAAATTCTCCCCAGACCGGCTGGGCGAGATTGATGGGGAGGCTCTTTATTAACAGGAAGCAGGCTATTTGCTGCACTATTTGGAAGAGCTCAGCTCAAATGGCCTTAGCCATTGTGCCACTTGTTCCCATAGAGCCTCCATCTGTTCTCGAGGTGTTTTCCTTGGGTTAAATTCCCAATTTTTTAGGTTCCTCAACTGCTGGTCTGGGGAAAGCCCATATTTATCTGGGGTCTTAACCCCAATGGGCGGCTCACATAATGAGCCCCTTTCGTTTCTTCCCCAGGAACTAGCCGACATCTGAAAGTCTCCTCCATACTCTCCCTGTTGGTTATATTTTAGCCTAAGTTCATATATAGGGAGCGAAGCCTGTTCTGAGTTACACCTGACCCCAAGACTAGCTTCCCACCCAGAAACTCTGCCGCGGTACTTTTCCCCTGAATAATTTTAAGGTCCTGTCCCATTTTCTTCTGGGAATACACCATCCTGCCGACTATGCCACTGTCACAAAAAGACACCAGTCAGTCAGAAAGGTTTGGGGCTGCCACCCGTATATTATGATCCTGGCTGCAAATGTTTGAAAATTGTGTTGTTTACAAGACTGATTCCAAAACCGAACTGAATACTTGGAGATAAGATGGCAGTTTTAAGAGCTGGTGGAGGAAATGTCATCTATGCCAGAGCCGGAAGTGACATCATCAGAGGTGCCAAAGCCGGAAGTGGCGTCATCAGAGGTGCCGGGACCTGGCAGGATATCCCGGGAATTGTCTGTAAGGAACTGAGAGAGACAGTCCGCACACTCCGCCACCCCCTGGTCTGATGTAGTATTACACTTACTCAAGCCCTTTAGTGGTCTCCTAATCGTACGTGTGTGACACCATCTATGCAAGTCTTGCTTATTTTTTTTTCCCATACAGACGGCAAAGTTTTGTTGATAGAGAGCTTTATGTCTACTTGTAATGTTTACCCCTAGGTATTTAAACTGATCTGCAATGATAAAAGGGAAGATGTCTAATCTAATATTTTATGCTTGAGAATTCACTGGGAAGAGCACACCTTTATTCAGAATAATTCTGAGACCAGAAATCTTTAGAAATTCTGTTAGTGCTGTTAGGACTACAGGCACAGTATTTTGTGGGTCTGATATATACAGTACCATATAATTTGTATATAGACTTTCTGATCCATCATTTTTGTGAAAAGAAATGAGGATGTAGCATTTTATAAGCAAATGTTGCACAATGTGATTGGGTGTGGAATGGCAACACCAGAATTAATGAGTCAGCTGTTGGCTTAAGTAATCATTCCCTATATTGTTATGTTAAATAGGGTACATACAGTATTTTTGTTTGTATTGCATTGATACATATATCCATAAAATAGTATTTGCATAAGGTTGGGAAAACAAGAAAAAAGTTTAGCAATGCCAGTGATCAGAGCTTTTTCATGTTTGACTTTCTTGTGCATTCCTGCCTGGCATGCCACTGGCAACTACATTGCTGTTCACATGTACAAAAAATAGATGACATACAGGAGGCTTTAATAAGAATGAAACTGAGATGCGTAAGCGGCAGTTCTTCATTTTACAGGTTATCCCACCACCAAGCATTGTGTTAAATTGACCATTAACTGTAAATTAATAATCTAATAATGTTCTTCTTCACTTGCCAATAAAAAGTAAATCTGATATCCAACATGTTGTCATTAATAACAGTGTCCTTGCATGGCAAGTTTTATGTTATATTTTTAATACTGCAGTCTGTTTACTCAAAAATATAAACATGAAACAAGCTGTCTAAGCAGAATTTTCATGTACAGTGGTGTGAAAAACTATTTGCCCCCTTCCTGATTTCTTATTCT
>JANRMT010062806.1:46779126-46793811 GCA_026402145.1 Polypterus bichir lapradei
AGAATAAGAAATCAGGAAGGGGGCAAATAGTTTTTCACACCACTGTATTTTAGCTTCATTCCTTCCATATCCTAAGAAGTTATGTGAGGTTCAGACTTCAAATTGGTTGTGTGTGTCAGTTAGGCTGTATGAGTAATTTATGGACAGCCTATTTAAAACAAGTTCATACATAGCATATGAAGCTACTAGGATATAGCCTTGGGGGAAAAAAGTAATGTTTAGATGATGGATGGGTGGATGAAAAATAATTTTATCCCCATAGAAATACAATTTAGATAAAATTAATTAGGTTCGAGTTACATTCTGAGAAGACCCTGTCATCTCATAGGGAAATGTGTAGCACACTAGTATTTAAAAACACTACAATTCGTAATTTAATAACTCATCAGTTTCTACTTTTACCTGCCAATTTTTGTAGTAGTTTCCACCCCACATGGATACAGTCAGTCACCGTTTACAGTACAGCAATATGTAGTAAATATTATGATCATAATAAAGAACTTGAAGTCATCAACATTGTGCTTCTATAAGACCAATAGCTGCTGACTAATGAAACACTTTATCACTTTAGTGTCTTCGTAATGTCTGGGGGGTGGGGATGTACAGTAACAGGATTTTAGAGTATACTTAATTTTGAACTGACATATGTACAGTAGTTTATATAATAACTGTAAGTTGTAGGTTAGAGTAATTAAGGAGAAAGTTTACAGGTCATGAGCCGAGTGAAGCACATTCATTAGTACAGAAAGATGCGCGTGAACTTGTTCAGCTTTTGTGAATGCAGGCTAATGAAGAGTGGTCTTGCTAATACTTGAATTCTTCTCTTTTGACCTACCTATTACCACCATGTTTCCATCTGAGTCTTCCCACAGTCCAAAACCACTTTATAAGGCTGATTTGTTTCTTCAGACTGGCCGTTACTTTCAGTTGTCTGTCATACCATCCATTGCCAATTCCTGGTGTGCAAAGCCACTGGCATAGACAGGGCCGGATTTAGATGAAAAGAGGCCCTAGGCTATTCCACTTACAGTCATGGCCGAAATTATCGGCACCCCTGAAATTTTCCCAGAAAATGCACCATTTATCCCAGAACGTTATTGCAATTACAAATGTTTTGGTATACACTTGTTTATTTCCTTTATGTGCATTGGAACAACACAAAAAAACAGAGAAAAAAAAGCCAAATTTGACATCATTTCATACAAAACTCAAAAAACCGGGCTGGACAAAATTATTGGCACCCTCAACTTAATATTTGGTTGCACGCCCTTTGGAAAAAGTAACTGAAATCAAGCGCTTCCTATAACCATCAAAAAGCTTGTTACACCTCTCAACTGGAATTTCCGACCACTCTTCTTTTGCAAACTGCTCAAGGTCTCTCAGATTTGAAGGGCGCCTTCTCCCAACAGCAATTCTGAGATCTCTCCATAAGTGTTTGATCGGATTTAGATCCAGACTTATTGCTGGCCATTTCAAAAATTCTCCAGCACTTTGTCTTCAACCATTTCTGGATGCTTTTAGAGATATGTTTAGAGTCATTGTCCTGTTGTAACACCCATGACCTCTGACGCAGACCCAGCTTTCTGATACTGAGCTCTACATTGCGCCCCAATATCTTTTGGTAGTCTTCAGATTTCATGATGCCTTGCACACAGTCAAGGCATCCAGTGCCAGAGGCAGTAAAACATCCCCAACACATCTTAGAACCTCCACCATGTTTGACTGTGGATACTGTGTTCTTTTCTTCGTAGGCCTCATTCCGTTTTCTGTAAACAGTAGAATGATATGCTTTACCAAAAAGCTGTACCTTGGTCTCATCTGTCCACAAGATGTTTGCCCAGAAGCATTTTGGCTTCTTCAAGTACATTTTGGCAAACTCCAGTCTGGCCTTTTTATGTTTCTGTGCCAGCAGTGGGGTCCTCCTAGCTCTCCTGCCATAGCGTTTAATTTCGTTCAGATGTCGACGGATAGTTTGAGCTGACACTGTTGCACCCTGAGTCTGCAGAACAGCTTGAATATGTTTTGAAGTTGATTGGGGCTGTTTATCCACCATTCGGACTATCCTCCGTTGCAGTCTTTTTATCAATTTTTCTCTTCCGTCAACGTCCAGGGAGATTAGCTACAGTGCCATGTGTTGTAAACTTCTTGATTATGTTGCGTACAGTTGACATAAGAACATGAATATCTCTGGAGATGGACTTGTAGCCTTGAGATTGTTGATATTTTTCCACAATTTTTGTTCTCAAGTCCTCAGACAATTCTCTGCTCTTCTTTCTGTTCTCCATGCTTAGTGCGGCACACTCAAACACACAACAGAAAGGTTGAGTCAACTTCTCTCCCTTTTAACTGGCTTCAGGTGTGATTGCTATATTGCCAGCACCTGTTTCTTGCCACAGGTGAGTTCAAATGAGCATCATATGCTTGAAATAAAATGATTCACCCACAATTTTGAAAAGGTGCCAATAATTTTGTCCGGGCCATTTTTGGAGTTCTGTGTGACATGATGTCATATTTGGCTTTTTTTCTCTGTTTTTTTGTGTTGTTCCAATGCACATAAAGGAAATAAACATGTGTATACCAAAACATTTGTAAATGCAACAATTTTCTGGGAGAAATGGTGTATTTTCTGGGAAAATTCCAGGGGTGCCGATAATTTCGGCTATGACACTGTATGAGGCACTTTCACCTCCCATTTTTAAGTTTGTTCAAATTGCTAACAATTTGAATGTAGGCCCCTCTTGATCTTGAGGCCCTAGGCTGAAACCTAGTTAGCCTATAGGAAAATCCGGCCCTGGGCATAGACATTTCTTCCCAGTGAGGTTGAAAAGGAAAAGGAGGGCCTGCAAAATATGAAAGTAAAGGTCTCGGCTGTGGTCTTTGCAATTTTCACTCCACCACACAATGCGACATAGGCTATCACATCCACCATTAGAGTTAATGAAGCTTGAATGGTTTCAGTTTCTTTTGAAATCAGATCCTAAATGAAGATATGAAAACAAAGATTTGATTCTCTGCTTTAATTAACAGCACAGCGTGTGTTGCCTCTTGAGATCTGATGACACTACTAGAAGTAGCCATTGAGCTTGCATGACTTTTACTTTGAATGGAAATCTGAGGGATACTGTCTTCTGGAGAAACGTCAGGAATGTCATTTGTCGTTCTGTAATCCTTGAATTGGTTAACAGAAAAGTCAGGTTGCTGGATGAAGCTTTTATTTTGACGTACTTCTAAAACCCAATTCATTGTATATCCCGTAAATGTATTACAAATTTTCATTCTAGCATCAAAGTCCTTTTGTAGCATTTTCCGTGTATCTTCGTTGCTCTGGAGGGATAAAAGTTTGTCGCTTAACCTTTTAAATTCCATTCTCAGGTCAAAGAACGAGTTCTCGATGATTGATTTTATATATCCACAGTTGAATTCATTTTTTTGTAAATCCTTTACGGTCTTCATCATACTAAATAATTGTGTGTATTTGTAATCCATTTCTGATTGAAGTTTAGTGGTCGCTGAATTGAATGGCTTTCCGTCGTCATGGAGATAGTCCTTTGTGACATCATATTCAAAGCGACTTTCACTCGGGTCATGCCGATGTTCGTTCTGGCTTCCGGATTCAAATGCCATGACGATCCCAAAAGGCACTGTACTTAAAATCCTTCATAATGTATACAGTCTTGCGAAGAGCACTAGCAATTCTCAAATATGTCCAACTCCGATCAAAGACAAAGATTAAAGGTAGGCTACCTGTTGAATCCTTTTCAAGTTGTTGTTGTTTTCTTTCGTCGCAGTCGATCTCAGGCATAGAAAATGCAGGCTTGCTTTCTTTTATAATCCAAGGCAGTTTTCAAACTTTACTTTTAGGTTGTTTTCCAAACTGTAGGCTGGTTTCAATCTTAAGCTGTTTTTAAAACTTTAAGCTGGTTTCAAAACTTCAGGCAGGTTTTAAACTTTGCCTTAAATGTAAAACAGAAAGAACACACACTATAAAAAAAAAATATTTAAAACTCTTAGAAAGATTTTACTACCATTTTTCCATTCATCTCTAGTTTTAAATTTCATGTCCTGTTGGGAGACAGAAAATGATATATTTAAAATAGAAAAATGGTTTGAATCATTTCTGAGGTGGCTAATGTTACGAATCTCATCAAATAAGCAAAGGCACAAATAGTTGAAAAATAGTGAAAAATTAAGTGTAATCTTTGAAAGAAATGTGCCTATTAAAAGTAGAAACTACTGGGTGAACAGATTCAATGGCCAAACTTTAAATACAAATATGAGTAAAGATCATGAATTACATGCAAATAAAGTTAACATTGACTAAATATGTAAAAAATGATAAAATAGTCCAGGATTTGAGTTGGACATGGCTCTATGGAGGTTGCACATTGATTCCAAATACTCTGTATTTATTTTTTTCTTTACCCATATTTCAAAAACATTTATGTTAGGTCATTTGGTGACTAAATTTCTACAGTATTTTGGGAACTGAAGTCATAACTGAAGAAGTGAAATTGAAGCGGGGTAAGGTAGGCATTGGCTAAGCAGCTGTATGTTTTCTTTTAAATAAAGTTATGTCTTTTAATAATTCTTGTGTATCAGGGTTGTATTGGTACAAAAATAAGCCATATGAAGATTCTAATGATCAAAACTCACAATACTAAATTGTCCTTTAATCAATCGTGGACCACCAGAGTTTGTACAGCCATCCTAACCCGACACAAGTTCAAGACAGCACATGTTTATTTCTGTGGGGAAACATTTTTTCTTGCTTCCCCAAGCACAGTATAATGCACCAAAGTACAATTTACAGTCCTTATCTTCTCCTCTTTTTGCCAGTCCTTTCACCTCCATTCCTCCTCACTAACTTTGTCCTTCTTCCTCCCGACTCTGGCCCTTTTATAGGACACCCAGAAGCATTCCATGTGTCCAACAAGCTTCATCCGGGGCTCAGTAAATATCCAGGCACCCCCTGGGGGTGGTCATGAGCTCCAATAAGGTTGAGCTTCCATGCTCCAAACTCATGGTCCCGCTGCAAGCCAGGGGGGCCGATTCAGGTCACGATAGCTTGTCTATTCCAGAAGATTCATTGAAATTGAAAATGGCCTTGCCTTCCGCATTGTCATCTACTCCTCGTGAGCCGGGAGCATTGACTTTAACTGGGCTTCCCACTTCACCTGCGGACCACAAAGACCAAAACAATCTGTCAGAACTGAAGGTAATGATCACCGTAATGGCCACCAACATAAAGGAGCTCAACAAAGATATCTATTATATAAAAAAAAATCCTGGGATGAGACAAGACTTTTTTTGTGAGATTTTTTCAAGTCACGCCCTCCTCTCAACCGTATTCATCCATGCACATGGTACTGTCACCTCTCATTTGTGTGAATGCTTTTGACAGACACAGCTCCTGCTCTCTTAGCTCTTATAAATGTTAATGTTTTCCTCACTTTAAGTTCCCAATTAAAGAAGACATATTATGTCCAAACCTTATTAAAGGATTTCATCACGAAGGGTTATCAACAGAAAAAATGAGTACACGGGCAATCCTAGCACCGAGAAACGATGAAGTCAAACAAATGAACACCAAAAATGTTGATCGGTTACTTGGCAAATTGGTTAAATGCGTATCAATAGACTATGCTGAAACAGTTGGTGGCGATCATGCGGAACATAAAAACATCAACTTACAATATTCTGAAGAATATCTACAACCATTAACACTGTCCGGTCTTCCACTACATGAAATGCTGTAGAAAGAAGGATGTATCCAAGAAAGGTAATGTTGTACACATTGCAGATAACATTAGACAACAAAGGAGATCTTAATATGCCATTCATATTAAAATGTTAACAGTTTCCCGTTTTATTTAATAGAGAGAAAGAAGTGAAAGTCAATCACGGGCAGTTATACATTGCATTCTCACGATGAAAGCCCAAACACAGAAACAAAATTCAATACGATATTGACAAAAATTGAATTCAAAAAATTGTTTTTACTGAAGTTTTACAGTAAAAGTGTAAGTTTTAAAGTATTTGCATCTTAATGTCAAAGCCAAACATAACAAAATTGTATTACGCAACAAATAACTTAAAGGTTGGGTTTATACTTCACGCGACGCATGCTCTAGCGGGTGCTCCTGCTACGCAAGCGTTGTACTATTTATACTTCTGCGTGTACTTTACATAAATCTGGAGGAATCCACCAGATGGCAGTGCGAGATATTATCACGGTGAGAACAGGTTCGGTTTCACTGTGTTGTGAATTGCCTGGAACACCCATTAAATTCCGATGACACCTTACTGCAATATTTCTGAAAAGGATGTTTAATGATTAAATCCATCAGTCCAGGGATTTGTCCATTTCAGCTAGCATTGGGCACTAAGCAGAAACAATCGCTGGACGAGGCATCAGCTCATTGCAGGGTGAATACAAGCACTCGCATACACTAGCGTCATTTTAGTGTAACCAAATCTGCATATCTGCAGAAGGAAACCTGAGCACACTGAGGAAACCCAGCAGGAAAACATCTAAACTACAGGCAGGGAATATCAGCAACGTGACTCCCTGAGAGACAGCAGGGCTAACGCTCCGACACAGTGTCACCCGCATGTGTGTAATTATTAACAGTATGCCTTATTTAAACGAAATTAACGATTTATCTGTAAAATGTAACATACATACTTTAATGCATTTCATCATGAAAGTGATATCAAGTATAAATCTAAGGATTGTAAATGTGCAGAGAGTTGGAATATCATACATTTAATGTGGTCAGTGTAGCGATCTATTGCTGTTTGCCGCTCCTGTCAGGACCGGAGGAAGCCCTAGAAAAAAAAAACATGGTACAAAAGATGTTATGTGAGACTTTTAAAATGTAACGTGTTATTACGATCGGGACTATGCGACTCTTGAATATAAAAGCAACACGAATACATCTGTATGTCGGCATTTTGCTTCACCACATCGAACCATGCATCAAACATCGAAGTGCGCACATCGATCCCATAGGATATGCATAGCGGTAGATGGTAAACAGAAACTTGGATGTCACGTTCCGATTTTTAGCACACTGCACCCGCAACTTTTTGCTGGTACTGCAACTCGCGCACTCGTCGCGTTAATTTCTGAGGACCTGCTCAGAGGACGCGTCAAATGAACGCTGGGAGCACGTGACAGCCATGATGTGTGCGCGTACGCGTTCTGAGCGTGAAGTATAAATGAGCCCTAACACAACATGAAACAATTTACTTTCAAATTATTATGTTTTACAATTTTTAAATATGGTTAATTACTCACTGTAAAATAGTTCTATCATGCATATGTAACAATTCCCATGAAAATAAAAATCTGTTTAAATTGTACATCAGCATCCCCATACATAAGCTGCATAACCACAAAGACCCTAGCACGTAGCACAGGCCAGGGGGTTTGCAAGCGAAGCGAGCAGGGGGCAAAGCCCTCTAGTAAAGAAAGAAATAAATAATATAAGGAAAAGTGATATAAATGATATAAGGTTTTGCAGGTTCTTGGTGAGGTTGTGTGTTTTTTACATGACATTTTGATCACTGGAAAAGACACACAGGAGCACACACTAAACGTAAGATTTATGAGAAGGTTAAAACAGTATTGTCTGCGGGTTAACAAAGAAATGCACATTTTTTCAGAAACAGGTGTGCTACTTGTGACATGATTGACACTGATGGATTGCATACTCAAAAAGAGAAAACCAAAGCAGCGGAATGGGCACAGTGGCGTAGTGTGGGTGTCAGCCGCCTGGGGCGGAGGAAAATTTCGCCGCCCCCTTATTTAGGTATTTCAATTTAAAAGACTAAAATATACAGTAATTCTTTGCCGCCCCCTAAAAGTGCCGCCCGGGGCGGGCCGTCCCTGCCGCCCTCACTACGCTACGCCACTGAATGGGCAACAGTTCCTAGAAATGTAACAGAGCTTAGGGAATACCTAGCACTGTTAAATTACTATAGTAAGTTTCTTCCAAACCTGTCTAGTGAAATTAAGCGAGTGACGGAGCTTTTACAAAAAAAATAATGCATGGGATTGGACAAAAAAAGTGTCAGCCTTTGAGAACACAGAAAATTGCTGTTTTCTGCACCCATATGCCATTCTGACCCAAAGTTACCCATCACAATACCATGTGATGCTTCCCCTTACAGATGAGGAGCAGCCGACATCGTTTTGCAGATGTTCAGGAAAGACCAGTTGGTTACGTATCACGCACTTCATCCAAAGCTGAATTTAACTATTAATAAATTGAAAAGAGGCTTTGAGTATTATTTTTGGGGTGACAAAGTTTCATGAATACCGTTGTGGGCACAAATGTACTTTGTGTACTGTTTACAAGCCATTAGTCAAGGATATGGGGTTCAAAGACTGAAATTTCAACATTAGCAGCAGCTATGTTGCAGAGATGGGCTCTTATTCTAGAGGCTTATCAGTATGAAATCAGGTACAAACCTTCCAGGCAGCATGGTAATACTGACGCATTATCCAGATTGCCAGTCCAGGTAGAAGCACATGAATGTAATAGTAATTTCAGAGTGTCATTCCTGGATGCTGAGCCTGTTTTAGCCATAGATAATTGCTGCTCGGACAAAAATAAATCCAGTTTTGCAAAAGGTAAAATATTACATGCTTCATGATTGACCTAGAAGGGTAACTAAAGAAGATTTAAAGCCATACTGGGTAAGAAACTGAATTTACTGTGAAATGTGGGGATTTAGAGTAATAATACCACCATCTCTCAGAAAGCCTGTATTAAAGGAACTGCATGAATACCACTTAGGAGTGGTGAAAATGAAAGCTTGCAGTTATTTCTGGTGGCCATGCCTGGACAAAGCCATTGAAGCCATGGTTTTGAGTATGATACAAGTAAATAAGAACCTAACGACAACTGCACCAGTTCATCCTTGGAACTATGTAGGCAGGCCATGGGAACATATTCATTCTGATTTTGTTGAAAGTGAAAAGTTCATATTTCCCAAATTGATTTTTTAGTGTCCCGGAGATTGAGTGTATGGCAATTACTACACCAGAGAGAACAGTGGAGGTCATCAGAGGATTTTTTTGTTGCATACGGGTTGCCAAAAGTACTAACAATGGCCCACCTTTTCAGTCATAATTTTTCCAGGTTTTAATGGAGTCAAAACATATTCGCTCATCTCCTTATCATCCATCTTCAAATGGAGCCACAGAGTGTTTAGTACAAAGCCTAAAGAAGGCACTAAAAAAGGCAAAGCAACAGCACTTGGCTTTAAAACACTGCTTACATAACTTTATTTTCATATAGGACTTTATTTTCCCACAGTACTACTGCAAAACATCGGTGAAGCTATTCCTGAAAAGAAAAGTTAGAACTTGAATATTGTTAGTTACACCTAATTTTTTTCAGTTTTTCTGAGTGTAAAACAAGTAAAGGTGGGGTGCAGACAACTTTGAGGTTTTTTTTTAACCACAACAAGCAGTACTGGTAAAGAACTTACAAGAGAGGAGATTGCATTAGTTCAGTTCAGTTTAGATGAGGACAGAAAGGAGTGATACAGAGAAGGACTTAGATGCCAGCCACAAAGCTGTGGTGGCTTTGTCATTTTTTTTTTGGTTTGTGGAAAGTTCAATTATTGTTAATGTCTGTAACAGTTATTAAACTATATAAAATGAGTCCGGTTTGGTTAACACATCGTTCTTTATTTCTGTCCTATGGCTAATGTGCCGTAAACTCAAAACTCCACCCACTGGCACTGATAAGACATCAGTTGCTGATATCGCTACATCTTCCTCCTTTAATTCAAACAAGAAACAATTAAATAGAAAATATAACCCCATAACAAACAACATTTTCTTAAACTATCCAATTCCTGTAGTAGAATCCATTACTTATTTATCCAAAGATCAAGCCTTTTTGGTGACTTCCCTCTCCCACTTGGACAGAGGCAGTGGTGCTGTAAGAATTATGTGTCTGGACTTCTCTAGCACCTTCAACACCATCCAACCTCTGCTCCTTAGAGACAAGCTGACAGAGATGGGAGTAGATTCATACCTGGTGGCATGGATCGTGGACTATCTGACAGACAGACCTCAGTATGTGCATCTCGGGAACTGCAGGTCTGACATTGTGGTCAGCAACACAGGAGCGCTGCAGGGGACTGTACTTTCTGCGGGCCTGTTCAGCCTATATACATCGGACTTACAATACAACTCAGGGTCCTGCCACATGCAAAAGTTCGCTGACGACACTGCTATTGTTGGCTACATCAGGAGTGGGCAGGAGGAGGAGTATAGGAACCTAATCAAGGACTTTGTTAAATGGTACAACTCAAACCACCTTCAACTGAACACCAGCAAAACCAACCAACACCAGCTGCTGGACCCCGTGATTATCAGAGGCGACTGTGTGCAGAGGGTGCAGACCTATAAATACCTAGGAGTGCAGCTGGATGATAAATTGGACTGGACTGCCAATACTGATGCTCTGTGCAAGAAAGGACAGAGCCGACTATACTTCCTTAGAAGGCTGGCGTCCTTCAACATCTGCAATAAGAGGCAGCATAAAGAAGAAGCCTTGAACGAAGTTATCAGGAGTTCTGAAGACTTCCCACACTCAAATGCTGCTGATCTTTAAGCTAACATTGCAAGATAAGGATCAGTGTTACTGTGTGCAATTGTTTAATAATCTAGACAGCTTTTTCAGCCTTCCCATTTGACTGGGGATACTGATGGCTAGACGTTATATGACCAAACTCGTGTTTAAATTCCAGGCTACTAAAATGAGTCCCATTGTGTGACACCACTACCTTCGGAATACCATGTCTGGCAAATATGGACTACTTCATATGATGGTGCTGGCTAATGCCTTGGGCAGGAGCACTGTTTCTAGGTACTTAGAAAAATAACGATTTATGAAAATGAAACCGATCTGTTCCAACCATCTCCCAAGGCTTTGCAAGTTCCTCATGTATCATCATTGGATACTTTGGCTGTTTATAGTGATATTCCAAAAACATACTATACTTACTTATCAACTGATCAATATCAGCATTCATGTTGGGCCAGTAGAGAGCTGTTTTTGCTTGCCTTTTGGATTTTTCAGCACCTAATTGCCCCTCATGTATTTTCACAAACGTTTCACTCCTAATGGAGGTAGGTATTATCATCTTTTCACCTCAAAGAAGCAAACTTTCCACAACTGACAGCTCTGCTTATATAAGATAATATTGTTTGCATGACCCTCTCTTCCAGCCATGCTGCAAGTTCTCAATGACATTTTATAGGACATGGTTCTTAGATGTCTCCATAGCTTTCACTAGCTGTTTTTGAGAAGCTGGCACAGCATCATAGACCATGTCTACATGGAGTGAAGCATCTTTTTCCAATACACTCTGAGTTTCAGCTATTGGAAGTGCATCTGCTATAACCTTACATATTCCAGGAACATACCTGTAGATGAGCTCAAAATCATATCTTTGCAGCCTCATCATGAACTTCTGAATATGTGGGAACATATCATATAATTTTTTTTTCATAATGGTTTATGATCAGTCTCCAAAATCACACCTGACAGTCCATAGATATAATAATGAAATTTCTTGCACCCAAAAGCTAAAACTCTCTATTTGGGCACACTAGCATTCAGTAGGTGTCACTGGACAGGAGGCATATGCCACTGGGTGCCAAATTGCCCCATACTGCTGAAGGAGCACTGCACCTAAGCCATTTTGTGAAGCATCAGTTGGTCTTTCAGGGCAGAAAAATGTTAATAATGTGGTTCCTCAACTAGAATGCTTAACAATTCTTCCCATTCTTTTTCATGTTCATAATTGCACTGGATCTTTGTCTAATGCTGAAGCAGATCTCTCAGATGAGTGGTTTTTACAGACATGTTTGGTACAAATATTCCCAGATAAGGGCCTTGTGCCTGCTGTATACCCTTTTTATCAGTGGGCTTGTCCATTTCTAATATAGCCTGAATTTTGTCTCTGTTTGGATGAACTCCATTAGCTGATAATTTATCTCCAAGAAAAGGTAATTTCTTTCACTCCGAATTTACATTTGTCTCTGTTTAGCTTGAGACCATACTCTTTTAATTCTTTGAAGCACATTCTCCAGTTTGTGATTATGTTCCTGCTCTGATGAACCCCAAAACATAATACCATCAACATAAACAAGTATGCCCTCAAGGCCTTCGACAATATGCTCCATTGCCTTATGAAATATCTTTGGAGCATAGCTCATGCCAAATGAAAGATGTAGAAAAAAGTACCACCCAGACAAAAGTGGGTATTAAATGTGCAGAGCTTGGCACTTGAGTTGTCCAATCTAATTTGCCAAAACCCATGAGAGGCATCCATTTTGGAGAATTTTGACTGTGATTATCTCTTCCCACTTGGGTATTTGATAGTCCATCCATCCATTATCCAACCTGCTATATGCTAACTACAGGCTACAGGGGTCTGCTGGAGCCAATCCCAGCCAACACAGGGTGCAAGGCAGGAAACAAACCCCAAGCAGCGTGCAAGTCGACCGCAGAGCGCACACATACACACCAAGCACACACTAGGGACAATTTAGAATCACCAATCCACCTAACCTGCATGTCTTTGGGAGGAAACCAGAGCACCCGGAGGAAACCCATGCAGGGAGAACATGTAAACTCCATGCAGGGAGGACCCAGGAAGCGAACCCGGGCCTCCTAACTGTGAGGCAGCAGCGCTACCCACTGCGCCACTGTGCCGCCTGTATTTGATAGTGTTCCCTTTTATTACTGTTGTTGAGGTCCCTTGGATCCATACATACACGAATATCATCATTTTTCTTTTTCACAGACATCATCGAGTTTACCCAATCTGTGAATTCTTCAACTTTTTTTTATTACACCTAATGAGACCATCTGGTCCAGCTCTTTCCTTAGGGCATCTCATAAAGCCACTGGAACTCTTCTTGGTGCATAAATTACTGGATGTGCATTATCTTTCAGTTTAAAAGAATATGTGAATAACAAGGCACCAAATCCTCAAAACACATCTGAATACTTCGCAAGTATATTATCCAGCAAAGTCATACTGTGGGGTGCCCTGAGCACTAATGGCATCAATTCGTTGTACTAAGCCTAGCTCTTTGCATTCCTCATCACCCAACAAAGGCACAATCACAAACAACAGTACATACATTTTTTTTAATCAGTACATTCAACTTGCAAGTACCATTGAGTATGAATATTCTGTCCTTTATAGGTTTTTACAGCCACTGACTTAAGTAAAATTTTTAGTTTGTCTTTAAGATATTTCACATCGCTTTGGCTCCAGTGTCCCGTTTAAATGTTATAACAGTTCCATTGACATTGCAAGGTGCCCTCCATATATCCTTATGGAGTGTCCAAACTTCCTTTGCTGTGTTACGGTACAAATCCATGAAATTATGAACCATTCCTATGAAAACTGATTCATCTTCATCCACATCACCTGCACTAAAAGATTTTGATTCTTCTTGTTGAACAGTTTAAAAACACATTCTTCCAAAATTATTTCTACCCTTGCAATCAGCACATCTTTTCCCAATAGCTGGGCATTGCTTAGGAGTTTGAGTGGTGCCACAGCAATTACATGTACATGTATCAATCTTCGCCCCCTCTAAACGTCTTTGCGCCCCATCACAACATTAATGGTTGCAGTCTCTTGGCTAACTGCACTAAGAGTGCCAGATTCATATGTTTCAGAATGCAATGCTGTGAGCTCGCTAGCATGACATATCTTGATTGAACTTTCTAAGGTAAGGTCAGCAGTTATGTCAAAATCAATCTGGTCACATATCACTGAGTCATTTAAATGTTCGAAATTACACATTTGTGCCTTCAGTTTAAGGTCTGTTAAAAAAACAATCAAAGGTCTTGCCTTCCTTCTGAACTCTGGAACGAAAAAGGGGACTTCTAGTATAAATCATTCTTCCGCAGAAAATGGTATTCATCAAACTTTTTTATTACCAGTTCTAGATCATCCCGATTAGCCTTCTCTGTGAAAGTAAATGTATTATATACTTCAATTGCATGCAGGCCCGCTACTGTTAACAAAAATGCTACTTTACGTGCTCCTGGCTGCTCCGTTGCTGTGATAGCAGTGAGCGTACAGCAAAAAGCATTGCTGAACCATCAAGTTGTAGAGCAGGGGGAGGTTTTATATCATCCATACTTATAACCCGAGAAACCCCATTCCTGGTACCATGTAGTTAGTTATTAAACTACACAAAATTACTCTGGTTTGTTTAACACATCTTTATTTTTATTTCCATCCTACTGCTAATGTGCTGTAAACCCAAATTTCCACCCACTGGCACTGATATTACGACAGTTGCCTATATCATCACAATGTCATATTTAATAACAGAAGATAACACCTGTTGTTAATCTGCGTCCTATCTAAATGTGTGCAAAGACACAACAGGACACTAGCAAAATGCAAAACTAGAGAAGAGTCAGTCAGGAAAGGATAAGAAGGGAGCAATTGTCTGTGGCCACCACCTTCAAAACCATTTTTTTTATGGGGGTTATCTTGTTGTTGCCTCTCCAGTGCACCTGTTCTCACTTTCAATTGCACCAAAGCAGGTAAAGCTGAATCACAATCTCTTATGCTTCCTAACTTACAAACTGAGATTCCTGAAGCTTTTTTTGAGCATTACAT
>JANRMT010062806.1:46828102-46840126 GCA_026402145.1 Polypterus bichir lapradei
AAAAAGTTTACTTGAGATTTTTGCAAATTTATTAAAAAAAAAAAAAATTGAGAAAGCACATGTACGTAAGTATTCACAGCCTTTGCCATGAAGCTCAAAATTGAGCTCCGGTGCATCCTGTTTCCCCTGATCATCCTTGAGATGTTTCTGCAGCTTAATTGGAGTCCATCTGTGGTAAATTCAGTTGATTGGACATGATTTGGAAAGGCACACACCTGTCTGTATAAGGTCCCACAGTTGACAGTTCATGTCAGAGCACAAACCAAGCATGAAGTCAAAGGAATTGTCTGTAGACCTCCAAGACAGGATTGTCTCGAGGTACAAATCTGGGGAAGGTTACAGAAAAATTTCCGCTGCTTTGAAGGTCCCAATGACCACAGTGGCCTCCATCATCCGTAAGTGGAAGAAGTTCGAAACCACCAGGACTCTTCCTAGAGCTGGCCGGCCATTTAAACTGAGTGATCGGGGGAGAAGGGTCTTTGTCAGGGAGGTGACCAAGAACCCGATGGTCACTCTGTCAGAGCTCCAGAGGTCCTCTGTGGAGAGAGGAGAACCTTCCAGAAGGACAACCATCTCTGCAGCAATCCACCAATCAGGCCTGTAGGGTAGAGTGGCCAGACGGAAGCCACTCCTTAGTAAAAGGCACATGGCATCCCGTCTGGAGTTTGCCAAAAGGCACCTGAAGGACTCTCAGACCATGAAAAACAAAATTCTCTGGTCTGATGAGACAAAGATTGAACTCTTTGGTGTGAATGCCAGGCATCACGTTTGGAGGAAACCAGGCTCTGCTTATCACCACGCCAATACCATCCCTACAGTGAAGCATGGTGGTGGCAGCATCATGCTGTGGGGATGTTTTTCATCGGCAGGAACTGGGAGACTAGTCAGGATAAAGGGAAAGATGACTGCAGCAATGTACAAAGACATCCTGGATGAAAACCTGCTCCAGAGCGCTCTTGCCCTCAGACTGGGGCAACGGTTCATCTTTCAGCAGGACAACAACCCTAAGCACACAGCCAAGATATCAAAGGAGTGGCTTCAGGGCAACTCTGTGAATGTCCTCGAGTGGCCCAGCCAGAGCCCAGACTTGAATGCGATTGAACATCTCTGGAGAGATCTTAAAATGGCTGTGCACCAACGCTTCCCATCCAACCTGATGGAGCTTAAGAGGTGCTGCAAAGAGGAATGGGCGAAACTGGCCAAGGATAGTTGTGCCAAGCTTGTGGCATCATATTCAAAAAGACTTGAGGCTGTAATTGCTGCAAATGGTGCAACGACAAAGTTTTGAGCAAAGGCTGTGAATACTTATGTACATGTGATTTCTCAGTTTTTTTTTTATTTTTTATAAATTTGCAAAATCCTCAAGTAAACTTTTTTCATGTTGTCATTATGGGGTGTTGTGTGTAGAATTCTAGGGAAAAAATGAATTTAATTCATTTTGGAATAAGGCTGTAACATAACAAAATGTGGAAGAAGTGATGCGCAATGAATACTTTCCGGATGCACTGTATGTGTGTTTTAGAGGGTAGCTGCTGATTACCAGAGTTATCACCGCCACCATATGGGAGATGTTCTCCCTTCAGAGCTGAACACAATCCGATACAGTGTCAACGTTTGACTTTGTAGTGTACCTACCTTCCGCTTGGCCGGAACTACATTTCTTTTTATTTTTTTTATTAATTTTTAAAGTTTGTCCCGTTTCATTGCTACGTGAGTGGAGCCGCGGGGGACAGCTAGTAATAAATAATTGAAAAAACAACATTAAACATATCTATACAAATTCTTGAACAAATAACACCAAATATAATTTTTGTCATTTTATTTAATTAACTCCATGTGTAATGAAAAGTGTGTGAATGTCTTTGGTTTAGATGGAGAGATATTTTTAAGCTAAACTTTTAAGGTTAAGTCTTTGCCTTTTTTTGAAGATTTTTTTCTCCTGGTGTTTACTACCTTTTAGTTTGTTCAGGAACCTCTGTACAATTTTATTCATTAATAGTTAGGTTTAAGAAAAGGCAATTATAGGAGATCTATTGGAAGTTTAATGAAGGCCCAAATAGTAAAAAAAAAAAAACTAAATTATACATTCTATCCATCTATCCTTTTATACAGTCCACTTATTTGCAATATCAGGTACTGAAGTTTGAATCTGGCAGTTCTACAAGGAAGACCATATAAGTTAATTTTAGAGATGAAAATATCCAAATAAAAGATGAAAATATCCAAATAAATATTCCAGCAGTATTTATAATGAGATTTTGTGACTGTGTCCACTGTTGTGTTTAAGATAAGTCTTGACATAATTATGAGGTGAGTGAAATACAGGCCTTAATTCAAACCTCAGGCCTAACTTGCATTGCACTATTCCTCCTGCTATGTACAAGGGATTGATTGAAGTGGGAAGTGCTCTCTATAAAGATGACAGCCACTTATGTACAATATCATACTTAAAGCAATACAACTGTTTGGCTAATATTATTATATTTCAGAAAGATCCATTCTAACACAGTTCTTGGTTTAAAGGCTGGTCCAGACTCAACTATAAGTTTTCACATTCTCCCTGTGCCTATGCCAGTGTTCTGTGGGTTCTTAGGGGTTTAGTGTTGCATAGTTTCATTAGTAACACTAAATCACTCATCTTAAAATAAGTGTGTAAATGAATATGCTTTTCCCTTCTCCAGTGTAGGTCCTTGCTTGTACCAAATGCTATCTAGTAATGTTTGGTGATTTTTGGAATAAATTAGATTTAAACAAAAAGCTGTTTTTTTTGTTTTTTTTTTCCTTTTTTCCTTTTTTCAAGATTGAGACACCAATGATGAATCTCATTCCTGGGGGTGCAGTGGCTCGGCCGTTTGTTACATATCATAATGAGCTGGATATGAATCTGTATATGAGAATTGCTCCTGAGCTATACCACAAGGTACGCCATAGAGATTTCTTTATTGTTAAGATATGGATATGTCAAATAAAAATACCAATTTTTAAAATCTTATTGATAAATCCTGAATAACTGCTTTTCATAATATTGGCTCAGTTATTTGACTTGTGTCTGTATTTTTCCAGATGTTGGTGGTTGGTGGAATTGACCGAGTCTATGAAGTGGGACGACAATTTAGAAATGAGGGGATTGACCTTACCCACAATCCAGAGTTTACCACTTGTGAATTCTACATGGCCTATGCAGATTACAATGATCTTATGGAGATTACAGAGAAGCTCCTTTCCGGTAATCTAATTTGATTGAGCAAGAATTGAATAGTTTTTGTGTGAATAACTTGGTTGTTCGTCCTGCAAATGTGGAATGGCACGATGTTGCAATTATTAGTACGGCTGCCTTACATTTTTAGTTCCAGTTACTCTAGTTTCCACTTGATATTCCAAACACTTGCATTTAAAAATCAATTGACTACCCTTAATTGGCCCAGTGCGGGGCACGTATGGGTGGTGTGCAAGTGGGCCCTGTGATGTACTGGTTCCTTACCCAGTGTTTGCTTCTATCTTGCTTCCAGGATATGCACCAGCTGTTCACAATTTTTTAACTGAATTAAGATGGTTAGAAAATGGATTGATGGAATCTTGTTCTTCTTTATTATTTTATATAATTTCTTTTAAATTGATTACACCCACGAATAGGTTTTTTAGATACAATACATATTTACTAGGGTACCTGCGTATATTATAGTTCAAGAATTGAACGGTTAATTGACTTGAGAGTAGGGAATGAACATGCAGTCTTGCACTTTGCCAGCTACCTCCTTAATGTGAGATGGTATTCCCTGTTAACTTTATTTTAGTTTCTAAAACCCACTCCTGCATTTTTTTTCTCATTCTCAAAAGATACATGCTGTAGTGTAAAAAGAAATATTTTATCTCTTTGCTGTATAGGAATGGTCAAGCACATTACAGGTGGATATAAACTGAAATATCATCCAGATGGACCTGAAGGAGAATGCTTTGAAATTGACTTCACCCCCCCTTTTAGAAGAGTGAGCATGGTGTATGACCTTGAAAAAGAACTGGGAGTCAAATTCCCTCCAACAGAAACTTTTGACAGTGATGGTAAGCTATTTTTGATAGTGGCTCTTAAATACACGGGGATCTGACTTCACATTTTGTAAATCATTTGTTTCATAGTAGTGTTTATTATTCCTTTCCTTAGCCTGCATTGATGAAAATTTCATTCTGTTAATTTATGCAACATGAAATAATGTATGTTGCAAATGATGATGCACTTATTCATGTATCCTGTTATTCAGAGACTTACATTTTTAATTGTATTAGATTAGTAATGAGAACTTCCATATAAATGACTATAAGCTCATCTAATTAATTTGAACAACACTTACACAATATATTAATAGATTAGCATACTTTCTGAAGTTTGGGTTTAGGTGTTATTAAAATAGTCTTGTTTTTTGTCAGCTGATGAAAAAATAACTTTACTAAATGAGAAATCATTTTTGTTAAAGTTGTTTATCCCTGCAACACGCAATATTTTCAAGTCATACTTTCAATTTTTATTGGGAACTGGAGCAATGAAAACAGTGGCGTTACCAGCCACACACAAAATGAATGCAAATAGCAAAAAAAAAAAAAACTGCACGCACGGATAAGGAGCATCTCACAGAGGCTCTGTACTTTTCCAAGGTTCCAAATAATTCTAGTCCTAGAATTGGAACCCTAGTAGTCAGTCATTCATTCACTCTAGTCTCAGCTATGCACCCCCTAAGATTGTAGGGCAGCCTTGCTGCTGCTGTGACGGCCAAGATAGATAAATCTTAGTTGATTTTGCGCAGCTGATAGTGAGCCGAATGTGTCTTGCTTCTGCTTCGATCTAGTTAACCCAAGTGTTTTTGGGCGCTATACATTTGATTTACTAATCCAATGGTCAGTGTCTTTTTAGCAAGGGCTTGGGGATTCGTTATGGATCCATTCTCACCACATACCCATACCATCTCAGCCATGATTGTCTGATGACTTGTTCAGTGGGTCACCTGCTAGTGGCACCTCTGTTGAATGGTCTTATTGTGCAAGTGGTCAAGAAGGGTGATTTTCAAGATTTTGGAGAGGCATCTCCTATAGAATGTTTCCTGGACTCGGATATCCTAGATTAGAAAGGTCCAGGTCTCAGATGAGTAAAGCAGGATCAGGATGATGGCAGTACTGAAAACTTACATTTTAGTTTTGATACTTTTTCCAAAGGCCCTACCTCAGATTGGCAAAGACTGTCGTTGAACAATGATGTCATTGAACAGGAGTTGTGAGAGCATGAAGCGCTGCCTTAATCTGGTATAGAGGAAGAAACTGTGTGATCACTTGCCATGCACTTTCACTCAGCTTTGAGTCATGTCATAAAAGGCTACAGTCACATTGATCTGTTCTGGCAGCACTCAAAATACTTTATACACTCTTCGAACACTTGCCTAACTGAACGGTCTGATCAACACAGCTTCACCATGGCCTGAATCCACATTGCTGTTCTTTAGTGGTTATTTCACAGAATGGTTGTAGGTGGGCTTGGATAATCTGTGTGAGTACTTTCCCAGCCACTGATAGGAAACTAGTTTCCCTGTAGTTTTTTCACATTGTGTCTTATTACCGTTTTTGAATACAGGGACAATATCAGATAATTTCCATTTCACAGGAATGTGTTTTCCATTCCATTATCAGTGTTGTTAGCATATATAGCTTTTCAACCAGGGGATCACCACCTGCTTTCAATGCCTTGAATGTCACCACATCAAGGCCTGGGGCTGTCCTGTTCTTGAGTAATTTGATGACTCCAGTGACTTTTCTTTGTTGGCTCATCGATGTTCATGTTGCCAAGGAACCTTTTTGTATCCAGGTCATGATTAAGGCTGCTTGGTGATTCGTAATTCAGTGGCATGTCAAAATGCTGTTTCCAACATTCTAACATGCTGCTTCCAAGTAGCTAAAGAAGATGTAAGACACCATTATTCTTAAGGATCTCAAGATGTGAGCTCTCATGCTTGCTTACCCAAAGAAATCCATTTTAATTTCAAAATTCATCTTGCATAAGGAATTTCAGATCCACTAAATGTTTTAAAATAACAGTCAACCCTGCTTCAAAGACTAACACATTGTAGTTCATTTATAGCAGCAAGGATTTTAAAAGCATTACAGTAAATCGTGGGGTCAACCAGCTTTGGGGAGTCTTTTGGTGAAAAGAGATTCATTGATCTTGACTTTGCTAAATATCTTTGTGGAGTCAACGGAAATTCTGATTGAGGCTCGCAAGAGACTGAGTGAGGAGTCTGAGTGTCTGAGCTTGCAAGGGTCCTGGATAAAAAACAAGATCCAGACCTTTAATGACTTCTTAAGCACAGCCATCAATAGTGTGTCTGTCTACGGAGATGATGTGGACCTTATTGAGAGGTTTACTAACCTCAGCAGCGACATTCATGTATCTGGTGGCTCTTCCTGTGAAGTCAGTAGATGGATTAGGAGAGCATTGGGGGTTATGAGTATGCTTGTGTGTGGTGCTCCAGATATCTTTGCAAAAGGATGAAGGTCCAAGTCTTTAGAGTCCTGGTGTTTCCTGTTTGGCTATATGGTTGCAAGACATAGACGCTATGATAGTTACCTGAGATGAAGACTGGACTCCTTTGGTACTGTGTCTCTTCAGAGAATCCTTGGCTACTGTTGTTTTGACTCAGTGTTGAATGGGTGGTTGCTCATGGATTCCCGAATCAGGAACATTACCTGCATTGTGAGAGAATGTCGGTTACAGCAGTACAGCATGTGGCGTGATTCCCAGAAGGTGATCCAGCTTGCGAGTTTCCTCATTGTTGAGGACCTAAGCGACTGGACCAGGCCAAGTGGATGCCCATGTAACACCTGGCTGCAGCAGTCAGATGGTCATTTCCAGAGGATGGGACTGGACTGTTTATTTTCCTGGGGAATTATGAAGCAGGATCCCAAGCTGTTTCGTTGTGTGGTGGGTGCAACAACGTACTGTACCAGTGCATGCTCCCTAACCCGACCTCACCTGACAGTCCTATCTATTGGCAGATTCCGTTTCTGCATATTTGCATATCCGCTATTATAAAAGTGTAACAAGTTTCTCCTCACTGTGGCCAGAGGGGTGGGGCATGGACGGACATCAGGGGTGTTGAACTTGTGGCCATCCGCAGCAGAAAGAGAAATTCTGAGAAGCCTATCATGTAGAGCACCACAGGAGATTGAGCAATAAGAGGTCTTTGAATCACTTAGATGTCTGGGGTGTCAGTAAACCGTTGAAACCCATTGGTGATCCAAACCAGGGCCAGAGTTCCCAGGGTCATAAGCTTGTACTGATTAAGTCCCTGCTCTTTGTACACATTGCCCATTGCTACTACCAGTTGGATGTTATGGTAAGGCCTTTGGATCAGCCCCACTATGCTTGCTGTCTTCTTCTGGCGGAGTGCCTAGAAGACAATCAAGCTAGACGTTTCTGTATGTAAAAGAGTAGGTGGATTATTACCAAGCCTCTGGTGGTGAGAGAGGAGGTCAAACCTCACATTTTCTTGAATGAGTGCTGCATTAATAGGAATGTTTCTTGAACGAGCATCACTGAACCACATAAAAACTGCTTTTTCCATGTCTTCAAATGTAGCAGTTCACATACGTTTGCAACCTGAGATTTTTTTTTCTTTTTTTGCTCAGTCTTTCAAGAAAGTTGACAGCGTCGATGGCGGAATTCCGAATTCACTGGCAACATCTTTTTTATTTTTGCCGCAATCGAGAGCTGCAAAAATGTAAAGTTTTTTTTTTCCCTAATACAAAGAACTGTTATCGTTTTTTCGTGTCTGCCGTTTCTATAGGAGGGTGACAATGAGTTAAATTCCAATGAATGTTTTTCAAATGTTGACAGGCAATAAGCAAAAGGTATCACTGAAAACTGCACGAAACAAAAAGGGCAAAAAAAAAAACAGTACAAGGAAAGTTCAAAGAAAGAAAAAAAAATTGCAATGTTTCTGTTTTTAGGATCGCTGTGCACAACTGAGCTGCGGCCACAGAACTTACTGTTCTGTGGATGATTCATTCAGGCATTTCAAGGTCTTTTGAGCACTTTGTTGTAATTAAAGTTTCTGCTGAATGTACTTCGTAGTAACGAGATTTCTATAGACTTGCGTCATATGGGGAAACTGTCGGGACTGTAAAAATACTTTCGTTGTAAAGATATTCGTTGTAACAGAATTATACCTGTACACCAAATATTTTAATAACATTCTAGCAATCTTGCTCCTCTGTTTTCTTTTTCATTAAATAATTACTGATATTTTTCTAGATGACAATCTTGATTCTGTTTATGTAAAAGTTTTACAGAATTTGTATAGATTGTGCTACCAGTAAAGTTTAAAATACATTGCATAAGCAGTTAGCTATACCTTCTTTCATTATATGAAGTAAACTATTTTTAATTTTTTTATTGTGTGTGGCTTACCTTTTACAATGGCAGATATTCATTTGATATGAATTCAGTAATAAGGACTACAAAACTGCAAACTTCCTGTGGCTAAGTAAGCTGGTCAACCAAGCAGCAACTATAGGCAAACTGTAAGATATATAGATATTTCTATCTACAACACCATTTTATTGTTCTTCCAAATTGAATAAGTTGGTATTCCTAGTAATGATGTCCTTCCTGGGTTGTTCTCTGCTAGTGATGCACAAACTACACAGAGTTCGCTTTTCCATGAGTTAGACGAAATCACAGAAATGTTTGGGAACTTCACCGAACTCCATGAAATGCAATAAAATCTATGGGGAAAGAGGAACTGAACTAACTAGTTTCGAGTGGCCTGTAATGGTAAAATGGTTTTTTAAGTGTCCCAGAGGGATGGGGGAGTGTCTATCAGCTATGCTAGACTGATTATTGTGGCCAAAAATGGGATCTGATCTGTGAGACAGCAGTGCTACCCACTGTGCCAACATGCCTCATACTACAAAAGACGCAGACCAAGCAAATACCACAAACAACCTTACCCAGAAGTGCTCACAAGCCAGAGTTGTTTGGGGACACTGGAAGTACTCTTGGGTCATGCATTAAGGCAGTCGAAACAAGGTCACCAACAGTATATTATTTGTGAAAAATGCCAGAATGAGTTTCGTCCATCAACAATTGTCTCTGTCTAGTGTGTGCATCTGCTGAAGTAGTCTTTGGCTTCCTGCAACCTTGTAATTGAGTAAGTGGGTTCATACTGTAAAATGTATGGGTAGATATTGACCTAAAGTTTATTATTATTTTTATATGTAGCATGTTCCTTCATCTGATTATTCAGGTGGTAAAAATCGCTCTTGTTTAGGTGGTACTTTCCATGACTTGTGATGTAAGGCAGTTTTACACATGCTACATCGCTAACAGAAGTGTTCAGTCAAGCGCTCCCATTAGATGATGGAAACTTCAAAAGTTGTACCACTTTGATGTGACTGATAAAGAATTGAAAATGCTTGGTGATTTGCTAAACCTTTGTTCTCTCTTTGCTTTGTTAAAGCTTCTTTCTAAAGACATAGATTTTTATGGTTGATTCTATGGCAGTCTCCAATATCTTTTTTTTTTTATGGAAATTTTTTTCAATTTTTCAAAATTTTTCAATTTCCATATACAAATTCCAGGGTACTGTAAGTCCATGTGAATAATTAAACTTACAGTTGTAAAATTGATAAAGCAGTGATTAAAAGAGATTTCTAAACTTTCAAGGACTCTTAATTGAAATAGCAATCTTTCATATATTCATTCCTTTTGTGATTAGTTCAGTTGAGAGTTGCAAACATCAGTACCCATCAGTCAAACAGATCTGTCTGCTTCATAAATACTCCTCTGTTATTTACTAAGACGAGAATGAAAGTAAAGAGTATGACGTGTTAAAATGGGGTTTCAAGGCACTTTAGTAAACTGCACTAATTCATGTTCGGTTGGTTGGGGGTTCTCTGAAAGACAAAGACCTCTATTTTCCGTAGCACTAAGAGTATAAATGACCAAACTCCTGGGAGTACATAAGTTTCACATTCTTTGTTTCATGAAAATATTGGGTACTTGTAAATGAATTTGCCGATTGCATATGAAGCGAAAAACAATTGCACTACTAATAGTATTTCAATATATTTCCCTACTTGTCTTAAGTTACTACTTAATGTTAAGTTAAAGTTGTGCAATTGTTTCAATTTTTTTGTTTGTTATTGAATTGTGGATTAAAAGTCATTTTCTTCCCAGCTAAACTTGTACGATTTATAAATGAAAACATGCTACTATTATTAATTTTGTTTATGTAGCTTATTTTTAAAACGTTTGATGGAACTATGAATACAATTGTGAACACATTATTTTGCTTAATTTAGTTAAATATTTCATTATAGAGTTAGATAATACAAAATATTTCTTTAGGAACTATTTCTTTTAAGTTTTATTCAATTCTAAAATTCATTTAATTTTTTAATATAGAACACTTGACTGAAGAGTGTGTGTTTTTTACTTATAGTTTCTCTGGTGTTCCCCCAAGTAAACAAAATTGTTGTTGCCTTTTTTATCTGTATTCATCAGAATATTCAAAATAAAACTATGTGTCTGATTATCCTTCAGCAAGTAGGTTCAATCCACTGTATCTTTGATGTTTTGTACATCAGTACATGCTGAATCTTCTCACAGTAAAGTAAATTGTTTAATCAACTAAGTAAGCTAATAAATGGATTATTTTGAAAAAAACTCAGCCCTCTTATTTAATCTTTTCTGCCATTCAGAGACTCGCAAATTTTTTGATGATCTTTGTGCTCAGAAAGGAGTTGAGTGTCCTATGCCAAGAACCACGTCCCGTTTGCTTGATAAGGTATGGTTACTATAGAAATTAAGTTGCCTTCATTTTGGAAGTAAAATGAAAATGCTGTTATGTCAATCTTTGTTTTTTAATTTTGTAATTAACATTTTAGCTTGTTGGTGAGTTCCTTGAAGTTACCTGTATCAGCCCAACTTTCATCTGTGATCATCCTCAGATCATGAGCCCATTAGCTAAATGGTGAGTGGAATTCTGCTTATATCTCCAGCCAGAATGGTGCCAGAGTGAAAACCCTCAGGAATTGAAGACATGCGCCAGTTTTTCCATTTTTGTAGTTCACATTTTGCCAAAACTTGAACACATATAACTAAGATGTGTTCCCATTTTAACTATATTGCATTAAAATTTTCATTTTTACATGTAATAGGTTGTAAATAATACGTTCTTAATCATACAGTGTAATCGTTACCCTCCCTGGTGTTATTCCTAAGTGTGACTCAGGCTCAGAATTCAATGTATTTATGGCTAAGACTGAGTTGAACTTGTGGTGAGTTTTAATAATCCACTTTACTGTGTAAAACCTGAATAACTCTAGACAGTATTCTGCTGCCATATAGTGGATAAAATAACATTATGCTGCAAAAAATCATAAAATTATTCAGTTTTAGAGCAAACTGAAACTGAGCCATTAGTTGAATCAGGTGATTATGATGACAATGTGAATTGGTCATCGCACGTTGACACAGATAGTGAAACTGACATATACAGCACTGAATTCCTGAACCACCATGACTGATGCCTGGTGAATACCATTGTTTGAAGGTTTTACCATGGTGCAAGTAGGTGTGTGCCATAAAGGCATAATGTTTGCAATCTAGTTGAAAGATGTTGGCCTCCTAAGCACTGTTCACAATACAGCAACTGTTGTTTGGGTCTGGGGATATGTGGAAGTGAGTAATCCTTGCACTGTGGTAGACTACAATAACACAAGGGGTGCTGTCATATTCTACTCTCGCTTGTGGACTCTACAACAGATGAACATAAATGACGCTGTTTTCCCTGTGTCATCGCGTCCGAGTTGGTGGGCGTGGTTCTGCAAGTTGTCGTCGTATCCAATGGTCTTAGAGTTGGTGGGGGTGGCTCCTTCCTGCATGCGCTATGGACGTCTTACTTGTCGGCGACTTAGTGAATTCACGCCCCTTCCGGCGTGCTTTCCATGGGTGTCTTGCCTTAGTGAATTATATATATAGAT
>JANRMT010062806.1:46840526-46858017 GCA_026402145.1 Polypterus bichir lapradei
AGGCTGATAGAGACTCTTTTTAATTTGCATATGCAAATAATTTAGTGGACCCAAACTGGTATGATACACACACACACACACACACACACACACACAGTACGTTTTTTTTCTTGCAAAAAAAAAATCTACTCAAAAAATATCAGGCTGTGGGAAATGGAAAAATATATAGTCTGCTAGTATCCTGTCCTGCAATTGGGCTAGAGCCTGGTAACACAAGCTTTCCGATTGACATTTATTCACTTTAAAAGTTAACAATTGAGCAATAAATATCAGTTACTCCTAAAATTTAGTAATAAAGTGATTTTACTATGCAAGAAAGGTATGCAAGTATGCCAGACATTTAAGAGTTGACTGATTTCATGACTTTGCTAAGCACATAAAAAAATAAAATGATGATCAGCAGAAGTAAGGAAAGGCTGTTGCTGTAGAACATCAGGTCCAAGTGAAGAGTAATATTTCAGATCATTTTTGCATTAGTACAGCATACTGTATTTTTTCTTTTAAAAAGTATCATCCTCCTCTGGTCTGTCACCAAAAGTGTGTTATTCATAATACACTGTTGAAACTGAACACATGCAGTGTACTTTAATGTAAACATTTGCAATTAGATCTCTTTTTTGGTTTTGTTAAATAATGAGAAGATTTTCAAATCTCTTTGTTTCTGCAAAAGCAAAATACTTGTTTTATACAGAAAACTGGGGGGATTGTGCTGTTTGCATGGCAGGTCAAATGCAACACCTCTGCTCAGTCTTAATAGTTTAATAAATATTATACTTAACAGTGGCTTTCATACTACATACTATATCTGTAATCGGGAAGGATAAGGGGAGAGCAATTGTCTGTGGCCATCACCTGCAAAACCATTCCCTTTATGAGGGTTATCTTGCTGCTGCCTCTCCAGTGCACCTGTTGTGACTTTCATTTGCACCAAAGCAGGTGAAGTTGATTCACAATAAATTATACTTCCTAACTGGACAGCTTGATATCTTTAAAGCTTAACTGACTTGGTGTTAGACTGTGATGACTAAGTGTTCCCCTGAGCAGTGTATTTCTTTAAAAGATTAATTTGCCATGTAGTTTTGTTAAGGATAAATGCTTTCAATGTAAGCAAATCATGAAAAGTCCAGTTTCTGAGATGGGGACTTTTTTAAATATTGCGATTTATTTTTTATTTGGTAAATTAATCAATACTCTTATGTAATTTATTTTAAAATAAGTTAAATAAATGCTTAAATGTTCCCTAGCTTAACAGAAACTTACCGGGTCTTGCCACTTTTAGTGTGTCTTTCATTTTTTTTTTTTTTTAATTTTCTGTCACACAAGGACATTAGCAAAATGGGATAACTGAAAACTGTTATGCTCCTTGGCAAACAGACCTCTGCTTATGTTTTCAGGTTATATAAAGTGCTATGATAAAAAAATAACAGGTCTTAAATTTGAGACTGATATTTGGATACTTTTATCTAGCTGAAAGCAGAGCATGCTTTCCCACTTAGTTAAAATGCTGCTGTTACTTTGTTGTTGAAGACTGCAGCATTCAAAACCTGGGGTCCATTAGATGATTTTCTCTGTTTTTTTTTATTTTCACATCCACTTTTATATTAATCTTTGTATAAAGGTGTTACGTGACCAATTAATAAATCAGATTTTTTTTGCATACACGATTTTACAAAAAAACAATAAAACCTACAATAACAATATACAACCCCAATTCAAAAAAAGTTGGGATGCTTTGTAAAATGTAAATAATAATAGAATGCAATGATTTTCAAATCTCATAAGCCCACATTTTATTCACAATAGAACACAGAAAACCTTTAAATTTTAAACTGAGAAAATGTACCATTTTAAGAAAAGAATAAGGTCATTTATAATTTGATAGCAGCAACATGTCTGAAAAAAGTTGGGACAGGGCCTTGTTTACCATTGTGAATCATCCCCTCTTCCTTTAACAACACTCCGTAATTGTCTAGGAACTGAAGAGACCAGTTGATGGACTTTTGGGAGATGAATGTTGTCCCATCTTGTCTGATATAGGATTCTAGCTCAACAGTACTGGGTCATCTTTGCCGCATTTTTCATGTTTTCACTTGGTGAAAGGTCTGGACTTCAGGCAGGCCAGTTCAGCACCTACACTTTTGTACTATGAAGCCATGGCATTGTCTTGCTGAAATATGCAAGGCCTTCCTTGAAAAATACATCATCTGGATGGGAGCATATGTTGCTCTAAACCTGTATATACCTTTCAGCATTGATGGTGCCTTTCCAAATGTGCAAGCTGTCAATTCCATAGGCACTAATGTACCCCCCTACCATCAGAGATGCAGGCTTTTGAACTGAGTGCTGATAACATGCCAGATGGTCCCTTTTCTCTTTAGTCCAGAGGATGCATTGTCAATGATTTCCAAAAAGAATTTCAAATTTCAATTCTTCTGTCCACAGAATAGTTTTCCACTTTACCTCAGTCCATTTTAAATGAGCATTGGCTCAGAGAAGACAGCAGTATTTCTGGATCATATTCACATGTGGCTTCTTCTTTGCAAGATAGAGCTTTAACCTGCATTTGTGGATGGCATGGTGAACTTTGTTCACAGACAATGATTTCTGGAAGTGTTCCTGAGCTTGTGCAGTGATTTCCATAACAGAATCATGCCAGTTTTTAAAGAATGTGCTGCCTGAGGGATCATGGGCATCCAATTCTGATTTTTGGCCTTGTCCCTTGCACAGAGAGATTTCTCCAGCCTATCTGAATCTTTATGATATTATATGTACTGTAAGTGATGAGATAATGAGAGTCTTCGCAATTTTACATTGAGGAGCATTATTCTGAAATTGTTCCACAATTTGTCAATGCAGTTTTTTTGCAGATTGGTGAACCTCTGCCCATGTTTACTTCTGAGAGACTGTGCCTCTCTAAGATGTTGTTTTATACCCAGTCATGTTACTGACCTATTGTCAATTAACTTAAATTAGTTGCAAAATGTTCCCCCAGCTGTTTCTTTTTAATATCACTTACTTTTCCAGCCTTTTGTTTCCCCGTCCCAACTTTTTTGAGACGTGTATTTTTCATGAAATAGTAAAATGCCTCACTTTCTACATTTGATATGTTTTCCATGTTTTATTGTGAATAAAATATGGGTTTATGATATTTGCAACTCATTACATTCTGTTTTAATTCACATTGTACACAGTGTCCCATCTTTTTTGGATCCTTAATATTTTACAATTACCTTTGCGGTCTGTTCTGGCACCTTGATATGGAATGTATTTATACTTTCTAATTTCTGTGACCTAAACCTAAATTATGATTAAATGCTGCTTTTTATTTTCCTCTTGTTGTTAGGCACAGATCCCAGAAGGGATTGACTGAACGATTTGAGCTCTTTGTAATGAAAAAGGAAATCTGTAATGCATACACTGAGCTAAATGACCCCATTAGACAGAGAGAGCTCTTTGAGCAGCAAGCCAAGGTGAGTGCTGGAACAACACTTCTGTTTTTATTTTTGTCACCTAAGGTCAGTCAATGTTTCATATTATACATGGTTCAAATAACAATTTACACCATATTTAGTTAAAAATAAAGCTTTTTTCCTGCGCAGATATACTGACTGGTGGTTCTAGTTTCATAATTAGAGGAACTGCAGGGGAGTACTGTCAATTCAAATACTGTAGAACCACATGAGAATCTATAATATGTGTGTTTTATATGTCAATTACTATTCCACAGGATAGGAATTTGAATGACATTTGAATGCATTTTGTCAAAATAACGCAAGGGTATCCTTGGTATCTGTCATATTTGCACCTAAGATGATTGTAAAACACTGTAGGCACATAAAACAGTTTATAAGATTTACAAGGTTTTCTCTTTTTCACAAGTTTGTAGAAAGACTTGATTGTGGAATATAGCTATTTTATTAATATAATTTGTTAACATTATGTTTCTCAAATAATTTGAAGTCTGGAAGTCTTAATGTTGGATTGCTTTTACATTTACACTTAAAGAAGGGTACAAAACACATATACAACTCTTGCAGTAATTAGTCATTTAAAACATTACACAGAAGCTTTAATTTTAATTTAGGAATTAAGAATCTTTAAAACACTATGTTGATCTGATATAATTTGAACAAACCCTTCATCACTAGAATACTAAAGTCAAAAGATTTTTTTTTTTTGCATTGAGGAGGGAGAAGTGCTTTGTTTTTCCATCCATGCATTCATTTCATAAAACAGTTTTTGCCGGTGCATAGTTGTATTAAGCCAGAGTCTCTACTGTAAGCAGCAGATGCAAATTGGCTGTCAATCCTGAATAAGACACCAGTTTATAAATCCTCACTCACCCAGCCAATTCAATGTTGGCTATCCACTGAAACCTATCAATTGTGTGCAAAGCACAATCACAAGTAATTGAACTTCTGTCTGAGCAGTGTTAACATGGTAAGGCTACCTATTTTTTTAGTTTAGATTTTTGTTTACATTTTCCATTTTTGTATGTCAATACTTTTGTCATTACACTTATCTACAGTGCATCTGGAAAGTATTTACAGCGCATCACTTTTTCCACATTTTGTTATGTTACAGCCTATGTTATTCCAAAATGGATTAAATTCATTTTTTTCCTCAGAATTCTACACACAACACCCCATAATGACAATGTGAAAAAAGTTTACTTGAGATTTTTGCAAATTTATTAAAAATAAAAAAATTGAGAAAGCACATGTACATAAGTATTCACAGCCTTTGCCATGAAGCTCAAAATTGAGCTCAGGTGCATCCTGTTTCCCCTGATCATGCTTGAGATGTTTCTGCAGCTTAATTGGAGTCCACCTGTGGTAAATTCAGTTGATTGGACATGATTTGGAAAGGCACACACCTTTCTATATAAGGTCCCACAGTTGACAGTTCATGTCAGAGCACAAACCAAGCATGAAGGCAAAGGAATTGTCTGTAGACCTCTGAGACAGGATTGTCTCAAGGCACAAATCTGGGGAAGGTTACAGAAAAATTTCTGCTGCTTTGAAGGTCCCAATGAGCACAGTGGCCTCCATCATCCGTAAGTGGAAGAAGTTCGAAACCACCAGGACTCTTCCTAAAGCTGGCCGGCCATCTAAACTGAGCGATCGGGGGAGAAGAGCCTTAGTCAGGGAGGTGACCAAGAACCCGATGGTCACTCTGTCAGAGCTCCAGAGGTGCTCTGTGGAGTGGGGAGAACCTTCCAGAAGGACAACCATCTCTGCAGCAATCATCCAGTCAGGCCTGTATGGTAGAGTGGCCAGACGGAAGCCACTCCTTAGTAAAAGGCACATGGCAGCCTGCCTGGAGTTTGCCAAAAATGCACCTGAACGACTCTCGGACCATGAGAAACAAAATTCTCTGGTCTGATGAGTCAAAGATTGAACTCTTTGGTGTGAATGCCAGGCATCACGTTTGGAGGAAACCAGGCACTGCTCATCACCAGGCCAATACCATCCCTACAGTGAAGCATGGTGGTGGCAGCATCATGCTTTGGGGATGTTTTTCAGCGGCAGGAACTGGGAGACTAGTCAGGCTAAAGGGAAAGATGACTGCAGCAATGTACAGAGACATCCTGGATGAAAACCTGCTCCAGAGCGCTCTTGACCTCAGACTGGGGCGACAGTTCATCTTTCAGCAGGATAACGAACCTAAGCACGCAGCCAAGATATCAAAGGAGTGGCTTCAGGACAACTCTGTGAATGTCCTTGAGTGGCCCAGCCAGAGCCCAGACTTGAATCCGATTGCACATCTCTGGAGAGATCTTAAAATGGCTGTGCACCGACGCTTCCCATCCAACCTGATGGAGCTTGAGAGGTGCTGCGAAGAGGAATGGGTGAAACTGGCCAAGGATAGATGTGCCAAGCTTGTGGCAACATATTCAAAAAGACTTGAGGCTGTAATTACTGCCAAAGGTGCATTGACAAAGTATTGAGCAAAGGCTGTGAATACTTATGTACATGTGATTTCTCAGTTTTTTTATTTTTAATAAATTTGCAAAAACCTCAAGTAAACTTTTTTCATGTTGTCATTATGGGGTGTTGTGTGTATGAATCCTTAACACCTCCATCCTAAACTGCAGGGAAAAATACATTCTTTTTTATAACTTGTGCAGTTCAAGGATACTGTTTGGTTTTTGAAAGGATAGCATGAATGGTCACTTTACTCAGGATGCCAGGACAAAGTTGTCAAAAAATAATTAATCAATGCAGTTTATGTACATGGTCTTAAATAACATTATTTTTTTTATATATATAATAATTTTTTCTTTTTCATACGAGTTCTACTATTAACAATACATTGTTCTAATTGAGTTTACAAATTGTTCAGCATTTTCCATTTGTCATTTAACAGCTTAGTAATCTGAGAAAAAAAAGTTGAGATGCATAGCAAATTTGTTCCTTAGAAATTAGGCTTTACTAATATTTTATACGGGTGACAGAATATGTTTTAATGAAGAATTCAGTGAACAGTCCAATTTGAAATGCTTAAACTGACGCACCATGCTGAATATTGAAGACTCTGTTCTACGACATGTCACCCCGTTTTGATATTTTTCTCGCTTTCTTTCAGTGGTCAATGGTTCGCCAAGCACATCCTTTACACTATCAGTAGACTGAAATTTATTGAATCACTTTAGAATAGTATTAAGAGAAGGAATTCATCCTTATCTAGGCTTATTATACTTCCATCCATCCATCCATTATCCAACCCGCTATATCCTAACTAAGGGGCATGGGGGTTTGCTGGCGCCAATCCCAGCCAACACAGGGCGCAAGGCAGGAAACAAACCCCGGGCAGGGTGCCAGCCTACCACAGGGCGCACACACACACACACCCACACCCACACACCAAGCACACAATAGGGACAATTTAGAATCACCAATGCACCTAACCTGCATGTCTTTGAATATAAAATTTTCTTTGTAACTCTTACAAAAATTTGATTCAATACTTGCCATAACAACAAATATGCGATGAGGCACTGAAATTGAATTTAGTATAAAACACTGCCACAGCACACGCACCCTATTAACTCTGAAAATCATTGCATCCTTGAGCCACGCCCATTATTTTCATTTTGACATTTCAAACCTGTGCCACGGTGCCTTCACCTCACATGCTTGTCTGTCTTCCTCTTTCTTGTACGTGTCTTTGCTTTTCAGTAATCTCAGTTTGTTTGTTACCCAGGTTGTGTGGTGAATATTTATTATATATTCTTACTGAATAAATGAAAGCTCGCTCTATGTGATGTGTCAGTAGTATTGCTAATAGGATATACCTCTGTTTATACAGCACACTCATTGCTGCAATAACTCCGATGCCAAATAGAGGGTGGTATGTCATGTGCCACAGAATTCACTCTTGGATGAACTTGGCTAATCGTTCTACAAAGTCAAGCAACGACCCATCAGCAAAATGTTTAAGAAAGACTAATAATTTTACACACACACACACACACACACACACACACTCTCACTCTCTCTCTCTCTCTCTCTCTCTCTCTCTCTCTCTCTCTCTGTGTTAACCCATTTCTCTCAAATTGTTGAGTGTGCTGTGGCTTCCCTTTTGACCAATAATTCATCCTTTCATAAAATGATGGAATCCCTCATCCCTTTTTTCTTTATATTTTAAAAAATAGCACATGTGTGTAACTGCTATGTATTATTTCTGTTTTTGTGTCCAATTCAAAACCAGAACCTTGTGTTCATATGTTTATCCATTATTTGGTGTTTAGAACCTTGTTCCTGGCTTCTATTCAGTTATATACTGTATTAAGATTTTTCAGTGTGTCTGTTCCTGTTACTCTTGCTGGCACCCATCGAGAGTGAAAAGGGAAGGTCTACAAGACAGTAGTGAGACCAGCTATAGTATATGAGTTGGAGACAATTTGCATTGGGTGTGGACGGTTGGGAGACAAAGTCAGAGAGGCGAGATTACGTTGGTTTGAACATGTGCAGAGGAGAGATGCTGGGTATATTGGGAGAAGGATGTTAAGGATGGAGTTGCCAGGTAAAAGGAAAAGAGGAAGGCCTAAGAGAAGATTTTTGGATGTGGTGAGAGAGGACATGCAGGTGAGGGGTGTAACGGAGGTAGATGAAGAGGACAGAAAGATATGGAAAAAGATGATCAACTGTGGGGAACCCTAATGGGAGCAGCCGAAAAAAGTGTGCATGTTCCTGTTGTGCTACATATATAATAAAACATTTTACAAACAATAATGTATCTTCCTTCCTTACTTGCTTATTATCTGGCTGTTCATTTTTCTAGGCAAAAGCAGAGGGTGATGATGAAGCAATGTTCATCGATGAGAATTTCTGTACTGCTCTAGAATATGGACTGCCTCCCACTGCAGGTTGGGGCATGGGAATTGACCGTCTTGCAATGTTCTTCACTGACTCGAACAACATTAAGGTAAAGAACTCACTGAGCCTAGACTGTAAGCATGCATCTCAACAAGTCAAACTTATGAAGAAAAAGAAACTATTGTGAAGCGATGTATCCTAGATCATCAATTCTTAAGACAAAATACTAGAATAATTACACAGAGTACACAGTTGCTTTTTAAAATATTAATGTTTAGTATTAATGAGTGTGCTCTGACAGGCGACTCTTGCCTCCCTGCCAATCGAGACTTGCACAACTCCCCTCTCAGGGGATTTAGTTTTTTTTAAAACTAATTTAATCAAAAGTAATCTTTAACATTTTAGCTGAAAATTGGTATTATATTTTACACAGTCTTTACCTCAAATGCTAGTGTTTAGTGCTTTTTACATTTTTTCCTCCTCTTTACACAAATAAACTATTAGGAAATAATTACTGATTGATAGTCCCTAAAGTGCAATGGTCTAGTGGTTTTGAAGGTGCACTATTCACATGTAATTTAATTTAATTAATTATATTTAAACAGGAAGTGTTGCTTTTCCCGGCGATGAAACCAGATGACAACAAACCAGCACCACCAGCTGAAGGGACCTCTGTGTAACCAAACAGTACCTCATAATCATCACTGGAATGCGTCACAGCAGAGATTATTTTTTGCTATATGAAGATTGCTTAATTTTACAATGTGTTTTCTGTCAGATCCATGGTAATGATTTGTCTGATTACCTTCTTTTTAATTTACTGTTGAAACAGTGATTTAATAAATAAGATACTATGCTAATAAAAAGCCCGTTGCATTTATGGGGTTAGGTTCAAATCTTAATGGGTTTTGTAATCAACATCTGTGTTACTATTGTAGATCAAGAACATACATGATACTTTAATAACCTTACAAGTTACAAAAAAAATGTAAATGAACATCACAATTTTTTCTGATGGTTTCAGGTAATGTGTACGCCACCAATAAATCTAAATGTATTTTTCTCAATGTTTGACTTAAACACAAAATTTAGTTTGACTCCCAAGTATGGGACCTTTTTCTGGACATCTGTGGACCTTTCATTGATATAAGCAAGCAGTTTTCTTTAAGAAGGATGCAGGAATCTTGATTTGTTTCAAAACAAACTCCAAATTTACTGTTTTCAATGAGGAGAACAACAACTAAAACAGAGTGGCCCAGCAGTTACAACACAGAGGATTTGGATTTGATTCTCAGCCCAGTTGCTATGTGGAGTTCATATTTGTGTCTGTGCGGATTTTCACCAGTGTACTGTGGTTTTCTCTCTGTCTAGATAAACTGAAATGGTCCAGTGTACATATGTGTATGTACCTTGCAATTGCCTAGGTTTGCTGCTAAGTAATCTATGCATACAGCGATTCCTACATAATGGAAAATATTATAGTGCACTGTAAATTAAAAGTTTTAATGGTTATATTGATTACATTGCTTTATACGTATAAATTGGGGCTTTCTAATGTTTCCATAGGCTTCACTTCTAAATGCATTAAGTTTGCAGTTCTAGAACTGCTCAGGAATGCATTTCCTGAAAATAGTTGATCTTCGTGAATAACGAGTAAGATAGTGAACTACACAGGTAAAGAACGAGTGAGTTTTGCAAGTGTTTCCTTAAGCCCTTTGTTATCCAACATTTAGCAAGCAAGTTTAAACTACTACTTTGTTGGCTCCTCCCCAGCATCCACGTCAGAAAATCGCAGACTCGTTCTTCATATTTCATTTGTCAAATATGTTATATTGTCACACCAGACATGTGCAAAAGTAAAAAAAAAAAAAAGTAATAAAAAAGCAATTAATATATATGAAAAGCATACAAATTAATGTAACCTACTAGTTAAAACCTATATAATGTGTAAAAAAATGTAACGTGGCTTCCTTGTAAAATGGAATAATAATGAACAGCAATAGGGATCAGTTAGCCACACTTCACAAAAGAGGAGTCAAAGCAAGTGTTTTTCCAAGGCTCGGGGGAACCGCTGAGGACTTGTGCAGGCACCAGAGAGGCATCCTCCGCATGTGTGCTTTAGTGTGTGGCATTCTAACTCTCTTCAGCTATGATCTTGGGATTCAACAATGGAGTCAGCGGGTATTTGTGAAAAGATCTAACCACTGTCTCTCAGTAACCAGACACCAGCAAACACACCATCCCTTGTCATTCGACACTGGCCAGAGTTGGACCAGATATAAGCATCATTTGTACTCCCAGGCCACTTGGCCATGGTGTCCATAAAAAGATCCTGATAGTTGCATATCACCTGGACGTTTAGATGTCACCTGGCTCTTTTTGACAGATGTAGATGGGATTTAAGAGGGCTGCGATTATGGATAGTGATGATCATTTTATCCACTGCACTTACAATGGCAGGTATGTCTGCAGTAGCAGGAAAACCAGTTTTAGAGTCACGCAAGGAATTACTTTCTGCTGGAAATTATATATTGTTGCATACATGGAAAAAGAGTATTCTGGTCACTGCAGGCACAGATTTGAACACAGCAGCCTTGCTGAGACAGAATGCTTCACAAACTATGCAGGAACCCACCAGTGCCTTACAACTGGAATACATTCACAAATAATGTCATATAGTTTTTATTAACCACAAATGTAATCAGTATTTGGTGTGACCACTCTTAAATTGCAGCAATTCCGTTAGGTCTGCTTGCATGCAGTTTCTGAAGGTACTCGCGTGTTTGGGTGTTCCAAGCCTCTTGAACTTGCCGTAGTTCTACTGTAGACTCAGGCGGTCTTACTTGCTTCTGTCTCTCAAATAATCCCAGACTGGCTCGATGATTTAGAGTTCAGGGCTCTTTGACGGCCATATCATCTTTTGCAGGATTTCACGCTCCTCTTTTTTTTCTTGCAGATAGTTTTTCTTTTTTTAAATTGTGCCATGTTTGGGGTCACACATATGCTACAGAATTAATTTAAAACAAATCAAATGCTTCCCTGATGGTACTGCATGATGGATAAGAGTCTGTCTGTACTCTTCAGTAGTAAGAAGGCCATCCATTTTAAACAAATCTCCTACCCCATTTGGGGAAATGCAGCCCCACACTGGCAGAAAACCTCCACTGTACTTCACTTTTCCCTGCAGACATTCATCCATGTACTGTCCCCTAGCCCTTCGATGGACAGACTGCATTCTGTTAGAGCCAGCAGTTTCAAATTTTGACTCATCAATCCAGAAATCTGCTTGCCATTGCTCTGCATCCTTGTCCTTGTGTTTTCATGCATAGGTGAGTTGCTTGGCATTGTTTCCATCTCCGAGGAATGGCTTTTTGGTTGCAACTCTTCCATGAAAGGCCACTTCTGATCGGAATTCTCTGGACTGTAGATGGGAATATCAGGGTCCCAGTTTCTTCTGCCAGTTCTGAGCTGATAGTTGCTGGGCATTTTCCAGTTTCAAAGAGGGAGTTAACTTGATGCATTTCTTGACTGCTGGATTCAGTTTCTGTGGCCGACTGCTGTGTTTCCAGTTCTCAAACTTAACCCGTTTTGTTTGAGTTTCTATAGAAGAGCTTGGACGGCACATATGGGAACACCTGTCTGTTTGGGAGCAACTTAGAATGATGCAGGATGATCACCTTGAGCTCTGTTACTATATTCACTTTTGCCATAGTGTATGATTTGCAAGTTAAGCTGCCACATCATTCGCAGCCTTACTTTTTTGTATGGTTGTCCCTTGCCAAGTCTTATTCCCTCAACACAGCTGTTTCTCATTACATTAATCTCTTTGGTTCAACCTGCACTTTGTCATTGATCATTACCACCTGTTTATTATTTTTGCGTACAAAGATGTCATGCTTTTTTTAACTGGAAAGTGGTCTATTACTATGATAGTTCTTTCTTTAAGAAAATTCAAATATTGTATTGTTTGACTATTGGCAAAAGCATGTTTGGAACTCTAAAATATGTTCTGTTCTATTGAGTCACTAGTCCAGATAACATAGAATAATTATCTTAAAACATATTTTGTGAACTATTCAGAAGTAACAGAAATGGTGTTTTGTCTCATATGATATTCTTGTTCAAATTGCTTTACTAGTTGATTTTTTCCTAATGCTTTTGTTTGCTTTGTTTTTTATCCATGTATTTATTTAAGTTGGTCACTCAGGTTGGAATGCCAAGAGTCCGAGCTTAACCACTTAGTTCATTGTAGGGATGTTAGCTTGCATGAGACACCAGCCAATCAATCACACAGCATGCACAAGTAACACTACACACAGTTTACAAAATTAGAGAAGACATATCTTAGAGAACCACCCTATCTGACCACAAGGAGAACATTAAAACTCTATGAGATGTAACCAAGGCTGGTACCCAAGTGATGTGAGGCTTTACCACTTCTTGTTTAACCCACTGCACAATCAGTGTAAAAAAACACTGTTTTCCACTAACTCTGTAAGATAATCAAGTTTGAGTAGCATTGGCAAACAGTTTTCAAGTTTAGTCCTGAGGGGCCCCTGTGGTTTCATGTTTTTGTCCCAGTCAACGTCTGTTTTCAACTGCATTGCCATCTTAGTTACACAAGCTGTTATTTCCCAATTTATATATTTTAGTGCCAATCTAGAAAGTATACAATTTGGTTTACTAAATATTTAGTGGTACATAGACAGCGTTTATGTATTTTGTGTATTGTAGCAGTAATTTAGTGTATTTTTCTTTTAATCTTGCCTTATTAAGATTTTCATCATGATTTTCATTCTACTTTTGCATGTGTTCTGTTATTTCCTAATGAATTCGCTAGTGGGACTAAAGTAGCTATAGTCCAGAGTTTCCCAACCTCGGTCCTGGGGGCACACTGTGGCTGCAGGTTTTTGTTCCAACCAGCTTCTGTTTTTAATTGGACTCCTGGGCTAATTAAGTGATGTGTTATTTCCCAAGTTCTGTGTTTTGGGAACAGTATAGAAATTAGAAAACTAAGCTTGGTAAATATATATTTACTGATGCTAAAGTAGTTGCAGCCTTTGATTATTCAGCGTTGTTTGCCTGGGTGTCTGCTCTGCTCATTTTTAATTGTCATTAATAAGATACAACGAAGGGGAAAAACTGCACAGAGAAAGGGCAAAATATAATGAAATCAACAAAAGAGAGTTAAGCATTTAAATCTATAGCAAAAGCAGAAATATTTATAAATGTCTTATAAATCTAAAAATCATGCTGATGTGCTTTTCTGAATGTAGAATAACAGAAAAATAATACCATCTTATTAAATGAGATCAGTGTTGTCACTGATTAGGAATCTGGTTGGAACAAAAACCTGCAGCCAGAGTGGGCCCCCAGGACCGAGGTTGGGAAACACTGCTATAGCTTTTCAGAGTTCGGTGTAATTTGTCTTGGTGTCTAATCCTCTTGTCATTGTCATTATTAGGATACAATTTAGTGATGAAACCACAAATAAAGATAAATAAACCGAAAAATAACAAAAGAGAGTTAAGAATTTAAAATCATGGCAAAAATACAAATACTTCTAAGTTTCTTATGGAAATCTTAAATGACTGTGTGATTCTGGATTCAAAAAAATTGAAGAAACAAAGACCAGCTGCAGTCATATGAAAAGGTTTGGGAGCCCTCTTAATTCTTTGGATTTTTGTTTATCATTGGCTGAGCTTTCAAAGTAGCAACTTCCTTTTAATATATGAGATGCCTTATGGAAACAGTAGTATTTCAGCAGTGACATTTAAGTTTATTGGATTAACAGAAAATATTCAATATGCATCATAACAAAATTAGACAGGTGCATAAATTTGGGCACCCCAACAGATATATTACATCAATACTTAGTTGAGCCTTCTTTTGCAGATATGACAGCCTCTAGACACCTCCTATAGCCTTTGATGAGTGTCTGGATTCTGGATGGAGGTATTTTTGACCATTCTTCCATAAAAAATCTCCAGTTAAATTTGATGGCTGCTGAGCATGGACAGCCTGCTTCAAATCATCCCATAGAGTTTCGATGATATTCAACTCAGGGGACTGTGATGGCTATTCCAGAACCTTGTACTTCTCCCTCTGCATGAATGCCTTTGTAGATTTCGAACTGTGTTTTGGGTCATTGTCTTGTTGGAATATCCAACCCCTACGTAACTTCAACTTTGTGACTGATGAAGAATGCCACACACTAAAGCACACATGCGGAGGATGCCTCTCTGGTGCCTGCACAAGTCCTCAGCGGTTCCCCCGAGCCTTGGAAAAACACTTGCTTTGACTCCTCTTTTGTGAAGTGTGGCTAACTGATCCCTATTGCTGTTCATTATTATTCCATTTTACAAGGAAGCCACGTTACATTTTTTTACACATTATATAGGTTTTAACTAGTAGGTTACATTAATTTGTATGCTTGAACATTATCCTGAAGAATTTGTTAATATTGGGGTGAATTAATCTGACCCTCGACTTTAACAAGGGCCCCAGTCCCTGAACTTGCCACACAGCCCCACACCATGATGGAACCTCCACCAAATTTGACAGTAGGTAGCAGGTGTTTTTCTTGGAATGCAGTGTTCTTCTTCCGCCATGCAAAGCGCTTTTTGTTATGACGAAATAACTCAACTCAATTTTTGTCTCATCAGTCCAAAGCACTTTGTTCCAAGATGAATCTGGCTTGTCTAAATGAGCATTTGCATACAACAAGTGACTCTGTTTGTGGCGTGAGTGCAGAAAGGGCTTCTTTCTCATCACCCTGCCATACAGATGTTCTTTGTGAAAATTGCAGATACACCATCTGTAGCAAGATGTTCTTGCAGGTCTTTGGAGGTGCTCTGTGGCTTGTCTGTAACCATTCTCACAATCCTGCACATATGCCGCTCCTGTATTTTTCTTGGCCTGCCAGACCTGGGTTTAACAGCAACTGTGTCTGTGGCCTTCCATTTCCTGATTACATTCCTTACAGTTGAAACTGACAGTTTAAACCTCAGAGATAGCTTTTTGTAGCCTTCCCATAAACCATGATACTGAACAATCTTTGTTTTCAGATCTTTTGAGAGTTGCTTTGAGGATCCCATGCTGTCACTCTTCAGAGGAGAGTCAAAGGGAAGCACAACTTGCAATTGACCACCTTAAATACCTTTTCTTATGAATGGACAAACCGGTCTATGAAGTTCAAGGCTTAACGAGCTAATCCAACTCACTTTTTCACTAAAAATCTTTGTTCGGAAAACACCCCAGTACCTAGTAAAAGAAAGACATAATGCTGTTATCTTTTTTTGTTGAAAGTACAGTAAGTTATTATGCAGGCTGAGAGGCGTTCCCAAACTTTTTCATATGACTGTAATTAGGCAAAGAGATTAGTTATGGGTGAAAATGACTTGCTATGCAACTGAATGGAAGAAAAACCTGTAAGTTTAGTTGTCCCAAATGATGGAAGTAGTTGACCTGTTATCTGTGTCCTGGCTAGTTATTTACACTGCACAATAATATATTTTTAGTAGACAATGGAAGAAGGGTCCATACTGTATAAGCTCTAGCCCCAAACTACCTCAACTGACTCCACAGAGTTATTTGGTAACAAAAGCAACCTGAGCCACAGAAATAGATGTGACCACAATTAATGCTCCTGGCACTGTCTTCTCATTAGAAGGATGTAGATGTTCCTCTTTGTGCTCTCTGAGAATAATCACAGCAATGTTACATCGTTAAAATGGCCTCCCTGAGTATTTCAGAGCCTTCTCAAAAGTCACCAATAATAGCTTTACTAATCTTCTCCCAAACAAGTTCTTTCACTTCAGCCTGCTGGATACCATGGGGGCCCCAGAGACTCTTACATGCCCTATAACGCTGAAGTACATCTTAGTCACAGCGATAGGAGGAATGATGTACTTCCGGGATGAAAAAGAAGAGTTCTGATCTGACCCGGAAGTGATAAGAATCACATGGACTGAGATGATCAAAAACACTTCTGGGTCATGGACTATAAAGGACTCTGGGAAATCCCAGACAAACGAGCTGAGCTGGGTGGCAGGGTGGCAATGCGTGTGGGAGAGGAGGATTGATTATTGTTTATTGGAGAATTGATTTGTTTATGAGTATTGTGGAGAGGAGGGTGCTTTGTGCACATTATCTATACTAATAAAAGGCAAAGCCCTCACTGACTCACTGACTGACTGACTCACTCACTCACTCACTCACTGACTCATCACTAATTCTCCAAGTTCCCGTGTAGGTAGAAGGCTGAAATTTGGCAGGTCTATTCCTTACAGCTTACTTACAAAAGTTGGGCAGGTTTCATTTCGAAATTCTACGCGTAATAGTCATAAACTGGAAGCTATTTTTCTCCATTTACTGTAATGGAGTTGAGCTCGAAAGCCGTGGGGGGCGGAGTTTCATGTGACATCATCACGTCTCCCACGTAATCACGTGAACTGACTGTCAACGCAGTACGTAGAAAACCAGTAAGAGCTCCAAAAAGCGCTGAAGAAAACATGCATTATATAATTGAGAAGGCAGCAAAACAATAAGAAGCGAACGAGTCACACATAGAACCATATTCATGAGTGCTGCTACTTCGGAAACAAAGCACAGTGTAAACCTAAAGTTTAAATTAAGTTCATAGACAGGCTGCCGCTGGCGTTTGTCATGCCCACGGCTAATGCGGGATACAAGTTTAATGAGAGGATGCAGGATATAAACGAGAGTTTTGATCACTTTGTAACTAAGTTAAAATTGCAGGTGAAGGGCTGTGCTTATGCAAATTCCGAAAGACTGTGTTTGTGGGGGATTGACAGTTAAGGCGGGTGGGGGAGTCACGTCATCATCTCCCCTCCCATTCACCTCAATTCGCTCTGAGCTGAGCTCCGCAGCTAACGCAGTGTTACGGAAGCGAGTTTGTGACGCTGCCACCAAATACTCACAGAAAAATCCACAAGTTAATACACACGCTGTCTCTACAGTTTCTCCACACTGAATCCCCCAGGCACTACTTACAAAAGGTTACATTGACAATCGTGTTACGTTATTTTTAAAATGTTTCCTTTTCTTAGCACAAGCACAGCTGGGAAGCTTTGATGCATGTGCTCCATAACGCGTTAAAAAATCACGCATTTAATCACACTTTGCATTACAAACAAAGGGGAACTTCT
>JANRMT010062806.1:46878017-46962294 GCA_026402145.1 Polypterus bichir lapradei
ATTACTGAAATAAATCAACTTTGTCATGATATTCTAATTTTATGACCAGCACCTGTATACTTCAATCAATTGAAACCCCTTTGCTACAGACAGGTGATCTACATGTAACTAACTGGCTTCATCAGCATTGATTTAGGTGTGTTATATTAAAGGGGGTGAATATTTATTTATAAATTATTTTGTGTTTTATATTTGTAATTAGTTTAGACCACTTTTCTGAGATATGTTTTCTCTAAAGAGTTGATCAGTGTCAAAAAAAAAAAAACTAATTCCACTGTGATTCAATGTTGTATGACAATAAAATCTGAAAACTTCCAAGGGGGTGAATACTTTTTCATAGGCACTGTATTTAACAACATGAATTGCATTTGAAGATTTCTCTTGAGATATCTCTAAATGTTAATTTGGCTTGTTATAATTGCTGATGATGGCAGCCCACTTCTAATTCTTGGGGACCTGAATATCCACATGTACAGCTGACTTTCTTGTTCTTCGTTCCTCCTTTAGCATCACACAGCTCCACACAGACCCCACTCACAAGAGTTGCTATCTATTTGACCTTGTTCTATCATGAAACTGCACTCCCACAAATGCAACTGTCACTCCTCTACACATATCTGACCACTTTTTCATTCAGTTCTCTCTGCTGCTTCCCTGTTCTCACTCTTCTCCCTCCCCAACACTGTATCCTTTCACCAATACATTCACTCTCTCTGTCACCCTTTTCTCTTCCATAGTTTCCTCTGTTCTCCCTCCTCCTGACCACTTCTCCTCTCTTGACACCAGCACTGCCACAGACACCCTATGCTCGAAGACACTCTGATCCTTGGCTCAGACACCTAGCTAAGTATCAGTCCCTTCTTGCAACCTTTTCTTCTGCCACCATCAATGCTAATGTAAGGGCCTACCAAACTAGAATTAACAACACCACTGACACATGCTTTCTGTTCTCTGCTTTCACTTCCCTTCTTAACCCTCCTCTCCTAACCTCCCTGTCTGCTGATAACTTTGACACCTTTTTCCAGGATAAAGTGGCTACCATCAGCAGTCAGTTCTCACCCTCACTGCCACCCATTATGCCTCATTCCAATATTCTTCACATTCTCTCCACTGTGACATGGATGTTTCCAGCCTCCTCTCCAATCACTCACTACCTGCCCACTAGATCCTATTCCCTCATATCTCCTTCAGGCCATCTCCCCCTCACTCACTCCTGCAATTACACACATCATTAACACTTTGCTTAGCACAGGGACATTCCCTAACATCTTCAAACATGCTCTAATAACCCCACTTCTTAAAAGAACAACACTCATTTCATCCCAAGTTATCAATTGCAGACCTGTCTCTCTCCTGTCCTTTCTTTCCAGAAACCTTGAACATGCTGTTAACCAGATTTCTTCCTTTGTTGTAAAGAATGAATTGCTTGATACCAACCAGTCTGGTTTCAGGAGGAACCACTCGACTGAGATGGCTTTACTAACTGTGTTAAACTAGTTACGCCATGCTAGAGATACCAACATGTCATCAGTACTGATTCTGCTAGATATCTTTTCTGCTTTCTTGCCACCCCTCTCTGACAATGGCATCACTGGGACTGGTCTCAGATGGTTTGAGGCCTACATCTTGGGTAGATCCTACAGTGTGTCCTGACAAGGGGAATTGTCAAAGGCACACCAGTCATGCACTGGTGTACCCCAAGAACTGGTGCTGGGTACTCTACTCTTCTCTCTGTACATAACCTTGCTGGGCTTCATCATCCAATAGCATAGGATCTCTTATCAGTACTATGACAATGATACACAGCTGTACCAGTTGTTCCCCCTGGAGGACAACACTGTATCAGCTTAAGTGTCTGCATGCCTTTACCATATCTCAACCAGGATGAAGGGCCAAATTCTATTACTCAACCTGGCAAAAACTGAACTTCTTGTGATCCCGGTCAGCCAACAGTTCAACTCCCCAACTCTGTACAGTTTTGCTCACTGTCGCTAACACCTGTCAGGTCAGTCCTCAACCTTGGGTGGTAACTGATGAGCAACTGTCTTTTTCTGACCACATTCGTTCATGCAGGTTCATGCTGAACAACATCCGCAAGATCAGACATCACCTGACAGAGTATGCAGCACAACTTCTGGTCTAGGCTTTGGTCTTGTCGAATCTAGACCACTGCATCTTACTTCTGTCAGGAGTACCTGCATGTGCTATCAAGCTGCTGCAAATGGTCCAAAATGCAGCAGCCCATGTTGTTTAACTTGCAGAGACAGGTACGCGTTACTCCTCTCTTCAGGTCACTACATTGGCTTCCTGTAGCAGCACACATTAAGTTCAAATCCCTGATGCTTGCCCACAGAGTAGTCAATGGGTCAGCGCCTGAGTATATGGAGACACAGTTGAAGTGCTATGCTCATTCTCGCTTTCTCAGTTCTGCCATGGAACAGCATCTGATGATGCCACTTTTATGTGGCATCAAGTCTCAATCCAGACTCTTTTCCTGTGTGGTTATGAGTTGGTGGAACGGGCTGCTGACCTCCATCCGTACTGCAGACTTCCTCATTGTATTTAACAAGTGATTGAAAACCCATCTGTTCTTTGAATATCAGTCTAATTGAAAAAAAAAAAAACAAACCTCTGTACAATACTTAATATTCTTGGTTATTTGGCTAGGTTTAATTGCTTTATTGATTGTAATGTTTGATTGTACCTGTATGAGTTATTCCATCTAAACATGTGGCGATTAACTTATATTACCTGTCCTATTACATTTACTGAACAAACAGGCTCTAGCCTAATGTCACTTGATTATTTACCTCTTTTGTAAGTCACACTGGATAAAAGTGTCTGCTAAACAAATTAATGTAAATGTAAGTTGCTTTACTATCTTGTTGGCTTACTGTTGGGCTGTGCAGATTGTGCATTTCATCCTTCAGTAAAGCAATTCTCTAGCAGGCTGATGGCATTATCTGCTTACTCCACCTCAACAGTGTTAAAAATTCTCCTATACTGTTTGTGTCTGTACAGTACTGTTTGTGTATTTTAGGCTGTCCAGGGTGGGGTATGGTATTCAACTGTCCTTTGATTATGTCTGTTGCGTTTTTCTTGAGTATTATGTCATCCAAGAGTTTCAGTTCTCATTCTGTTTCCCAAAATCTTCTGGAATGTGCTGTATGTTTATTTCTTTTACACAGGCACTGCAGCAACTTTGACAGTGCAGTAATGCAACTGGCACAATATAAAAAATAAATATTTCTTTGAAGGATACAGGCTCTATTGTAGGAGTAAAGTTGGACAGTTTAACATCTGTGGCAGAGCGACGGGCACTAAGCAAACTCCTGTCAATCATGAAGAATCCACTGCATCCACTGAACAGTGTCATTTCCAGGCAGATGAGTAGCTTCAGTGACAGACTTTTGTCACTGTCTTGCTCCACTGACAGACTGAGGAGATCGTTCCTCCCCCACACTATGCGACTCTTCAATTCCACCCGGGGGAGTAAACGCTAACATTACTCAAAGTTATTGTCTGCTTTTTAAATTTTTATTACTATTTAATTTAATATTGTTTTTTTTTGTATCAGTATACTGCTGCTGGATTATGTGAATTTCCCCTTGGGATTAATAAAGTATCTATCTATCTATCTATCTATCTATCTACAGTGGTGTGAAAAACTATTTGCCCCCTTCCTGATTTCTTATTCTTTTGTATGTTTGTCACACAAAATGTTTCTGATCATCAAACACATTTAACCATTAGTCAAATATAACACAAGTAAACACAAAATGCAGTTTTTAAATGATGGTTTTTATTATTTAGGGAGAAAAAAAAACCCAAACCTACATGGCCCTGTGTGAAAAAGTAATTGCCCCCTGAACCTAATAACTGGTTGGGCCACCCTTAGCAGCAATAACTGCAATCAAGCGTTTGCGATAACTTGCAATGAGTCTTTTACAGCGCTCTGGAGGAATTTTGGCCCAATCATCTTTGCAGAATTGTTGTAATTCAGCTTTATTTGAGGGTTTTCTAGCATGAACCGCCTTTTTAAGGTCATGCCATAGCATCTCAATTGGATTCAGGTCAGGACTTTGACTAAGCCACTCCAAAGTCTTCATTTTGTTTTTCTTCAGCCATTCAGAGGTGGATTTGCTGGTGTGTTTTGGGTCATTGTCCTGTTGCAGCACCCAAGATCGCTTCAGCTTGAGTTGACGAACAGATGGCCGGACATTCTCCTTCAGGATTTTTTGGTAGACAGTAGAATTCATGGTTCCATCTATCACAGCAAGCCTTCCAGGTCCTGAAGCAGCAAAACAACCCCAGACCATCACACTGCCACCACCATATTTTACTGTTGGTATGATGTTCTTTTTCTGAAATGCTGTGTTCCTTTTACGTCAGATGTAACGGGACATTTGCCTTCCAAAAAGTTCAACTTTTGTCTCATCAGTCCACAAGGTATTTTCCCAAAAGTCTTGGCAATCATTGAGATGTTTCTTAGCAAAATTGAGATGAGCCCTAATGTTCTTTTTGCTTAACAGTGGTTTGCGTCTTGGAAATCTACCATGCAGGCCGTTTTTGCCCAGTCTCTTTCTTATGGTGGAGTCGTGAACACTGAACTTAATTGAGGCAAGTGAGGCCTACAGTTCTTTAGACGTTGTCCTGGGGTCTTTTGTGACCTCTCGGATGAGTCGTCTCTGCGCTCTTGGGGTAATTTTGGTCGGCCGGCCACTCCTGGGAAGGTTCACCACTGTTCCATGTTTTTGCCATTTGTGGATAATGGCTCTCACTGTGGTTCGCTGGAGTCCCAAAGCTTTAGAAATGGCTTTATAACCTTTACCAGACTGATAGATCTCAATTACTTCTGTTCTCATTTGTTCCTGAATTTCTTTGGATCTTGGCATGATGTCTAGCTTTTGAGGTGCTTTTGGTCTACTTCTCTGTGTCAGGCAGCTCCTATTTAAGTGATTTCTTGATTGAAACAGGTGTGGCAGTAATCAGGCCTGGGGGTGGCTACGGAAATTGAACTCAGGTGTGATACACCACAGTTAGGTTATTTTTTAACAAGGGGGCAATTACTTTTTCACACAGGGCCATGTAGGTTTGGATTTTTTTTCTCCCTAAATAATAAAAACCATCATTTAAAAACTGCATTTTGTGTTTATTTGTGTTATATTTGACTAATGGTTACATGTGTTTGATGATCAGAATCATTTTGTGTGACAAACATGCAAAAGAATAAGAAATCAGGAAGGGAGCAAATAGTTTTTCACACCACTGTATCTATAAAAATCTACAGAAAATGCATTAATGTCCTTACAATGGCCTCAATAACTAATGCAAGTTAATTTTTTTTAGTAATGGTGATGGTTTCAATAATTTGACTATAACTTTGCTGTTCTAATATTAATACTGTAAATAGTTGCTAAACCAGTTTTTGTATCATCAGGCCAGGGCTTCTAATTGTTATGTAATTGTCAGGTGGTGCAATAAGGTGTCATACCGGAGTTGTAGGCTGACGTAATAAAAGCAAGGCATGACAGTCAATTGATGGACTGCGTTATTTGTCTCGGAAGGATCCGCAGCGTGCACAACATACTGCTTGAGGCCCTCTCGGTGGAATACCTCAGCTCTTCTACGGGACGTCACTCAGCTTCTACAGCGTCTTTCCAAATACTATGGGGTTAAAACACAAAACAAGGCGTACTCGTGCAGTTGCACAGGGACGGCACTAGTATGCCCTCGACACGCTATGAAAACAGCGCGAGGGCAAAATACTCGGCGTTCCGGACTTTTGATCCCTCTCCACCTCCTCATCAGTCAGAGCTGTTGGCTTATGAAAGGGCGTCAACCTCCGCCATCCAACGAGCGAGAGGAGGCGGGGAGTGTCCTTGTCCCCGCCCACCCGCGCGCACGCCGCTGTGCTTGCTCTGGTGCTGTTCTCACGCGTTCTTGAGTAGGAAGGACGCGCTCCTGTCTTTGCGCTCTTCTCACGTCATACAGATAGAGCCGCCGTGAAGATGGCGATGAGAGCAGCGTTTCGGTGTGTCTCCGCAAACTTTGCTGCTGCCCTGCCATTGCGTAGCCGAGTTGTGCCCCAACCCGTGTACCGGCTGTCCTGGCCCCGGAGTTTGACGACCTCCTCTCCTTTATCTTCAGGTGAGACTGAACGATGCTGTTACTGAACGAAACTGAAGTTAGCAGTCCGTCGTCTGTCGGTTATTCTGGGCGCACAAGGTTACAAGTGAACAGATGACTTTTGGACGCCGCATGATTGCAAGGATGAACAATAACTTCGTGGCTTGGTTCAACTTTATTTTCGTTTAGGCCTTAGCGTTGTGGTAGTGCATGCGAGGGAGACGTGTGTATTGGCATTCTTAGCTGGAAAGTTACATCCAGTTGTTGCAACATCAGCTATTTTTGCAGTATTCATTCTGCGATGCTTCCTGTTGACAGTAAAAGAAGAAGAACTGAGATTACAGGCTGTATTAGTTTTTATGACAAGAAAAATGAAACCGAACTTGATTACTCAATCTAGCCTGAAGTCGTATGATTTTTACAACCACCGTCGCCAGAATTCTTGGGTTTTCGTAAAAGTTAGCCACTGTGGGAAGGAGGGTATTGTGAAATACATTTTTTTAGCTTCTGATGAACTGCAGGTCTGTACACGTGAGGTCCTGGTGCGTGCGTTTTTACGAAATAAGTTTGTGTCATCTCGTGTACATGTACAGGTACTAAGAGCTTCTTCCGGTGCTTTTTAAGGGAAAGTAACATTTACAGTAAGGTGCAGGTTCTGGGTAATGACAGATGCTAGCATGCGCTGTGCTACTGTAAGCTGCAGATTTGCTGTTTTTGCACTTTTTTTCTAAAAGGGCTAATCTGTAAATGCAGTGTACCGAACAGAAAAATGAAATATTTGTTAGTACTGTAGTATATTCTTTAGTCCACCCAACCATCTGGACAGAAAAAGTGACAAGGAGAAAAAAAAGCGGTAATTTAAATGGACACGGGAAACTTGCTAAAACCACACTGATTGTACCCTATCTGGGTCTTAGATTCAAGTGGTCTGATGCAGTAGAGCTAATTTATCTTAGCGGTAAGAGCTGTGATTTTATTTAGGAGCAATATGCTTACAGGGTTTTACATTACAGTTTGAGGTACTATGACCTCACATTTCATCATGTACTAATTAATGAGAAAATGTTTGTTATACCTTGAGGTTTTTTTTCTTTCATTTTAAATTTTGTTTTGGACACTAGCTTTTCCTGCCACCCTGCTCAGGATAAATGGATGGATGGTGGTGCGGTAATTGAGCTAGGAAAAAGAAAAAAATGACCAAGGCTAAATGTGAAACATAGGGTACATTTTAAAAGTTATCTTTAGATAATGAGTACAGAGTAAACTTTTTAAGTTATCTGTCATGATAGCAGTTTTATGCCATATGTTTCAACTCACACATGATTCAAGAAATTATTTTTTTAATATGGAATATGATTTTTTCTTCGTTCTTATTCTGATATATTTGCTGTAAATTTAGGCAGTTACAGTACTGTGTACACGATGAAGTTTTCGATTTTTATTTCTACCATTTCATAAAATTGTTCATCCATCTTATATATAATTTTTTTTTTTATTCTCTTCTGGGTCACGTATGCAATAACTTCCCGATATTGAATACATGTGACATTACTGACACTATAAATCTATAAAACTGGAAACCATTGTCTAGCCTAACAGCACTGGCACAAGTTTTGTTAGCAATCAATACAGGGTGGCCCAGATCTAATCATGCAGATCCAGATTGTTTGGATGACTTATTTATGTGGGGACAATTCCAGTTCGGTGCAAAGATGATTCTTCATGTCGTCAGTTCACACACTTCTCGATGGTCCGGGATTTTTTGGGTGATTTTCTGTGTAATAAACTTAAGTTGTAGGGTAATGAAAATTGCATAATTAGATTTGGACCACCCTATAGTATGGCATGGTCTCTGACAGTTTTGTTACAGAATTGAGGACCCATCCAAAAAAAGGCTTTCTTTTACCATAACATTGTGGTAGTTTATTTCCATTCCTGTTTATGAAAGGTCATTCCATGAGATTTTTATCTGTAATTGTATCCTTGAACTGAATGATGCCTGTTCAATAATTAATGGATGTACTCTGTGGAAAGTGGTACCAAAATCCTTATAATATTGCACAGATAAAACTGAACCTGATATTTTACTGACACTTGTGTCAAAATGCCGGCCATATGTTTACTCAAAAAGGTGATTTTGTGTTCTTAATAGATAGATAGATATCCATAGTTTCTTTGCAAGTGGTCTTTAACAGTCTGCATTTTCATATTGCTTAAAACTTGTAACAAAGATGAAATAATGAATTTTAAATTTAAGGATGATACTTTAATAAATTATGCATATATTGTATGTTGTGTGAATCATATGCTCAAATAAAGGGCCCATTATGCGAGATCTGACAATATAGATATAGCCACATTTAGAAATATATTGTACTTGTGTTAATGACAGGCTAGTCTTCATACTCCACATAAACTGAAAAAACTGTTCCTAATACAGTTTATTTTTCTCTTCTTTGGATTTTTAAATGTATTTTGATAAACTGCCAGTGGCAGCCTTTAAACATGTACTGTGTCTCCGCTTCAGATTATCCAGATGTCATTTAGCACAGTTTAGGATCTGGTTTAAACCTGTATTTTTATGCATGGACTGAAGCTAGATTTGGAAGCAGTTGATGCATTTTAATTGACCCCTTGGGTTATCCTATACAATCTAGATGGACTGGCATTGCTCTTTACAATGATTTGTTCATTATCAGCTTATTTGGAAAAAGGGAAGTGAATAATCCTAAGAAGCAAGGAAACTAAAGTAAGGTTCAACCAAAAAACAAGTATCATGCTTATAACGCTTGCACAACATGCATATTTCAGAATCTGGGAGAGTTAGAATAGTAATTTATAAAATTTTAGTTCTAATTAAAAGAAAAATTGATTTAAAAAAAAAAAGTGGCCTACAGGGAACTTTGTTCAAGACCTCTGAGACTAGAGTCGCTGGCACCCAAAATACACTTAAATCCTCCTTTTTTTTGTAAACTGCATTTCCAGTCTAGTTCAAAACTGAGAGTATGTCAGAAACCAGTCCAGGGCACTTTTTTTATTAATAATACCCAATGCCCTTTAATTAACTGTTCAGTTTGAAAATTTTTAAGAAACTCTTTCTAAGTTGTTAAATATATTAGGCTAAACATTTTAGAAATCGCTTCCTACCTTTAAAGCACAGTTTGAATACAGTCATATGAAAAAGTTTAGGAACCCCTCTTAATTCTTCGGATTTTTGTTAATCATTGGCTGAGCTTTCAAAGTAGCAACTTCCTTTTAATATATGACATGCCTTATGGAAACAGTAGTATTTCAGCAGTGACATTAAGTTTATTGGATTAACAGAAAATATGCATCATAACAAAATTAGGTGCATAAATTTGGGCACCCCAACAGAGATATTACATCAATACTTAGTTGAGCCTCCTTTTACAAATGTAACAGCCTCTAGATGCCTCTAATAGCCTTTGATGACTGTCTGGATTCTGGATGGAGGAATTTTTGACCATTCTTCCATATAAAGTCTCTCCAGTTCAGTTAAATGTGATGGCTGCTGAGCATGGACAGCCTGCTTCAAATCATTCCATAGATTTTCGATGATATTCAAGTCAGGGGACTGTGATGGCCATTCCAGATCATTGTATTTCTCCCTCTGCATGAATGCCTTTGTAGATTTCGAACTGTGTGTTGGGTCATTGTCTTGTTTTAATATCCAACCCCTGCGTAACTTCAATTTTGTGACTGATGCTTGAACATTTATCCTGAAGAATTTGTTGATATTGGGTTGAATTCATCCGACCCTCGACTTCAACAAGGGCCCCAGTCCCTGAACTAGCCACACAGGCCCACAGCATGATGGAACCTCCACCAAATTTGACAGTAGGTAGCAAGTGTTTTTCTTGGAATGCGGTGTTCTTATTCCGCCATGCAAAGCGCTTTTCGTTATGACCAAATAACTCAATTTTGTGTCATCAGTCCAAAGCACTTTGTTCCAAGATGAATCTGGCTTGTCTAAATAAGCATTTGCATACAAGTAGTGACTCTGTTTGTGGCGTGAGTGCAGAAAGAGCTTCTTTCTTGTCACCCTGCCATACAGGTGTTCTTCGTGCAAATTGCTCTGTATTGTAGAACGATGTACAGATACACCATCTGCAGCAAGATGTTCTTGAACGTCTTTGGAGGAGATCTGTGGCTTGTCTGTAACCATTCTCACAATCCTGCGCATATGCCACTCCTGTATTTTTCTTGGCCTGCCAGACCTGGGTTTAACAGCAACCTTGCCTGTGGCCTTCCATTTCCGGATTACATTCCTTACAGTTGAAACTGAAAGTTTAAACCTCTGAGATAGCTTTTTGTAGCCTTCCCCTAAACCATGATACTGAACAATCTTTGTTTTCAGATCTTTTGAGAGTTGCTTTGAGGATTCCATTTTGTCACTCTTCAGAGGAGAGTCAAAGGGAAGCACAACTTGCAATTGACCACCATAAATACCTTTTCTCATGATTGTATACACCTGTTTATGAAGTTCAAGACTTAACGAGCTAATCCAACCAATTTGGTGTTGCAAGTAATCAGTATTGAGCAGTAACATGCATTCAAATCAGCACAATTACAAGGGTACCCAAATTTTTGCACAGCCAGTTTTTCACATTTGATTTAATTTCATACAACTAAATACTGCTTCACTAAAAATCTTTGTTTGGAAAACACCCCAGTACTCCGATGTTCCTAGGAAATGAAAGACATACCACTGTTATCTTTTTTGTTGAAAGTAGAGTAAATTATTATGCAAGCTGAGAGGAGTTCCCAAACTTTTTCATATGACTGTATGTTGTTAAAAGTCAGATAGGGAATATGGAATGAGTATGTCATATTTTTAATCAAGGTAATTATCAATATTGAGAGGATTCAGTGGTAAAGTGAAAGGAATCAGAAAGGGTGCTAATATATTCTACAGTAGTTTACATGTGTTTTTTTAGTGCATTTTTTGTGATAGCTATTGTAAGTATTCAAAAATAAAAATAAATAAAATTAATTTAAATTTGACTGGTTGTTATAGGCATGGTAGTTCTATGGTTTTATTATTATTTTTATTAGAAGACATCTGTCTTTATTTACAGACAAGCATGCCTGCAACATTTGCTTTAAGTCTTAAACTATATGCACAATTCTGGGTCTTGTGTGTTAGAGAACAAACTCGTATCTAGAAATTGTCATTCTAGTGAACTTTACTTCCCAAATGTAATATGGTCAAAACAAGAGAAATGAGAAATTTGAGGACATTGAAAAATATGTGAATAAGATATCTTATTAAAATCAAGAAATGGCTATTATTATTAAGTACTTTCATATATTTATAATAGCAGTCTTGAAAGAATAATTTTTAATAAACCAACATTCTTGGACTAATGTTAACAAATAGTCTGCAAACAGTACCACCAAAATACAGTAATGGCCAAGTGAAATAAATTGACATAAGCTGGATAGTATTGAAGACAAGCCTGAACTTTATTTTAAGCTTAGTCAGTCATAGGTTCATAACTAGTATACATAAATTCTTCATGCCATTTTAGATTGGCACTGCAAATTTTAAAGTTCTGTCGAAGTACAGTAAATACAGTAAATGTTCTTAATTAAATTCAAGAGGAACATAAAATTAAACACAACATATACACCAATCAGACACAACATTAAAACCACCCGTGTAGGTCCCCTTTGTAGTTAATATGGCCATGGCCTGTTCAGGCATGGATTCCAAATGACCTCTGAATGCATCCTGTGGTATCTGGCACCAAGACATTATTAGCACAACCTTTAAGTACCTTAAGTTGTGAGATAGAGCTTCCATGGATTGGACTTGTTTTTCCAGCACATCCCAATGATTCAGGAGCGTCGGCTTGAGACACTCTGTGTGCTGTGACACCTTTCTGTCATGGCCATCTTTAAGTTTTTTAGTTATTTGTGCTACAGTAGCTGTTTTGCAGAATTGGACCAGATAGGCTAACCTTTGCTTCCTACACGCATCATCAAGATTTGGGTGCTCATGACCTGGTTTCTGGTTCACCTGTTGTCCTCCTTTTGACCACTTTTGGTATGTACTTGGAATACCCTGCAAGACCTACCATTTTGGAGATGCCTTGACCCAGTCATCTAGTAATCACAATTTGGCCCTTCTTAAAGTGGCTCAGATCCTTAGGGTTGTCTATTTTTCCTGCTTCCAACGTATCATCTTCAATAATTGACTGTTCACTTGCTACCTACTATATCCCACCCCGTGATAGGTGACATTGTAACAAGATAATCAATGTTATTCACATCACCTGTCCGAGGTTTTAATGTTGTAGCTGATCAGTGTATGTGGACTGTAGGATTTGTATACTTCAAGAAAATAGCCACAAACCAACTGAAATTTCTTGTCCTAGTAACAGTTTCAACTAACATTAAGTCGTTGACTTAGTAATACCTACATTGTTGATGAGGTTATGTTTATGTATTCACTAGACATCGGTATGAGGCACTTGTTCGTTCAAACCTCTTCCTCTGGGAGGGTTTAAAAATTTCAAAAACATATTAGAAGAGTAAGAATAATTGTTAAAATATTGGGCAATGTATTTTTTTTATCGCTCTTACGCTAATATTCTACAGTAATACTGTATTGTTAAAAAAAAAAAAGAAGCAAGTCTGCAATATTTTTGTATGTTGCAGTAATGTATGAAAAAAGGATAGGTCACTCTTTGTTTACTACGGATATGTGCTTTAAATGTAATGACGAGGTTGCAAGTTATGTGACAAGTACATTAGGGCAACAGCTGCATTGGTAGCAGAGGTAATTATTAGTTTTTAAAATGTCCTAAAAATCAGAGGAGCATTTTGAAATTTTTTAGTATCTGCCAAAATTGCATTTAGTCTTCAGTACTTTTTGCCTAAGAAAAAATATGAAAGACAGTACATCTTTATATATAAAAAAAATATTTTAATGATTTGTCTGTAAAGTGAATGTTCCTTGAAAAAATAACTAATTAATCTAGTTTAATAATAATCTTAATAGATTTCAGTTACAGTGTGTTAGAACAAGGTGTGGAAAAGATAACTAATTGTTTTATTTGTCCTTATTAAACTCTTGTTGCTTTTAATGAATATATTATATGTAAATGCTTTTTGTTAGCCCTAAATGTAACTAAATATCTTGTTTCTTGACCTGATCAGCATACTACACAGTTCTCTGGCATTCTATAGATGCTACAGGTGTCTTGGCAGTTCTTCTTTGTAATGTAAATGGTATGAATTTGGAAAAATGTTGTCAGGTTTTCCTTCTTTTGATTTTGCGTATTGGGGTAAAAGGAGGTAGGTGGATGGAGATGCAGAACAGAACATTGTTACCAGAAAAAAAAAAAACTTGGATGTTATGAGAAGAGTCTTGGTAATCCTGGACATGGCCCTGAATTTCACAAAAATAGTTTTAGATCATATATATTAAAGTGTTATCTTTCAGTTGTACGGTTGTGTCCAGGAAGCTGACTTCTGTTTTTAAGAAATTAAGCTTCAGCTTTATGTTGGGGTGGAAAGAATTGTATTTGTTATGAAAATGGAGGAGGTCCTTCTCTGGCAGTTGAGATTATGAAAATGTCATCTGTGTATCAGAGATACAACATTGTTTTCAAGATGCACGTTGACATAAAATCCTAATCCACCCTTGTAACTTCTGTTTTTCACGAAATGACCAACAGACGGACCTACCTGAGAAGTGACAGCTTCCACCCCAAGCATACAAGGCACGCCATCATTTTCAGCCAGGCAATATGTTACAACCGTATTTGCTCAGACACGACACACCAGGACAAACTGCAGGAGCTTAGACAAGGTTATACTCCCAGAACAACAGATGCTCAAATAAGAAGGGCTACTGCCATACCCAGAGACAACCTTCTGGAATATAAAAACAAAGACAACAAGAACCGCATCCCCGTTTTTGTTATGTATAACCCACACCTTGAAGTACTTCAAAAAATTATAAAAGAACTTCAGCCAATGTTAAATAGTGATGAAATGCTGAAAGATGTATTTCCAGAACCACCCTTCTTGGCATTCAGACAAGCACCAAACCTGCAGCCACTAACTGTCTGTTATCTCCCTAGGTGAACCTACAGATAACGGAAAAGATACAAATCATGTCCTTACATTTATGATACAGATTGTGTAGTTATACCACACTGCAAACTAGAACATCTAATAAAGGTGTCATTTTTGTGCAGATCATCTCATGTGGTCTACCTAATTCTCTGTATGAAATGTCCCAATGCTGCCCTCTATGTCGGAGAAACTGGACAAACACTCTGCCAAAGAATTTACACAGGTTCCACATTAAGCATGGCGATAGAAATGTTCCTGTAAGAGCTCACTTCAGCTTCAAAACACTTTGTTGGACAGTTACCAAAAGATCTTGGCTGTACAGGTAGTCCCCAGTTTACGGACATCCAACTTACGAATGGGCCGCAGCTACAACGCATGCCCTTCAGTAACTGCTGCTCTGTCATCTTCAGCCTGGGGATGCTGCAAGCGGTGGCTGGACGGAGGCGGGGGGGGCGATTTCACTGCTCACATGGTGTATTGTCCCTCGGGCGGCTCCTGGCAGCAAGCGGCGACCCGTGGTCCATAATCACTGGGGCCACAGCTATCGCTCGTGTGCAGGATGGTGGCTTGATGGGGCGGATCGCTGCCTGCCCACTATGCCGCCACAGCTACTGCTCCTGACTGGACGCAGGCTGGATGGAGCGGAGGGGGGCTTTGCTGGTAGTGCTGCAAACGGTGACCCGGTTGTGGCTGAACGGAGGCCATTGAGTGTGATCGGGCCGGGGGGGTAGCATTGTAGTGTGCATTGGGTGACTGCCTGTTGAATGGGGACGGTGGTAGGCGATTCACTACCCGCCTTTGGCCGCACCATGTTCGTTCTCGGTGGGCAGACGCTTCAGGCAGCATAGTGTAGTGGAGGTGACTGTGTGGTGGGCGGGTGATGAACCACCCCTCACCGCCCCCATTCATTCTCAATAACAAGCCTGCTTATACTGTTATGCACATAACAGAAAGTTGTTTCTTGTCAGTAAATCAAACGTGTTGACGATAGGTGCCTTCCTGCTGTTATAGCGTGTACAGAGATGTGCAGAAGAGCTCATCTTAACCTTTTGTCTTCACCCTTCAAGAATGTCTCTGAAACACAAATCTTATGCAAGTGCTGGTGATACAGTAAAGAAGAGAAAAACCATCACCACTGAAAGTAAAGTAGAAATAATGACAAGGTCAGAGAGAGGTGAAACTCTATCATTCATTGGCAGAGTACTTGGTTACAGTCAACAATAGCGTTTATTAAAATAATGTACCTGTTCCGACTTACATACAAATTCAACTTAAGTATAAGCCTATAGTCCCTATCTTGTACGTAACCCAGGGACTGACTACATTGTTCTCCTCTCTTGGATGTCTCACTTAAAGGTTTCCAATGTTGTATCTGTCCTGGTGTCTATATAAACACATGGGGTTTCATTCTCTGTATTACATCTTGCCTGGAGAAGGGGCCTTCGTTGCCTTGAAAGCTGGCATATTGTAATGATCAGTTAACACCTGTGGTCTATAGTTATAAAAAATACTTTAATATAACATGTAAGACTTTTATTTGTCTGGTTATGCAGGAGATTAGTGTACAATGTTTTAAAGGGATAAAGGAAAAAAAAACGGTGATCGGTATCGGCCTTAAAAAGCCTCATAAGAGCATTCCTAATAACACTTACTGTGTATATGTATAATTCTTTTTTTATATACTGTAGTTGTAATATTGCAGTTTTTTTACCCATAGTATATAATGTAGAGGGTTTTTTTTAACATTCCTCCATGCATACTAGTGTGCAGATTTTAATTTGATTTAAAAGCCTCTATAGTAATTATTTATGTACTTTTTTTCTGTAGCTCTTAAATTTACTGATAAACATGAATGGGTGCGAGTGGAAAATGGAATTGGGACTGTAGGCATCAGCAATTATGCTCAGGTATGTAGCCTGCTTACATTTTTTATTGTCTAATATCTTGCACAATTTATAGCTTTTTGCTGCAGCGTTTGTTAAGATTTTAATTATCACTAGTCTGAGTTGCCTTTTGCTCTTATCATGATTTTGAACTTAGCACTTTGATCAATTGTACCATGTGCTGATTGAGCAGTTCTTTATATTTTATAGCATTATTTTTTTTAATAGTTAACAGAGGAAAATGTGATCAAAAGTCATTTACAGTACTTTCCTGCATTTCTATTTAATGTAACTGTTAGAATATTCTTCTAAACTAGTATTTAATATAATTCCTCTCTTTTTGTGAGGTATTTTATAACATTTTTGGAAGTTGTAAGTATAACAGCTAGATACTAGTTATGGGCATGCAGTGAACAATTATGTATGTAGATCTTTTGGTGGTGTACTAACAAGTAAAAGAAGCAGGTAGGTATTGTCCTGAGACAATTTTTATTTAAAACTGCGTTAGGTTAGCAATCATCACAAGTAATATGTAAATTTGAGGTACTTACTTTAATCAAGTGACAGGATGTTTTAAGCTTGCCTGTAATTAAGATACATAGTTTTGCAGATTAATATTAGAATAATTGGCAGCTATAAAATGGCTCAATATGGTTGTGCATATGAGTTTTTCTGTACAGCGGTTAGGGTTCCTGTCCATACTCAATCCCTGCATTGCATACTATTGTGCTGTGGTTATGTCTCCCTCCACTCAACCTTGTAATGGAAAAAGTTGGTTTATGAAGGAAATGAATAAAAAAAATTATATTTTAGTATTCATTTGAATTGCCCGTTTAAATCTCTCTATTATAAATAAAAATCCTGGGAGGGAAATTAGGGAGACGAGACGTGATCTTCTCAGAAGACAATTTGATGTCCCGCGAGAGACACTTTAGCGTCACGCAAGACAAGGCAGTGAGACAACATTTAAAACAAGTTCACAGACATCTAACCAAGCAGTTGCTGGAATGCTTTTATCAGACAGACATCATGTGCTCCCAGCTCTTAAAACAACGACAAGCAGAACATGTAGGAAGCCAGCAGATGATCTGACCGCTTTTCCTTAGCATGCGTTCAGCCCCCCCCTCACAACGCAAGTGGCAGAGACGCAAAGTGGCAAAAGGACAACTGCTGTACAGGCTTTGAAATGATCAGCGCAAAACACGACAAGCAGAAATGCAGCTCGCCAGCAGATGATCCGACTGCAACTCTTTAGCGTGAGTTCAGGCCCCCCTTCACAACGTGAGCGGCAGAGACACGAAGTATAGGCTTTTAACACTAGAATTACCAGGGCCAACGAAAAAACTCATAAATCCGGCCCACCTTAAATCCCTTCACACCTCTCCGTCAGTGTCTTTTGTCTTCTAAATGTGTCGATAAGCCCATACAGCCTGCTATAGTATCCCCCCACTGCCTCAGAACAGGCAAGAAGTTCTCTCAGTTCCTGCCTTGATTGATTATCTGGGAGTAAGCTACGCATAATTGTAAGGGGAAATAATTTGATGTGTGTTTTGTGTCTTCAAAATTCTATGTAAACACATCTTTAAAACAGAAACGTTTTTCACTTTTTAGTAATAAATGACAAAATGTAGACATGAACTGTATAATGTGCGAAGGCTGATGGCCAAAGATCAAATAAACACTTTCATAAAAGGTGCAAGTACAATACGACAGCTTTGGTGCTGTGGTTAGAACTGCTGACTTATAATCCATAGGTTGTGAAGCCAGCTCCCCGGCAAATTTACTGTTTTGAGTACTGAGCTGCTCTTATTGTTAATATTATACAATAAAAACATACATTTGATTTGTGTCTGTAACAGCCGGTGTAAATTTATAGGACTTGTAAAAGTTAGGTTTTTTTTTTCATAATCACAATACAACAAACACCGCCCCGAACCCCCAGATCTGACGTGGTTACTGTTTATCTGAAACTGGAAATAACTGTAGATGTGAGTGGTGTTTTGGGACAATGGGACTGGAAATTCTCTGACCTGGAGGGATAAAAGCTAACACACAAACGTTGGTGAATCTGCCTTCTTCATATCTCACCGTCGCTTGAATTTTTTTTATTCAGTTTAATTGAGTGTTCCTGCTCACGCTGAATTAGTATGCGCCTTATGGTCCATGATGTCAAAGCTGCACTGACAAAAAACAGACATAGGTATATATATATTATTTGGAATTATTCATTTTATGACCTGTATAATACATTTTGGAAAACATTGTCATACAAATGCAATATTATTTGAAAATGAACGTCGTCAGATTGAGTGTGAATTTATACTGGCATTGTTAGAGTCAGATCAGAAGGGGGAAGGGGGGTTTGAGGGGGCAGAGGAGAGCGTCAACGTGACTGAGAGAATAAAACAGAAAAAAAAAAGCTAACTTTTACAAATACCAAACATTTACAGCTGATCTGAAGCTGTTCGTTTTCAAATAATATTGCATTAGTGTGATGTTTTCTGATTGGTACTATTCAGGTCATAAAATGATTTCTTCAAAATGTCACATATATTGTCTCTTTCTTTCAGGTGTGTAATAGAAACCACAGCATAGAGAGAAGTGTGTACATTGCAACAGGTACACATGTCGTAAATGTCCTTGCGTGTGTGTGTGAACTGTTAATATTTTAATCTGATGATTGCATATACTGTAGTGCTGAACTGACCTCTCTGTACTATTCTTTCCTCTGCATGTCCTGGAGTACAAAAGAAACACCACAATACAGCAACTTGTGGGGACCTGCAAGATCGGGGGGAAAAAAAAACATGCAGTCACTGATTACAACCGCAAGATGTTATGCGAATGAATATGAATAATGTTGCATCAGTGCCACAACGTTTTCCAAAATGTACTATTCAGGTCATAAAATGAGTAATTCCAAATATCATATATAACTATGGCTCTGTTTTTTTTTTTGTTTTTTTTGTCAGTGCGGCTTTGACATCATGGACGATAAGTTGCAAACTAATCAGCGTAAGCAGGAACACTCAATAAAACTGAATAAAAAAAAAATCAAGTGATGGTGTGATACGAAGAAGGCAGCATTTGTGTGTCAGCTTTTATCCATCCAGATCAGAGAATGTCCAGTTCCATTATCTCAAAACACCACTCACATCTACAGTTATTCCCAGTTTCAAATAAAAACTAACAGCATCAGATCCCTGGGGGTGGGGGTTAAGTATGTATCGTGATCGTGACTGAGAGAATAAAAGTGGGGGGAAAAAAAAACGCTAACTTTTACAAGTCCTGTAAATGTACAGTAATCCCTCGCTATATCGCACTTCGACTTTCGCAGCTTCACTCTATCGCGGATTTTAAATGTAAGCATATCTAAATATATATCACAGATTTTTCGCTGGTTCGCGGATTTCTGCGGACAATGGGTCTTTTAATTTATGGTACATGCTTCCTCAGTTTGTTTGCCCAGTTGATTTCATACAAGGGACGCTATTGGCGGATGGCTTAGAAGCTACCCAATCAGAGCATGTATTACGTATTAACTAAAACTCCTCAATGATATACGATATGCTTCCCGCGCAGTGCTTGATTGTTTGCTTTTTTTCTGTGTCTCTCTCTCTCTGCCTGATGGAGGGGGTGTGAGCAGAGGGGCTGTTTGCACAGAGGCTGTTTGCCTAGAGGATACGGACGCTCCTCTACAAAATGCCGCTTTATTGCGGTGCTTCGACATACTTAAAAGCACAAAAGCACGTATTGATTTTTTGATTGTTTGCTTTTATCTCGCTCTCTCTCTCTCTGACATTCTCTGCTCCTGACGGCGCTCCTTTGAAGAGAAGATATGTTTGCATTCTTTTAATTGTGAGAAAGAACTGTCATCTCTGTCTTGTCATGGAGCACAGTTTAAACTTTTGACTAAAGGGTGTTATTTCATGTCTAGAGGGCTCTAATAATGTTAACAATGTGGGAGAGTTTATAAGAGCTTAAAATATATAAAAATAACCATACAAACATATGGTTTCTACTTCGTGGATTTTCACCTATCGCGGGGGGTTCTGGAACGCAACCCCCGCGATCGAGGAGGGATTACTGTACACCGGCTGTTACTGACACAAATCAAATGAATGTGTGTACTGTATAATATTTACAATAAGAGCAGCTCACTTCTGAAAGTGATAGATACAAGAGGCAGTCAGGATCGAACCGGGGGACTCTTGATTACAAGTCAGCAATTCTTACCGCTACCCCAAGGAAGCTGTTGTATCATCCTTGAACCTTTTGTGAAAGTGTTTATTTGATCTTTGGACTTCAGGCTTCACACATTATATAGTTTTATTACTAAAATATGAAAAATGTGTTTTAACAATGTGTTTACACAGATTATTGTAGAAACAGAACACGCATGAAATGCATGTGGTCCAAATAACGATCTATTATTTCCACTTTAAAACTCCAGCACTTCACTCCCAGATAATCAAGGCATGAGCTGGGAGAACTTTGTGCCCGTTCTGTGGTGGTGGGGGGGTGGAATAGTAGGCGGTTTGTCTTGATCGGCACATTTACAGGACAAAAGATGCTGACGGAGAGGTGCGAAGGGATTTAAAGTGGGCCGATTTACAAGTTTTTTTTGTAGTCTTTGGTAATTCTATTGTTAAATGATGATCCGACGACATCTCCTTAGCGTGCGTTCAGCCATCCCCTCCCCCTTGATTTTTTGGTATTGCTAGGTCAAGTATTTAAAAATTGCCAGGGATCTGGAGTGACTGTACCTGTTATTTTGGAAGCTGTATTTACTACTTCTTTTATTAAGAAGTTCAGGACACTGAACACCAGGGGTCGCTATTGCCCCATTAGAACCAACTGACAGACACAGAGTAAAATCACCAAGAAGGTTTTTTATTTTTTTTCTTCTTATAATAGTGCCCAAAAGCACCTCTACCACCATAAACAGGCAAGTAACAAATACGACAATACAGTACTGTAAATCACACAGATCTCTCCTCCACTTCTCCCAGCAAGCTCTGTCCTACTACCTCCCAACTGTGGTTCACCTCCTGGGTTCCCATCAGTCCTTTATATAGTCCTTGACCTGGAAGTGGTTCTGTTCTTCCTCCCATGTGACTTACTAGCACTTCCGGTTCAGCTGGAGAATTCTGGTTTTCAATCAGCCCGGAAGTACTTCGGGGCTTCCATTGTCATAGTCCATTAGTACTTCCAGGATAGGTGAGAATTTGTTTTCCCACCAACTTCCCCAAGTGTCCCCTGGCGGTACCCAGCAGGACAGTGCTGCCGAAGTCCAAGTCCCATAGTGCCCTGGGGGCATCCGGGGCACCGCTGCAGTCCAGGGAAGCTGCCATCTATTGTCTTGGGGGGGAGGCGGTGTCCTTGATAAGCTGCCTTCCCCCATTCTTCCATTTCTGGGGTGTTCCAGCCAGGATAAACTGCCGGCCGTCCCTTGCAACACAAAACAAAATCTAGATTCATCACCTTCATACTTTTGTCAGAGCCATTACTACTCCATGACAAATGTAATGCTCATAACTGTTCCAGCAAAGGCAACAATATTCTTTGGATTTTTATAGTGTCAAAGTGAGTGCAATTATCAGTACATTCCTCAGGCAATTCATGATTAATTTTCATGTACACCAAAAAATGCAGTGTGGCATTGACTTATTAATGTGAATGACTAGATGCCTTCATATTCAGGGACAAGCTGGCTATGCAACATATAAGTTCACTGGTAGTGGAGACTATACTAGCAAAGAAGCACAGGTATAACTATTAATGCCATACTGTATGTGTCTCTTGTTTTATTAAAAATACGTCACCCAAAGGGGTTTGTTGTGGGTGAAGAAGTGCTTTTTGTTGATTGTTTGTTTTATCCAGTGATTTGCAAAATCCACAGTTCCCTTGCATTTGGGTTGCCTTTTTCTACTACAAATAGCATTTCTATATTTTGATGTCTAGTCAGTCTGTAGTCTCTATAAAGTACTGTTTGAAAACTGAATAAAAAAACAAACAAAGAATTGCACATAAGATGGAGGTTTAACAGCCTCTGTAAAGTTATGGTACTTGTAAAAGTTAGCATTTTTTAGTTTGTTTTGTTTTGTTTTTTTTCTCTTTTCTCAGTCACATTCACACCCCCCGATCTGATACTGTTAGTTTTCAAATAAAGGCATTGTATTAAAAAATAAGTGTTTTTTTTTTTTTATTCTTGAATAAAAGTGCATTTGTTTCGATGATTTGTTACAGACTCAAATGTATGTTTTTTATTATAAAATAGTAACAACAACAGTAGCCCACCACCCAAAGCGCTAAATGCAGGAAGGACCCAGGATCGAACCGGCAATGACTTGATTATGATGCTGCAGTGCTTACTCCTGCACCAGCAAAACAGATACTTGGGAGACTGCCGCGTTTCCACTGTGAAAGACACAAACACACACATGCATGCCAATGTCTTTACTTCTTATCTTCAGTCTTCACACATTACACACTTCATGTCAACATTTTGTTATTATTACAATAACATATGGAAAAAAAATTCTGTTTTAGTTATGTGCTAAACATTTCTGAGGCAAGAAATGGCATCCTACATTTACACAAATTGTGGTAGACACAGAACATGCGTGAAATATATGTATTTCAAATAACAATTTATTATTTTCCTATACAATTCCAGATATGGGCAGCACAGTAGCGCAGTGGTAGCGCTGCTGCCTTGCAGTTAGGAGACCCAGGTTTGCTTCCCGGGTCCTCCCTGCGTGGAGTTTGCATGTTCTCCCCGTGTCTGTGTGGGTTTCCTCCCACAGTCCAAAGATAGGCAGGTTCGGTGCATTGGCAATCCTAAATTGTCCCTAATGTGTGTGTGTGTGTGTGTGTGTGCCCTGCGGTGGGCTGGCGCCTTGCCAGGGGTTTGTTTCCTGTCTTGTGCCCTGTGTTGGCTGGGATTGGCTCCAGTGGACCCCCGTGACCTTGTAGTTAGGATATAGCGGGTTGGATGATGGATGGATGGATTCCAGATACCTCACACCCAGATAAACAGGCTTCAGCTGTGGGTACTTTGTGTAAGACTTCAGCTACCTTGGTTGGGATGGGATAGCAGGCTGCTCGCCTGAGGCCTGTTGACACATTTGCAAAACAAAGGCGATACAGTGCACAATTAAAGCAGTGGTTAGGTGGTGATATATGGCCCAACATTACGAATATTTTCACAGGCTTCAGGAATCCAATTGTTAAAAGTTAATATAAAAAACAGGTAAAGTGTGTTTGCCAATTCATGAAGTGGATTGATGTCTTAGTCATTTCAGGTTGATGATGGGTAATTCATTCAACTACATTGTTTCTTATTCTACCCTACCCTTTTAAGTCTCTTGTATCATCCTTTGAGACTGTGTGATCATGTTTGATGCCCCATTTATCCATCATTCATTTCCTGAATCTGCTTAACAACTCTGGAAGGGTTCACTGTGCCATCCCAAAGCACAGCTACTCATATGATTAATTCTAAGTTTCATAACACTCTAGTAGTCTTATATTTATGGTGTTGGAGGCAAACTAGACAACTTGAAGAAAAAGCAGTACAGATAATGTGCAGATTCTAAATATAAATTCTTATTGTTAATGATGATGATAAAACCTTTTCTTCCCTTTTAGTAGTTTTCAGTGTTGACTTGGTCACTCGTTTCTTAGTGTTGATTAATCAAGAAATTTGCATTCCTAAAATATACTTACACAATGCTGTGGAAGTAAATTTTGTACAAAAAAAACCAACTTATTTGTCTTTGTGACACAATAATAATAAAGCAAATAAAGAAAGCTAAAATAGAGGTATTTAAAGAACAGAGTATTATATGTACTTGAAGTTAAAAGGTAAAACTTGCTGATATATGTTTCAGAAAATGTGCATTCTGCTTTCTTAACACACGCAGGATGCATTAGGAGATGTGGTATATTGTGGTCTACCAGAGGTTGGCACTAAATTGAACAAAATGGGTAAGTATTCTTGTTTATTATTGTTATTGATAATTCATGTCATTGTCCTGAAAGAAATGCAGAGACCCTGTAATTTAAATATTCTGTTAAAACGAGGCTTACAGAGAGTAGTAATAATGCGTGGTGGATCCTACTTTGAGTGTGTTTACATCACATTATGTTTGGGCAAAGTTCTAGTAGATGACTTCCAATTATAACTATACTATAATATTTAGTTTTGATAAACCATCTAAGCTGTATCTTATAGAAAGTCATGTATGCCCTCTTTCCAAAATTCTTTTAAAATGTATCTGAGTTGATTATCTGTTAAATGCACTTATCAGAAAATTCTAAGAAAGAAATGTTGAATTTCGTTAGGGTTTGTTGTAGATGTGGGAGAGGTCTTCTCTGTTGGAAAAACACATTTGCTGACTACAAAATAGAGAATATTGTGAATTAGATTGATTTTTTTAAAGAGTTGTTTTCACTTTAAATGGATAATTACTTGTATCACAGAAATAATATAAATCAGAGTATGTGTTTTTAGGCATTGCATCCAAAAAGGACACTCGGCATCAACCATTCACAGTACTTCTTGCTTTGAAAGACATTCTTAGTTTCAGCTATGCACTAGTGTAGTATTAGTAGAGTCATGTACTGTATTAACCATTTATGGATACAACAAGAAGTGAAGCAAAATGACACCTTTCATTGGCTGAGTAGATTAAAATATGCAAGCTTTTGAAGCAGCTCAGGTCTTTTAGTCAGGCAAGGGGTAATACAGATACTGTAATTACCTGTGTTTATGTACAAATTAAGATAGAAACATGATTGTACAACCTTTAAGTGAAACATCTTTAGTGTCAAACAATAACAGACATCTCCAACCTAAGATTCATTTAGCAAGAGAGAACAACGTGTGATCAAGATCTTCTGATAAGGTAACTGTCTGACAGTCTTTTTGAAGGTTTTGATTACTATCCCTTAGAATGTGGATCTGTAATCAAATCTCCTGGATCAGTCAAAGTGATGTAAATAGTCATCATATCTGGTCATAACACTCTTTATCTCTATTCAGACCATGTTGTAGTGTGGTGAATTTTAGCACCAGTTTTATTTCCCATTCCTTTCTCTACAGTTATGTCTTGGAAGTTGGCCATAAGACTGGGACTTTAAAATCATTCTTGCAGTATCCATTCATGCTGAAGTGAACTCCAATAGAAACATCTCTATTACTGTGCTTAATGTGTAAATTAATTATTTGGCACAGTGTTTGTCCAGTTTCTCCCACATACAGTCCAGTATTGGGTCATTTCATAAATGCAGTTTGGATGACTACATTAGATAATCTGCAGGAAAATTATCCCTTTATACGATATTCTTCTTGGCAGTGAGGTATAACTTCCTCATCTGTAGTATAAATGTGACCACATCTTTTCTGTTGGTAGGTAGATATACTATACAGCATATTATATAATATGCACTAAAGAAACTGCATATCAATCGGCTATATAAAAGGATGTTAAGCTGATTCACCTTCCTTCAGCCGGACATTAATTGAAATATATATGTTACAAGGAAAGGTCAAGATTAACTCAGCATGTGCGACAATGAAGTGTTTGCCAAGTATAGTTGAAGACACAGTAGTGCAGAGAAAAAAAATAGGCACACAGTGGGGGAAAAAGCATTAAATGTCAACTTTAATCTCAAAATTTCCACTTCAGTCACGTAGTTTATTTTGTCATTAAAGTAGAACATCATAAACTTCATCTTAAAATTGTTTAATTTACTAGTTTCTCAAATCTCATCGTAACTTAGGTAGCACGTTAAATGCTTTGTTTTGTATTTGATTTTCTATGTGCTCTATGTGTGTGAATCACTACATGCTTTCAGGCTTTCTCTTCTTCCGACAGGACACAGAATCCATTACCTTCATAATATTACAGCACTCTGAATAATTAAATTACTAAGATGTATACTTGATATAATTTTCATGATGATAGGAGTTAAAGCATGTTATTAAACATGGGAACATGGTGGCGCTGTGATTGTGCGCAACCTTCGATGAAATAATTTATTGCGGCAGTACTGTCTTTTTCAAACGTACTAAGCCCCAATTCCTCTCCTTACTTTTCATCTCCAAATACTCAATCACCACACAATCAGCTCTGTAATAGACGTTAAGCCATCTGTAAGCTTAGAACGCCGATTCTTTAAAACTTTTAAGGAACATTGAAATATGTTCGTAGTACATGATTAATTATTCTATCCTTCAAGTGTCACGCCAGTCCCAGCAAGCATACAGCGCGAGGCAAGAACAATCCTTGAACAGAGCACAGTGACACCATGTCCTCACATGTTTAATTATTAACAATATAGATTATTTAAATTAAGTTAAAGTTTTATCTGTATAATAAACATATTTTGCTGCATTTCATCTTAAAAATGATATCGTCATCATATGTAAATACGCGTTTTATAAAGCTCAGGTTGTAAAGTATTATAACTTTACTCCAAGTTTACAGTGAGGTGATTGTACTAATAAGTACAAACAGTTCTACAAGGAGCACTTGATGGACCGATTGAGTGCATTTATAGTTCTTGGGGTGAAACTGTTTCTGAACCGCGAGGTCCGTACAGGAAAGGTTTTGATGTGTTTGCTGTGCTGAGGCAGCATGTGCTTGATGCTGTATACTGATAATTCTCTTTCCGATCAGCTGCTCCAAGTGGTGCAGTTAGAGTAATATGGAAAAAGATGATCCGCTGTGCAACCCCTAACGGGAGCAGCTGAAAGAAGAAAAAGAAGGTGCAGTGAGAGTAACAACACTAAAGCAGCTATGGTATTTGGAATAGTTTGGCCATTCCATGGACCATTATGTTACAGGTTAATTACAATCAGATGCATTAAACTAATAAACAATATGTGGTTAATTTCAGTGTATTTATAAAGCCGCTTCAGGGATGTGGATCTAAAAAAGAAAGGGAAACCACACTGGAACAGTAGCACTGCTTTGACGCTGGGTGCCACCAGTCTGCAAAACTGAGCGCAGAACTTGCGTACGCCAGGGTATGAGCTACCGTGGAAATGTGCGTGGCTTTACACCAAGTTTAGGTTTTATACATAATGATTTGAATGTGGAAAAAGGCTTATGCAACATTTTTGTGCATACGCACCGTTTATACATGAGGCCCCAGGTGACATCCTCCCATTGATCCAAGGTCCAGTTCTGATGCTTGAATGTTCATTGTAGCCAATTTCAGTAGTAGATGGGGCGAGCATGGGTACTCTAACTAGCCTGCAGTCCGCAGTCCCAAACACAGCTTTGTTCGATGCACTGTGTGTCATAACATGGTACTCCTATAACTATAATTCAAATTACCTGCAATTTGTTACATAGTAGTTGGTTGGTAACAGATGAAAGGGCTTTTGTACACCTCTTGCATCAGTGAGTCTTGGCTGCCCACTACCCTGTTTGCATTTCATGATTTTTACCCCCTCGGACCACTGTTGGCAGGTACCTCGCACGGACGACCGTAAGCACTTCACATGCCTTGCAGTGCCGGAAATGGTCGGACCTAGTCATCTGGTCATAACATGTTGGTCCTTATCAGAGTCACTGTGGCCTTCACACTTGCCCATATCTTCTGCATTCGACAAGTCTACTGCAAGTACCTAATGTTGGCTTATCATCCAGTATATATCTCTGACCTTGACATGCACCATTGTTAGAAGATAGTCACTTCAGTTAAAAGATCATTCACTTCATATGGGAGTAATCATTTGGTTTTGGTTCATTATTGTATTTTTGTAAATATTCATTAAAATGCATACTTTAGTTTAATGCTATAGTTTTATTTTTGAGTAGATTCAAGAAATTTAGTAAAATGTTTCCCTAATTGCAATCAAAATAAATACTACTGTATTTTATTTGTATAAAGATAATGACTGATTGTTCTTTTTTGCAGATGAATTTGGTGCTTTGGAAAGTGTAAAAGCTGCTAGTGAACTTTACTCACCTTTAAGTGGTGAAGTAACAGAAATTAACAAAGTACTGACAGAGAACCCTGGGCTAGTCAACAAATCTTGCTATGGTGATGGTGGGTATTTAGCCTGTTTGTTGAAGAATTTTTCAATTTGAGACTAAACATGTCATAACATTAAATGGTAAACCTGGAATGTACAAATATGTGTATATCCAGAGAATAAAAGAATATCAAACATAAAATATTGATTAAATAAACATCATAGTCAACTGAAAAACTGTAAGCTTTGGATTTTTTAAGCTATTAATAATGCTAAATACCTAGAACAGTACATTATAGACTTGACTGTTTGACCTAGATTAGCAAAGATGCAGTAAGAGGGGCCTGATTTGATTGGAATGTTATCACAAATTATTTATCTTTAAAGCTCTCCTAAACAAATTGTTATAATAATGTTGGGTTTGTTTTTGCTAGAACAACATCAGAGTTGTTGTTCCAGGTTGCTTATTCACCTATAACTTATCAGTATTAAACTTATCCTGTGACATTATAAAGAAGGAACTTTACACTCACATGCACGTATGTTCACAGTTTTAAATAACAGATTTAAAAACCTGGTTACATTAGAAATTTAGAGTGACGTTTTTCTTAATGAAAATGAGCTTTAAATAGGACCCTACTGGGAATTCAGCATTTTTGTCATGTACTTTCAGGTATGTGATGTTAGAGGCTTTGTTGACCTGCTCTCTTAGAAAAAATGTTCAGTTTATCATACTGTTTTTGAAGCACACCCCTTGTGAAATGCTGTCAGTATGAAGGGTATATCAAACCAGAACAACAAAATGGTCCAAATTAGGAAACTGTTTCAAACAGGACGAGAAAAGACATAATCCCAGACAAACTGTAATGCCTAATGCTTTGCAAAGTTGTTATTCTTCAGTGTCATGTGAGATTTGCTGTAGCTGTGATGATGAATCTATTCCTTACTGTCTCACAGTTGAAATTTGTGTCACAGGTGTTGTCCTCTGATGGCATGTCTCATAGTGATAGGCCAGAACAATCTTGTGGTGCAGATCATCTTCAAGTTACTTGGAAATGTATTCCTGTTCTGTAGTGCTGCCACACACTTGTTCTTCAAATATAGGGACCAAATGTTATTCAAAAGTGGCTGTAGAGCCCTATTCCCTTGCACTGCTTCCCACAAAAGTCAAGTGGTGTCTATGATTAAATGTTTTCTTCAGGTCTGCAAGACCCATTTTGATAGAACTGATAAAAAATTCAGCTCAGTGAATATTTGTGAAGGAGCAAAGGATAGTCCATAACACTGAACTTTCATTTCTTGTTCTTGTTCTAAGTTTAACAGCTGTATTCCTCTTTGAAGCTATGCTGCATAGACCTCCTCCAAGAAGATAATTTCACAGTGATAAATACCCATTTTTCCCCATTTTCATAAAGGGAGCAACCACCTCAGTTTGGTATTTCAGAGTGAATACTCCCACCTCTCCATTGAAAATTAAAAAGGCATTTTAAATAACACATAATAAGAAAGTAGTACATTCATTATTTCTGGTTTGATCTCAACTAATTGCCTAGACTTGTTATTGTGGATATTGTCAACCACCACTGTAGTGAAAACTTGCACTGATGACCTAATCCTATGTGAAGCATTCTTTTCTTACCTTTACTGTTTGTCCTTCATTTCTTAAGGCCATGTCAAATTATGTGACTTTTCCAGTGATTTTTCAGTCGTATTCATCATTTACGTAATCTTAGCGATTTGGAGGCAGTCAGTAGCGTGCTCTCATGAAGCCCTTTGCATAATGTGACATTCCCAGCAAATCACTCCAACTAGTCCAACACTCATTTGGACAAAATAAAACCAGTTTGATTTTGTCTTTAGTCATTGGGATGGTTTTGTGTGCATGAGAGTTGATAACCAATGAATGTGTCTGTAAGTACAATACATATAATGGATTGCTTGAAGAATTAGGAACACGGGCTTTGGACCTCACAAATGGAAGAGACGCTCATTTGTCTGATGTCTACTGTTTTATGTACCTTGACAGAATGGGAAAAAAGGGGAGATTGCAGCTGAACTCGCTGTACCTATTAAATCATGAAATGGCACAGGCTCTGTCAGGCAGCATGCTTTTGAATATCACAAAAAAGGCTGAGCACGATTGTGCTGGAAGGTCAGCACGAAGATGATAAATGTGACATGCCCAACGATTTTCAGTCTTATAATTTAATATGGTGCAGCAACATGCTCAGCAGTTGGAAAATCTGCCCAAACTTACGACTGGGAGTCATTAAATATGACATTGGCTTTAAGCAACTTGAAGTTCAAAGTCAACTTTGAGTAGATTTATCATGCACATTCAGTAACATGATAGATGATAGACCCCTCTTGTTACTTTTTGTCTTTTCAGTGATTAACTGATGGCATTACCTGAAAATTTTGAGCCAGGCTATGTCATATGAGCTTCTTACATTGTAAAAACAGTGGAAAAGACCAAGTGCCAGGGATGAGTCTTAGTTAACATTGTGCAGATACTTTTATATCTTGTTCCCTTTAATTTGTGATGATTTGGAGCATTTTGCTTCTGCTTGGTTTACTTCTTGCAAGCTGGTTTAAGTAGAGTAGTTATACAAAGAAAAATCCAATATGGAGTCAGCTTTTAGTTCTCATAAAAGATATTTAATCAGAAACAGTATCTTTTTTACTTTAATTTCCACCATTTTTTAGAAAAATCATGATTTCTAATTTGATGAACATTTTAAGTTCCTTAAGAAAATGACGGGTACTTTATAAATTAAATGTATTATTAAAGTGTAGTTAGTTGCTTTGTGTCCAATTTCAGGCAAAAACATTTTTTTAGTTTGATAATTTAGTATGTGAATGAACAGTATGCCCAAAAGTTGCCAAATTTAATTAGGAAATGAGAATATACTGCATATATATCATATTATTATCCCCATAATACTGTTCAGCTTAACCGAATAAGAAGAGTTTTTATATATTTAAGTCGTGGTATTAAAAATGGTTACCATTACTAAATAAAAATTCAAATTTGTGATTTGAATCATGGACAAGGCAGAGGGTGTAAGAAGCTTAGGCCAATGGTGGTGTGAGCACAGCAACAAATTTTTCAATGTGCTTGACCTACTGAACAGTACATCTGAACCCACTGTGCAGGTGCAACACTAGAATAATTTCATGCTTTTTGTCATGATGAGATGATAGCAGTTTATTCTATCCTACTGGTTTACATAAAACTATTTATTTGTGCTGAATGACTGGATAATTTCTTTTGCTGAAAGAAATTGCTGTCTAGTATCATGTTCCACTGTGACCAATTCCTGTATTCTCATCCTTTTTTTATTTTATTTTTTCACACTGTAAGTACCAGTTCCTTTCATTCATGAATTGGTTTATGTACTTTAGGGGAAAAATGATTTGAAGGTATTAACAAGTATCTCACTTGCTGTTTCATTTTTTCATTAAATGTTTTACGTAAGAATAGTATTATTTCTCTTTCAAATTTTTATATGATAAATCAATTTAGTATAAAACAAGTGTACAAGAAATTCAAACTAACTGCACATATTAAAGTGTTGCTTGTGTACCACTACACTAATTGCACTAGTATGTACTGTATATATAAAGGTGTTTTTTTATGTAGTTATAAAATAAAACTTTCAGAAGCAATTTGTATAAAAGAGAACTATCATATACATTTTGAAACTGTGTTGTTTTGGACGTCTGCATTATTTTTGGAAGTCATCACGTTCCTTACAATCTGTAATAGTATACAGGTAATTAATATTGAAAATGTACAATATTTCCATTTTAATGACTTCTTTGTATCATATACAAGTATTGTGTTTGTAAACTTCCTTCTCATCCAGTTTCCTGTGACATTCCAAAGATTTACAGGTTAGGCGGTTATTAGGCAGCTATGAATTGTTCTTTTACAGTTCAGTATTAGTGTGAATGTACTCGTGTCCTTCCATTAGTGTGAATGTACTTATGTCCTTGCTGTTTTGTTCTCATCTTTTCCTTCAGTGCTGGCAGGGTAAGTTGTTACTAAATGACCCTGTGTTAGACAAAGCAGAATTAGCAAATGAATTAATACATATTTTGATTAGTCTAATTAGTCTAGATAGGTCTTGGCAAGTAGTACAATCAAAATTGCAAACTCTTCAAAAACACAAAGGTACTTTATATTTTATTCTGTAGTAAAATATTTTATGTTTTCTTTTCAGGATGGCTTATTAAGATGACAATTGATAGTCCTGCTGAACTGGATGAATTAATGGATGAAGATTCCTATGAAAAGTATATCAAATCCATTGAGAACTGACGTTTCATGTGGACATACCCACATACCCTGCCTTCTTTTGTTTCAACAACTAGACCTCTTCCCACACTAACATTCAACTTTGTCCTGCTTTGCTGCCAGATGTAGACTTTGGAGAAAACTGGCAATAAAGCATTAATTTTTGGAAAATTGGTTTAAACACCAATATTGTATCAAGAGTCTTGTTTTTATTCTCCAAATTATTTAATTAAAAAAGTGGATTTCATTTGGAATACATAAAATACCAAAATTGTAGCAGTTTGCTTAAAGCAAGAATGCACACTGTTTGCCTCTGACTGTTTGTTGCCAGCATAGCTGGGATACTCGGAGATGTTATTTGTGCAGAGCATTATTTCTCGTTGAGTTGCAAAATTTAAGGTGAAATTTTAGAATGGTGTTGTGTGATTGGTTTTATGTTCATTTTTGGTTAAAATTATTTCTGTCTTGAACTGCATTCACACTTTCAACAGATTGTATCTGTCCTGGATACCGTGGAGGACACAATAATTGAGATTTTTATTTAGCACAAGAACAAGCTTAAAATGGTGGTAAACTATTTCAGATTACAGGACAGTGAGATAAGTGGGAAAAAAAATGAAACTTCAGTTATCAACCCTGGGAAGAATGAAACTGTAGTTGTAACTTAAAATGTATTTAGGTATAAGCTGGAAAAAAAAGATTTGTAGTGTTATGTGAGTATTCAGCACAGCAGGGGGCTTTCCAAATCATTTATATGCTGCAATTTCATATTGTTTTTTAAAAATAAAGGCTCATGTTTTAATTAAATCTCTTCTAAAAAGTGAGTTAAATGTATTTTTTTGTTCTTTAAAAATATTACATTGTGTGCCGCACAAAGTACGGTATATGTTAATGTGTAGATTGCAAAATAGTATGGTACACTGTACTTTGGGTCCAAAAAACATTTTATTTTTGATAGATGCATAAAACTGTCAGAGAAATACAAAATACACTGCACATGTCCCTGTGATGTACACTGCTTCTCCAAAACATTCTCCAGAACATTTATTAAATCATGACTTTTCTTTCAAATCGGATACAATCTAAAGCTAGTGATGATAGCCTTGCGCCCCCCCCCCCCCCCATTAACATTGTTAGCAGCTATATTTGCTAATTACTATACTATATTTGCCTTAATTAAATTGGCAGCTGTTAAAGGAATAAATTCAAATTTTTGGTGCCTAATTTAAGAACATTTTAGAGGAGGAAGTGTGATACTTTGATAATGCTAATCATTTTTGAGAATAACTTATTACAAGGTTTAACCGTTTACATACAGTATGAATGTTAAAATACAAAATACTTAAGATACACTTTTGGCAGATACATAACCTGTACTGTACATCAAGGTTATTATTGTTTTGCCTTTTTATATTCATTTTTATTTCTATATTTTTTCTGACCTTACTTGGAAATTCAGTTTAGTTTTAGTTTTCCTTCATCTTGTATTTTTAGTTTTTATTTTGCAAAGACATTTCTATTTTATTTTTATATACTGTATACTAGTTTCAGTTTTAGTAATTACAGTATAGTATGGCTAAAGAGCTACTATGTACAGTGGCTTGCAAAAGTATTCGGCCCTCTTGAACTTTTCTACATTTTGTCACATTACAGCCACAAACATGAATCAATTTTATTGGAATTCCACGTGAAAGACCAATACAAAGTGGTGTACACGTGAGAAGTGGAACGAAAATCATACATGATTCCAAACATTTTTTACAAATAAATAACTGAAAAGTGGGGTGTGCGTAATTATTCAGCCCCCTGAGTCAATACTTTGTAGAACCACCTTTTGCTGCAATTACAGCTGCCAGTCTTTTAGGGTATGTCTCTTCCAGCTTTGCACATCTAGAGACTGAAATCCTTGCCCATTCTTCTTTGCAAAACAGCTCCAGCTCAGTCAGATTAGATGGACAGCGTTTGTGAACAGCAGTTTTCAGATCTTGCCACAGATTCTCGATTGGATTTAGATCTGGACTTTGACTGGGCCATTCTAACTCATGGATATGTTTTGTTTTAAACCATTCCATTGTTGCCCTGGCTTTATGTTTAGGGTCGTTGTCCTGCTGGAAGGTGAACCTCCGCCCCAGTCTCAAGTCTTTTGCAGACTCCAAGAGGTTTTCTTCCAATATTTCCCTGTATTTGGCTCCATCCATCTTCCCATCAACTCTGACCAGCTTCCCTGTCCCTGCTGAAGAGAAACACCCCCAGAGCATGATGCTGCCACCACCATATTTGACAGTGGGGATGGTGTGTTCAGAGTGATGTGCAGTGTTAGTTTTCCGCCACACATAGCGTTTTGCATTTTGGCCAAAAAGTTCCATTTTGGTCTCATCTGACCAGAGCACCTTCTTCCTCATGTTTGCTGTGTCCCCCACATGGCTTGTGGCAAACTGCAAACGGGACTTCTTATGGTTTTCTGTTAACAATGGCTTTCTTCTTGCCACTCTTCCATAAAGGCCAACTTTGTGCAGTGAACGACTAATAGTTGTCCTATGGACAGATTCCCCCACCTGAGCTGTAGATCTCTGCAGCTCGTCCAGAGTCACCATGGGCCTCTTGGCTGCATTTCTGATCAGCGCTCTCCTTGTTCGGCCTGTGAGTTGAGGTGTACGGCCTTGTCTTGGTAGGTTTACAGTTGTGCCATACTCCTTCCATTTCTGAATGATCGCTTGAACAGTGCTCCGTGGGATGTTCAAGGCTTTGGAAGTCTTTTTGTAGCCTAAGCCTGCTTTAAATGTCTCAATAACTTTATCCCTGACCTGTCTGGTGTGTTCTTTGGACTTCATGGTGTTGTTGCTCCCAATATTCTCTTAGACAACCTCTGAGGCCGTCACAGAGCAGCTGTATTTGTACTGACATTAGATTACACACAGGTGCACTCTATTTAGTCATTAGCACTCATGTCTATGGGCAACTGACTGCACTCAGACCAAAGGGGGCTGAATAATTACGCACACCCCACTTTGCAGTTATTTAAAAATTTCGTTCCACTTCTCAAGTGTACACCACTTTGTGTTGGTCTTTCACGTGGAATTCCAATGAAATTGATTCATGTTTGTGGCTGTAATGTGACAAAATGTGGAAAAGTTCAAGGGGGCCGAATACATTTGCAAGCCACTGTAGTTTAGTTTTTGTGTCACAGTGAAACAGAACTATACACTTAACGGGTTTGGATATAATATGAATTTAATGTTAGTGGGAGCTTGCTACACTACACAACACACTTTACTATTTGATTTTGTTTTTGTCTGATAAAAATAAGCATAATCAAAACCAGGTAATGAATATGAACAATTTTACTCAATTTTATAATTTTAAAAATATTTTCTATTTCATTTGCACTGAACATATTTGCGCTGACTATTTGCACTTTTTCTTTTCCTTTTATTGCCCAGAATGGGCCAAGTTGTAATGAACTTTAGGTGAATTTTAAGGTGTGAGGGGTTTTTACTCTAAATGTCTACAGCACACAACATATTCTGCTCCAACGACTTTGTGCTTATAATGAATGCCTTCAATATTTAATTCAAAAATCTCAAACACTGGGCTTTATTTTCTACCAGCCATATTGATCTCTGATTCCATCTCAGGCACAAATCATTTATAGACAGAATTTTGCCTCTGTAGGCCTGGAAAGATATAAAAAAAAAATAAGAAAAGTGTTCTGACAGGTGTGACTATGAAAATCATGGGGCTTAAGGAGGAACAGGACTCTTAGGTTTGAATGAGTGTGCAGACCCCACCTAGCTGTATTAAGGGAAACAAAGAAAAACAAGCATGTAGTGTCAAGGTTAGGGGCAGTGAGACTTGAAAAGCTCACCATAAGAACAGTAAACCCTTAATGAGCAGGTAATAAGAGTATGGACAGGCATAAAATGACAGAGACAGCATCTGAGATTAGGAACAATATATACATTATCTAAACCTGTTTATCCAGAGCAAGATCACAGGAAACCTGGAGCCTACCCAAGCAGGTTTGGATGCAAGGCAGGAAAAATCCCTGGTATGCAATATGTATGATATGGCTAATGTTAAGAACAAAAAGAATATGATATTTCAACTATCTGATTTGAGAGAGACAGAGAGAGAGAAAGAAATGGGGACAAATATTTTAAAGCATAATTCTGATACTGGATTATTTTCACAATATCAGGTATTTTGAGCTGTGAATATGAGCTAAAAAAGATAAATTAATAAATATAGAATAAATACAAAAACAAATTAGTATGTTTAGCTTTTTACCACTTGGCAGACTCTCTTCCCCCACCTACTGTACATGTAGTTCGGTAGAGACATTGCCGACTCAGGAATTTTACAAGGTTTGTAAAGCTTCGTTGTTAAATGACATTTTTAAAGCAAAAGTGATCGGTCAGCAACAATATGCTGAATTTGTATGACGACCTTGTGAGTCTCTCGATCAGTGCCGTTTTATTTTCAAGGATCCGGAGTGGCCTCCCCTAGACTTTCTCATGTACTCAAATCTGAGGATGGATATTTGAGGAGTAAACCACAAGACAATTATATACATTAAAGAACCATCAACAACAAATCAAATTAATAATATACTGAGCAATTATTATAAAAGTAAAGTTGAATAAATTGGACTCTGCAGCTGCATGAATAAAAAAAAAATGAGTATGTGTTTAGGTAAAGTACCACTTCCGATTAATGGATTTGGCCCAAAAGTTAATACAGATCTACAGTTTTGGTGTAACAACCACATGCCAAATTTCATCCATCTATCTAGTTGCGTTTTGAGATAACGTGTTTTACAGACACACAGACATAATTCCAAAAAATGGAATGGAACTCGGGGAGTTCTAAAATGTCAAGATTCATCTAAATGTCAAGGTCGAATTTTTTGTAATGATTACTATACTTTATACTTTGTATACTTCGAGTACGAAGGGGCAGGCACCTGAGAAATAAACTGAAATGTTACTCACACGTGATTTTTCTGTCCATACGGTAAAGTTTTTGTTGAGCAGCACATTCCAATTTCAGGCGTTTGAATTGCATCTTGATTTGCAAGTGCAAAGAAAGGCGGCACGTAAATCACTTTCTATTCCACACGCTTTGCACACGTTTTCAGCTTGCTCTGTTACTGCAAAAGCTGTGTGAGCTACCGCCGTTCACTAGATGAATACATGCGGGCGGCTCGAGGTGGATGGCATTCAGTTTTAGAGTTAAATGTTATAAGGGTTAAAAAGTAACAGCAAGAAAATTAATTCAAAAATGAAAACTAAAATTATGTTTAGTAAATTATTTTATTTCAGTTAATTTTTCCGGCTACTTTAATAGTTTCGTTTAGTTTTAGTTTTTCATTTCAGTTTTGTTAATTATTTTATTTCAGTTTACGAAAATGTTTTTTTTAATAATAGTTTCAGTTTTGATTTTAGTTTTCGTTAACTATAATAACCTTGCTGTACATTTTAATGAGTAATATATCCCATAGCAGTATAAAATAATTACTTGTCTGCCAACTTTTACTAGTAATGCTTGTTTGAACACTGCATTACTTCTTTGCATCTTGCAAATCATCTAAATCAGTTTTTGTAACTTTTGTGAAATTTATATTTCTGGTGAGCCCATGGCGGAAAAATGTTTTTGTTTTCTTATGTTTTAAAGTAAACACAAAATAAATATGTTTACTTAAACATTTGCTTTACAGATTATAGTGTGTGCACTTAACTAATATTTTTAGATACAGTTCTTGCAAACATTACATTAAATATAGAGTTTTAACACATAGAATGGTTTCTGCTTGAGTTTTATCAAAAAGCAAAGTTAGGTAAATTACAAATTATTGACCTCATTTAAGCTCAAAGACATATTGTCTGGTTATTTGGAGAGTCCAAATTGGACCAGATTGAGTCAATAAGGTTGTATTGTAAAGGAGGAGCCCATATCCAAGTGTAGCCCCTTCCCTGTGCCCATTGCTACAGGAATTGCATTCCTACTGCCTTTACACTGTAGAATAAGTTTTGGGTGTTGGGGAAAATATCTAAACTATAATAGAATTAACCATTGACAACTATTGTAAGGAGTACAATACATAATGCAAATGTACAATACAAATCAACAAATGATGTCCACATACAGTAACAGTACCATGCTAAAGAAATCCATCCAAGGTGAATTTTATTACCATGCATACTATCCCCAGCCCACAGGCTTTTGCAAGTGCATTGCTTCTATCCAAGATTATTAGAAAGTGTATGGTTTGGTAGATGTGTTAAAGACACACTTACCAGGAGGCTGCTGCCTGAGAGAACTTTGCAGATGTTTTCAATGACAGTGTTAACTAAAAAAAAGAGTAACATTAGGTTTCCTGGTCTTTAAACTTTTCAGTCACTCATCCAAAGTGCTGGAACTACATTATATTTCACAAACATAACGTCGTTTCTGCACTCAGTACTGTCTGGGTGTGATCAGAAATTAAGTGCAGAAGGAGTCATGTGTGCAAGTATATAAAATACAAAGATATAGTTATGTTTGATTAATTAAAGATTGGAATTACTATACTGTTCAGTGTTGTCTTTTCAGATCAGCCTGCTAAGGGTGCATAATTACAAAAGTATTTTTGAAATGTTAATAAGTTGTAATGTTCTTAAACATCAGTGTGTTTTGTCATATACTGTGGAAGGTTGAGGATCGTTTCTAAGATGTGGTCTAAAATGGGAATAAAACGTGGGATGATTTTTTCATTTACCACAAGCTGATGATCATATTTCCTTTATATAGCACCTTTACCATACTCGTAGTACTTTAAAATTATTCAAGGGCACACATTATGCATAGAACGACAGTACAATGTTTATAAATAACATTGGATAGAAACTATTATCAAAGCAGTAAACATAAAAATACAAAACAGTGTCATTTCTGTCCAAAGTAGTGCACAACACTGGGTTCAATGTGGATAAATGCTCATAATTAAGTGAAACAGCAAGGATCCATGCATGTATTTTCTTTTTGATTTGATATACTTTGTTAAGGGTGGCGCAGTGGTAGCGCTGCTGCCTCACAGTTAGGAGACCTGGGTTCGCTTCCCGGGTCCTCCCTGTGTGGAGTTTGCATGTTCTCCCCGTGTCTGTGTGGGTTTCCTCCCAAAGACATGCAGGTTAGGTGGATTGGCGATTCTAAATTGGCCCTAGTGTGTGTCCTGCGGTGGGTTGGCACCCTGCCCGGGATTGGTTCCTGCCTTGTGTGCTGGGATTGGCTCCAGCAGACCCCTGTGACCCTGTGTTTGGATTCAGCAGGTTGGAAACTGGATGGATACCTTGTTAATCTCCAAGCGGAAATTGCCTTTTTGCATGACCTTTGCGGGTCAGAGCGCAGTGTGAGCCATTGTACAGCATCCCCGGAGCAATTTTCAGGTTAAGGGCCTTGCTCATGGGACCAATGGAGTAGGGTCCCTTCTGGCAGTAACAGAATTTGAACTGGCAATCTTCCAGATATCAATTATAAATATTGAACATTCAAACAAAGAAATTATACACCTGTAATAAATATGCCCTTACAAATCTGTGCACACAATGGATGCAGTATATTTACTCTGTAATCTAGGTAGGTATGTAGACGCTAGAAATGGATGTGATTCCATTTCATGTTGTGCATGGTTACATTTTTAATTCCAACTGCCTACCTGGATGGGCCGCCTCAACCTGGGACCCGAGTGCTGCCGTGCAGTTAGTGACACTTCAGCACTAATCCCCAAGAGGCCTGACCCCATTGGCTTTCCGGCATTTTCAACTCTAAACTCTCTTTAAAGTCCAGTTTAAAGTTGTTTAAAGCTAAAACCCTCGGGCTAGAACAATGGACATCTATGGGTCCACGATTTCTTGAAGCTGATCACCCAGTTAAATGTTTACCACCCAGTCTCACTGAGATTGCACAAATGGTGAACCAGCTGAGTGCAGGGAAGGCTGCCAGGATCTGTGGTATCTAGGGTGAACTTCTACAGGCAGATGTTAAGGCTGTCCTCCTGGCATTGCAAGCAATCTTTGCTTCCATTAGGAAGATGGCCATCATCCCAACTGACTTGAAAACGGGACTTGTCGTCCCTTTCTGGAAAGGAAAGGGTGGCAACTACAAGGGATAACACTGCTCTCAGTGCTGGGTAAGGTCCTTGCTAGGGTCATCCTTAATAGGATCTGTGATCACTTGCTTACCTACCAGCAACCGGAGCAGTCTGGTTTAAAGCATAAGAATTCTACAATCAACCGCATCCTGGCACTGAGGATTCTCAATGAACGCAAACATGAATATCAACAGAGTTTCTTTGTGGCCTTTATTGATTTTCAAGTTTTCAGCTCAGTTGATCAAGCTGCCCTGTGGGACTTCCTGAGACTTTGTGGGATCCCCCTGAAGTTATTGGAGATCATGGCTGGCTTGTACACTGGTACTGTGAGTGAAGTGCAGAGTGGAGGCAGAACCTCTGCGTTTTTCCCAGTTAATTCTGGGGTTTGTCAGGGATGTATTCTTGCTCTTATTCTGTTCAATGCTTGCATGGACTGGGTGTTCCACAGAGTCATGGGGTTCAGCAGCTGTAGGGCATCTGTTGGTGAAGAAAGATTCACTGATCTTGACTTTGGCGACTATGCTATGATTTTTGAACAATGGAGGCTCTCATTGGGGCTCTCAAGAGACTGAGTGAGGAGTCAAAACGTCTGGGCTTGCAAGTGTCCTGGATAAAAACCAAAAAAAAAGATCCAGGCCTTTAATGACCTCTTGGATATACCCATCAGCAGTGTGTATGTCTGTGGAAAGAATGTTGACCTTGTCAAGTGGTTTACTTACCTCAGCAGTGACATCCATGTCTCTGGTGACTCTTCCTATGAAGTCAGTAGATGGATTGGGAGGGCATGGTGAGATCATGAGGTTGCTGGAAATGGGTGTGTGGCACTCCCGTTATCTCTGCAAAAGGATGAAGGTTCAAGTCTTTAGAGTCCTGGTGCTTCCTGTTTTGCTATATGGTTGCGAGACATGGATGCTATCCAGTGACCTGAGACAAAGACTGGACTCCTTCGGTACTGTGTCTATTCGGAGAATTCTTGGGCACCACTGGTTTTTGTGTCAAATAAGCAGTTGCTCATAAAGTCCCAAATGACACACAATACCTGCATTGTGAAGGAGCGTCAAATCCGGCACTACAGCCAAGTGATGCAATTCCCTGAGGGTGATCTGGCTCGCAGGATCCTCATTTTTGAGGACCAGAGTAGCTGGACCAGGCCAAGGAGATGTCTACGTAACACCTGGCTCTGTAAGACAGATGGTCATTTCCGGTGGGTGGGACTTAACCGTGTGTCTGCCTGGGGGGTTGCCAACTAGGATCCCAAGCTTTTTTGTCATGTGATGGGTGTGGCAATGTGCTGTACCAGTACATGCTCCCCAACCTGTCCTGACCTGTGGTTAAATATACTTTGCCATTCTGATGTATGTGAGTGTAAGTCAGTAAAAAGAGCGTATTCAAAACATGGCAATGGAATTATATATGCATCTCTTTATCCATCCATCCATTATCCAACCCGCTATATCCTAACTACAAGGTCACAGGGGTCTGCTGGAGCCAATCCCAGCCAACACAGGGGGCAAGGCAGGAAACAAACCCCAGGCAGGACGCCAGCCCACCGCAGATCTCTCTATTATATAAAAAACATCTTAGGCCGAGACAAGACTTTTTCAGAGAGACACTTTCACGTCCCATGAGACAAAGAGTAGATGACAAAGTAGAACGTTGTAAAGAATTCAAAAACATTGGCGCGATACACATGCAGAGCAGGTTAGAGATAATGGAAGTACAAAAATTCGAAAGTCTCCAAAAAATGATAGTAAAGATCACATTAGCGCAATCAAACGGAAATCATTGCTCGGTAAAATAACGGAACAGCAAAAAGAGATTGAATATATTGTTCGGATTTAAACTTTAAGTCTGAGACTTGTTGATCGTCTAATTCATGTTGCTGTCAGGGAAAAGTAGTGTTTCTTCCCAATGAAGAGGCGTATCTGCGACAATTAAAAGATTTGTTGTTTGGTGAAAGTGAAATCTACGTAAGCTGTCACACTTGGGTCACATAGTTGCACAGATACCCAGGAGTTTATAGAGACAGAAACGTTATTCAGACACTTCAAACAAACACAAGTCTCTTTCAGGAGTGAATCAAGCTCTGTGTGTAGTCGGAGTGGACAGTCTCTCAATTAAAAGAATAGAAAATCTTCCTCTTTATAGGGGCACGCCATGGTGGGGTGGGGGACTTTGGATGTTGGCGAGCAAAATGAGCAGGAGGTGAAGCCCCCTAGTCTGTATAAATTATATCTTTTCAGTTTTTTTTTAATGTCTGAAATAATACATAAGTCATACTTCCATCTTTGGCCCACCAGATCCAATAAGGATTATACCAAGTCCTTTGATGGGTCATCATGCTCACTCCAGGTCAGTCAGAATTGCCAATTAACCTAACTCCACCCCCATCCACTTCAACCAACACACAGCCACACCAATGGCACCTAGACCAGAATTAAAATGAGAACACAGGTTACGTACATGAAACTTGTTTGGACAACTACAGTTTGGGCACAAAGAAACCTAGCAATGACATGGCTGATGTGGCATAATCTAGTATAGAGTCCGTATTTTGACTTTGGAAGATGGTGACAGTGACTGAGACATAGAATTTGATTAGAAGATTTGTTGAGATTTGACCTTTTCCAGTATTCAGATTTGAGAGCAATCCAAAAAATCTTGTTAATGAAATGAAATATGAAATAATGAAATGAAATATACTTTAGTTTTTTTATTTTTCTTTGTAGTTTTGGTTTACTTATTAGATTGACTGTTGATGAAATTTCAATGTTTGTTTTCCACTAGTATATTTTCACAATGAGTCAGTGCAGTATACTATGGTTTTAACCGTCCCTTACGTCATTGTGGGTTAATGGTTAAAGCTGATGATCAGTAAAGTAAAAAGTACATGTTCAGTTTCCTGCCACTGTGTTACTTTATGAACTAAAACAAGTCACTTATACTGCAAGCATTTTTGTAGGTTAGCTGAACTGTAACATCCCCCTAAAGCACTTTTTAATGACTTTCACTGTTTTCTTTTAATGTTTATTGTCATAATAGCATGGCGTTGCAATCCGATTACTGATCTGATCATTATCTGTATATTGCCTTCATGTTGTTTCTGCTTCTGCTTGGGTTACCTCAAAATAAGTAGGTTTTCTCCTGCTAACTATACATTTTCATAATTTGGGAAAAGTGATTAATCAGTGAATGACTGTGTGTGTGTGTGGTAGTGTGATGGAGTACCAGTCCATCAAGGGTTGATATCTACATTGTGTCTTATGCTGCCTGGACATGCTTTAGCTGCTATATAACAATGTATTGAACAAAGACAAAGTGGGTTGGATGGATGGATAAATGAATAGCTTGTATCTCTTTTTAACTAAAGCATGTGGTGATGCTCGGTGTATTCATAGCCCAAACACTTTGGGAATTAGAGTTAGACAAGAGTAACTCCCATCACTGTTACTTTTCAGTATTGTAGAGGACACCTAGATGGGATATAATCCTGGCTTTGAGTGCAAGGGGATCTGTATTCATATTCCAGACAAGCTCATCTTAGTTTGATCCATTAGAATGTGGCCCTGACTGTTCCCACAGGTTGTGGCAGTATGGCATGCTTGGCACTGGTCTTTACACTGCAAGACTGTTCCCTCAATTTCCAACTCTGCCTTACACTGTGACCCTTAGGATGCCGCCTGCAGAAAAATCTGCAAGCAGTTGATCTTTTGAGTAACCTTGGATAAAGACATTAGTCAAATATGCCATACTAAAAAATATTACATGGAACAAATAGGTTCTAAAATTTATGGAGTACAAATACATCCAAACATCCTGTTTCATGGTAAAAATCAACCCCCTGGATTGGAAGCCAATCCTTCTGTCATGTGTCCCTGCTTGGAGTTGCCAGTAACATAATAGCATGACTTTGGACTGGTGTAAATAGTTGCTTTTCTGGAAGGAAACCAATGCAAACATGAAGGATGCCAGAATACACTCTTTGTGGAAAGTGCCCCACCATGATACAAAGCCCAAGTATGCTGTAGCCATAGATATTCTCATTTAAAGTCAGTCTTGTTGTTGAATTAGTTTAATAAAACTGTACATCCTAATGTTCTGTCTGCTGACTTAAACACTTACAGTATAAAGTGAAATTTCAACTCTTAATTTCCAATTTTTTTTTTCATTTTAATTTAGTTTCCTGTATTTTATTAATTAAATTTAATAATGATAAGGACAGTTACCATAATTTACATACACAGAGACAACTACTACTCACCTAAATTAGTATTATTGTCATCTGTACGTGTATTCATCATTAGGTTACAGATTATAATAAAGTAATTGAAAAAGAGAATGGCTAAATGTTTAGGTGTTCTAATCCTCCCTATCCCATTTTGTTTCCCAAAAAAATAAATAAAAGGGAATGTCTGACATAGCAGAATTATGAAGAGGATAAAGAGACTTGGCCTTTTCCATAAATCATATTGCTAATTAAGAAATGGCTTGGAACAAAAACCTGCAGCCATTGCCACCATTTAAGGCCACGAGAACCCCAACTCCTAATCTGCAATCATGATTAACTGATCTACTGTAAATGATTCTAGCAAACGAATATTTTATAAATTTGCAGTACATGGGGCATAGTGGTAGACCCTGGTGCCTCATGGATTCAGCATCCTCTGTTCAAATCCAGGGCCTGGTTAGTGTCTGTGTAGCATTTGTGTGTTCAGTATCCATATCAGTTTTTATATAGATAAATACCACTTGAATTGTTCCCAGGGTGAAAGTTTGCTTTTTACACAGGCTCAATAAAAACCTAACTAATATTAGTTTTCTTGCGGATACTGTAGTTTTTAAATTCCAAGCACTTGCTAGTTAGGTTTTTTGTTGACTGCTACCCGGCCCCTTTACAAGTGATGAACAGACCAACAAGAGATGATCATTACCTTATGACTGATCCAAAGGTTGGGCTCAGGAATTAAATTAATAAGGTTTGAGAATGTTATGTCATACATTTTTAAAGTGCACCTCTGCCAGCCTGGTCACTGCCTGTGAGAGGTTTGCATGTTCTCCCCATGTCTGCGTGGGCTTTCCCTGGATCCTGATGTTTTTCTTCCACATCCAAAAGTAATGCATACGAGAAAGTTGATGGGTGTATGTATGGGTCTGTGCATACATTTGCTCTGTGGTGGACTGGTGCCCTTTGATTCCTTCCTTGAGGATAATACAGACAACAATGGAGTATAAAAAGTACACTGGATAGTACCCCTGCCTCACCACCGTAAAGTTGTGGCACTAACTGTGTGTACAATAACTGTGTGCAGATTGCAAGTTCTCTCCATGATCATGTGGGTCTTCCTTGTACATCCTAAAGACATGACTGGTAGTTTAATTTGCAACTTTAAATTGGTCTAACATAAGCGTGTGCCCAAATGTGCCCCATTAAGTGTTGGTTCCCACCTTGTGCCCAGTCTGCCTGAGTGGCAGCAACTCCCTGCAGTCCTAAACCTCAGAAAATGGATGGATATCCATTTAATCATTAAGTACAAACACAGGTGAAACTGGAGATAATGGAATTTAGTCATTTCATAGCTTGTTAAAAGTTTACCTGGCAAATACATCTATTGTGTTTCCCAGTTCATTTGCTTCAGCTACTGTACATCTCTCGGGTCACCATGTGCAGGGACTAACCTGTTAACTTCAGGGTGTGGCAGAACCGACTCTGGTGGCACCAGGAGTAAGGCTCCATCACAAACTAAATAAAAATATATATTAAAATATATATTATATTATAATATTATATATTAAAATATATATTAAATCACAAAGTGAGATGAGACTTTGCTCGAATTTCACTGTGCTGCTTCTTCTTCTCCTCTTTTCTGGAAAGCAACGTGCACATTACCTTGTTTATTATTATTTTTAATCACACCTTTTTATTGCATCAATATCAAAATATGTTAATAATGCAATTTATCCATTAACATAATACAGTATATGATCATTAAAAAATAAAGAATAATTTACATACAAGATTCACAACAGCTATACCATTAAATAAAAGAGGAATTTAAAGAATAAAATTGCTGTCGAGAAAAGAGCTAAGAATTTTTTTTATTTTTACTCATTTTACCTAATGCTATAATGTACTTCTTAAGACTTATGTATATGATATTTACTAAGTAAGGAAAGCACATCTACTATATTTTCTATCACTTTATCCTGAAATTTATAAACAAAAAAACAAATTACATTTAAATATTTGTTGGTCATTCAAGAAAGTAATAAACATAAAAATATATCATGCCAAAAATATTTTAGAATAAGTGCAGAAATAAAATTGTGTGAGAGATTAATTTCTTCTGTACAGAAACTGCTTTTTGGAGATATATTAATATTATATTTATTAATTAATTGATTAGTTAGGTAAAATGTGTTTATGATTTTAAAGTGGACTTCTTTAACGTTGTCTTGAAGAAAAATCTTAAATATCATAGGCCAGGCCATTTTCCAATGTAAGTACTCTATTGTGGGACGCCATGTAATAGTGGCATTAAAGATGGAGTTATCCAACAAAAGAAATTGTTACATCTGCAGTCTAAAAATGGAACCCCATTTACTGAAAGACTTTGAATCTTTTTCATTTTGGGAATATAAGCAACTTAATTTTATAAGTAATCAAAATTACTGGGAATTACATAAATAACCTTACAGTAAGTACATGATTATAATGGTCTGTACATTCTTGGTAAGAGTATGAAAGTAGTTCTTTATTAAAAAGGTCCAAAACACAGCAAATCAAATTATCGTACTCTTCTTGCATCAAAATAGATTTATTCCAGGATACAATATATTGATATTTACAAATGACAGCTAAGTGAGATAAAAAGCTGTGCTGATAAGAAATTTTCCAAGAGTGAAGGTGTTGTTTGTGAAAAGTAGATAATTGGATATATAATGTACTGCTCTTAAAATATCAAGATGATAAAAAGCCTAGGCCACCACACTTTTTAAAAATGAACTTTGGAATCCAAAACCACACATTCCACCTGCTTGTCCTTCCCTGTCCATTGCTGCTCCTTCTTTTTTTGTAGTTATTACTGCCTCCTTCTGTATGAAGGGTGAAGTATTCACTTTTCTTTGGTATGTTAAAAATTATTTCCTAGCCCATAGTCTAATATATTGTAACATTAGAATTAGAATGTTAAAATTGCAAGAATCCTTAACCAGAAAAAGAAAATCTGAGAACATCTCACCCATTTTACTGACATTACATTGGTTACCTGTGTCCTTTAGAATCAACTTTAAAATACAAGTTGCATATAAAGCTTTAACTAATCTTGCACCTTCAATATTTCGGAGTGCCTGTCCTCATACATCTCCTAATAGCTGTCAGCTTATTATTCCAAGAGCTGAGGATAAACGAAGTGGTGAGGCAGGCAGCCTTTTGCTGTTAGGCAGCAAAAATCTGGAATACTTTACTGATATAATATTTATTGTACTATTCATTAACAGCTGCAATAACAATTTATGCTGCTCTACTTTGAGAAATAATAATTTGCTCTGGTTACTTGATCATTTAATACTGTATACAACATATTTTGAATTATTTGACTTTTCTTTAAATGCACCTTGGGGCTGTCACAAAAAGTAATTTTGTTGTGTTACACAATGACAATAAAGTGCTTGAACTTGATACAGACAGATATGTCAGGTTAACAATGTGGTCATTTTAGAAAAAACTTCTAAATACTCATTTTCTGAATGTGGCTTTTTCATAGCTACATTTTAGTTGTGTTCTCAATAGACTATACATGTGCAGAATTATATTCTTCCTGGATTTGCAATCTTTACTAATAACTTCTTTTCTCTGTTTTTTTTCTGGTTGTTCTGACTGATCAAGGCATACAGACACCTGTGATGCTAGAATACCCCAACTGTCCATGAAACCCACTTCATCAGTTGAGCTGGGACAAAGCCTGGAAACGATAAGAAGTCCTTAAGTACATTTATGTTAGGTAGAATACTCAATGAGAGCTGGGAGGTCTTTTGGTCTTGGAAACTATTTTTTCAAGTTTATATTGGAGGGCTTTTTTCCCTCCTGACCTCTCAGCCAATTGTCCTTAAACATGTATACAGGTATGTAATATGTGTGTGTATGTAAGGACTCTGCTTCTCTATTAATTTCAAATATATCTGTTATGTAAGGTCGTATTGATTTATTTTTTGTTACTTTTTATTATCCTTACCCAATTTAATATTTTTTCTTTTATTTCTACTACGGTACTTCTCTGACATCTTGTAAGGCACTTTGAACTAAATCCTCTGTATAAAAATGTGCTAAAGAAATAAATGTTTGTGTTGGTGTTGTTATTTGCTTATAAACGTCTATATAGTCTTTCTCCTTCATATGTGTAATCGCTAATGTATCAGTTACTCAGTTCCGCACCTTCAATTCTGCTTCTGTCTGTAAGAATACCTGTTACGTTTCTAAACATTATCATAATGTTTGAGATTGGAATACATTTAATCTATATAATAGTTATTGCTGATCCGTCTTCTGGTCATAAATCAAAAACTATCACTCAGCGATGAATATTGATAGTTACAGTTCTTATTTTTCTTATTCCGGTTAATGGAAGTCTGGGAACATATAAAATTATCGATTACTGCCAACTACTGGATGGAGGTTCCAACTTAATGTATCTATTTACCTTAACAATAGTCTTCTAGAATGTATTATACAGTACGTTTCTGTATATTTTACATATTTAATAAAGGTTTTAAATAAACTTCTATTCTCAGTTATAGCATATACTATTTCTTTTTAATTACTAAATGGGAGTTCTTTTTTTCAAATGCATCTATTACCAAAGTTAGGTAGGCACCGTCCGTATGTATCAGGCACTTTAAGACAGCCTGTCACAAACACCGTCCCAGAATTCATCTCGTGAGAACTTCCTCTCGGAGTTAAAAATGATTGGATAAACGTCTTGATAATTTTACTCTCCCCGCCCCCCTACTTCCTTTTTCCTTTCGGCCATTTTCTCCCAACACGGTATGTTTGAAATTCTTTGAGTGAGAGAAAATGTAATCTAAATTAATCTTCTTCAGAACCATTAAGATAGTGTCCTCGAATATGGCCTAAGTATTGAATAAAACATAGCGGTGTGGAATTTGGGACTATTTTATTTTTTGACACATAAGGCACTGTTAAATTTAAATTGTTTACGACGATTACTCTGTTCCATTTACTGTAACAGCATGCTTATGTGTCAGACAGCATTAATGTCTTGGCAACAGACATTTCTGAAAGAAAATAGCAGTAGTTTAGGAATGTTAGAAATTATTGCTAATTTTATGAGTTTGTACTTATTCGACCTGTGCCGCAAACGTGTGCAGTCAGTTGGCTATGGCGTTTATCGTTCTAGAGTTTGCTACTGCTTGCCTAGAGTTCAGAAGATACTCCTAGGTTTTGAGTTTCGAGAAATGTATTAGAGGAATTCTAGTAGGGTGTTTCTGTCAGAAGTAAACGATTCTAATGTGTTTATCTAAAATGAAATTGTAACCCGAGACCTTTCGTTTAGCAATTCGGAAAATCCTAGAGGCCTAAAAGGCCAGTTTCTTGTTAAATGTTGTACTTCCATTCTTTAGCAGGGCTTACTGGAGGTCTAATGTCACGCTTGGAAAATGTGTGCACTTTCTATCCAAGGGAGTATTGAACTTAGAGCGTGAAAGTACTATGCGGTCGGAGTGAGGAAAACTTAAAGTAAATATTAAACATCTGCAAGACTACGCGGTTTTTGGTCACATGATGAAAAATTCTCCGGAATCTCTGTAATCTCATTGATGATCCCTTTTGAACCCTTTGTATTCTGATGACCAAAGTACCGTGTGTATTGGTTTCGTTTTTTTATTGCAAAGAGGCGTTTATTTTGTGCCGGGCACACTGTAGTTCAAATATAAAAGAATAACATACATGAACATAGTTTTAGACTTTAGTGGATAAAAATGTTTTTGTGACTCTCGGATACTAAACAATCAATACTTAAGACCTCAGTGTGTGTTCCGTTGTTTTTAATGGAATAAAGTTTAAATTTAGAAGACCAGTCCACCTGGCTTCTGTGAGCCATATAACATTTTTAAGGGGCTCTCGCCAACAAAAGTAAACTAGATTTTTGGCATGTTCTATATGATGAAATACAGTTATGTTTGGGCTTATTTTTCTTTTTTGTTGCTGATCTTTCACCAGGGAAATAAACAACCATGGCCCCCAGCCGAAATGGCATGATTCTGAACCCACACTTTCACAAGGACTGGCAGAGGAGAGTCCGCACCTGGTTTAATCAGCCCGCTAGGAAGATCCGCAGGTAATTCCAGTGTTTCGTTATTGGTGCAACTTCTATAAGATTTTGAAATAATGAAAAGTGTAAATACAAGTTGTGTCTTGAAATAACTAAAAGAGGAATCAATGTATTCAAATACAAGGTAAGTTTATTAAAGTTTAAAAATAGCTAAATTGAACAGTTTCTAACAATTTGTTTTGACTAATAAAAGCAAGCTTTGCAGTTTAATAGAATGTAAAGTCTTCCCAGCAAAAACAGCCTAAACATTTACAACAAATGCATGCAAAAAATTGCCACACTTCTTGCCCTGAAAGCTAAGGTTATTATTTCTTCTTGATAGACAATTCTATGCCAGTCTTGTGCATTTTTTTTTATACCTAAAGTAGCTAACTGTGCTAAGTTGTCTGTTTGAAAGTCGGAGGGAAAAATTTGATTTTTGTTTATGGTGAAAAAAAACGAGATTTATTATGCAATCATGTATTGAATGGTGCATCTTAATAGTAAAAAACATACTGGGGGGTGTATGGCAGGACAGAGTTCAAAGCTCTGCAGAAGCAGAGGTGGTTTTTAACCAAAGCTTCATGTTGAACTAGCATTAAATGTGTCCTGCTCAGATTTCTGTTAGGGAGCAGCAAACATGCAACTGTTTACATTTTTTACGTATTTAAGCCTTGACTGCCATATTCAGATAGCAGGATACAGTTTTAATTGAAGCAGTGATTTTTAGAAATTTTATTAAATTGAAAAACACATGCTTTGTTTTAGTAATTGATTGCTGAAGAACAATTTTACCAGGTGTATGAATAGTACATAATGTAAACAAAATTGTGGTAGACAGACATTGTTTGCATTATGACACAGGGGTTATAGCTTTTATTTGAAAGTTTCTTAGTTATAAACCCTGGCCCAGGCAGCGCATGTAGATTTTGTGTGCTCGCCTGATTTGGTTTTCCATGTACTTCAGTTTTCTTTCGAAATCTCAAAAATATGAAAGTTAACTTAGGAACTCTAAACTGGCCCAGTATGAGTGAATGTGGGTGTTCATGTATGTGCCTAGTGGTGAAGTGTTGTCCTGTTCAGGGTTAATTCCTTCCTTAACACCCCCCAAGTGAAGGCCATCATTAGATCTCCATGACATATGACAATATCTAGATTTAGAGAAATTGGGCTCAAAAATAAATTAATCATGGTTATGTTCTTATACCAGAAAAAAGGCCTTTGTTAGATCTTCATTACATTACGGGCTGCTGTGCATACAGTAGAAAACATAGTCATTGCTTGTAATAGCACTGAAATTCAGAAGTAATGGTTGTCTTAATTGGCATTAAGTAGATCAGCATTTTAAGAGCTTTTTTCCTTTTAAAAGTACAGGTAAATATACATCCAGTGCTCTGTCGGAGTTAGGTGGCAATAGATCACTAACTCGTTTTGAACAGTTTTCTGGTGATTGGTATTTACTTGTCCCCTGTCTTCAGATGAGAATGAGTGCTGCCTTGTTTTAGTTACATGTGATGCCTTAACTTCTGTGGTAATATTTATTAGTTGCGTGATGGTTGAACTAGAGAATGGGTCAGTTTTGTTCGGGACGTGCTGTTACTTTATGGGAATGTCACTTGCTAGATATTATAAACTATTAGTTTTATCAGTCACATTACACAAGTCCTGGCAAGAGGGCTAAAATAACTTGGTGTTTAGACTTTGATTAATAAGCAGTCATTCAAAATACTAAATCAACGTGTGGGTTGTACCGTGTGTTCCTTTATTAAGGCGTCCAATAATTAATTGGAAAAATAATGAAAAAAGAAAGTTGTTTAATTTTTGGTGGAGTAATGAGCAACAATAACTACAGATTTACCTATTTGAGTTGATGCATTACTTTGATACAAATATTTCATATTCATTAACTCATTAAGGGTTAAATCACTCAAATTTTACTGTACCTGTTCTTTTCTACTGTATGTATTGTATTCCTTTTATTAAAATGTTCTCTGTTTGGTTTCATAATGGTCACTTTTCACTGCAAAGTAGCATGGTCAGTGGGACTGCTGCTTGTACTCTCCTTTCTGTCCAGCAAGTTCTGGATGCTTGCTCGTCAGGTTTTGTGTAGCTTTTAATGTTTCTTGGAATTTCACTGACACTTTTTTTCTTTTCTTTTAAGTCATGATATTGATTTGTGGTTGTGCTTAACCTTGCATTGTTTGATTTACTTCCTCATCTAACACAATTCTTCATGTATTAATATTTTTAAAAAATATTGTTCTCAAGAAACCTGAGACTCATCTCTGCTTATACCCATTTCAGAGTTTTTTTTGAAAGTTTTGCTAATCAAGATAGTGATAGAATAAGGAATGCACTCAAAACATTTTTTCTCCTCATGGTTACACATGTGCTTTAAGTAAGACAGACAAAACCATGAAAATTGCGTCAACTGTGTCCATATCACAGAAGACCTAACATTGTCCAAACTGACCCACACCTTGGTAGCAAAGGCATGACAACTTCTTTACCGCCTCAGACACCTCCAATTTCAGGCTGCCTTCCCAATTACTAAAGAACTTCCACAATTTGAAGTATTCTAGCAGGAAGTTTTGCTGCCCGTTTAGGGACAGTGTTCTGCAGGACCGCAAGGCTCTGCAGAGGTTGGTGGGGTTAGCCTAATGCTTCACTGAGTGTGCGTTCCCTAACTTCAATGACATGTACATCAAGCAGTGTTGGATTTGGGCAAAGAAAATATGTCATTCTAACAGCAGTTTCTTTAATGTACTGCAGTCTGGTAAACGTTACCATCGCCTAAAGTCCAGTTCAGAGATGCTGAGGGAGGAGCTTTTTTTCTGCAGCCCATAAGCATTTTGAATAGGGAAACTGTCCAAGAAATATGATGCCCTATTCTTAACTGTCATACATTATTTATTACATTTTAAATTCTATTAACTTTAATGTTTATAAAGCCTTTTGTTGCTGTTGTCCGTTTATATTCTTATTTAAAGGCATAGTAATTGAAATTGAGCAGCTAAGCATTTCACTACATATTGTACTGTATTTATAATTTGTATGTGAAAAGTTTTGATTTCACAAATATTGCAGTGGTGGAAGATGACTTTGATATTGGTGACACTGCCAGTTAGACACAACATATTGGAAGAAAGTTGAGTGACTCGCATATATTCATGTCTTACCCTCATGAAGTCTAGGCTTGTTAAAATATTAAATAACAATAATTGTGGTCATTAATTTTGGTGTAATTTTGAGATACAGATCATATCAGTATAATGGGTCATTGTATCTCTTTTCCAAGCTCCTATGAAGTATATGCAACCAAAGTTTTCAAAGTCTTTGCTTTCATATTTAGGCCTTATAAAAATGTATAAACTATTTTTAATGGGCTGAAGACATAGAAACAATTAAGAGCGAAAGCCTTTTTGCTTAAAATTACTGTTGTAAAAACAATAAATTGTATTAATTGGCATACTTTTTTTTTTTTTTTTTTCTTTTTTCTATTTAAGACGAAAGGCACGTCAGGCCAAAGCTCGTCAAATTGCCCCTCGTCCAGTTGCTGGTCCTTTGAGGCCTATAGTTAGGTGTCCTACAATCCGGTACCACACAAAAGTCCGTGCCGGACGTGGATTCAGCCTGGAAGAATTAAAGGTAAGTTTAAACTTGTTTTGTTTTATCATGCCATATCTTGAAATTACACAACTGTAAATATAAAAATAATTCCAGAATTTTATTATTCAAATCACTTTCCAGTCTCCTTGCTGGAGGATTATAGTTGTTGTAGGTTTTTGATCCAACCAGTCAACAGGTTTTATTAACAGCAGGAACTGTATTCTAATAAGTTATAGTATTATATGCCTTATTACTCTTAATCCTTTTCAGAAATGTCTAATATTGTAGGTTGTTTTTCTGAGAATGTTAAGGGAGTGGGGTCCTCAGTATTATTTTGGATGGCTTCAGTGTCTGGTTTTCATTCCATATATTTTCTTCATTAGAGGCCAACTTCTATGTTTTAGTTCCCTTATTAAGATTCACAACCTTTTGATTTCTACTGATTGCTTCCTTTTTGCTTAATCTGCTGTCAAATTAAGAAACCAATGCCTACACTGATTCCATTTGCAGTTTTGGTGGACAAAAGCACATTTGCATTTTTGTTTTCTCACCCAAGGGCTTCATTGAAAGTCATTTCATGATTAACACCCACATGTTCTCAGATTGGAGTAAAATCTGCAACCACTCTGGCACTCTTAAGGAGAAAGATGAGACTCTAGGTTAAAATATAAACGTCAAATTCGTGTTTTTTCTTTTCATGACAAATGTATGTTTTTCTTTATGATTTATTGACTCATCAGTGAAATTGATAAAATAGTTATGGACTGTATTTTATGTATACCTGGTCTTATAAGCATCTCCTCCAACCCAAAGAAGTGAACATTTAATTGGAGTTTTAGTTTAGATAAGCTTTTATCAGTCCCAAGGGGAAGTTTAGATACATATACTGTAGCAGCAGAAACAAAAATTTCTGACTCTCAGAACAAATAATGCAGTCACTCAGTAGAGAAAAATATAAATGTATGTTGTTTAAAAATAGTAAAAAGAGCTTAAGATTTTAGTTTGTGATGTTGTGAAAAAGTATTGAATTGCTTAAAGCAGCAGGCAGAAAAAATCCCTGGAGGTACTTCTTAGCACACTGTGATGGATGAGCTTCTGGCCAAAAGTGCTCCAAGAAAGTGCCTCCTTAAAGGGATTTTTTTCATGATGCCATCCAAATTTACCATCATCTTCTCTTCACAACAGCTTCTATTGTGTCCAGGGTTATTTCTGTGGTGAAGCAGGCTTTCCTGATAGATTTTTTTAAGCATTGTGTGGCTTGAGCTCAAGTTTTCTCCTGAAGACCTCCATATAGAACAGTAAACTGGCCACTGCACACTGGTAGAACATTTCTAGCTTACCACATACCTCAAAAGACCTGGGTTTTCTCAGGAAGTACAGATTACCGTATGCTGTAGTCCTTCTTGTACAGTGCCTCTGCATTGTCATACCAATCCAGTTTGCTGTTTATGTGAACCTTAGGTACTTGTAGCTCTGCACCATCTCCACATCCTCCTCCGTGTGGTGACTGGCCTCAGAGGCTCTTTGGCACGCAAGAAGTCCACCCCTTAACTCTTGACTTGTTGATGTTGATTTGCAGGTAATTCTCCCTGCACCTCAATAATCCTCCTTTACTCTGACTCCTCATCTCCACTATTAATGTGGCCTATGATAGAATCATCTGACAATTTCTGTAGGTGACAAGCCACTGGTATTACACTGGAAGAATGTTGTATAGAGGGTAAATGTGAAGGGAGACAGGACAGTTCCAGTCTTGCTGAAGAACTCCACAGAGCTGACTGGAACATTTTTTCAGCACTCCGGGGCTGATTCCATCTGGCCCTACAGCCTTATTTATAGTTTCCCCAGCTCTCTCCTCACTGTATCAGCAAAGACACAGTCCAGGAAGTGAAAGGGGGCTGAAGACCATAGGTATGATGTCATTGTACGCATAGGTCAGGCAAGGTAGAAATGGCAGTTGGGATTCCGCAACTTCTCTAACTTGCACACAGAGACTAGCAGTGTTGGGACAGGGCTGGACTGAGTGAGTCAAACTTGTTATATGTCTGGCTCAGTTCATCAGTTCTGTTCATGTTCCCTTCCACTACAGGTTTTACAGCCTGTCTATATCTAGTGATAGTCCTCACTCCGTTCTACACTTCATTATTAGCAGCAGTTTTACTTTTATCTCATGGTGTATTTATGTGCTGTTGCTTAAAAGATAGATTTAAAGTCAAATGTAAAAAAAATAAAAATTGGGGTTTTTTGCTCAAAAGTGATGTAGGAACAGGAACACTTGCCACAACAACAATATTTATTTATATAGTACATTTTCATACAAATGATGTAGCTCAAAGTGCTTTACAGGATGAAGAAAGAGAAAAAAGACTGTTAATAAAATAAAATTGGGCAACACTAACATAGAATAAAAGTAAGGTCCGATGGCCAGGGAGGACAGAAAAAAACTCAACGGCTGGAGAGAGAAAAAAAAATCTGCAGGGGTTCCGAGGCCACAAGACCGCCCAGCCACCTCTAGGCCTTATACCTAACATAAAAGACCTCAATTAGTCCTCATTGTATTCAGGGTTCACATGGTTTAACTTGATGATGATGATCATGTGGACGCCTAGCCTCTAATCCACCTGTATTGCACATAATTAACAAGACAAAATTGTCAAGCCCATTAAATGCAGTTGTTACTTTCCCCTAGCTTTACTGTTGCGTTTATATGCTTCAAAAAAAGAAACAAGACTGCTAAATCTTGCAGTAATTTTGGAATAAGGATGGTCCAGTGGCCTTGGGTCCCTTAGGCTTTGGAGTAAAGTAAGACAATACAGCTGCTCCTGCTTCATTGTTGGGCACACACTGAGTCCATCCATATGTCAGTCAAACATGAGCTACTTTTTCACATGAAAGTTTTAGACTTTTGAAAAGCATTTTCAGCTGTTCCACTGTCAATACTGGATTAAATTATTTTGATCATTTTGAACATGGTACTTGTAGTAACTAGTAAATAAGTTCAGAAAACAAAACGAAAAACAGTGAGAAATATGGAGCTTCTGCAAAAAGGCTGCTGCTTGTACCAGTGCCCTACATTTCCAAAGAAAAATCTTTAATTCATTATCAGTCCACACAGTTGTAAATATGTCTGAAGACATCCAATATTGTGGAGTTTTTTTTTAAGCTGAAGTTTGTTTAAATAAAGTAGCATTTTTCACAAGTACTCTGCTTGCATTTTTTGTTTTTAATGGCAAATTGAATCTAGGTTTATATTGCAGGAAGTTAGTAGCACTCCTGCAAAAGATAATGCATGCTGTTTTGGAACAGGTGTTTAAATCTCAAGTCTGTCTTTGCTTTAATGTTTACCTCTTCCATTGGGTTCATATGTCTTTTCTTATCAGGCTGCTGGCATTAACAAAAGAGTGGCTGCTACTATTGGCATTTCAGTAGATCCTCGTCGCAGAAACAAATCCACTGAATCGCTGCAGGCAAATGTCCAACGTTTGAAGGAGTACCGCTCCAAACTCATCCTCTTCCCCAGAAAGGCCTCAGCACCAAAGAAGGGAGATAGCTCTGTGAGTATTTGTGTTTGAAAGGGGAAAACGATAAAAATACATTAGAATTTTCATTTGTATAAATTAACTTTAAATATGAGAAAATTATCAATGTATGCATGCGAGGAAAAGCACTTCCTAAAATTCTTGGCCAAAATATACAGTCCAGTTAAATGATGAGAAAATCTTCGGAATCTCTGCACTAATTTTGATGATTCATTTTAACCCTGAATTTTCTGATAACTGGATATTTTCTTTCATATGTATTGTACATATATCAAAGTAAACGAGTTTCAGGATTAAATTTAGCAATTTAATATTTTTACCTCTTAATACCATAGTGCTTTGTGTACATCACATGCAGCAAACATTTTTTAGGTGTTCCATGAGCCATCAGTTGTAATGCCTTGTATTAGTGATCATCTACACATAGCCTGCATTTGACGCAACACTGATTGTGTGTCTTGTGGCACTGATCTGAGCTGACCCAAACTAGAAAGTATCTGTTTTGATACATGCAGTTTTGTATTTGTTACCTTGCTTAAAGTTGTGCTTAATAGCGGAGTTAAACGTATTTATATTGTAGTTATTTTATTACCGGTATGAATAAGCACAAGTTAATTTTATTATTACATTAAGGGGGTGGCTATTTTTATTGTGGTCACATTTTTAAAAGGTCTTTGTGATGATCTAAGAGCAGAAATTACATTCCTATCAAACTGTGACCTTTTGCAATTCTAAAAAATACAGATCAGAACATGAAGTTGTTGTACATTACAGACGGACATCAGCTTTTAAAGTTTTATCACTTCAGGAAACAAGTAAAGCAGTATTCAACATGTACAACAAAATAGATCCGAAGAAGAAAATTAAACTTTACAACAACCTTTTATTTACATCGCACATTTTAGATACAATGAATTGAAAACAACTTTTTTTGATAACTTGAAAATGTAGCCAACCAAAAAAAAGGTAGAAAGACATGAAGATTACAGTTTTAACAAACTTAAAACTTGATAAATATTTTACAAAATGTCATCAGTTTGCACACTGTTTCTTAAAGGAGTTCTGGATTCATTTAACCTTGATGAATGAGTAATGATCTATCTGCGAATCAAGATGTATTGACTGATCTTTCCTTGTGTGTTAAATTTGAAGACTAGTTTACTTTTTGTTAAATTCTAGGTAAAAAAAAAACATTGTAAATTTAGACTTAAGTGTGTAAGCATTTAGGTTCCTACTCCAGTTTGATTCTATGTGCTTATGTAAAAGTAGATTATTGATTGTTACTGCAACAAAGCACAAATGATCAAAATAGGCTAAATATGACACCTATGTTAAAGTTGTCTTTAACACAGTAAAGAAATATATATTAGAATCAGTGGTTTATTGTAAACTTAATTAGTAATTCTCAATGATTTAAAGAAACTTTTATTACTTTTTCACCTGGAACATAACTAAAAATCTGCATTTAAAGGAAAGTCTTGAAAACATGGCAACACCTAGAGTACAGGCTTAGAAACATGCGCTAGAAGTGACACATTAGTGCCGTCTACGCTTGCTGTACACAACACATTTGGTAGCTTGTGGCTTTTTGCAGTCAGTGGGTGATGGACTGTCCATATAATACTGTCACAACAGTTGTGATGAAGAAACTCCTTCAGAGCCTCTATCTCAATTAGTTGCAGTAGCCAACAGATTCTGCATAACGCAGTTGATTATCGCCATCTTGATCATCATCAAAATATTCACCTTGCAACAATTTATTTCAGAACCTCAGCAGTAGGTAACAGATATCACAGCAGTGATGGCCCGTAAGGTAGCTGTGCCTAAAGTGGCCGTATATTGAGATACAATTTTTATTTGTCCCATCTTGACTGACTCATTGAGATACCATTTTACTCATTCCTTCCGTTCAAAGTGTTAAATCTTGTATTAAATATTCATTATATCTTTTAATATAATGAGATCATATTCTCATTTGTTCTTATTATGCTTTTAAAATGAAACATTTTTTATTGTGCTCTGCGGATCAAAACTGTTTTTTGTTTTGGGATCTACAGACCCAAAAAGATTAAGAATTGCTGGCACATATGTATAATCAGCTTTTTTGTAGTAGGGAGCAGAAATCAGAAACATTCACAAGGGACATAGAAGATTTTAATAATTTCCTTACTCTACAAACACTGGAACACTAATCTAGAAATGACTAAACCTTCCAATAACTTAATTGTAATTAATACCTTTTTGTGCAGTATGTTCTAATTGTAACAAGAATTAGATGATTATCTTGTGTTTAATTTTTTCCTCTCATCTCTCTTCCCTATTAGCCTGAAGAGCTTAAAATGGCCACCCAGCTCACTGGAACTGTCATGCCAGTCAGAAATGTAAGTACTGTCAATATAGTATCTACATTCCAGGGTAGATTGCAATAAAAATAACAGTCAAATACAACAATAAATCTTATCAGGTCAGGTTGGGGAGCATGCACTGCGGGAGCGTGTTGCTGCACCTACCACATGACGAAACAGCTCGGGATCCTGGTTGGCAACCTCCCAGCCAGACACATAGACCAGTCCCACCCTCCGGAAATGACCCTTTATCTGCCACAGCAAGGTGTTGCATGGGTGTCCCCTTGGCCTGGTCCAGGCACTTGGGTCCTCAACAGCGAGGATCCTGTGAGCCGGATCACCCTCAGGGAATTGCTGTAGTGCCGTAACTGACGCTCCTTCACAATGCAGGTTTTGTGCCTCATTTGAGACGTCATGAGCGACGCTCATTCAACACAATGTCAAACCAGCAGTACCCAATGATTCTCCAAAGAGAAGCAGTACCAAAAATCTATAGTTGTCAGTAAATTCGTCAGCCTTGAGTACTTGCACAGTCGACATATTTGCGTATGGAATATTTTCCTTTGTTAAATACTGTACTGTTTGATCTAATTTTATGGGAATTTGAGAGACAAATTGGAAACGAATGTGTCTGCTGCTACAGCTTTAGGTGAAAATGTTTGGATAGTTATCATCTTCGAAGCCCGCTTAATCATGAGTTAGGGCTGAGGGGGACTGGAGTCTATCCCAGCAAGCACAGGGCAGGAACAATCTGCTGCTAGTCCATTGCAGTGTAGTTTTTAAGTATAAAATTCTAAGTTAAACCATTGTGATGGTGGTAATGATGCAATTTGATTTGTCTGCTATAGACTACACTTTGGTGAAGTGCCTGAGTGCAGTTACATACACTTGGAAAAGAAAAATGCAGGTTACAGATAAGTTAGCAAAATAATGTGTAAGATAAATGGTTTTTAGTTTATGTTCTGACAAAGTATTTTCTGTGCAGATTTACAAGAAAGAGAAGGCACGGGTAATCACAGAAGAGGAGAAGAAGTTCCAAGCATTTGCTAGCCTGCGTATGGCACGTGCCAATGCTAGACTCTTTGGTATTCGTGCTAAGAGAGCTAAGGAAGCAGCGGAGCAAGATGTGGAGAAAAAGAAGTAAAAGTTTAGTTTCTATGGAACTTGGGAAAAATAATAAAAGCCTTTACTTATTTCATTTCTCGTTTGAGTGTAATATGATTCTAAAAGTGTTGATGTCATTAGTGTTGCACATTTTTCACAATAGTTCATGTTTCCCGAATGGGAACAGGAGGATTTAGGTTACAGAAGTATATTGAATGCAACAAAGATTGGTTTTGGGGGGAGGGTGTTACATGCCATAGTCAAGCATTTGGAATTTCATTTTAAGCACTAATGGTGTGTTTCTTAGTTTGCTTCTTTTAAAAAATCTACCATCTCCTTGCTACTGGAGTAATTTATTTGCAGTATTTTAGATTTTGGTTCCCAAGTTTTGATAACTTTTGTTTGCCCTTAAATTGCTTTGCCTTTTGCCTGTCTAACCATTCAGATGTCTTCAGGGTGGCAACAAAACTCTTGTTAATTTGTTGTATATGTATTTATGTGTGTGTGTATATATGTATATGTCCACCTCAAATCATCCCTCCACCATGACTTGATAAATTTTATTTTATATGAAAAATTGGCCCGCCTGCCTCCACAGACACAATTGCATTATCTAGTGAAGAGAAAAATGATCAGATTTGTTACTTAAATTTACAAAAGATGGTGAAAGTGATCTCCTTGTACGTCAATACATCTGTGCCCATTTCAGCATGTTCATGTACACTCTTTGCAAATCATGGGATCGATTCTGTGTCGCATTTTTAATGTTCAACTTCAGTTAATTTACAGTCCGCAGATTTGTCTCATACACGCAGCCCTTTAAATGACCCCACAAGTAATAGTCGCACGTTATGATGTCAGGTGATAGTGGTGGCATAAGCCCTTGCTAATAATCCTTTCATCAGGGAAATCCTCCCGAATAGTAGCCATAGATATGTGGGAAGTATATTGAGTCACACCATCTTCCTGGAAGTAACACTGGTTGCGTTCATAGTCTGTCAGTTGTGTGTAGAACTGGCGAAAAATCTGCATATACACCTCCGATTTCACCGTTGTCAAAGAAGATGGGGCCTATGATCCATGTAGCAGAACTCTCAGGAGTCATCTGGGTGGAGACGTGCCACTTTTTTTGTGGGCCTCCCTGTATAAAAATAGACATGCATACAGATTTGTGTAAAAGGAGTGCAGAAAATTTTTTAAAACCCATTCCTGTTTCATGCTTAAATAGTTCAATTTTTATTTACAGTAGTTTGAATTTTCAAAAGTGTTGCGGATATTTGACACTTTCTCGGTAGATAAAATATTGCCACTTTGTCTGTCAAAGCTAAAGGCATGACTATTTTTCATAGTGTTTCTCATTCTTTAAACTAGGATAAATCTAGCCTTTGCTGTATGATTATGTAATTCTTTGCAAAAAAAAAAAAATATTTTTTTAATCACCCAGTGATTGTTTAACAGAGATTGAGAGGTAACTCTTGGCAATGCTGTATTCAACAAACTTACTTGGGTATAATTCAGTACTGTGTAGTGCAATCAGTAATAATACAACATGTGAGTAGAAGTCAGGGCCAAGTTTGTAATTGAGTTTGTTTTGTTATCCAAAGGACTCTCAACTGGATTTATTTTTGAATTGCGCTAAAACTCTTCCCAAGAAGCATATATTACGTTTTTGAGTACCTGCACCTTTTTGGTAAACTAATAAAAACTGACAATTTATGGTGTTCACTATGCAAAGTAATGTTTTTGCATATTTGTATACATTTTGTAATGAAGTTGGTGCACCACTTATAATTGTTCCTTTTAATTTGTCCACCTCAAATCACCCCTCCACCGTAACTTGAAAAATTTTATTTTATACTCCTTTTATGTTGCCTTCAAATTAAATCGCAGGTCATCTAAAATGTCTGTATGTATGAAGTTACACGTTTGCACAGCCTTAATCAAAATGAGTAATGCCAAACATGGACAGTAGTTCTTCCATGAAATTAAATCACTTTAGCAAGATACTGATGCACCGCCCTCTGCATTTAAAAAATTGTTTCCAGCTCCCAGATGAAGTAATGTATATCTAAGACTACTTGTTTTTATTGTAGATGGACATCCTAACAGAATAGTACCTGCAGTATAGAGGAGGTTTGTCAGAATTCGATCAGGCAGGACCAAAGTTTGCAGTTGGTTGTTTGCTGTATTCCTGAAATAAAGCCATTCATCCATTTTCTAAACCTGCTTATCCAGAGCTCGGTTAAGGGAAAGCTGCATCTATCCTTGCAAGCATGAGAGGATTTAGGAGGGTGGAAGTCATTGGGCTTGAACCGTTGTTTGGGCCTCACCTAAATGTTCGGAATGAACCTCGCAAAAACTAGAATGTTGTCTCAAGTGGAGTAGGCAGTACGCCAGAAAAGCAAGCTGTGCAAGAGCATGTAGCAGGTGTTTGCATGGCACAAAACCCACGAAGACATCATCTGAGAAGGTGAAGAATTTCTCAATTCTGTGCAGAGTGTCAGGTAAGTTGTTGACAAAATGTGAACACCTGACAAGCTGAAACATTTTTCAACAATTTGCTGTGTACAAGGTATTTCAAGTAAAGGTTTTGTTGGTCACTACATTTCAACGTCTGGCTTTTAAATTATATACAATACACTAATGTTACAACTCATGTCTGGTCTCATGCAGACTGGAGTTTGGTTGGAGGGTATAAACTGGATGAGTTTCTGCATGTCTGTCTCTTACGAACAAATTGTGCAAAGGATTATCTGCTTATGATAAATCCTACCTTGTAGTAAGTGAACACTGAGTGTTGAGTATTACCCAAAGCTGTTATTGCACCACATACATTCAGGAGTGGCATCAGAGTTTACAGAACAAAAAAATCCTCACCTTTGTGTGCTTCACCATCACAACTACTACAGGGTCGTCCAGATCTAATTATGCAGATCCAGATCGTCTGGATGACAATTCTTCATGTCGTCAGTTTGCACATTTCTCGATGGTCTGGGAGTTTTTGGGTGATTTTCTATGTAATAAACATAAGTTATAGTGTAATGAAAATTGCATGATTAGATTTGGACCACCCTGTAGTATCTGCAGTTAGGTCTAAAGTATTTGGACAGTAGCACAATTTTAATTAGTTTTGCTCTATACACCACAATGGATTTGAAATGAAATAATTTAAATGAGTGAAGTGTACACTTTCAGCCACAATTGAAATACATTAATAACGGACATTTTTGTAAATATCCCCACTCCTTTTTCCTGTGCGCAAAAGTATTTGGACATTTGACTAACAAGATCTTCTACAGCCAGGTGTGAGAAGGTCCCTCATTTTATTTACCATTAAAAAGAAGAGAGAACGGCTCATGATCTGTGGCTTATCACATCTGTGAAACATGGTGGAGGCAGTGTTATGGCATGAGCATGTGTGCATGCCAATGGAAGTGGGTGTTTATTGATAATGATGACTATTGACCAAAATTGAAAGATGATTTCTGAAGTGTACAGGGCTATACTGTCTGCTCAGATTTAGATAGATGCTGCAAAACTGACAGGACAACGTCTGACAGTACAGGTGGACAATGAGCCAAAGCGTACTGTGACAGCAGACTAAATGCTTTTCAATGCAAAGTAATGGAATATTCTTTATGGACCAAGTCGATCAAATGACCTCAACCCAATTGGATATGCATTTCACTTACTGAAGACAAAACTAAAGGCAGAAAGTCCATCACACAAGCAGGACCTGTAGACCGCTGCAGTAAGGGCCTGATAAAGCATCCCTATGTGGAAACCCAGCACTTGGAGATGGCCATGGGTTCCAGATTTTAGCCAGTCATTGACTAAAGGATTTTCAACCAAGAATTGAAAATGATTGTAATATATTTGATTGTTAGATTATCCAAGTACTTTTGAGTCCCAGAAAATAAGGCACCATGTATAAAAATGGCTGTGTTTTCTAAGTGGCTCATACAATGTTTTTTAATGCCTTAAATTAAAACTGCAAGCCTACACTTCAATCATATCTGGATTGCTTCATTTCAAATCTATTGTGGTGGTGTACCGAGCCATAATTATGTAAACTGTATAACTCCAAATACTTACGGATCTAACTATGTAATGCTGTCACTGGCAACTGCTGAAAGACTTGTCCCTGTTATAACTCAACAAATTACTTTGCATTCTGATGGCCCATTTTAAGCTGACCTGCTGCTGCAAATGCTATACAGCAGATGCCCTCTGTGTGTACCTGTAGTTCACAGGGACATGATAACTCTGGGCTGACAGTGTGTGTGTGTGTGTGTGCAACTAGTGGTGGACAAGTTCTCTCAGGGGTAACAGTAAAAGGGTAAAGATGGCTTGGTAGGCCACTCTAGTGGTAGGAATATTTCTGTGAAAAACCAAAGTATTTTTGTACATCTTGATTTGTTTTGGGGTCACTGCAGTCCAAGTTAGTCCATACAGAAGTCTAGTATGGCTTCTAGTATGAAGTTTCCAAGAGTTCCTTAAACAAATCACAGAACCTGCACCGTATGGATACGTTCAGTATGTAGAACTGCTACTGACTTGGAAAAGCTTTATTGATGTCACCGTTACTTGTTGCTCTCTGCCCATGGCAGGACTGCAGTCAACTTGGTTGAAACCCAAGCATTTGATATACATCTATCAGCCACAACATTAAAAACACAGTGAATAACATTGATTATCTTGTTACAATGTCACATGTCTAGGAGTGGGATATATCATGCAGCAAGTGAACAGTCAGTTCTTGAAGGTGATATGTTGGAAGCAGGAAAAACGGGCAAGCATAAGGATTTGAGCTGCTTTGAGGAGGGCCAAATGGTGATGGCTTAATGATTGGGTCAGAGCATCTCCAAACTGGCAGGTCTTATGGGGTGTTCCTGTTATGCAGTGCTTAGTAACTACCAAAAGTAAAAACTGGTGAATGGGTGACAGGGTCAGGTGCATCCAATGTTCATTGATGCACTTGGGGAGTTGGTCTGATCCTACAAAGAGGAACTGTAGCACAAATGGCTGAAAACTGTAATGGCCATGAGAGAGAGGTGTCAGAACACTTAGTGTATCGCAGCTTTCTGACAGACTGGTCAAAGTGCCCATTCTAACCCCTGTCCACTGCCAAAAGCACATACAATGGACACATGAGCATCAGAACTGGGTTATGGAGAAATGTATGAAGGTGGCCTGGTCTGATGAATCACATTTTCATCTTGATTAGGTGGACAACGCCATTTGCCTGCAGAAGAGATGACAGCAGGAGGCACTATGGGAAGAAGACAAGTTGGCGGAGGAAGTACGGTGCTCTGGGCAATGTTCTGTTTGAGTACCTCTGATCCTGGCATTTATGTGGATGTTCCTTTGACATATACCACCTACCTAAAGATTGTTGCTGACCACATACTCCCCTTTTTACTTTCTCGTATACAAAGTATAGAGAAAGCATAGGAATTGTGAAAAAATTCAACCTCAAGATTTTGATGAATTTTGACGTTTTAGACCTTCCTGAGTCAGAAAATACAATTTTTGAAATTATGTCTGTCTGTGTATAAACATGATAAGTCGAAAACGCTTTGACCTAGGTCAGTGAGATGTTGTACACCTGCTTTATATCAAAATAAGGAATTCTATCAACTTTTGAGTACTTTAAGTGAATACTTTCACGACTTTCAAGTAAATGATGGTTATACAGTCATATGAAAAAGTTTGGGAACCCCTCATAATTCTTTGGATTTTTGTTTATCATTGGCTGGGCTTTCGAAGTAGCAACTTCCTTTTTGGAAACAGTAGTATTTCAGCAGTGACACTAAATTTATTGGATTAACGGAAAATATGCACTATGCATCATAACAAAATTAGGTGCATAAATTTGGGCACCCCAACAGAGATATTACATCAATACTTAGTTGAGCCTCCTTTTGCAAATATAACAGCCTCTAGACGCCTCCTATAGCCTTTGATCAGTGTCTGGATTCTGGATGGAGGTATTTTTGACTATTCTTACATACAAAATCTCTCCAGTTCAGTTAAATTTGATGGCTGCCGAGCATGGACAGCCTGCTTCAAATCAACCAATAGATTTTCGATGATAGTCAACTCAGGGGACTGTGGCGGCCATTCCAGAACATTGTACTTCTCCCTTTGCATGAATGCCTTTGTAGATTTCGAACTGTGTGTTGGGTCATTGTCTTGTTGGAATATCCAACCCCTGCGTAACTTCAACTTTGTGACTGATGCTTGAACATTATCCTGAAGAATTTGTTGATATTGGGTTGAATTCATTTGACCCTCGACTTTAACAAGGGCCCGAGTCCCTGAACTAGCAACACAGCCCCACAGCACGATGGAACCTCCACCAAATTTGACAGTAGGTAGCAGGTGTTTTTCTTGGAATGCGGTGTTCTTTTTCCGCCATGCAAAGCGCTCTTTGTTATGACCAAATAACTTTATTTTTGTCTCATCAGTCCAAAGCACTTTGTTCCAAAATCAATCTGGCTTGTCTAAATGAGCATTTGCATACAACAAGCGACTCTGTTTGTGGTGTGAGTGCAGAAAGGGCTTCTTTCTCCTCACCCTGCCATACAGATGTTCTTTGTGCAAATTGCGCTGAATTGAAGAACAATGTTCAGATACAACATCTGCAGCAAGATGTTCTTGCAGGTCTTTGGAAGTGATCTGTGGGTTGTCTGTAACCATTCTCACAATCCTGTGCATATGCTGCTCCTGTATTTTTCTTGGCCCGCCGGACCTGGGTTTAACAGCAACTGTGCCTGTGGCCTTCCATTTCCGGATTACATTCCTTACAGTTGAAACTGACAGTTTAAACCTCTGAGATAGCTTTTTGTAGCCTTCCCATAAACCATGATGCTGAACAATCTTTGTTTTCATATCTTTTGAGAGTTGCTTTGAGGATCCCATGCTGTCACTCTTCAGAGGAGAGTCAAAGGGAAGCACAACTTGCAAGTGACCACCTTAAATACCTTTTCTCATGATTGGACACACCTGTCTATGAAGTTCAAGGCTTAACGAGCTAATCCAACCAATTTGGTGTTGCAAGTAATCAGTATTGAGCAGTTACATGCATTCAAATCAGCAAAATTACAAGGGTACCCAAATTTTTGCACAGCCAGTTTTTCACATTTGATTCAATTTCATACAACTAAATACTGCTTTACTTAAAATCTTTGTTCGGAAAACACCTCAGTACTCAGATGTTCCTAGGAAATGAAAGACATACTACTGTTATCTTTTTTGTTGAAAGTAGAGTAAATTATTATGTAGGCTGAGAGGGGTTCCCAAACTTTTTCATGTGACTGTAGTTATAGATAGATGATTCAAAATGTGTGATTTGTAATGATAAAAAGCAAACAGATATGAAATTTGAGAAAAATTACTGAAACATACATTCATCTTCAGCAAAGAAGTGAAAAGGCTTTCAGATAAATGCCTAACATCCCATACTTGTGATTTTGTAGTTTTGCAAAATGCTGCTCCAATGTAGCACAGTTGAGCACGTGGAGTACTACGACTTGATCTCTAGAGGGCAGCAGTGCTTCACCAGTTAATCTTTTTTGCTGTTGAGGTTTTCAGACTGGCCTGAATGTAGGCAGACTTGATCACAGTTCTCTTGTAAGTAGCTGCAACTACAACTCCAGGACAGCAATACACACTAAAGTTCATAGAGGAGTTAGTGTTGTAAGCTTCATGGAACACACATTACGTCTCACTCTCGACCCTGTTGTCACTGGCAGGAAGTCCTGCCAAGGCTCACTCACCCCCTGTTAACTCACAATTCCCTATACGACCTTGAGCAGATCTGCAAAGAAGGAATGCTGTGCTCCTAAACACCATGTGTGGTGTAAGCCAAAACACTTCACATTATCAAGAACACACCATCGCTACCATGAAGCATTAGACTACCAACATCATGTTGTGCAGATGCTTCTCTGCAGCAGGCCCTGGAAGGCTTGTGAGGATAAAATGAACACAGTATAATACTGGGAAATCTTGGAGGAAAACCTGATGCAGTCTGCAAAAGAAACGTCTGCCTTGGGAGAAGACCACGACCCCAAGCTTAAAGCCAAAGCTACACAGGAATGGCTTAAAAACCACAATGTTAAAGATCTGGGTGGCCGACACAGAGTGCGAAGTTTTGGCAGGACTGTTTGCTTACTGACAGAGCTTGAGCAATTCCGCAAAGAAAAATGTAGAAAAAATGTCCATATGTGCAAAACCTGATTAAGAGAGACCTGTCCACCGAGACGTCTACTAAATATTGACTTGAAGGGGTGCTCAAGTATTTTGTGTTTTGTCTTTCTGATTAACTTGGATCACTTTGCAGAGATCTCTTTTCACTTGAGCTTCAAAGCTGATCAGTGTCAAAAAATCCAAATTAAGTCCACTGTGATTCAATAAAATGTGAACTCCCAAGGGGTGGGCACTGTAAGTATATACTGAATTTATATACTGTGGCAGAAGGCCGGGGTCCTTGCCTGGCTGGGACACCCTTATAATGGAAGGTCTGGGGGAGAGCGCATAGCCAGATCATTACTGCCACACTGGCGTGCAGCAGTGCCACAGGTTTGAAGCATGGAAGCTCAACCCTGCTGGGGCCATTGGTAACCACCAGGGGGCACCTGGAGAACTGCTGAGCCCTTGTTTGCAGCACTTCCGCTACACCCGGAAGTGCTGCCAGAAGTAAGTCAACGAGCACCTGGATCAGCTCTGGGTGCCTTATGAAAGGAGCGAATGGTCACTACTCAGAGGGCCAGAGTTGGGAGGAAGAAGGACAAAGTCTGTGAGGAGGAGGGAAGGCGAATGGACTGTGGTGGATACTGTGCTCTTGTGGGGAGTATGAAAAAAAATAAACGTGTGCGGTGCAACATTTGTGTCTCTGCCTGTCTATGATGGGGTTGGGGTGGCTGGTGGACCCCGTTATTCCACAATACTTATACAATACGTATACAAGGTACAGTATGTGATCTTACAGGCCAGACTTTCTATGGATCCCACCACTAATCCAGTTTCCATTGGATTTCGGCACGGTGGTCCAGTCAGTACAAGAACCCCTGAGTGAAGTCCTATCTGGGCCACTAAAGGGATGGCAGGCTGTGTATGGGTTCTGTTTGTGTTAAGCTTAAAGGTGCACAAGACTAGACCAACCAGTATGAACCAAGTGAGCCCCACTCACACCACAATAATGCAAATTCTTTCTTTATTTAATTAGTAAATTCAATAATGGGTGGCCCGCTGGTGCAGTGATAGCACTGCTGCCTCACAGTAAGGGCTCACGTCCTTATGTGGAGTTTGGATGTTCTCCCCATGTGTATGTGGGTTTCCTCCCATGATCCACAGCCCTGTGTGGGTGTGGGTGTCAGAGTGTCCACACTGTAATGGACGGTCGCCCTATCCAGGAATTCTTCCTGCTTTGTACTTGATGTTTGCTTAGATGGGCTCCAAGTCCCCATGACCTTGCTCAGGATAAATGGGCTTTAGAAAATGGATGGATAGAATTGTTGTGTGCCTTAGTTGTGTGATAATTTTGGCTTCCTTGCCTTGGGCTTGGATCATAAAACTGATTATCCTGCGCAGTCATGTGAAAGGCAAATCCACAGAAGAAATTTTGGGTTGCCAACCCGGCTGTCCCCGTTTGTACCTGTACTTAAGGCGCTTGATGGTGCAGTGAGCATAAGACATAAATCAACTTAACTAAAATGACCTCTCAGGGGCTCCCAATAATAAGACTTCTCCTTTTCTCTTGGTTAGGCTCCAGAGCTCCATCTTGCGGGTTGCTCGGTCAGTGGAGTGACGCCTCCTTCTGGGCTGGTCTTGAATTTATGGGCTGGTTGAATGCCCTCTCTGGGTATTTTCTTGTCACCGCAGAGTGAAATAAAGAGGACATGATTAGCTCCAGCGCCTCCTCTCATCCCGGAGGGGTATTACACACCTCAGACGAGCTCTGAAGATCCTCTAAAGCGCATGTGTGACAGCTGTTTGCACATGTTAAGTACGTCCTGAATAGAAGATTGTAGTGTGCCATTAATACTCTGAAGCCAACTTTAACGTTTCATGGATCTGAGCTGTGATGGAATCCGAGCAGGAGCTGTTGAGCATAGGCGGATACAGATGGGCTTCATTCAGGCTTCTCAGGAAGTAAAGATGTTTCATTATAAAGTCTGAAGTCTTTAACTTGAAAACTCTACAAAGACATAGCAATCAAAAGGGGAGGAAAAATGGAGACGAAACCAAGCAATTACAATCACAGCTTTCTGGCAGTGTCTTTAAGCTTGTCTTGCTCAAGATCGATCAATTGGCACGACTGACTTTGGAATGGACCTTCTGGTAAGTGCATGTGTTCTTCAAGTGCTGGAATCTAATTGCCAGTAATTACAATGTGTGCTGGTGAACACATCATCATAATGTTAATGGATTTCGAATCTATTAATTTTAAGTTGGACATATGGAAGCTTGCTGCCGCCTTATGCTGAGATACATTTAGTTACCAATAGCGTTCAGTTTGCTATTTTCAAAGCCATTGGGGGACATTTTCCTGAAACAGCTAGCACGAAATGTTAATATATCAAGTTTTGAGAGCCTCTTAATTCATTTCGGCAACATAGTGGCCAGAGCCTATCCCAGCATGCTCCAGGTATAATGCAGGCCAGCCCATCTAAGGGAAATATTATTACTACAAAAATAAGCAATTTTTGGTCATTGTGCACCTAAATTAAAGTGTAAGCCCTGTGTATTGTTAATCCATCCACCCATTTTCAAACTTGCTTATCCTGAGCAGGGTCATGGGGAAGCTGGAGTCTAGCCCAGCATGCATTGGGACAGGATGCCAGACCATCACAGTATACCAAATTTGAAATGTCTACTGAGCAATCAGCAGGGGTTTCAGCTCTGAAGAGCTGTGTGTGAGAATCAAAGACATCTCTCCGTACAAGATTTGGGACTTACTGAGTGAAGTACCAGATGGACGTTAAACTAGATGTGAACAATAAACAGTGTCGCACACATGCGCATGGGAGGCAGCTAAAGGCCTTGAATGGGAGTAATTCTGAACCAGACCGGGATATGTCAGAGTGCACTCTCACTTTTCTGTCGACCGTTCATGGGAAATTCCGCCTGGCCCTGATGACGTCAATTCTGGTTCCAACCCCTTTGACATCACTTCCGTGTCTGGGCCTATTGATGAAGACCCTTCCAGTTCTGGCCCCTCTGATGTCACTTCTGGGCCATAGCCTATGGATGAAGACTCTTCCGGTTCCGGCCCCTTTGAGGTCATTTCCTATACTGGCCTTTAAAAGCCGCCACCTTTCCTCTATCCCCACACTTCAGTACATCAATTTATTCAATTTTGCAGCCAAGAAATAATATGCAGGTGGCTGCCCCAAACCTTGTCTGTGACAACAGACAGAAGATGTTACTGAAGAATCACACAAAGCCTAATCAATGGTAAAACTAAACCGAAGACCAAAGAACAAGTTGAGTCTGCTTTTTCAAAATCTGTTTTTTGTAGTTGTTGTAAGAAAACTTACCACTACTGAAGTTCACAAATGTAGGTTGTCTTTATTCTTATACAAAGGTCACATCACATTACTCAATTTTTCCATTGATTTTCAGTCGCGAGCTTCACTTTTATAATTTGATCGCGCTGGATGTAGTCGGACATACTCAATGACTCGTTTGGGTTTGACTTTGTGTTTAGTTGTATGGGGTGGACTCTGTGTGCACGTGACAACCAATGACAACCAATGGTGGCTCTGTGGCTAAGGATGTGCACTGGTATTTGGAAAGTTGCCGATTCAAATCCCCTTACTGCTAGGATGATTTCCACCCTGTTGGGCCCTTGAACAAGGCCCTTAACTTGAAAATTACTCCAGACGAGCTGTACGATGGCTGACTGACACTACGCTCGTACCCCCAAAGGTAATGTGAAAAGACACTGTCCCCTCGGAGATTAATAAAGTGTATCAAAAATAAAAAATGAACATTCACCCGGAAGTACAATGCATATATTACTAGCAATAAAGAGCAGAGATGTTTTGGCCCTTTGATGTCTCTTGTTTTGTATACCATGACAGAATGGAGTAAAGGGAAAACAAAAAAGGAAAAGACGGTGACTGAACTTGTTGCATCAGTAAAGCAGTCATACAGTACCAGAGGTCAGAAGGTGTGTTACTGGGTGCCAAACTTGCAATACTTTGGAAATGTCAAATTGTGCTAGCAAGTCGTCACAGAGTAGCATAATTTGACAACCTTAGGCAATGAGATGAGTACAGCAACTGCAGTCGTCAAATTTGACACTCCTTCAACCTAGAAGTCTTAGAACATGACATTGGCATAAGATAGCACTAACTTCTTACTGATTAAGAAAGTGGCCTTGCAGCCCTCCAGGATTTGACACCCTTCATGTAAAGCTTCACCTTTTAAAGAGTCAAGTAAATGCAGAATGTTTGATAATCGAGTTTCCAGTTTTAGGGCTGTTGACTTCCTTGGTGTTAACCCTGAGTGTGACTTGTGCTCAGAATATTATGTAAATACGGTTAAACTCGAGTCAGACTCAATGTGATGTGTGATGATCCGCTGCCTGAATAACTCTTGGGACAGCAATCTGCTGCCATCTAGCGGATATTCATGTTGCAAAAAAAATGAATGTTTTTATGCGTTCTGCTACTTTATGGTAACTCCAAGATAACCTTTCAATATTCATGAGTGGGGTGGAGCCTTTAACCAAAAGACAATGGCAAATGAAAAGCTGTAAAGCCAGTTTTAGAACAAATTGAAACTGAACCCTTAGTTGAAGCATGTACAGTAATAGTTATGACTGTGTGAATTGGTCATCAGATGTTGACATGGATAGTGAAACTTGTGCATACAGCACTGTAAAACTGAATCACCCTGTGAATTTGGTCTTGTGAAGCTTCACCATGGTGTGAGAGTTGCTGCTTGGCAAAAAAGGCAAACTGATTATGATCACGTGCAAGGGCAAGAAAGATGTAAGCCCCCCTAAGCGCTGTTCACAATGCAGCAACTGTCAATGTTTACTTCATGGGAAATGTAGAAGTCACTAGGCCTTGAGCTGTGGTAGCCTACAATAACACAATGTGAGGTATCCATCGTGCAGATCAGGCACTAATTCTACCATCTAATTTACAAGAAACTGCGCAAAGAAACACATTTCTACTGTCCCGATTGTGATGTTGAGTGTTTGTTAGTGACTGTCTCAGAAAGTATCAGACAAAGGACAAATGTACTAAATCTGTATCAGCACAGTAGTGGACACTAGAAATACTTTTCCCACTGTATTTATGTCAACATTTGGGTATTTACAGGTTTCTGTTGTTTCTGTTGTATGTAATGACATTTTTTTTTTTACTTGTTGAAAAGAATTCAACGTTTTTGGCTCGTTTATCCGCAATGGAGGCTACGCAAAAAGGGCGAACATTGACATTTTTAGCTAGTGATCCAGAAAACTGATCAATGGGAGCTTTTATGATTTTAATAATCTACTACTGCCATAAAGTAATTAAATTTAAGGTGATGCTTTCAAGTAAAAAAAAAAAATAAGAAAAAGCAAAACTGCTACAAGTGGCTTTTGTGGAAAGACCAACAACCAATTTCCCACAATATGAGATGAGGATCATACAGTTGTTATCGAGTTAGCTGACAGGCTTTTTCACAACCTCTATTTTCCTCTTGTTATATTTTTCTCTGTGTCAATATTTCCTTTTCTTTTTACTTTATGTGTCTTTCATTTTATTTTACCTTGAAGTAGAGGAGCACCTTCATGCTAGTGAATTTTCTCTTCGGCCAGGAGAAGTCTCAGATGTGTGACTGTACAAGGTGCTTTAGGTCAGCGAGATTAAAGCCATCTTTCTGATTTCATTCTCCATTTGATGTCGACAGTTTCCAGCCAGGAAGGTGAGTGTAGGACATGTTGTTCTTTCTTCTACGGAGAGTCATTGCTTTTGCATCATTAATGTTAATTTTCAATGTTACTCTGTTTTTTGCTATGCCCTGTAATTCCCCCATGGCTTGAGTAGTTTTGATTTATTGTTTTGATTATAATTAACTAGCTGTGTAAACCCATGCTGTTTAAAGCCTGGGGTCCTAGAAACTATTGAAATTGATGGTTTCGTTTTGCCGATGTGCTCGGCTCACTCGTGTATTAAGTGGCTAAGTGAGTGTCTCTAACTTCGGAGATTTCATTTTGCCGACGTGCTCGCCTCAGTTGTGTATTAGCGGCGGGAGGAAAAATAAAAGGGATACCGTTTTGCTGATGTGCTCGCCTTGCTTGTGTGTTTTCCTCTAAGCGATTTTTCTGTTTCTGTTTTCCGACTCCACCTCTCACTTCCGGGCCGGACAGACACACACTTCCACACATAGACATATATATATAAGATAATTTTTGTAAGGTTCCTCTGCCTCTTGACATCTCTTTCTCATCATCCAGGGCTGAAGTCACCTGAGGAAGGCCATATTTTTTACTTCACTGCAGGTTTAGCCATTACCAGCCTGTAAAAAAGCCTCAAAGCTTTTTTGCACCATGGTAGCATGCCGAACATTTTTGTGCCATTGTGTACTCCTCGCTTGTTCTCTCTCTCTCTCACTTGCTCGCGCTCTCTCTCTTGCTCGCGCACTCTCTCTCGCTCGCTTGCTCGCGCACTCGTGCTCTCTCTCTCTCGCTTGCTCATGCACTCGTTCTCTCTCTCTCTCTCGCTCTGTTGTTCGCGTACTCGCGCTCTCTCTCGCTCGGTTGCTCGCGCACTCGCGCTCTCTCTCGCTCGGTTGCTCGTGCACTCGCGCTCTCTCTCGCTCGGTTGCTCATGCACTCGTGCACTCGTGCTCTCTCTCTTTTGCTTGCTTGTGTTCTCTCTCTAAATGCTTCCTATACAATCACAACGCGCGTTGTACATGGGGCAAACCAATTTTCCCGATTTTCTTTGTAAAAATTAGGGTGCACATCTTACACGAGGGTGCGTGGTACACGAGTAAATACGCTATGCCAAACTGAGGGTGGTACATCCCTTGCCACAGAATTTGCACTTGGATAAATTCAGCTAATTTGACTATACAATCATGTGGTAACCCATCCCAAACATGTCCGTTGTCACACATGAGCATCAGAGGATTGCTTTCCGGCTGACCTAAGGTATGCAGTACCATCCTTGGATAAGAGGGCGCGTTGTTGCAAATAGTCTTGTCTCCTTGAGAAACCGCCCCTTGAGGACAATAAAGCCAAAGAAGCCCCAGTCCTTACAGTCCCACCAGTATAAAGGAGGGATGCTCTTAAGAGACGATGTCTTAGTTCAGACCTGGCGAGCTACGAGGAAGGTCACACAAACACCTCAAAGCTTTTTTGCACCATGGTAGCATGCCGAACATTTTTGTGCCATTGTGTACTCCTTTCTGTTAAAGTCTTTTGTGGCGACATATTATTTGGGGTTTGGCCTGATATGCACCCCAATTATTCTTGGTCTTGTCCAGAGTTATCCCTCTCCCCATTACACCGTGATACTAAAAAGGTTTAACAAACACTGAGCTAGACTGTAATCTGAAATAACACAATTTTTGACAAGAGAGGAACTAGTGAATTATACATACTTTATCAACAATGAAAATATTCCTTAAACACTAATGAAAAACGTATTTTCATTTTCTCATTATGGGTTAATGAATGTAGAATGATGGGCAAAAATGGCAAATTTATCTATTTAAAATTAAATCTACATCACAATAAAGGGTGCAGAAAGTAGAGGGGCCCGAATATATTCTAAATGTGATGTAGATGGGGATCTTCTTCTTCTTCTTCTTCCATTGTTAGTATGGAATACTATACATCTTGTTGGGCCGAGTGAGGGATTCTTGCATTGCAGCGTTATTGTGCATTTTACACCCTTGCTATTCTCCTATTCCTCCTTTCTTTAATAGTTTAACTTCATTCGCTTGGGAGGTGAAGCAGTGGTGGACCAATATTTATGGGGCTCTGAAACTTGAACTGTTATGGTGGGCACCTTTACAACCAGCAGTGAGGTCTGGATAACCATTGTTATCTTCATCAATGGGACTGTTCGACAACATATGGCCACAAATTAAATTTTTTTGATACTTTATTAACCTGTTAATTTTTATTTTCATTATTATTTTGTATTGAGTTACATATGCTATACTATTTCACTATTATTTTAAAAAACCCTTCTCATACTGCATAAACCCAAAATTTTTAAGCAATGTAGACTAAAGTCGTTTCTGGGGTCCTTTCTGGGATTAGGGGCCCTGAAGTTTGAGCTGCATTAGTTTCATAGTAGATCCACCCCTGAGGTGAAGGAATGCATGAAATTCGACCAGGCCATTGATGTACACAACCCATCACGGCTGACCTTTTCAAAGAACAGAAACAAACATATTCCTGAAAAAATAAACACTTCTCAACTAAAGAGTCTTTTAAACAGAATGGATGTTTTCGTTAAGTTGGTTGTTCAGTGCTATGAGTAGGATGATGATGATGATGATGATTACTACCATTGTTCTTACATTTGTATTGATTGTAGAAGAAGCTTCTCCGAATCCGATTCCATGCCAATTCTGTTGTTAAGTCAGTAAAGCAAGCATTTTAAGACAAGTAATTCAGCAGGACCCTTTTTTATTCAGCTTATCACCATTGGGTATGAATGAGTACATACAATTATTCTATTATAATTGATGTTTTTGTTGTTATTATTCTTCTTCTTGCCTATTTTGAATGTGTTTTTCTTTCCTTTCATCTCTTTCTTTGACATCTGTAAAGCACTTTGAGCTTTGGAAATGTACTATTGAAATAAATGTTGTTGTAGCTCTTCATAAACTCTCCCACTTGCTAATGTCGCCTGTGATTTTGCTGACACTTATCAGCTCTCCACAAAGATTTCCTTTCCCTTCTGCCACATATTAAGTTATTCAAGAAAGATTCACTCCCAGGAGTCTCCCCATCTTTTCTGATTATAACAAATCTGAACCATCCATCTTCTTCTTTTGTAGTGCCTACCTGACATCTCAGCTCAACAAATAGGGTGGGTGAGCACACAACTCTCATGATTTATGATTTTAAAGCATGCAGAATTCAATTTCAGGCTTTATTTTAATCCTTCTGTACATTTTGAATTACTCACTACCATTTATCTTTATTTTCTTGATGCCACTGTTGCGGCATTTGATAATAATTTTTGGTACCTGAATTTTACATGACAATTACAATTGTCACTCCCCATTTACATAAAAAACAACATGTTGCTCTTGTTGTCCATATTTAACATAAAAAACTATGGTAAATCTGAATTTAGGGATTATGGTTTCATGCATTTATTTTAAATACAGGTCTGGTTAGTGTTTAGGCTTTGATTGCTAGATTATGACCATCTTTCGGGTTCAAAATTTGTGCTAATTTTCTTTCTTTCTTTCTTTCTTTCTTTCTTTCTTTCTTCCTTCTGGTCTCTGGTGCATTCTTTGGACAGTGTGACACAATGACATTACTTCATATTAGGAATTATCCTCTCCCATTCCATCGACTTTCTGACTGTGTTTATCTTGGTTGGGGTGGCATTAAGCTAGACCAGGGATACTTAAATGTTTTAATCTGAACACTCAAAAAGAAAATCAGATACCATACTGGGACTCAAGAAGTGGATTTTTACCATTTTGACACTGGAGCCAACTGTACATAGGTAAAAAACAATGGCTATTGTGATCGAGAAAAGTATGCAAGTTCCATGAAGAAATGTTGGGGTGCCAACCCGGTGATCTCTGTTTAATTCTCTTAATAAAGTAATACAAAAAGGGCCGTTTTGTGCACCAATACAGAAATCAAAAGGATAAAAAAATAAGAAAACCATCAGGCTATGTAATTGTTTTGTTCAGGTCAGGATGAAAGGCGCTCCGTCCTAGCAATGCAATCCGTTTAATGCTGAATGCCTCCTTCTGGCAGCTGCAGGCTTTATAATAGGGAGTCTGGAAGGGGTGGAGTCAGTTGCCCTCATTGGGCATCTTCTCTGTATTACAGAGGGAACAAAAGAGGAGAAGGTTAGCGTGAGTTTCCCGTCTTGACCCGGGGTGGTAGCTTGTACCTCAGATGTTTCTCCTTTCAAGCATATTTCTCACATGAACATTACTAAAAGATATTCTGGATTCCACTAAACAGTTCAATAAACTAAATAAAAAAGGTGGGATGCATAGCAAAATTATTCCTAAAAAATATATACAGGTAATAGAATAAATCTCGATCCATAAATCAGTGAACAGTCCAGTTTGTCATGTTTAGCACTACCGATTGACTTTATGCTGAATGTCGATGGCTCTGTTCTACAGCTCGTCTCACCCTTTTGACATTTTCTGCTGTTCTTACAGTTTTCAGTGGTCCAACGAACACGTCCTTCGGTCTACCAGCAGATTGAGATTTATCAAACCACTTGAAAACAGTGTTACAAGATGTAATTCTCACCGATTCACAATAAACCAAATGCAGAATCTTCTTTGCTCTGTTACAGATTTAGAATCAATATATGCTGTAATGGCAAATACGCAATGAGGCACCGGCCTTTGGTTCATGGCCACTGAAACTGCATTTAGCATACAGCATTGCCACAGCACTTCATACACCCCTGCCCTATTCCATTACCCTCCACAACATCCCAGAAATCATCACCTCCTTGTGCCATGTCTATTATTTTTATTTCGACATTTCAAATTAGCACTGTGGCCCCTTCGCCTTACAAGCCTGTCTGTGTCATTCCCTTGCTTCTCCCTCTTTCTTAGATGTGTCTTTACCTTGTTAGTCAACTCAGTTAATTCCTTCATAGGTTATGAGCGAGGCTGTGGTATTGTGAAGAATATTTATTATATTTTTGTACCACAGAAATGGAAGCCCTCTGTGATATGTCAAAGTTGTTGTTGTTTATTACCACACTAAAAATATGCCAGAGTAAGGGTGGTACACCCCTCGCCACAGAATTCACACTTGGATAAACTCAGCTAATTTTACTACACAATCATGTGGTGACCCACCACTATTATGTCCGTTGTCACGCATGCGCATCAGAGGATTGCCTTCCTGGCTGTGCTAAGATATGTGTTACCACCCCAGGATGAGAGGGGGCGCTGTTGCTAACAGTCTTGTCTCCTTTTTCCTTCACAAGGTCACATGGATTTTTTGCACCATGGCAGCATGGCAAACATTTTTGTGCCATTGTGTTGTGCTTTCTGTTAAAGTCTTAGTTAACCTTTTGTGGCAACATATTACACAGGATTTGGCCCGGTTGGCACCACAATTATTCTTGCTTTCATCCCAAGTCATCCCTCGCTCCACTACACTGTGATTCTAAAAGTTTAAGAAACACTGAGCTAGAATGTAATCTGAGGTATGACAATTTTTGACAAGATAGGAACTAATGAATAATACATGCTGTATTAAAATGAAAATATTCCTTAAACACTAATGAATTTCTTTGTAATATTTCACCTTGAATCGTAATGTTCAGATTCCCTGGAACTTAGCGCCTGTCCCAGCAGCAACTAATGTGCGGCAAAAACCACATGTGGATGACTGCCAGTTCAGGATAGGGCACCATTGTACCCACTCACACTGAAACATGAGGACAATTGAGAGCCTTTAACCATCCTAATATCATGCATTTACATTCCACAAATAAGATGCTCATTTATATAGTGTGTTATCTGTGAGCGCTGAAGTCGGAAAACAACAGAAGAACTTAAACCCAATTTAAGTAAAAATAATTTCTTTATTCTTAATTCTTGGTGATTTAGAGAGAATGTGAGACTGCCTCTTCCCAACTCAGCCAACTGATTTGGATTTTGGCAGAATACCTAAAGTAAAAACGTTCTCTCTTTTATATCCTAGAAAAGAAAAAAAAACCTTAGCAGTTCATTTCGAGGTTATACATAGTGTCGTGGATGCCAGGGGCGATGGCCCGGCCGGGATGCCTTGGAAGACCGGAAGTGGGCGTGCACCCATCTGGGACCACGTGGGGGCTGCCTTCCTGGTTGCTTTGGGGGCCACGGGTACAGGGCATGGAAGCCCCACCCTGTAGGGGCCCGTGGTCACCGCCAGGAGGCGCCCCAGTGCCTTGGGGACCTATCGCCCCAGCACTTCCGCCACACCAGGAAGTGCTGGGGTGAAGACTTTGGGAGAAACCCAGAGAGCTGCCGGGAGGACAGCCGGCACTTCCGCCACGCTGGGGCGTGGCCAAGGGAGGAATGCCGGGAACACCTGGTGCTCATCCGGGAACTGTATAAAAGGGGCCGTCTCCATTCATTCAGGGCTGGAGTCGGGAGGAGGAAGGACAAAGCACAGAGGAGGTGTGGAGGCGGCCTGAAGAAAGGCATTTGTGGCCAGGACTTGGTATTGGGGTTTTGTGCACGTGACTAGATCTGAGTGACCATTGACTGGGGTCTGTGTGACCATTTAATATTATTGTAAATATTGTAAATAAACGTGTGGTGGTTGGAAAACAACATGTCCACCTGTCTGTGTCCGGGTCGGCTCCACAATAGCTTAAGGTTAAATCTTAATTTATGACATACTGGAGTATCCTAAAACATAGAACAAACAGCCATTTGCATTCCTAAGGAATACACCCTTCTAATTATGCACACTTAGAACCAATTTAAACATTCTTACAGTTCATTACATTAGTTATAAAGAGCTTACATTCTTCACAGGGTCTTCTGTTAGTATCAGAGGTCAGCATTTCTTATAAATGATAAAAGTTATTCCCTTAATGCTGTGCACACAGCCCAACTCCTTTTCTGCATAAATGAGGAACAAATCATATAGCTCTCTGCAGCATGATCAACTCAAAACACAGTCCTTGATATCTGTGAGTTAAATAATAATGTTTTCTCTTCCTCATATCCCATCACACATTATCATATATCCTGTGGAAGCTGTGGAATGATTTTCCCGTTAATACTGTATAAGAGGTGCCCATTCAGTCTCAGCTTTTAAATTGCGGCTGAAGACTCACTACTTACTTTAGTCTAGCATACCCTGACTAGAGTTGCTGATTAGCTGTGCATACTGTATTCCTGTTTATTAGTCATTTACACAGAAATGTAAGTATCACAGTATTTTAAATCTTTACTGCTTTCTCTTCTCGGTATCTGGATGTGGCACTTGGTGCCACTGCTCTTCTGCATATGTAAAAAAGTCATCTCAGATATCTATATTAAATGAGAATTGTTCACAGCGCTCTGTGTCTGCTCTCAGTGAAGAGCTCTACACAAAAATAAGTTGTATTGTATTGTATTTATCCATATTTGAAACAATTTTGAGAACACACTATTATTTCTACAGTAGATTAATCATTCCATTTTCGGTCCACTTTTCCCTGGTGAGGATTACAATGGCAACCTGCTGTGCTGGGCAGACCAGACTTTCCTTTCCCTGTCAACTCTTTTCCATCTCCTGGGAAATTCCCAGGTGCTCACAGGCCAGGAAAGAGACCCCTTGCAGCATGTCCAGGATCTGCTTTAAGGGGGACGTGCCCCTGGAAGGCACCTGGGGGCATCTTAACTGCATACCATGGTGTCTCGACTGAGCATTATCAAGCTCACATTTTTCAGATTTATGGCAGCCTTTTTATGGAACACACTTTAGTATGGCTTCTTACACAATTACACTGAATTTCATTTTAAACAATCAAAGTGCTTCTGGAGAATCTGGGCAAAAAAAGAATTATAAAGCAGGCGTTTATAAACAACATTAAATTCTTTTATCAGAGTGCACAGTTTTGACATCACTGAAATGCGATATGATAATCTGCAAAATGTTTATTCCTCAAGGATTTAAAAAAAAAAGCACTTTACAGAAACAGCTGTGCACTGCCAATTATACCCTCCAACAATTATTAAAATGTCTGCCAGGGTATTGTCTGATGGAGAATTTTAGGATTGTTCCTTTAATTATGAAGCAGGGAATAACACCTCGAAATCCATGAAGAAATGATGTGACTGAGAATAAATTAATACATCAGATTTTTGTGTCAGCTTGCTTTTTTTTTATAAAATGAATGATTGAAACAGCATATAGCTTCTGTCAGGGGTCCTCAAGAATAGTCCTGGGGGCTACAGTGACTGCAGGTTTTTGCTCCAAATTATCTTAATTAGAAGCCAATTATTGCTGTGAAAGCCAATTATTGCTCGAGGAACCGTTTTGTGCCTCATTTTTTTCAGCTTGCTTATTAAGATTCCTAACATTTTTATACTTCTGTTAGTCTTGAACAGCTGTTTCCCTGTTTTTCATTGCTTCTTGTTTACTTAAGCAGCTGTGGATTAACAATGAGATTGGGATAAAGGTCTTATCATGGAAAGAAATGAAAGAGAAAAAAGTGAATGACTAAGAATTACTAATCTTCTCTGCTTCAGAAATTATTTAGATGATATCATTGGAAAGGAAAACTCTAAAATAGAAGAGTGTCCAGATGCGGCCAATTGAAGGCATCAAGTAGTCATAGAATTAAGTAACAAGTTCCATTACCAAAAAATTAAGAAGTAAGGAGCAAAAACCCACAGCTAATGCCGAACTTGAGGATCCCTGGCTTATATGTTTTGACACTTTAATATAAACTTTCATGAATTTTTCCTGTCTGCTAGGCTTGTGAAGATCAACATCATCAAAGTATGAAACTCCTCCTGCAAATCAACTGGAGCCAGTGGCGGTTCTACATTAAATTGCTCCCCGGGCGAGACTCCTTCCTGGCGCCCCCCCCCCCCGGGGGGGGGGGGGGGGGGGGGGGGGGGGGGGTGGG
>JANRMT010062806.1:46969234-46991975 GCA_026402145.1 Polypterus bichir lapradei
TATATTATATTATATTATATTATATTATATTATATTATATTATATTATATTATATAAATAATTAAATGCTGGTGACACAGAGGCGCGGTGGTAGTGCTGAAGCCTTACAGTAAGGAGACCAGGGGCCTCATGTATAAACAGTGCGTACACACAAAAATGTTGTGTACTCCCGTTTCCATGCTCAAATTGCGATGTATAAAACCTAAACTTGGCATAAAACCACACACATTTTCACATCAGCTAAATGCTTGGCGTATGCAAGTCCTCCGCTTGGTTTTGCACCCAGCGTGAAAGCAGTGCTTTTGTTCCAGAGTGGTTTCCCTTTCTTTTTTAGATCCACATCCCTAATGTGGCTTTATCAAATACACTGAAATTAACTGCATATTGTTTATTGGTTTAAGGGATCTGATTGTAATTAACCTGTAACAATATAATAGTCCATGGAATGGTCAAACTATTCCAGATACCATAGCTGCTTTAGCTTTGTTACTCTCAAGTATTTATACCACTGATTCTGAGAGTGGAATCACAGCTCTACAGCAGCTGATCGGAAACAGAATTATCGGAATACAGCATCAAGCACACGCTGTCTCAGCCATGCTGTTTATTTGAACTGCTCTCATACGACAAACACTTCAGAAGCTTTCTTGTAGGGATATCGTGGTTCAGAAACAGTTACATCCCAAGAACTATAAACGCACTCAATCAGTCCATCAAGTGCTCCTTGTAGAACTGTTTGTACTTATTAGTACAATCACCTCACTGTAAACTTGCACTACAGTTTTAATATTGCACAACCTGAGCCACTTTATAAAGCGCATATTTACATATGATGACAATATCATTTTTTAAAAAGAAATGCAGCACAAATGCAGTGGAACCTTGGTTTGTGAACATAATTCGTTCCGGAAACGTGCTCGCAGTCCAAAGCACTCGTATATCAAAGTGAATTTCCCTATAAGAAATAATGGAAACTCAGATGATTCGTTCCACAACCCAAAACTATTCATATAAAAATGATTAATACAAAATATAAAGTAAAAATACATAAAACAAATTAACCTGCACTTTACCTTTAAAGAGAATCATGGCTGGTGTGGAGCGTCCCAAAGCAATCGCAGTCTCCCAGCGCTGTAGCAATTCGCCGTAAATGCGTATCCAAATGATTGCGGACATGCTATAAGCGCCTGCCGTCGATGGGTGATACACATTATAAAGATCCCGCTACAAATAATAACCGCGCTGTTGCTGTTACAAGCTGAATAAAGCTGGTGTTGTTAAAGTACTGAGATTAAGCTTTGTGTTTTGGGGCGCAAGACGGGGACTTGGACTTCACAGCGCACACACACACACACAGTCACAATGCTGAAGTAAACAGTATACGCGCGTATGGATGTTGACTATATGAGTGAGGCACGCAGACTCAGACGGAGAATAGGAGGCGATTACCCTCAAGAGAAGAGAGAGAGAGAGAAAGAGAGAGACACGTGTGCGAGCGAGTGAGATAAGGAGGGAGAGAGAGACGTGCGCGAGAGGGAAGAACCATCAGCTCAGTTGTGATCACATGACGCTCAGCAGACAAAGTGTATTCATACTACTCGTATTGCAAGGCATCGCTCGTTTATCAAGTCAAAATTTATTAAAAAATTTAGCTCATCTTGCAAAACACTCGTAAACCAAGTTACTCGCAAACCGAGGTTCCACTGTATGTTTATTACATTATACAGATAAAATGGTAACATCATTTAAATAATCTATATTGTTAATAATTAAACGTGAGTACACGGTGTTGCAGCGCTAGCAAGTTCAGGGATTGTTCCTGCCTCGCACTGTATTCTTGCTGGGGCCGGCACAACACTGGAAGTATAGAAGAACAGAATAATTAAACACGTACTATGAAGATATTTCAATGTTCTTTAAAAGTTTTGAAGAATTGCCGTTCTAAGCTTACAGATGGCTTAACATCTATTACAGAGCTGATTGTGTGATTGGTTACTTGGAGAAAGAAAAGGAAGGACAGGAATTGGAGGTTAGTACGTTTGAAAGAGACAGTACTGCTACAATAAAGTATTTCATCAAAGGTCACACACAGCGCAGCAAGAATCTTGCGGGAAGCTGAGACAATCTCTAGATGGGGCGCCAGCTCGTCACTATCACTGTGCCACCGTGTTCCCATGTTTAACAACATGCTTTAACTCTTATCATCATGAAAATTATATCATGAATACATCTCAGTATTTTAATTATTCAGAGAGGTGTAATATCACAAATGTATAGTAATGGATTCTGTGTCCTTTTGGAGGAAGAGAAAGCCCGTTTAAGACACACGTAGTGATTCACACACATAGAGCACATAGAAGAACACATATAAAACAAAGCATTTAACGTGCTACTTTAGTTATGATGGTATTTGAGAAACTAGTAAATTAAATGATTTAAAGATGAAGTTTATGATGTTCTACTTTAATGACAAAATAAAATACGTGATTAAAGTGGAAATTTCGAGATTAAAGTTGACATTTCGTGCTGTTTTCCCACTGTGTGCCTATTTTTTTTTCTCTGTACCCTAATAAGCTTTCATATGACACTCAGATGGTGGGCTACAACTCACCTTTTCACAGTGACTTTGATATCTGACAACTTCTTTTTTATTTCGGGTACTGTGCAACTTTGTGAACTTGAGCTTTCGAGTTTCTCCGACCCGCTATGTCACTCGATCAACTTCCTTTTGTTGTTTATACCAATGTTTAAACCAACAAATAGTACGTTTTTCCTTGCCTCCACTTGGTATTCGCTGAAATTCTTCTATTTTCCCCCATGCTTTTGCCATTGCGTTTTCACAGAACGCTGAACTTAAGGGCTATTTATATTGATTTGCAAATTCAAAGAGGCTTAATTCTAGGAGGAGTTGGGGCGGGGCAGCAGGCGCGTGCATGTGTGTTACTTTTCACGCTGACTGGGGTTTATGGAGCGGAAAAACGTGGAAGTTGGTGTTCGCACAGATTTATGCATCTGGATATTTTTGTGCATACGCACATTTCCGCTTTTGTCCGTATGCCATGTTTTAGTGTGCATTCTATGCACAGCATTATGCATGAGGCCCCAGGTCCTCAATGTGTGGAGTTTGCATGTTCTCCCTGTGTCTGTGTGGGTTTCTTCCTATAGTCAGGTTGAAGGTTAGGTGGATTGATGAAACTAAATTGGCTTGGGTGCCTGTGTTTGTGTGTGTTTGTCTTGTGATGGGATGGTGGCCTCTCCAGGGTTTGTTCCTACCTTGCGCCTTATGCTGACACAACTGGGCAGATATGACCAGTTTGATCCACCCAAAAGCCTGTTATTAGACAGCAACAGCACTCTTCTCCTACCAGGTCAGAAGTATTTGAGTTTTTGTGTATGTTTGGGGTGTGTGTGTGTTTGTTGTAATCTGTCTATCTATCTATCTATTTCAGTGATATCGCACACAACGTGAAGCGCAGCTTAAAATTAAATCTGTCATTTTCACTCGTCAGAGTTGAGAGGGTGGGCTCTAGAGAGTACTGTTTTTTGATTGGTGAATTGTTGGTAGAGGGTGCACTTACAGTAGCAACTTTGCACATGCCTATGAGGCACAGAATTCCCAAGGCAAGTGAAGCATATGCTCAGAGTTGTGACTGTTGTCTCTGTGGCAGACACAAGTGCAAAAAGAAGCTATCCAGAATTACAGCATGGATCAGATACATTAATTTAAGAAGCCTAGAAATCATCATCCTCTTAGAAATCTGCTTCTAACGTGTGATGTCTACCTAAGAATGCAGCACTTAAAGGAAAAAAAATTAGGGACACTCTACCAATGATTAACTAATCAAAGTACAATTTTTGCTAGAGCCCATGTTTTCAACTTTGATGGGTGAAAATGTCAGTTTTCATTTCCAGTCGTATTTCATGTTGCAAGCACGATGAAACAAATAAATGAGGGATCAATATAAAAAATGTATAAAGAAATAGCAATTAAAAACATACTTCATGACACATCTAATTATTTGTATTCGTATATCATATTTTTATTTATTTGGTGTCACATTTAACAATTTTGTATTTAAATATCATGTTTATTGAATTTGACCTGAAATCTTATTTCATAGCAATGGAAGCCAATAAATGAAAAAAAAAAAATCCAGGAATAAACCAAGTAATGCACATTCAAAACAATAATTACAATTAATTAACACACAATCTTGTATTATAAGTTGGAGTGTCCTCTCTATCTGTAAAGTTTGACATGAAGATGGTTTGACAAAATTTGCAGTAAAATTTGCTTCTGGGGATAATGATCACAGATTTGCCAGAAAATCTTATAGTTTTCAAAAATTGGGTATACCTTTGTAACAGAAAGTAAAAACAGTAAATAAAACTGTGGAAGAGATTTATTCCCTTAGAATCTCTTTAAAATAAACCAGACAGGAGGAAGCTTGTTCATGTGTCTTCAATTTCTCTTTATGTATTGGGAGCACTCCATTACAGCAGTGAGCCACCTGAGCAGAAGTGTCATAGAATGGTCACACATTTATAGAAAATTGAGTTTACATTGATAGTGCAAGTATTAATGCTTGTGTAACACCTGACATTTACTCTAATTGGTTAAAAGACATGAGATAATCTGGGCTCTACTCTCTGCTGAGACTAAAAGTCCCATTCCATTATATCTTTGTTCTCCTTAAATGTTTATTAAGCTCAGCTCTTACCCTTTTGTAAAAGAGGAGACACGATAAAGTTAAAGATTTAGGGAGCACCACGCTGGGTGAACCCGGTATAGCAGTTTTCAGCACTCAAACAAATGCAGAGACTTCTTTACAGACACGAGTTCAAAATAGAACTGAACAAGCGTAGTGGCCCTCTTGATTATATGGATCTTCAACAGGATGGGTTGAGTAGACAATGGAAGTGATGTCAGCACCGGAGTGGAGGTTAGGCTTCCGTTCTTCACAGGGAAGAAGAGAGAAGGCATTAGAGCACAGCGCCAACACCTGGTTCGGTGGGTTAGTGCCATCACCTGAGCCCTTAAGCTGTCCTCCATGTGCATATGTGTGACACCTTCTTTAATGACATTTTCTCTGTACATGACAGCTGTCAAGTCCTACTGTGGATGTGACATTCAGCCACTTCTTACACCACTTAGGGCATTTTATTTGTTGACTCAACCATTGCGTCAGTCTCTTCTTGCCATAACTAAGACCAATGCTGTTTGATATTAATTTGCACTGTAAACCAAAACACTTCATGCACAATAACTATATTACCCCTAAATTATCTCTCACACATTGAGGTTGTCAATGTCATAAGAGGTATTGAGCTTTTTTCACTTTAGTGAATGTTTAGATATACTGATAGTCATTTGAGTTGTCTTTTCTTCATCCACTGTGTTCAACTTGTGCCTCTTCTCATTGGTTTTCTCTCTTCTGGTTGTGTGTTCATCCTCAAGCAGCTCCTTCCAGCTGGTGGAGGTTGACTTTCAGTAGATGGCCGTCATTTTAGCGTAATGCCTGAGCATCAGACTTATGTGGATGGATTTGTCTGCAGATTTCTCAGATTTCCTGACTCCTGCTAGTTGCCATCTGACTTCATTCTACAGGAGTTTGTTCTGTTATGTTTATTATTTACTAGTTTTATGTTTGGTCAGATTATTGGCTAATTTTATGTTTGATTAGATTTGTGTACTGACTAATGAATTTGTTTTTGGCAAAATTTAGCAGAATACTATTTGGAATATTATCTGAGAAGGGCAGCAAATAAAAATAAATTAAATTTGTAATGAATTCTGCTCAGTCCTTGAATTGAACTAAACTGAAGTTGTAGTTACACCCTAACAGTGACCTGTTCAAAGGCTTGTGCTGATTATCAAGTTATTGCTGAACACAAGGTGCAAGAGATAAAAAAATGAAAATGCTGCTTGTCAGACAGATATAGTTATAGTCTCTAGAAAAAAATGATTTTAATTAATAAAGCAGAAGGTCTTGACATTAATTTAAATAGTGAGAATACTTGGGGAAAAATAAATAAAAAGCGTGACTCTAAGTCAACACATTAAATTAAGGGTCATTTTGTAGAAACAGCACATTATTATTCTGGTTCATGCTCAAGTGCGAGTTTTTACAGAATTTTCAAGTGAAACTGCCTTCGCCTGAATGTTACAAATGCACTGTCATTTCATTTATGGTTACATTTTGTGGCATTGATATTGTGCATTCTAAAATCCTTACTACTGGTCAGAGTGCACTGAGGCAGAACTAGTAGCAGACACCTGTACTATGCTTCTAGTCCACAAACTTAAATCACAAGCTTTTAAATTAAATACATACATTTGTTAAACCTTCAGAATTTCAGAATCCTTACAGAGAAAAAAATATTTAAAGAACCTGAACAGAATGTGTTTACCAAGGGGATAGGCACAGACATTTTGCTACCACTTGATTTCTTAAATAAATGGCTACTTATTTATGACCAGTAACGGCATACTGCGCAATAATGAGCAGTGAATACACTTGACTTGAGCATTCCTAGTTTTCATACTCTTTCTCTGTACATTTAGCATTCGAGGTTGATACACTTGCTACTTCCTGAGCAGCTCTTCTTTTCTCCACCCTAGCGCCCCGCTTCTTCTCCTCTTTCGTCTGCATCTTTTCGCATTAAAACTGATTAAGTCAGCATTTGTATTGCAATTACTTAGTACGTTTTCTTTAATTTTTCACTTAAGATGGCACTTAAGTCTTCAATCTGCCTTAAGAATGATTTAAGATATGAAGAGGTAGGGGAAGTGACGGTGAAGGTGGTAGGGCTAAGAATGGCGCCCGTACACATGCGCCACACGGCCGGCCTGCTGGCAGCTGCTGAGATTTGAAACTACAATAATATAAAATAAATATAAAAAGAGGAATAACACTGGAGGTCAATCACCACTCCGAAAGTGGATAGTAGACGCCACGTAGTATATTTGTACCAAATTTCAGGTCAGTAGTTCAAATGGTTACAGAGCTACAGGTGTTTTAAAATCCTGGACAGACAAACGAACAGCAGCGGTAAAGTATTATATATAAAGATGATTTTCTTATTTTCTTGAATAAAAGCCTTCCTACAGTAGATCCCTCAATTCCTCCAATTTCCTTCAAGTGCATTATCTGGATTAGCATCATGACAGCCTGAGGACTGTGCAGTAGGTACATGGGTGCGCCCCAGACGGGCATGTCACACAGACAGACACACCCAGTACTTTGTGTGACGGCTTATATGGCCGTTTGTATTTGTTGTACATTTTATTTCAAATAAACATTTACTATACATCACTGTCCTAAAGACTGCATAACAGAACATTTAATAATCTTAGGATGCCATTGTTTTTAAGTGTGAATTTTCCCAAATTATCAGTATTTTAATTTCAGTTCTTCATGGTGTATAGTCAATTGTAACATTTCAATAACATTTTCATAAAAATGATATTTTTTTTGTAGCGGTCCGGTGCTGCTAAGATTCACATCGTCAATGAGATGGTGGTTTATTTATTTTTTTGGTGGAGATTCCAGGGATGCACCCAGCCCGTACAAACTCACAAGCAGAGATGAAAAACCAATGAATGAATAAATAATATATTAAATGAAAACCCAATACACAACAACAATCAGACAAACCTCCCCTTCCCCCTACGGCGATACAGTTATAACATAACAATGAACCACAACAGTAAACACTCACAACAACATCCTTATACAGTCCAGTACAGCAAAAGCGAATGAAATGGTTTGGTGTGAAGATGACAAACCTGAGAACAGCTTCCATAGTAAATGAGTGAAACAGTCCTACCGATAGTCATGTGCGGCGATTGGTAAGATTTGCAGGAGCGCTCCTTTTGAAGACGCATAATGATTTATCCACCACTATACACATGACAGGCAGGAATGAGACAGTCCATTCATCCTAACGGGAAATGATCCAGGGCACAACTGACTTTTCAGATGACACGTTGGACAGGATACACAAAAACACTGATCTCCAGTTCCTCCGCCAGGCCTCCCTTTTCAACTTTAAAGTTGTAAATACATAGTTTTGAATTGGGCACAAAAACAGTCAAATTTCAGCAGTGATTGGAGATACTTTAACCTTTTTTACTAACAATTTTTATGAGGCCTAAGCCTGAAAGTGTTGCCATGCTGAATGGGAGTGCAGTGTGTTGTGGGAAAACTGGAAGACAGAACAGGATTCAAGTATATTATTATTAGTTAGAGCAATTTTTGATTCTGTTGGGCATCAACCTTGAGCTTGTATAATAATGACTTGGCCCCATTTTTTGGGAGTGTGTTTACATGCCCTTTAATAACCCAGTTAGTCACAGAAGCCTGCTTTCTAAAATGCCATGTAAACCCTTATTTCATTTGGACAAACCAGGTCAGTGGTCTCTTGTTGTGGGCTACAAAATATGCAGATTTTTGTCTATATTTTCATTATATTTTGTTCAAGACAAAACAACAGATGAATTTAAGCACAGGGCACATCAAAGCATATCTTCTTCCCAATTGTGCCTCACTTTTAAAACAGCTGTTGGAGCAAAAGAGGAAGACATGGCAATGCCTCAGGCTATCAATTACTTGATAACCTGAGAAAGGATGGACATCTGGGACGATAAGTTGCTAAATGAGTTTACAGCCTGGGAAAGGAAGACATGCCAGTAGGTACTAAGCAACATCAAAACAGTTTAATTGTTTGGGAAAATGGACAGTGAATTCATTAATCATATTGATAGCCAGATAATCAGAATATATAACAATCACATTTTGCAAAACCCCCAGGTAGAATTTTATAATAAATACGCATCGTCTGAAGAGTGACATAGGAGGGATGAAGAAGAAGGGACGAAAACATCAGAAGAAGGGAACAGAGCGACGTCAGAAGAGGGTGCTGGCAACATGCAGCCGTTTCCATCTGATTGTCAGAAAACTGTCTATTGAACAACTACGAGTGCCAGATCACAAGCTGCCTGCGACATTCATCCTTGTCATCTTTAACGTTTCATAAGCTTTTTCTAAAGATTATATATATCCGGACTTTACTATCAGTCCTATTTTCTATTATTCTTTGTTCCACTGGTATTATTATTATTCCTGTAATAAATACCATGCTGCTTTTAACTTTCTATGCTTTGTCTTAATGTCTAGAGTGATTGGAGTAATAAGGTAGATTTCTTTGAGCACCTGGTTCAACTGGAGATTTGCCATTACCTCTGTGCTGTGTGGTTTATTTAGGGTTGTGGGTAAGAACGCCACCCAAAAGTAGGGAACAATACGTAAAGTAAGGCTGATAAATGGCCTGTAGTCAAGGATGCTGAGTCTTTGTATGTCTGAATATATTCTTGGAGACCACAAGTAATATTTAGGTCTGAGATATATTTGTTTGTGCTGATAATAAGTAAGTCTCTTGAAGTGCTTAGAAAGTGACAGGCTGTGTTATTCCTAAGGTACTTGTGTGGGTTGAAGTGCTAGAGGTTAACCAGCTGTGGGGGTGTCATTCATGGGGCACTGTTGTGGTTAGGGTCTGAGTGTACGCAAGTCTCATGAAGTGCTAGGAGAGTGACAAGTTGTGTTATTCATAAGGCACTTGTATGGTTTAAAGTGCTAGTGATTAACCAGCTGTGTGTTTGTTATTCATAGGGTATGCATGTGTTAATCTTAAAGTGCAACAGTAGTCCAACCCAGTAACAAATCTAATGAGTACACTTACCCCTAGGTAAAGGGTAAGTAAAGGGAAATACCATAATAATACATCTCTGAAAATCTTGATTAACAGAGGTTGATTTCTCTGCAGATAACCCAGTTATTTGACCATACAAACTCTTAACTGGGTTGCGGTTTAGGACTTTGTAGTCTGCATGTGTCAGTTCACTCGCTTTCAGCAGCCACAAATAGAAGTGTCCACAAAAATAATTTTCCTGAGGCAAATGTTCAGGTGATCACAATTTTTCTTTTCTTGGATGAAATAATGTGTCTCAATGTTTCAGAAACAGCTACATTTTTGTTGGTCAGCTGAACATGCTCAATTTTGGGAGCAGTATGTTTTGGGGGCAACAAATTAAAGGTAATGTGCATTGTGTAGTCCAATTACTTTTTAAAGTAGTGAGTAACCTAACACAATACTTATTTTATTGAAGTAAAAATACTTGCATTATTATTATGCCAGCAGCACTAGGTGTAAGGCAAGAAGAACAACTACTACTGGTACATCACTCCTTTGCAGGGTTCAATTGCACAGCTAAGCAGAATAGAGTGGGCTGCATGTAATCCAGTAAAACAAACATATTAATAAGGTGTTAGATTAATTTTAATCCAGTTACTTTCTATAAATATGTTGAAACAGGATGATGCAGTGGGTGGTGTTCAAAACATCAATAATCGGTGGCTCAGGTTGAAGATGTAAAAGGAGATGAATGTTATTTACTTTACAGCACATGAAGGACTAAACATATTTATAAAATGTAAGAAAATGATCACAAGCTTCACAATTGTTTTTGGATTCACAATGGCCGATGATGACGCTAAACTCTTTTGTTCTGTTTAATGCCGTTGGAGCATTTTATCAAAAGAATACTCCAGAAGTGTCCTTGCTCATGTAAACAGAGGTTTTTCAGAAATGAGGATTCTGCCTTAATCAGGGTACTCAAATTATCTCGGTTTTGTTTGTGCATGTATTTTCAAATAAGCGTAAGCTCTGCTAACAAAATTAAAACATGTAAGCCAGGTGCTCATTTTGGGCAAGAAAGGGGTGGAAAGCAGTTGCCATTTTTAGACTTTTTGTCAAAGAGAGTTTTCTCTAAATTCAGTTGCTGCTTTTCTGACATTTTTGTAACTATCTATTTTTTGCAAAAATGGACACTTGAAAAGGAGCTGTCTCTCAGGCAAGAAATCTTTCCTTTTATGTTTTGATTAAGGATATTGTTGAAATGGAACAAAAGCAACATTGAAGGGTTGTGGTCTTGTCTGAGCAGCAATAAAGAGCAAATAAACTTCAAGTGAAGAGCTTCTGTGGGATATGTATGGCTCTGACAGATGTAGGCTGAGAAATGAATACGGACTTCCTGCTGGATCTGTTCTTTTATTTTGTTGAGATCAGAACAGGCGGGGCTTCTGTGGGGACATCCACTGCTCCAGGGTGGAAGAAGGAAGACAGGTTAGTGTCAGTGTCTCACCCAAACCCATCCTCTGTTGTAATTGCTGTATGGAACCTCCAGCAAACTCCCATAATCCATGTGTAGGACAGATATATAATCTGTAGCTGAGGAACTGGACTACCTGGAGCATCTTGTGATATGAAAACTGTTGTGAACTAGGAGTTCCAAAGCACATAAGTCCCAATAAGTTTTAAAGGCACTTCACAAAAAAATGCCCACGGGAGGGGAATGTTACCATCAAACCCTTACTAGTAATAAAAGCATGCACTGAATCTTCATAAAATAAAGCGTTTATTCTCAAAATACTTTTCAATAACAATGAAGCTTTGTGGTGCACAAGAAGCAGTGGAATTGCCTAAAACCAATAAGGAAGTCCAATACAAACAAAGTCCCAATACAGTCATCCAGAAATGTAGTCAAGCATGAAGGTCAAAATTCCAATGGCACATACACATACTGTAGAAAATACAAAAACTATTAAACTCACTGCACTTTTGAAATTAACCGGCAGGAATTGTGAGAGACCATCTGGATTTATAGAGTTGAGGACACTTCCTGGCAGTGATTGGCAGGATGGCCTGCCTCTTGGGGGACAACCAATAAAACACATGGAACACAACACAAGCAGCTTACATACATAAACAGTCAGTGAAGACATCTGCTGATGGAAGTTCCTCAGGTTGCACACACAGTGTACAATATGGACAGTAAGACAGGTAAGAGGTTACAGGTAACAGGTGTGTAGCTGTTTTGGTGTTTCAGTTAGTTGGTGCCTTTCATGTCAGGTTATCTGATAACACCATAAAACAAGTGGCAAACATTAAACCCTAAATCTACATATTGCTCTTGTCATATTGTTTGAGCATTTGTCCTTAAAATCAAGATTCAGAAATGGAAAATACTAACACTGAAGTGGAATCTAGCCTGAATGAATGCTCAGCATACTGTACATGCAGTAAAACATGTTTTTTCAGGCCACAGAAAGTATAAAAGCAATGCTAATTCATATTAAATGAAGGATTTTGAAATTGTGAAAGATGGCTATGTGACAGAGTGTAGTAACACTAACATTAAATGACTGAGGCTGGTGAAAGAGTGTTTTCTTTTCAGTCTCACAGGGAATTTTCAAATGCCGAGTGGTGTGACAAGATCAGCACTGTGAGATTAGACGATTATCTGTTCAGTCACAGGGTAACCTGGTAGCATCAGAAGCGAGACAAGAGCAACCCTGGGCAAGATGCCAGCTGGCCGCTGAGTGTGCACACACTCTCACACTCACTCTTGTATGGCTACTATACATTTGTAGGTAGTGTATTTACTTTAATATGTATTTTTTAATTTAAAAATATTATATATGCTGTTGTCAGATATCCCATTGTATTTGACTCAAGCCGAGAAGATTGTACCAGTACTACTTAAAATGGACTGCAATTCCTGGCAGCTTTGTCTATTTCTGTGGGGTTTACTGGGAGAAAGAAGATGAGATACTAGATTTAAAAGCTAGCCATAAGAAGCCAGTAAGATTGTGATCTCCTTGAGCGTTTTTGTTTCATTGCATTTACCTGCAATTGGATTAAAATTGTATTCTCCCCAAAGGACTACAATTGCTTCTGGATTTGTGTTCTTGTCATGAGCCTACCTGTTTGCGTGAGTCTAAGTTGAAAAATGTCTTCATCTGTGGACCACTCCATCTAGAAACCTACACTGAACAACTGTATATCTAAAGCTGTTTGTCTACCTGAATCTTACAAAAAGGACATTAGACTGTTGACATTCCAGGACTTAGCACTGGACTGAAAAGGGCTTATTACATTTTAAGGCTAATATGGGACTTTGTGGTGTCATAAGTGGAGTATGCAACACAACTCCTGGTCCAGGCATTGGTCTTGTTATCTCTGGCCTAATGTAACTCTCTCCTGGCTGGCGTACCAGCATGTAGATGAACAAATAGGCCACTGAATTGGAGGGGTATGGACAGCACAGTACAAACTACACATTCACAAACTCATGTAAATTGGTGTACACAGGGTGGATTCATAATGCTTTCCCCACTGGATGGAAGCTAGTAGGCATTAGAAGAATAGAGTGGACCAACAAATGAAGCATTAAACAATAAAAACAAAGTGGAGGTCGTAACCAGAAAGAGAAACAATTGTGCATCAAAACCTATATGTAAAAGAAGATTCTAGGGCTATGTTCACATTACCAGGATGAAGTGAACTGATATCTTGTTTTTGCCTTAATGTGACACAAATCTGATGTTTTCAGGGCCTGTGTGAAGGCAGAAATTACATTTTTTCATGTCAAATGTAGGTCACTTTCATATGTGGTCCTAGATCGGATATGTATGCAATTCGTGGCCATGTGGCATGAATGAGAAGCTGTTGCAGATGATTCAAAAGGCAGTGGCATGTCTGGTGTTCAGCCGGTCAAGGGTGGGCACGCAATCCTCCTCTTTTCAGATACACTGGCCCCCATAGTGGTACATATTAAGTTCAAATCCATTGATGCATGCCTATAGAATAGTTAATGGGTGAGCACCTATATATACTGAGACACCCTGTAAGGTCCTATGCTTCTTGTCACCCTCTCAGATCTGCTAATGAATGGAGTTTTATGATGACACTTCTGCCTCGCATCAAATCTTATTCCAGGCTCTTTTCATGTGTGGCGGGTGGAACGAACTGCCCACCTCCATTTAAAATTCTTACTCCCTCAATGTATTTAAGAAGTGTTTGTTCGATGAGTTTCTGTCTGGCTGATTTTAGCTGTTAGGTTTTGTAATATAAGAATTCTAACTAGCTTGTATTTTGTTCTGAGTTCTTCACTTGTCCTGTAACAAGACTGATGCACGCTTTCGTCTTTTGTGAGTCGCTTTGGATAACTGTAAGTTCTCCTTGAAGGGGTTGGAAAGAAGCCCGGTGAATCTGAATTTGGTAGAACTGTGCTGGCAAGACTAGTGGAAGGTAGAGAGACCACTGTTTAAGGGAGAGAAAGACGGAAGGGCAATCACTCTACCTGAGACACAGGTCATGTAATTCATATAGTAAAGCCCAGAAATGCAATAATGCTGTTGTTTTATTTCTGTTTATTTTTGCAAATTCTGTTTACCTTTAGATGTGTGCCCTTCAATTATGTGTATTTTTTGTTATTCTGGGTTTCAGGGATGGCTGAAGAACACCCTGATCATCCACAATCATTGCACGTCAAGTCTGGAATCCACTGTAGTGCCGTACTCCAGATGGCATTCTTCTCTTGGAAGAAAATAATTGTAAAAACTAAATCAAATTACATGATTTACTCTGTAAAATTTGCATTCACCTTGTCGTTTGCAATACACTGTATTCATGTTTTCTGTCTTGTTTTCTTTGTCTTTCATTTTTAGGGCTGAGTGTTGTGATGAGCAGTCCGTCAAGAGGCCCCTCTCGGATCACCATGGTAACTCGAGGCAATCTAATCTGGTTTGGAAGGTAAATGTCAGGACAGTGTAGGGTCTGTTCAGACCAAATCTCATTAACTTTGAAATAATTTAAATGCATAACTTCTTATCAATTTGTTGATTTCACAATTGAGAGGTTTGTATCAAAGACAGTGAATCTACATTAAATTATATTAATGCAGCTTTCTAAATGTTTTTGATCTGAAGAGTTTCAATCTCCCTGCCATGCCCGATCCCCATTAATCTTTTCATTCTTAAGTTCTTTATATCATATTATGTCACATAGAGAGATGGATTCTTTATTCTCTAGAAAAAGTTTTGGGGGGTGCAGTCTGATCGCAATCCATCATAGAACATGAACAAGAGCACACAACATTAGGTCACCGGTTAACCTGAAGTCACAAATATTGAAGTTTTCAATACTGGGGAAAACATACAAACTCTATGTTACATAATTTAAATTGAAGATGTAACAATGCTAACTGCTGTGTCATTTTGCTACCCATCATACCCTGATTCAGTTATGTGTGAGGCTGAGGAGCCAGGAGAATCCGATGTCTTTCACCTTGGCATGATTCTGTAGCAATCCACTGTGAATTGTTGACACTTCAAACCAATGATCTCCATATTTTTCTGTTATAACTCTATTTGATTTAACAGCAACCAAATCAAAATTTTACGCATCGTCCTATGAAATGACAATCCTTTAATGTTTGGTGTCTTTTTTTATTTATTCATCTTCCAATACAGAATCATGAGGAGTGTCTGGCACCCATCCTCAAAACAAATAAATAAAGACCCTCACACTGAGCCAATTTTGAGTCACTTATTATCCATATATGCTCAGGTTGGAGATGTGGGAGGAAAACCAAGTGACCCAAAGCACACACACAGACAGAAAGAACATGCAACCTCTATAAAGATGGTGATTGGATCGAGAGTCAAACCTACTGTGGCATGTATTAAGCTCAAGTAGCTCTCACAATTTGTCTCCTACACCATAATTTATTGCATTAGAAGAAAATACTGCATTAAATGCACTCATTTATAAATAGCATTATGTGATTAATAATACAGTAGCTTTGTAATGTGAGTGTGCTCTTTTATCTTGTATATCTGAGAAACCTTTGCATTATAATATCTAGAACAGTTCAAATAAGACAGCTGTGCTATTATCCATCATCCTATGTTTAGCTGGCAATATAATCTGCAGTAAAGAAATATGAAACTCTGCTTAGCTGTGTCTTTCTGATTTAGAGTAATCCCTTTGCTAGTACTTGTGTGTAACCCAGAATCCAAAGAGTCATCTACCACAGGCCTCTGAATTGGTGGGGTGAGGACAGCTCAGTCCATACCACACATACGCAAACTCATCAGTTCATCTTATGTTAATCGTTGTTTGCAGGGTGTATTCATAAATACGTTATTGCCAAATATTGCCCCATGGTGGTTGTCCACTTTCCCCACTTGGATATACTAAAACTGGATGGAAGCTGTGGGACATCTGAAGAGCAGAGTGGACCAGGAAGTGAAACATTAACCAAAAAAAAAAAACTAGAAAGACAAACAATTGCGGATCAATAAGTCTACAGTATAAGTAAAAGAAGATTCTAAAGCTATGTTCACATTACCAGGTGAAGGGACTCAAATATGGTTTGTTGCCCTAATGTGACACTAAGCTGATGTCATCAGGGCTGTGATCACACAGAAATTTATCAAATCAGATTTGAGTCTCTATCATACGCGGTTTTAGTTCAGATATGTATTAATTCAACATGAATGAGAACGGACAAATCAGAGTTTGTGTTTTTTTCCCTGTACACATTAGCCAAGTATTGTCGTTACGGCATGGCAAAACAACAATGGAGTAGATATACATCTGTAACAACAGTCATGGTCCCACCATTTATGGCTTCTTTCTTGTACCACCACACCTCTTGGTGTAGCAGTGCCAGTAACAGTTTGGAAAACAGCAAAAGCTAGCTGTCTGCCTTGTTTTCATGCTCTTGACTGAATCACGCAAAGATGACAAACTGCCTGCTGTCCTCCAGAGCAAAATGTGATGCATACACTAGATACTAGCGCGTTCATTTTGCCGTCTTACAAATATACGTTTTTTGTTGTTGGTGACGCAGATGACTTGTTCACAAACACATCAATGTGTGCATGTGTGCTGTTTCAAAGGACAGATGCGTTGACATTACAGTTAGATACTGATCACTTGTACTTAATGTGAACTGTCAAGATAGGCAAATCCAGCCTGAGCAGAAAAATTGGATAAATCGAGAAATAAGGCAAGTCAAAATTCCTGGCCAGAAAAGTCAGTAATCAGAAGTCTAACTGTAAAGCTGTTGTGAATTTAAGAAAGCATCCACGGTTCTCAATTTAGAATTGGCAACTGGATTCGTTAACTTTTTTTTACTTTTTTAACCTTATTAAATTTTGCTATTATTGTTATTTTGTTTTTGCTTTTAAAATAATAGTTTTTCATATTGTGTGGTCTAATGTACTTTATGTGTATTTTATCTTTTATTATAGTGCTGCCATTATCTAGACCGGGGTCGGCACGCATGCCAAGCGTGGCACGCGGAATGATTTTCAATGCACTCTGATTGAATTGAAATTGAGTAAAGAAACGATATTTTAATTACAGCGCACACATCCGTGCCATCACCTACGTTTTGTGAATGTGACTCAAATGTAAATGGAAACCATGTGTTCTGTGCAGGCCGTGGTACGATAAAACAAACCTCTTGTTATTATTGAGTAATAAACTGCCTAAAATGACTCATAAAAGACAAAAACTTTGTGTTCGCTCTTTTCAAGACTCTTGGATGAATGAATATGGATTTTTACAACTAAAGGATCGTACTGTGTATGCGTTATGCTGTGAAAGTGTTGTGTGTCATACGTCAAGTGTATAAAGACATTATCAAACTAAATATCAGTCCATGTTTCAAAACTCTGATGAGAAAAATGAAGCTATAAAAATGTCTGCTTCTGGCTTTAAGAAACAAACTACTTATTTTAGTCAAATAATTGGAACCAAAAATAAAGCCACCGAATGCAATTATACAATTGCTTCACATTAATGGATTAATAGCTGTGATTGATAATAAAGAATGAGTAATTATATTAGAATTCTTGATAATTTTTTCTTATTCAAACTATGTATTTTGTATTGAAAAAAACTGTAATTTATAATTTGTAATACATTTTTTAATAAATGTGTTGAAAATTAAAATTTGACAAAACATTCTTTTCACATATGATCCTATGTATTTTAAAGTATTGAATCACCAGTAATATAAGATCTGGTTAAAATGGGCTTAAAAAGTATGCCCACTATAACCAGACCAATTCTGATACTATGTATAACAAAATTGGTAAAATTATGTTGGCATAAATAACATTGTAATATAGGTTTGGCACGACACCCTTTATCTAGACAAAATAGCAGATTTCAAGGGGGGGCAGGGGTTACTGGATGTCATTAATGCCTCAGTATTTAAGCCAGCGTCACACTGAAGGTAACCATACCAGATTCTGCTTTCATTCTAAAAAGTTTTTGCTGTGCTTGTTGAAATGTTTCTGCATTTATGTTTGACTTTTACATTTTGATTTTGGTACTCAATCTTTTGTCTTCCTAGTGTTAGGCCATAACCTGTTCGCAGACATTGACATTCATTTGTGTCCACCTTCCAGTTCAATGGTTCAGGATTTACTGTTGCGTCTAAAAGTTAGCACATCCACAAACTCGGACAAAGAGAGGCAAGTTACAACAGTTTATCTTGAGTTTTGGATAACATTTTGATACTTTGATACTGGATCATTTGACTTCTTGGTGTTAGGCCTAAGCCTGTCCACAGACATTGCCTTTGGTTTGTGTCCACCTTCCAGTCCAATGGTTCAGGATTAATGTTGTGTCTGAGAGTTAGCACATCCACAATCTCGGACAAGGAGAGACAAGTCACAGCAGTATATCTTGAGTTTTGGAATACGTTTTGACTTCGATACTTGAGCTTTTGACTTCCTGGTATTAGACCTTAGACGGTTCACAGAAACTAATCATTGTTTTTGTGAATCTCCTACTGCGACTCTTCGGTATTTATGTTGTTCCTGTCTGCTGGTGCATCTACAAACTCAAACAAGGACAGACACATGATATCAGATTAAATATAATCTTTCAGGAACTGTGTCCCTTAACAATGTGTCAAATTCACAAAATGGGAGAAACAAGATGGCATTGATAACATGATGATAACATGAAATAACAAGACCCAATTGATAATGAAAGGAGAAAATGAAACTTAACTCTCCAACTTTCAAACACCCCAATAAAAAATTATTAAGTTCCAAAGAAAAAATAATGTTTATAACATGTAAAGAACACATCAGTCATAACACTGGCACAGTTCCGCTCATGTTTACACCCTCAGATTAACATGTGTGCTCTCCATTTGTATCTCTCTCTCTTTTCCTTCATCTCTGTATATTCTGTGGTCTCACTAGCTTTATTGGGGTTCTCTGATTCATGTTTTATCAGAAACGCCAGTATTGTGCAGATATTTTCAATTTATGAATAAAGTTAATAAGAGTATGATAGTCCACACAAATAAGCATTTACTTTCTCTGTTTCTGGTTTGAGAAGTGATAGACTATTTGATAACACTTTATATAGTAAAGTTACTGCAAAGATGCACCTATTACTCATATACTGTGTGAAAGACCAGCCCGGACACAGACAGACAGAAGAACAAAGACACACGTTTATTTTTACAGCACAACACAGCCACAATAAACTTACATAACTCAGTCCTTTTCCTTTTCCTTTTCTTTCCTTCTGCTGCCTCCACTCCTCTCTTGCAAGCTCTGTCCACAACCACCCAACCCTGGCTTTTTGAATGGAGTGAGGCGGCCCCTTTTATAACGCCTGGATGTGCTCCATGATGATCTTCAGGCAGGACTTCCTGGTGTGGCGGAAGTGCTGCAGTCCAGGGCTCTGGAACCATCCAGGTGCCCCCTGGCGGTGGCCACAGATCTCCACAGGGCTACCCTCTTGTGCCCCGGGGAAGATATTGCCCCTCTCCCGGTCCTTCCCTTCTCCAGGGTTCCGGTGGGGCAAGGTCACTGGTCATCTGCCTCAACTGTTAGGTAAAGTTGATGTCACATTGCATGACTTCTAGTAGTGGGGTATGTCAGACTTGCCAACTGCAGTTGCTAAACTTTTTGCTAGGCCATGTCAGTTTCAATAACTGAAAATCATTGGGCATGTCACACTTACGGACCGCCGAACGACTTTCTGGCACAATCGTGTTCGCTCCTTTTTGTAACAGCCAATACCGCACTGTCTAATTTTAATAATACTTACAAAACATCAATAAAGTGGTTATTTATATTTGTAATATGGCTTTCTAAAATGACTTCTCTTTGGAATGGTCAGAGGTAGCTTAAATGAGACATATTTCTCTTGATATTGCACAATGCATAATTCATTGTAAGAACTGTAGAGCCTTCATATTCTTGAATAATGTTACCAGTGTATCAGAGGTTCTGCATATGCCACACTACACAGGGATGAATAACCACTTTGCTGATGGTTTGTACATGTTGTAAAGACTAATATACAGTATGCCTGATCTGAGGTTTTGTTACATAGCAGTATATAACAAAAGGCACATTTATTTATATAGCACATGAAAGTAACTTAAAGCGCTTTACAGTAATATTACCTAAACAGAGTTACAAAGGAAAGTAAAAACTAAAAAACAGTTATTTGTAAGAGGAGAGAATCATAATGTGTAGCGAATAACAAAAATAATGTTCAGATGGTCAGGCATGACAGGAAAACAAGAACTGCAGTTGGTGGGATATTGGAGAAAATAAACATGTGGGGGGTTCCAGCCCCTCTTATATTTGAATATTAGGTTAATAGTGTTACAATTTTTTTACCACTTTTTAATACTTTTTTAGCAATATTATTTGCGATAAAAAATACAAATTATTTATAACATAAAGATAATAAAAGAGGGAAAGAGAGTCTATAATAAGTATTCATCCTTTGGAAGTTTTCCCCTTTTATTGTTATACAACATTTAATCACAGTGGACACAAGTTGACTTTTTTGACATTGACCAGCAAAGAAAGACTCATTAATATCAAAGTGAAAACAGGTCTCTATAAAGATTAATTACAGACATAAAACACTAAATAATTGATGCCTTAACTAAGTAGTTTTAATATGACACACCTGAGTCATCACTGGTGCAGCCAATTGCCTTTAGAAGTCACACAGTTAATTCAATGGAGTTCACCTGTCTGTAGTTTCAATTTACTGCGGTATAAATGCACCTGATCTGGAAGGTCCAACTTGTGTTGAGTTATTATCTTAGCCTAACCTACACACTGAAGACAATAAAAAAAAAGAAACAACACAACACTCCAAGCAACTCCATGGTTAGGTAATTGAAAGGCACAAGTCAGGGGATGGAGACAAGAAAATGTTCAAGTCACTGAAAATCCCTCGAGTCCAATAATATCAATCATTAAGAGATGGAAATAGTACAGCAGAGCTGTATTTCTGTTTAGACCTTTCTGTCAGTCTATAAAAATTGAATGATCATGCAAGAAGAAGACTAGTGAAGGAGGCAACAAAGGGGCATGTAATAACTCTGAAGGAGTTACAAGCTACAATAACCGAGACTGGAGAGACTGTGCAGACAAAAACTGTTGCCTAGGTGCTTTATCAGTCAAAGCTTTGTGGAAGAGTGGCAAAGAGAAAGCTGCTGTTAAAATGCAGCAGGAACTGGCATGTAAGAGACTCTAAACTCGGCTGGAAGAAAGATTTATGATTCAAGGAAAACAAAATTGAGCATTTTGGCCATCACTCTAAAGACCATTTTTACAATAAACTAAACACTGCACATTACCAAAAACACACCATCCCCACCATGAAGCATGGCGGTCGCAGCATCATGCGGTGGAGGTGATTCTCTGAAGCAGGCCCTGAGAAATTTGTGAATGTACAGGGTAAAATCAAATGCAGCAAAACACCGGGAAATCCTTGTGGAAAACCTGAGGCAGTGTACAAGAGACCTGCGCTTTGGGAGAAGATTTGTTTTTCCAGCAAGAAAACAACCTCAAGCATAAAGCCAAAGCCATGCAAGTATGGCTTAAAAACAACAGTGCTAATGCCAGAGTCCGAATCCAGATATCAGGCCAATTGAGAATGTACAGCTGGACTTGATAAAGGCTGTTCACTCCTGATCTCCATATTACCTGACAGGGCCTGGGCAGTTTTGCAAAGAAGAATGAGGAAAAATGAGCAAAGCTGACAGAGTCCTGTGAACACAGCCTCAAGGCTATCATGACTGCCAAAGGTGCATCTACTAACTACTGACTTGAAGGGGTGGATGCTTATGTGATCAATTCATTTTCTGTTTTATATTTGTAATTAATTAATTTAGACCACTTTGCAGAGATCTTTTTTTCACTTTGGCCTTAAACATACTTTCTGCTGATCAGTGTCAACAAAGCCGAATTAAATCCACTGTAATTCAATGCTCTATGATAACAATAAACTAAGAATTTCAAAAGGGGTGAAAACTTTTTATAGGCATTGTTTATGCAAGTATATAAATATGCAGGACAGCAATGACTTGGGGACAAATAAAGTTCTATCTGCCTGTCTGTCTAACTATCTATCTATTGTCACGTGCGTGCATATGGGACAGCTGAAGGGCTCTAGTGACTGTAATTCTACTGCCACACCAGTGGTTGGCGCTGTGTCCTAATGCTTTTCTCTCTGTAGACCAGATGAATGGCGGCTATAACGCTTATGACGTCACTTCCAGTGCCCATCCACTTGGGCCCACTTCTTCCTGCCATGAAGACTGGAAACTGGAAGCACCACCATCTTGGCCAGTTTGGTCCTAAACTCAAGTCTGAAAAGACCTCTTTGCAATTATTGTGCGGTCTTTTATGTTAATTTTCTTGCCATTCATTTATATGGGGTTACCACATTGGTAACCTCAACTCTTTATCGTTGTCCTTGAATTCTATCTATCTATCTATCTATCTATCTATCTATCTATCTATCTATCTATCTATCTATCTAT
>JANRMT010062806.1:46992451-47037804 GCA_026402145.1 Polypterus bichir lapradei
ATCTATCTATCTATCTATCTATCTATCTATCTATCTATCTATCTATCTATCCAAAACAGTCACAATATTTTTCTCCTATAGAAAAGTGCAGAACTTGAATTCTATCATCATGAATTCTTACTCAAACAATTGTTTGAGGAAACATTCATTTTTCTAAATTTTTTTAAATGTTCTGCTAGAATTCTGCTCTTTCCGCTGGCCACACGGATTTTTTCTTAGCTAGTTCTAAAGTTTCTCAGTGCCTGCACTTTTGATAGTGACTTTGATTTCTTTACAGCTCGCCTGCACTCACACACAAAGCCCCCTACCACCACAGCACTTCTGTAAGGATGAGTGTCACACGTTCTCTAAAAATTGTGGTGTGATTGATGCTGATCTGAATTAATGGAAGGTTAGTTTTGCTATTAAATTTAGGAGGAGAAACTTACAATAGCTAAAGAATCCTTCACAAAGGTTATTACTTTCAGTTAGTGTTATATAAATTGTCAGAATATATTTGCTGATTTTAGATTAACTACAAAATTACAACAATTCTGTCTTAGAATTAAAGTATAAGGTGATTCCTGTCTTCTCAAGAGAAGGAGTGAATCTGCAGGGTCTTTTGGAGGGTTTCTTCTGGCATGGAAGGATGTTCAGCATGCTCTGTTTTGTTTTGTCCGGATGCTTTTCTCTCACTTGGCTTTTCACACATTGTGGTTCCTGGCTGTACGGCACTAACTTATCTTTTCGATTTCAAACGCAATGGTCCTCTTTTGCTAGCATAAAATTACATCTTCTGGGCAGTCAGTGATCAGTCGGCACCTTTTCTTCAGCAACAGTAATATGTTTGCTTTTACATAGGCCTCTTTCTCTCTCTCAGTCTGTGTCTTGCATATGAAGCTCGCTGTACTTTTGGAAGACTGGACTCAGTGATACATCCACATCCAACTCTGTTACGGATGGTCTTCTTATGGTCTAACACTAGGTTACCTTTTGGAGCAGAAGGATCGCTCCAACCTATTATTACGGCCATACCATAAGAAATAAAAGTCCTGCTGTGGAACTAGTGCTTTATTGGTTTATAAAGGATGTAGTGGACATGTGATCATTGTTCTTTTGGGAGTACATAAATGCAACCTCTTGTTTGATAAGTGGTGCAAACTTTTGTCTATTAAGATAAGCAATAGTTGAAGTAAGGCCTTTGTTCACTAACCAAGTGTGGTAAACAGTGCAGCACTGAGACATCCCTGAAAGTCATTGGCATGTAATTGATCAGTCTTATCAGATAAGACCAGAAATCCAAAGAGAGGCCTAATACGGCATTTGTGAAACCTGCTCTTTAGCTGACCTGACTTTGGATGTTAAAGGGCTGCAGATACAAAGTCTCACATGCCAGGTCAAATAAAATAGGGCAATGACGTTTTGTCCTACCACTTCCGACAAACTAGTAAATTTCATTACTCATGATATGCTGAAGAGGTGGCATTGAAGTGCAGTACTGCTACCTCACAGCTTCCTGCACCTCCATGATTCCTGGCCTAGTCACTATTTGTATAGTCCTTATATCTTCTTTCTGAAACGTGTGGGTTTTCTCTGTTTCTATAGTTGCCTCGTATATTCCTTACAGGTGGTTTTTGAGTTGATGGTTGTAAAAGAGAGTAATATCTACTATATAGGCTGGTATTTTTTTTAATGTCCAACAATATCTAATTTTAAAATGTTTAACAAGTCGAATAAGCCAGTTTTAGCTCAAGAACATTTATGACCCTACTAGATCAGACAAGAACTTTTATTAAGTGCTTCTCAGGATAATGTAATGTGTGGGTGCTTTGCTACAGCCCACACCTCCACTGAGTGTGAAGCTGCTGTTTGGTACTCTATCTGCAAATTTAAAAGTACCATTGATGAGCCTTTCAAAGAAGGACACATTTTAGAAGCATAAGCACCCCTTCCCCTTTTCAAGAAGACAACTAAGGGGTAATAAAGGTGGCCGATATGAGAAAACAGTCTGGCCAAGGGTGGAATGGAGGCTGAGTTGTGTTGAAGAGCTGAATCATTGATAAATACTATACCCCTGTTCACTTAAGAGGTGTGTCAAGGACTGGATAAATTGATGCTTGCAGAGGCATGCTGATGTCTCCACTATCACATCAGTTTAGGGGGTCTCTAGGTCTCTACCATTCCATCCAAATGCCATGCCAGACCATGTCAGAACATAGACCAGTCAACATACTAAGACAGACAGCCACCCAGTAGCCACCTGGTAACTTAGGCAAGCAAGATAAATTGCCAATTAATCGGTTTGTATGATTATTGCCCACACTCCATTTTATATGCTTATGTTTTGAGAATTTATAGCTTATGTTAAGTACTAATAAAAAGTGTAACTTTCTCTTCTGTCCGTTTTGATACTCTGTCAAAGTATTTAACTACAATAGCAGTCAAACCTGACAGTGACCAGGCTGGTATGAGTAAACTTACAAAAGCTGCTGTTAATCTCTACGTAGTAGAGAGTCTGAAATAGACCCCACCATAACAAAGCAATTACCTCTAGTAATAGATAGATAGATACTTTATTAATCCCAAGGGGAAATTCATATAATCCAGCAGCATCATACTGATACAAAAAACAAAAAACCAATATTAAATTAAAGAGTAATAAAAATGCATGTGAAAACAGACAATAACTTTGAATAATGTTAGCATTTACTTCCCCGGGTGGAACTGAAGTGTCGCATAGTGTGGGGGAGGAATGATCTCCTCAGTCCGTCAGTGGAGCAAGACAGTGACAAAAGTCTGTCACTAAAGCTGCTCCTCTGTCTGGAGATGACACTGTTCAGTGGATGCAGTGATGATTGACAGGAGTTTGCTTAATGCCCGTCGCTCTACAACAGATGTTAAATTGTCCAGCTTCATTCCTACAATAGAGTCTGCCTTCATAACAAGTTTGTCCAGGCATTAGACATCCTTCTTCTTTATGCTGCCTCCCCAACACCGCACTGCATAGAAGAGGGCACTCGCCACAACCGTCTGGTAGAACATCTGCAGCATCTTATTGCAGATGTTGAAGGATGCCAACCTTCGAAGGAAGTATAGTTGGCTCTGACCTTTCTTACACAGAGCATCAGTATTGGCAGTCCAGCCCAATTTGTCATCCAGCTGCACTCCCAGGTATTTATAGGTCTGTACCCTCTGCACACAGTCACCTCTGATGATCATGGGGTCCATGAGGGGCCTGGGCCTCCTAAAATCCACCACCAGTTCCTTGGTCTTGCTGGTGTTCAGGTCTAAGTGGTTTAAGTCACACCATTTAACAAAGTCTTATAAAGACCACATACATATAATTTTAAAGACTGGGAAATCTAATATGTCAAAATTTCACTCAAAACATCCGTACATTATGACTCACAGTTTATTTCATGGGTAGTATCAGATGTAAGGTAGGAGATAAGGTATTGTTTTGTCGCTCACTTGTGAACGCATACACACACACTTGATCTTTTAGACCCGATTATGATTTTCCAATTAACCTAACAGAGATGTTGTTAGGATTAGGATGTTGAAAGAAAAAAACTGAGTTCCTGAAGGGAAATTGATTGAGTTATGACATGCAAGCTCTACCAAGACAAAGACTGAGCATGTATATAGAATATAGGAACCTGAAGCTGTGAAGCAACAGTATTATAAATACTGTGATATGATGCCACCTACCATAATTGAAAAGGTTATAAATTAAGCATTCTGCTGGGTTGCAATCTCAGTTTGGTTACTTACTGTATATCTCTGAGACCAGAAGGGGTGGATTTAGTGGTAAATCAGAGAAGGCTTATAAGAGCTCTCCCAGATCAAAGTCTTTGTGGATGTGAAGAAAATGGAATTTGTTCTTCCAATCTGGACAGATCTTATCGGTCTATCATCTGTCTGAAAGATTTCTGAATAACATTTTAGGATCAAGAAGTGAACAATGGAACAATAGGGTCTCAGATTATCGAATCATTACAGTGCTTGCTTTAAGACTTTATAGCTAATGTCTTTGTTTCTCAGGCTTTCAGTTGACAGAATTTAGCTGGCTAGTCTTGGATACTGTAAGAATGCAATTTCCTTAAGGGTTTCTGAAAAGGTCCTACTTTCTTCTTCCATGTTACTATACGCATTCTGCTCTCGACTGATTCTTTGAACTGCTGTTCAAATTTCTGTTCACCTTTTCATTTTTGCCACAAGGCCTTGAGGCTAAGTGCTAGCGCTTTGCAGAATAATGAGTTATGTCTTTCATTTTGGTGTCAAGAATGACTGTGCAATATATTGAATTATTAATTCGATTTTTGAGTCAGATCAATATGTTAAAGCTAACATTGCTATGTTAAGCATTTTTGTTTGATTTTCCACTACTTCTAAATATTAATTGTGATGCCCCGTGCCAACAGCTCATGGTGTTATCCCTTGTTTGGGGCATCTTGTAGTTCACAACCTGTACAAGTGAGACGGCAGACAAGATTTCAAAATGCAAAAAAGTACAGTGTGTATATTTCAATCAGCAAATAATGAAAATGTCCACAGTGCTTCTTAAAACAATACTCCACATTCCACCCAAAATCGATATTTTTTAAAAAAAATATTACTTACTCCATATAGTTTTGTAGTGGTGGGTAATAACATTTTTTATGCTTATGTTCTCGTGGAGAAATTAAATATTGAATATTTAAACTAAATGGGACCCTGTGGTGACCAATTCTGGAGAAAAGAAAATGATGCAAAAAAAAAAAAAATTCCCACGTAACACACGTGTAGCATACGTTGCATCATTCACACATCTAATATCCTTTCATATGTGTGAAGTTTTTTGCTAAAATATTATTAATAGTTACTTTCTGGTAAACAGGAAAGATGTCATTCCCACAATTCTGTGCATTTGAACTGAAGATTTTCCTCTCCCCCTCATTCATCGGTCAATACATCAAACGTCTCAGTTTTTCCTGATTTCTTCCCTCCTTGTGCCTCTCCTTTCTATCTATGTGGTCAACCTCAGCTAAGCTCCAATTAACTTATTAAGGTGAGTGCACATGCATGCCAGCACCAATCAGCAAGCTGGGTAAATAAAAAAAAAAAAAACACTGTGACACATCCCACCACATAAATAAAATCTGAAAAATCTCCTCCACACTTTCTAAGCATGATGACATCAACTCCACCCTGTTGCATGGCAGTAATGAGTGTGAGAAAAAATGGAGCGAGGATCAGAAGAGGAAGAGTTTAGAACAGGTAAGGTCTATTGTAGCTCTTCTCTTTGCAAATGTTTTGATTTTACTCAGTACATGAAGTCTGGCATCTAAAGGAAAAACATGTTACTACATATGAAATGCCATCCAGGTATGTGGGGCACCTGCAACATGCCCTCACACCACCCCAACAGGGGATGGAGATACCAGATGCAGTGACTTACCATATTGTAAAACACACTTTCACCTACTTAACTTGTGCCCTGTGCATGCATTCCCCCATGTCTGCATTGTTTTTTTCTTCTCGCCGTATTCCTCTATACGTTCCACATCCGTGTGTGTTCATGTTTGTTCAGATAACTGGCCCAGTATGAGTTACTGTAAGCATGTGTGTCTCAATGTGCTTTGTGATGAACTGGCACTGTCTGATGATGGTTCCAGTCCTGCACTCGGTGCCAAAATTGTCCCAGCCCCCTGCAATCCTGAAAAGGATATTTGCATATGGAAACATCCTTCCATTCATAAGTGCTCTATTGAGGGGTGAAACCCATTGATTAAGCCATAAAATCAAGTCAGTGTCCTTCTTTCTCTTCCTTTGTTGTCTTACTCAATGACACACAATTTCTATCACCTTTATATTTTTGTCTTGATGCCATTAATGCTTTGCCACTCACTCTACTCTCCGCCTCTGCACTCTTTTCTGTGTCATCCTCTGTCATTGCCTATTTTCCTTCCCACTCCTTTTTTTAGCATCCACGTCTTCCCTCTGCCTCCATGGCCAGTCATTTACAGTCTCAGTGACGCACAGCACTTCTCTAGTTAGGACGCTATGCCAGTTTGTGTTTTGGAGCATTTAGAGTCTTTCTTTCCCTCAAGTGGGCTCATTAACAAGACACATTAGTCACTCGTGCATTTAAAGGGGAGTTTTATGAAATTTTAATTGTGCTTCCATTTGTAGTGAAAATTTCATTATGTCACTCTGATGCTTTCATTGTTCAGCTAGACAGGTGAAGACGCCTCTTCTTTCTGACTAAATGGACTGTCAGAGTGCTAAGGCTGCCTGTCAAAAATATCCTTTGACTGTTTCTACTTGTTTAGCTTTAGCAAGAAATTAAAAAGCCACTAATATTTTGTTCTGTGTAAAACTAATGAGTCTTCCAATTCCTGAATCTTGGTTTCTTGGAGGAGTACAAAGTTCGAAAAGGGTCCATTCTCGTAAAGCTTATGGTATAATGCATTTTTTTTAGTTTGATCAATATTCTTGGGTCACATATTATTTCATTTCCGGGGTTTTGACAAATGCAGAATCCACTTTTATTTTTTACTTTTGATTTGATTGTGGGTTTTTATTATTTTTCTGTCTTATTTTTCATTTTCTGTAACACCATTTTGTTTAAATTATGGACATGCTATCGGGTGAACCTGTTACCTACACTCAGAAGTCTGTTGTCAAAGTTCTGACCAAGGAATTTGCATCTCATGAAGTCAACAATACTTAAGCCAATGTCGTTTGCCGAACAATGTTCAGGTTTGTGGGTACTTTTTAAAGGCAGATTTTCCAATATTTTGATACTTTTTGACTTTTTAACTGTAGGGTATTGAGTCTTTGTTTTTCATTAACAGTTTGGGTCTTGACACACAATTGTTTGATCTCCTGCTTCCCAGGTTACACCTAAAATGTTTTCATCTCCCAATTAATTTCTATTACCCAAGTGCCTTCCTACCTCACCCGGTGGTACTACTGTATTCAAGGGTGCTGTAATTTAGGACAATTCCAAGGGCCTGTGACTGACGGGGGCCTTCAAAAATATTGGAACATAATTTTATCATTTTTGATTGGCCTGTTAGAGCAGCAGTCCAAACACTTTCTAGCTATCTTTAGATGTGCTTTCGTTTTTCTTAAATCAAAATGTCAAATACAATTTTCAGTTCCAGAAAAGGAAAGAACGTCAAGAAAAACTTGAATGAGAGAAGAGAAGGTGACAGTCACATAGATTTTCTCAAAGAAAAGTCAGTTTGTTAAAGACAGTCTATTCATATCTGGTCATGCAAATGTTTTGGTTTATAGGATTGTTCAATATAACCCAGTATTGAAAAAGATCAAACACATCTAATGAGAAGCCACAATGAATAAGCCGTATAGGTGCATGCTTATTTTAAAATAATCCAGAATAAATGTGCTGTATTGTTTTAAAAATAAAACAACACATTTCTATTGCTCTGTTCTGTTGTTTCCAATGATTTTAATACCCGACAGCTTTTTAATAAGAGTATCTGTGCGCAAGCATTCATGCACCTCACTAAATCAGTTCTGCCCTGGTATCAAACACAGATGCAGCTTCAGCAAGCCTTTTGTCATTTATATTGCATGGCAAGTGGTAGGGCTGTCAGATCAAATACAATTCAAATTTATCTGAAAAAGGATTTGAAGTCAAAAGCTGATATTTGATTGTAAAAGAACAGTTGTTTGTCTTGCCCCGCTCTACAGTAATTCTCTGTCATTGTGTTACTCCAGACACAGTACTCAGACTCGTGGTGTTTTGCAGATTTGTTTTTGCACATCACTTCCACGATCAGCCTTTTTAGAATTTTGAATAGTTGGTTTGTTATCTTCATTAATAAAACTTAATGCCCTGTTAGATCAAATTTTGTAACAATTTCATTTACTATCCCACTGCCCCATTTTTTGATCAACATTTTTTTTTCAATACTTCTCCAGTACACTAAAGGTATTGTTTTGCATTTGATCCTGTTTGACTTCACTTATAAACATGAGATTATTGATTGTTTTTTTATGCTTAGATGTTCTTATTAATGATAATGGAAAAATAACTGTTGTAATTTCCTTTTATTATTTTAACAATTTTAAATGCCCACTTTAAAGAGCCTCTTTAGTGTCAGTAATGTATTCCAGCTCAACCAATGTGCAGTGTCACAAAACTAGTGTCTTATTTCAGAGGAAAATGTATCAGAAGATTCAAATGGGTTCTTGGGGAGGCAGGAGTTTATTGTAATTACACAGACATTGTATAGGGTTAGTTTAGTCTGGGTGGGGGGCCCAATATAATATTCTTCCATGGGGCCCACAATATCTAGAGGTGCCCCGACTGGTGACTCAAAGAGGCAGTAAGGATCTTTGTGCAAAATGACCAGGCGTCAGATTTTTAGAATTGTGCGTATGCAACTTTTCACACAAAAGTTTGATAGGAGAAGATGTGTGTATACTGTATATGGCAACTCTGACCCACCCGTATGCAACATTTTGGAGAAACTGGGAACTGGTGACACTCTTGATCAAATAGGGTAATGCAGCCAAACCAGTTAAATGATGACTCTGGCATATAATAATTTGGATCATCGAGCTGTTATCATAATGTGCGTTAATGTGACAAACATATCAAACCTTAAAAGTGATGAATATGATATGCAGTTTCCTTGTAAGATGGTCAAATTTGCATATTTACTCTGAAATATTTTTAAATTGGCTGCCTGTTGTAATGTCTCCGGTAACTGGCTGACAGGACAGGAATATCACAGCCAAGCTTCACTCCATCATGCCCATTGTGCAGGAAGTCATTAACCAAAGGAGGGGGTGCCACATTCAGTTGTGCTATGATGTGGGTGTTCATACATAAAACATAACACATTTCTGCCAACATCAAAAGGCAGTTTGCAGCAATGTCAAGTTTTCCTAACATAATTGGAGCAATTTACTCCCTTTGTATTGCAAAAAAAAGCACCTAGCGAGAATGAAGCTGCTTTTGTTAACAGTGAACAGTTATATTCCATTAATGCACAAGTCATCTGTGATGCTAAGGTGAGATTGATAAACATTGTGGCTCAGTGGGCTAGGTCAACCTGTGATTCATTTATTTTGAGGAAAAGTAGCTTTGGGAGATGTGATGGTACTGTATGTGGTGGCTGACTTGTTGATAAGGTAACTGGCCGGACCCTCACTTTTTCATGTGGCCTGAGCTATTCATTCATTCATGACATCTGGTAATTTGGACCATTATTTGTTGAGGGCAGTGCTTTTTAATACATGGTGTATATAAGGCCAACCCTTTGGTAACATGCTCCTTCCAGGATATATTTACCTTTACATTTGTTTTCTTAGCAGATTTTACAAAAGAGATCACCATAATTAAGTAAACATCAGTCTTTGGTACTGCTTGGAAACAAATGTTACGGAACAAGGGTACAAATTTGAACATCACAAAAAATGCAAGCTAGTTACACTTCCTTAGTTACAACACAACAACAACATTTATTTATTTATATAGCACATTTTCATACAAATAATGTAGCTCAAAGTGCTTTACATGATGAAGAAAGAGAAAAAAGACAAAATAAATAAGAATTAAAATAAGGGAACACTAATTAACATAGAATAAAAATAAGGTCCGATGGCCAGTGAGGACACAAAAAAAAAAAAAAAAAATAGACGACTAGAGAAAAAAATAAAATCTGTAAGGGTTCCAGGCCACGAGACCACCCAGTCACCTCTAGGCATTCTACCTAACATAAATGACCTCAATCAGTCCTCATTGTATTCAGATTTCTCATGGAAGAACTTGATGATGACGGTCATGTGGACTTCTGGCCTTTAATCCATTAATGTAGGGACATCACGGTGCTTTGATCAGGTGGTGGTGGTGCAGGTCGCCACCCCAGAAAACCGGAAAAAGAACAGAGGAGAAAGTAGGTGTTATGGTGTATAAAATCTGTACATTTTGGTTTCCATTATATTTTGTTCAAGACAAGACAACAGATGAACTAAGACAAATTAAAGCAGGCTTTCTCTTACTTTTTGTTCATAGCTTAATGCTAATTTGGTTTACAGCCTGGGAAAGAATGCTGAGCTGATAGCTCAGGCTACTGATTACTTTATGGATGGACATCTGGAACAACAATTTGGTTTACAGCCTGGGACAGGAAGAACTACTGACACCTCAGAGTACATCAAAGGTTTTGTTGTATGGGAAAACGGACAGTGAATTAATTCATCAATCATTTTGACAGTCAACCAATCAGGTACATGTGTTGTGAAACCAAGGCTTGACATTTCATAATAAATATGCCTTGGTTTGAAAAGCAAGTATGAGAAGAGAAGCAGAGGAGAAGAGAAGAAGAAGAAGGAGAAGAAGAAGAGGAACGGACGAAGACGGCCCTGGTCGTCAGAAAGGCATCATGAACATTGATTGCTAAATTAAACGCATCCCTGACATTCATCCTTGTCATCTGTAACTTTTTCGTAAGCTTTTTCTAAAGACTATATATATTCAGACTTTCCTATCAGTACCTATTTTCTAGTATTCTTTGTTCTTGTGGTATTATTATTATTCTTGTAATAAATACCATGCTGCTTTTAACTTTCAATGCTTTGTCTTAATGTCTAGAGTGATTGAAGTAATAAGTTAGATTTCTTTGAGCACCTGGTGACAGCCAGATTTTTGCCATTATTTCTGTGCTGCGAGGTTTATAAGGCTGAGAGTGAGAGCGCTATACTCAATAGAAGGGACAAATACGAGAAAGAAGGTATTCTTGGCTGATGAATGGCCTATAGTCAAGAGTGCTGAGTCTTTGTATGTTTAAATGTATTCTTGTAGACCAAAAGTAATATTTAGGTCTGAGATAGCACTAAAACATCGTATTGTTGTTCGTGCCGAAAATAAGTAAGTCTCTTGAAGTGCTGAATGACAGGCTGTTATTCCTATAGCACTTGTGTGGTTTAAAGTGCTAAGGGTTAATCAGCGTGTGTTTCCGATGGGAGTGTTAGCTCCTTGGAAATATGTTCTTTTATATTGCGGCGTTTTAATAAACCTTTATTTAAATAATTATTAATTATAACGGCGACATCCCTCTTTTCAGCGATAGGCGGCGACAAAGTCACAGAAAAGACAGAATATACTTAGCTTGTTTAATGCGGCTTACGTTGCTGTACAGACAGGGAAGACCAGCCAATTTCATCTTTCACCGAAGAGTTCTTTTTAGTTTCTTTTTCTTTCGGGGATTCGGTCGTGTAGAAATTGCTTTTTTCTGTCACAACGGAGGTGGCTTTTGAGTCAATCGCTTCCACTCACTCAGGTCCTCAAAGCTTGGCAAGGTTCCAGCTTCTTTTATATTGTGTCCACACGACCAAATCCCCAGTACAATTACCAAACAAGGCAGACAAACTTGTGCTGAGCATCAAACAGGCAGGTCAAATAACACTTAGTCCTTTTAGGGCTGACAACAGCTGTCCCTGTCTGTCTTTATGCTTTGCTTGGCCCAGCAATTCTGACTGCTGACACTCTGTGCTAAATCTGGCTCAGCTCTTCATGGCATAGTACACAGAAAAAGAATGAAAAATACATTTAAAAAGATTTAAAACAGATACAGTGACACAATTCTTAATATTATAACAAACTTATTATAACAGCGTGTGTGTGTCATTCATAGGGCACTGTTGTGGTTAGGGTCTGTGTGTGTGTTTATCTATGTACGTGTGTGTTCATCTTAAAGTGCAACAGTAGACAAACCCGATAACGAACTTGACGAGAACACTTACCCTTGAGGAAACAGGTAAAGGGCAAGTAGAGGGAAATACCACGATAATACAGTAGGGGTTAGTACGGATTTTGAATATGAATATCATGAAAAATGATAATTAATTGAATATACAGAGCATCAGGATTAAACTAAGATGAAGCTATGAGATAGCCATATTAAATTAATCAGTTTAAGTGTTTTAAAGTGCTCCACTGTATTAGCCTGGTGAATTCCTATTGGCAAGCTATTCCAGATTTTAGGTGCATAACAGCAGAAGGTCGCCTCACCACTTCTTTTAAGTTTAGCTCTTGAAATTCTAAGCAGACACTCATTTGAAGATCTAAGGTTACAATATGGAGTGTAAGGGGAAAGACATTCTGAAATATAAGATGGAGCGAGATTATTTAAGGCTTTATAAACCATAAGAAGTATTTTAAAGTCAATTTTAAATGACACAGGTAACCGATGTAGTGACATCAAAACTGGAGAAATGTGCTCGGATTTTCTTTTTCTAGTTAGGATTCTAGCAGCTGCATTCTGCACTAGTTGCAATCAATTTATGTCTTTTTTGTGTAGTCCTGAGAGGAGTGCGTTACAGTAATCTAGACGACTGAAAACAGAAGTGTGGATCAATTTCTCAGCATCTTGCAAGAACCTATCAAAGCTATTATCAAATAGAACTTCTCAGAACAAGAAAGCCTTCAAACGCATCTTAAGCACAGTGAAGGAGTCAACAGTTTGAATGGAGCCGGGAAGGCTGTTCCACCAGCAAAAATAGTCTGGACTGAGATTTGATGTCTGTAGAGGTTCTATTACCAGATGCCATTCATTAGCAAACTTCAGTAGGTGAGAAAGAGCATAGGACCTCACAAGTAGCCCCATTTATATAGGTGCTGATTGAGTATTCTGTAGACAAGCACCAAGGATTTGAACTTAATATGTGTTGCTACAGGGAGCAAATGTAATGACATAATGACATACTCAGTTCATACAGCTTAAAACCTTCACATCCCAACCCACCGCTGTTACTTCTGGTGTGCCCCAAGGCTCTGTCCTGGGGCCTCTTCTTTTTATTATTTACCTTTCTTCCCCTTGGCAATATTTTTCGTAAATATAACATTAATTTTCACTGTTATGCTGATGACACCCAGCTCTACCTTGCTGGTAAACCCACCTCCTCTTTTCCGCCACCCTCGCTTATTGACTGCATTTCTGAAATTAAATCCTGGTTCTCTTCAAATTTTCTTAAATTAAACAGTGACAAAACTGAGGTTCTCCTCATTGGTTCAAAATCATCATTATCCAAAACCAATAATCTTTCTTTTATTATTGATAACTCTGTTGTTTCCCCATCATCTCAGGTCAAGAGTCTGGGTGTCATCCTTGACAGTACTCTATCCTTCCAATGTCAGATTAATAACATCACCCGGTCTGCTTACTTCCACTTACGTAATATTAATCGCATTCACCCCTCCCTCACTCCTCATACCACTGCCATTTTTGTTCATAGTCTTGTCACTTCTCGGCTGGACTACTGCAATTCACTCCTCTTTGGTCTCCCTAATAAATCTCTTCATAAGCTTCAGTTAGTCCAGAATTCTGCAGCACGTATCATCACTGGAATCCCATCTTTTCACCATATTACTCCGGTCTTGCAGCAGCTTCATTGGCTCCCGATCAAGTTTCGTATTGATTTTAAGATTCTGCTACTAACATTTAAGGCCATCCATAACCTCGCACTTCCATATCTGTCTGACCTTCTACATGTTGCTATTCCATCCCGTAACCTTAGATCCTCTTCCTCCACCCATCTGACCGTTCCTCCCGCCCATCTAACCACCATGGGGAGCAGAGCTTTCAGCCGTTCTGCTCCCAAGCACTGGAACTCATTACCTGCGGATCTCCGAAATATTAAATCATACTCATCCTTCAAATGTAAACTTAAAACACATTTGTTTAAAATGGCTTTTTCTTCTTCCTCCTGATTATAGTGGTTTTGTTTGGTTTTAATTTTTAGATTTTCTGATGTTTTAAGTTGTTTATAATTGTGTCTTTTATCTATTTATTTATTTATTTATTTATTTATTTATTGTTTGTTCGGTGTCCTTGAGTTCTCTGAAAGGCACCTTGTATAAATAAAATGTATTATTATTATTATTATTATTATTATTATAAAAGTGGTGTGATGTGCACCTCTCAACTGGCTGAACGCAAGACGTGTCACTGTATTTTGGTTCATCTGTAACATGTTAGTGACACATGCTGGTACTCCAACAGCAGAGAGTTGCAGTAGTCCAGACATGACATGACTAAACCCTGGATCTGAAGTTATACTGCATACTCTTTTATAATTTATAATATCATGTTTTTTATTTTTTGTTTTGATATGTATGTGACACTGTCTTGATTAGTATGGGCACCACCTAATTAGTTGTGTTTTGGACATGGATGCGGTTTATGATTGTTGTTATGATTGTTAGTCACGTGACACATGTAACGTGATGTGTAATGTCACTGTGTCTCTTAAAACATGGCGGCATGGTGCAGTCGGTAGGTTTTCAATAATATTAAATGGATGGCTATTCAAACTTTATTTATTTATTATTGTCCTACTATTCCATATTTGGAATTTGATTTTTTTTTGTTCATTTTAGTGATTTTATGATCGTCACACTTTATTTCCTCATAACTCCTGCTAGCCAATTTACCATTCTGCCCGGCTGATCTCGGTTACGTTATCGATGGTGGTGGGTCTAAGGGGCACCCCCACCGTCACATGTCCTTTTCAGGACAAGCCTTTTCTCCAAAAAAAGATACAATATTTTGCTAGTAAAGCTAGACAACAACTTTTGTACTTGTTCAGAATTTTAGATTTTGACATTTTGTTTATTTTTTGAGGCTCTGTTTCATTTTGCCTTTTTGAATATGACCATTACTATTTTTCTGCTTTTCTACAATTGACCTGTTGCCTGGTTTATGAATTTGTCTTTTGGATTGTGCACTAATGATTGGCGATGAGCAAAAGAGCTGAGTTAAGTTTTAATAATAACTAGCAAAATACCCGTGCTTCGCAGCGGCGAAGTACTGCATTAAAATTTTTATTAAGAAGAAAATTTAACCTTTTTAAACTGAGAGAAAATATGCCAATAATTATTTGTTAAGGATCTCTTTGTATACCACGTTGTCAGTTCGGCACTCCGGTTGTAACATGACCAAGCTGTGCGCTGAGATTACTCTTGAGCATGCAATTTACAGTTGGCCATGTGAACAGTAATCTTGTCTCAAATCTCACAGCTTGGATTGCTGCTGTCATAATCAGTTTGAGGTTCATGGTTTGTTTCAATTACGACAGTATTTGCAGGACTTGTGTTGAAGTGACATTCGGCATCTGTCAAGCGTTGTAAGCTTACAACCGGTTTCATCGATAACTTGACATCCAGCTTTTGAGAGTTTAAACATTCATAAACATCAAAGTGTCCACTACTGAAATCGTCACCTGTGAATGTAAGATGTTTAAGAGGCATTGGCGGTTGTCGAAAGGTGTAAAATATTTGGCCATTTCGGTACACTTGAAAGCACTAACCGAACAATTCAGCGGCAGCCATCAACTCACATGCAGAACCATAGGTGAAAGGCTTAAGCATTTCACTCTTCTACTGCTCCTGTGTAGTATAATTATCTCCTGTACTGTCATCAGTCCACACCTTGAACCGTCCCAATCATTCAATACATAAGACACAATGTTCTTCCGGATATCAAGAGTGAGCCTGATATGGCCGTGCAATATGTAACACAGAGAATGGAAAAGGTAGGTGCCATCTCCGGGCATGGAAACCACTCGGTAAGTGACAGTTCTTTGATCGATGGTGATTACCTCGATAGACATGGTAATGGGGGTTGGAATGATGAAGGAAATGGGTACCTGAGTAATGTAAAGTAAGTTATCAGCAGGGAGACGTGAATACCGTGGCGAAGCAAGGAAGGGAATGTACAGACTGGAGCGACAGATGGCCTTATATTGGCAGGCAGCCAACAATGTGGGAGGCGTTGGGATGGGGGACCCAACGCCGCCTCACATGGTGACCAAGCTGCAGGCTATGGACGTATATATGTACGTAAGTAGGATTCAGTTAGCGTTGGGAACCCGTGTACCAAATTTCTTGAAGATGGGCCCATAAGTAACAAAGACTGTTGAAAAGTTCAATATGGCGGCCGACAGTGACGTCATACCATCGAAATAAGTACGTACATCGGTTTCGGTTAGCGCAGGGAAGTCACCTACCAAATTTCGTGAAGATGGGGTCAGCCTTCTACCTACACGGGAAGTTTGAAAATTGGTGACGTTGGAAAGTTCAATATGGCGGCCGACAGTGGCGTTGTACCATTGAAATAAGTACATACACCGGTTTCGGTTAGCGCAGGGAAACCGCCTACCAAATTACGTGAAGATGGGGCCATAAATAAGAAAGTTCAACATGGCGGACGTTGTCGACCGTTATCGATCGTTATGACCGTTACGTGTAGAATTTCGAAATGAAACCTGCTTAACTTTTGTAAGTAAGCTGTAAGGAATGAGCCTGCCAAATTTCAGCTTTCTACCTACATGGGAAGTTGGAGAATTAGTGATGAGTCAGTCAGTCAGTCAGTCAGTCAGTGAGGGCTTTGCCTTTTATTATTATAGATAATAATAATAATAATATAATTTTATTTATATATTGTTTTGCATAATTGATGCTAAAATGTAATTTTGTATGCAGTTTCATAATCGTAAAATACAAAACTTACTAAACAGTTTTTTTGAAGCATGGGATATTGCTCCGTAGGCCTCATTCACCTGCTTTTTGTCCACAATTGTCTAATATAGGTAATCTGCAGCATACTGTAGCAGTGTAATGCTGATGAACCAACAATGCAGGAGAGAGACACAAAACAAAAAATCGGGAGTGGTCTCACCTAGACTTTCTCATTTACTCATATATGGGGATGGATATTTGAGGAGTAAACCGCAAGACAATGATTACGTTTTTATATTATGTACATTAAAGAGGCATAAACAACACATCAAATCAAATTAATAATATATTGAACAATTATTATAAAAGTAAGTTGAATAAATCTGTCTCTGCTGCTGCATGAATAAAAGGTAATGTACCACTTCTGGTTAATGGAAATAGCCCAAAAGTTGATAGAAATTAATGTTTTGTACCTCGTACTTGTATGCAAAATTTGCTTGACCTAAGTGAAAGCATACTCAAGTTATCGTGTTTATAACCCCCCCCACACACACACACAGACAGACACGCAGACATAATTCCAAAAATGGTATTTTCGGACACAGGGAGGAGTCTAAAACATTGAGATTCATCAAAATCTCGACATCAATTCTTTGGATGATTACAATGCTTTCCCTATACTTCATATACAACAGCGTTTCTCAACCTTTAAGTATTTGCGACCCAAGTTTTCATAACAGTTTTAATCGTGTCCCCCCCAACATTTTTTTGAAATGTAGATGCATATTTTATTATACCTACTTAACTTTTATCGACATTTATCTAACTCTAAATTTATTGTTCTAGTATCAGAATGTAGTTTAAGTTCATTTGTTTTGTTTCAACCGATGTTTTTTCATATTTTTGATTCTTGTTTTCTTTTTTTCACCTTTTCGCGCCCCCCTTTTTGTTACTTCGCGCCCTCCTAGGGGGGCCCGCCCCACAGGTTGAGAACCACTGATATACAAGAAAGTAAAAAGGGCCAAAACCAGGAGAGTTTTCCAGTAAGTTTCCACCGTCCCTGAATCAATGTTGGCATACCCTGATCTGCACAGGTGTTTTGGTACCCATAGCCAGTCATGCTTTACAGAACAGTTTGCCATATCACATGTTATTAAGACAGTTGGACCTTCAGGAGAGGTGTGTGTTGAAGGGTTGTGTTGCATGAGCTCTCACCCGTGTAGATTGCTCTGGTCACTAAAAATGAACTTAAGTGCGTGTTCCCTAAACAAAAGATCATTTTACCCAGCTTGTTTGGCTGTAGTGATGCCTCCCAGTTATGAAAATTAAAGCAGGGTGAGTTAAAGTTTGGTGGAAGAAAAATCTGAGTATGTGTGATGTGGAATTAAATCTGAGTACCTAGAGACACCTCAGACCAACTGGGTTGGTTTCTTCCACCCATCTTCCATAATTGCAGGAAGTAAGAGCTCAAGCTAGTAGGAGTTAATCCTAATTATGGATTGGAGGCCAGTTCATCATGGGGTCTGACCTGCACTTATACATATTGGGTCAATTTAGACATGCCAATCTGAGTAACCTGTAAAATGTCTGACTTGACAAACATAAGACAACTCAGCCTGAAAATAATGGGAACCCAAGTGCTGTTAGAGCCCAGCTATGCTGACGAGCCATCCAATGTAAATTGAAATGCTTTTTAAAATCATAATCTTCCTTCAACACACAAACAGATATACTGTACAGTAAATTGGTAAGAAGATAAAAAGGTTGAAACTTACTTTACTGGGGGTAGAATAAGGGTCATGATAAATTTCTTTCATTACACTGGTCCATGGTAAGGCACATATTGCATTTTTTATGTTAAAATAAAAATGACAAAAAAGTAATATAAAAGTAAAAAGAATATATGAGTTAAAATGAAAAGACAGATTACATTGTTACTGTCTGGAAGGAATGTAACTTCTAGACCTATTTTAATAAGATTTAGATCTACCTTGTCAGAGAAATTATGAAGAAAAAGTCGATTCTACTTGGTAGTACGTATTTATAGTTTTCAGTCTAAAACATTCTGCGAAAAAAAAAAAGTGCCTGAATCACAGGGGAATTGCAATCCTATAAATCAATGGAAAACCTAAAATATTGTCATGCTGTAAGATAAACAGCCAGGGCAAGCACCTGAGCAGAAATGAATCATTGATGCTGATCTGCTTGTAGATATTGACAAGTTCACGCAAAGAGATAAGAAGATGTCAATGGGAGGGAGAGGCACGTCTGGTCATCTTTTGAGCCACATCTATAGCTTGGGTATTTCCAATGAACGCAAGAATAGCAGAGGCTGTTGGCGGTTTTTAAATTGTTGTGTTTTCTGTCACACCCTAAAGTTGTGTGTGTTAGATAGATCCAAATTATTGTTTCTTCTGCCTTGTGTCGAAAGCTGTAGGGATAGGCTTTCTGTGAAGCTAGTTTAAAAAAAAAAAATAGCTGGATAAACCAATTAAAACAATACAGTGGAAACTCGGGTCATGACCGTAATCCATTCCAAAACTCTGGTCGGAACCCGATTTGGTTGTGACCTGAACTAATTTCCCCCATAGGATTGTATGTACTCTGTAAATACAATTAATCTGTTCCAGACCATACGAACTGTATGTAAATATATTTTTTTTAAGATTTTTAAGCACAAAAATAGTTAATTATACCATAGAATGTACAGTGTAATAGTAAACTAAATGAAGAAACATTGAATAACACTGAGAAAACCTTGAACAGAGGAAACTAACATCGGAAGAGTTCACGCTACAGCCTTACGAACCGCTCGCTTTAAACACTTTTTTTTAATGAGTTTTAAGCGCAGGGAATTTAAAAAATCCTTAATTTATACAAAAACTAACCATAAACAACCAAGAAAACTAACCTTGCAGCAAATCGCCATGAATCTTCCTGGCTTTCTCGCATAACATCGCCTTACTTACGCTATCCCCTGCAAGTTGTTTCTCGTTCAGCTACACTAGCAACAGTTTTTCCACCTCTTCCTGCACTTGAGGCCTTGGCCTGGTTAACACTGTAACTCCTTTTACAACATCAGCTGCTTTAATGTCTTCTTTCTGCTTTAGAATAATCAAAATCGTAGATTTTGACTTCTTGTACTCGACGGCAAGATCAGTAACACTAACGCCACGCTCATACTTTTCAATAATTTCTTTCTTTAATTTGATTTCAGTTTTCTTTGAACCTTTCTTCTCACCAACACTACCACTCTTCAATTGCTTAGAGGCCATGGTTAATTGCAAAATGAATGCAAAAGCACACGAAATAGAGCACAAAGAGCTCAAAGCGAATGCACGTATGTTGACCGAGAACAATGTACAGGGAGAGACTGAACATGTGCGGAAATCATCATTGCATACGAACTGGAAGGGAAACTGACTTGTTCGCCACCCGAGTGTGTGGTTGTGAATAGATGCACAAGTTTATCGAACTTTTTGGTTGTAACCCGATTTGTATGTGATCCGAGACGTTCGTGAACCGAGGTTCCACTGTATTTTTAAAGATCACTCTTCTTTTTCTGGATTGTAACTGAGCATAATTTAGCTGTTCCCATAACTTCTGTGCTGCTTCACTGTCAAAATGAGCTATGGCCACTTGAGACATGACTTCCCTTTATTGTTTAAGCTCAGTCTGTTCATAAGTAATAACTGCTAAATGCTTTTTGCTTATTTCTCTTTGCTGTGGTATCTCTTATGGTTAGTCCTGATCACACCTTGAATTTCTTTTCCTTTTTTATTCCATTTTCTTAGTTTTATTTGTACTAATAGTTAATAGCCTTTCTTCCTCCTAGTTTCTTCTCTTAAATCTAGTACTTCCTTGTTGTATATGTGTTATGGGTGTACTGACTCAGAAGTGACAGTTAAGAAAATAATGAATGGATGATGAGGTGGAACATAAGCAAAATGCACACCGAGGTCATAACCAAGAATCCAGCCAATCTAGCATCAAAATAAATACTTGAATCTAAAATAAAGGGTGTTTTGCTTTGAAATAGGGTCATCAGTCCAAAAAAGACCAAACAGATCAGAACAAATGAGGCAAAGGTCTAATTCTGAAGCAGTTCAAGAACAGTTTTGATCAGTTCTCTTGTGTTTAGCATATTAGCAACCAAAATGGAAGTAGTAAAAGAGCTTCAATTTCAGAGCAAAACTGAATCAAAATGAAAAGGCAAATAGCCTTGTAAAGAAATAGTCAAAAAATAGTTTTACAATTAACAAAAGACCTTTCCTTTGGATGTCCAAATGATGACAGAAAACACAGCCCAGTCTTACATAAAAAGAACCCCAAAACCATGGCCACAATGAGGCATAGCACGATGGTGACCAAAATGCAAAATGGCAGAATGATAATGTCATCAACAAGAGTCAAAGGTCAAAACAGTAATTAGAATTCTATAGTAGCAATGCACAGGTTGTCTTTATTGAACAGTTACAGTTTGGACACCATTGTCGCAACCAGACTTAGGCGCAAATTGCAACCCATGGTCCCATTAGCTACATTGCCCCAGAATTAATCAAAATGTATGGAAAAAATGTTCTTTGTTTTTTAAAAGAGATATCCCTGCCAATATACTGTCTGTTTGAGTCTTGTTTAATGCCTTTACCTTTATGCCTCACATCATCTGAGCTGTTGGGCAGCATTTGTGGCAAGCAGAGTGAGCTGAATACAAGTTATCGAAGTGTGAAGCGATGCAAAGAACAAAGTGGTTTGTGTAAATTGTGTAATAATAGCAAAGATCTTTAGCAATGGGCAGTGGCAGCATTCTAGATTACAATTCTAATGATAGTGAAGCATGCAAAAGGTATTGACTTTGTATAAACGGCAGACTCTGACATCACTTCTGAATGTGTGCTGTGTGACAGGAGTGCTAGACACCTTTAAGCTGCCATTCACTGATCTCCAAGGCACAAGGCAGATTTATCAGGTACAGATCATCCCCTACAGACTTTCAGACTGTGCTGGGTTTGCATACCTGAGCAGAATGATATTGTCAAGGAAAATCTTGTGCTTTGGGAAATTCAGTTGGCAATAAAGAGATACAGCCCTTGTACAATAATTGAGTTGGCCATATTTTTAAAACAAGTAAGGCCCATTGGTAGACTGACGAGGTGCCCAAAACCTGCAAATCGTTTATAACCTAAACCTGCTGATGTTATTTTATTTTTACATTTTAATTTTTTCAAATGTAAACTGCTCAAAAAAATTAAAAGTAAACTTTGAAAACACATTAGATCTCAATGGGAAATAAAATAATGCGGATATCTATACTGATATGGACTGGGTAATGTGTTAGGAACAAAAAGATGCCACGTTGTTTGATGGAAATGAAAATTATGAACCTACAGAGGGCTGAATTCAAAAATCAAAGTGAAAAAATGATGTGGCAGGCTAGTCCATTTTTCTGAAATTTCATTGCAGCAACTCAAAATCGTACTCAGTAGTTAGTTTGACCTCCACATGCTTGTATGCATGCCTGACAATGTCGGGGCATACTCCTAATGAGATGATGGATGGTGTCCTGGGGGATCTCCTCCCAGATCTGGACCAGGTCATCACTGAGCTCCTGGACAGTCTGAGGTGTAATCTGGTGGTGTCAGATAAACTGAAACATAATGTCCCAGAGGTGTCCACATGAGGCCAAGGATTGTCATACACCAGAAGGAACCCAGGACCCACTGCACCAGCATAGGATCCGACAATGGGTCCAAGGATTTCATCCCGATACCTAATGGTAGTCAAGGTGCAGTTGTCTAGCCTGTAGAAGTCTGCGTGTCACTCCATGGATACGCCTCCCCAGACCATCACTAACCCACCACCAAACCGGTCATGCTAAACAATGTTACAGGCAGCATAATGTTCTCCACGGCTTCTCCAGACCCTTTCATGTCTGTCACATGTCCTCAGGGTGAACCTGCTGTCATCTGTGAAAAGCACAGGGTGCCAGTGGTGGACCTGCTAATTCTGGTATTCCATGGCAAATGACAATCGAGCTCCACGGTGCTGGGCAGTGAGCACAGGGCCCACTAGAGGATGTCAGGCCCTCAGGCCACCCTCATGAAGTCTGTTTCTGATTGTTTAGTCGGAGACATTCACACCAGTGGCCTGCTGGTGGTCATTTTGTAGGGCTCTGGCAGTGCTCATCCTGTTCCTCCTTGCCCAAAGGATCAGATGCCGGTCCTGCTAATGGGTTAAGGACCTTCTATGCCCCTCTCCAGCTCTCCCAGAGTAACTGCCTGTCTCCTGGAATCTCCTCCATGCCCTTGAGACTGTGCTGGGAGACACAGCAAACCTTCTGGCAATGGCACGTATTGATGTACCATCCTGGAGAAGTTGGACTACCTGTGCAACCTCTGTAGGGTCCAGGTATTGTCTCATGCTACCAGTAGTGACACTGACTGTAGCCAAATGCAAAACTAGTGAAAAAACAGTCAGAAAAGATGAAGAGGGAAAAATTTCAGTGGCCTCCACCTGTTAAACCGTTCCTGTTTTGGGGGTTGTCTCAGTGTTGCCCCTCTAGTGCACCTGTTGTTAATTTCATTAACACCAAAGCAGCTGAAACTGATTAACAACCCCCTCTGCTACTTAACTGACCAGATCAATATCCCAGAAGTTTCATTGACTTGATGCTATACCTGATTAAAACGTGTTCCTTTAATTTTTTTGAGCAGTATATTTTTATTTTTTTTTAATTTTTTTAGGTCTCTTTTCCTTAACAGCTGAAATACCTGATATTGGAAAAATAATTAGGTGTTCGAATAATGTTTTAAAATATTTTTCCTCCCTCTCCTTCTCTCAAAGTAGATACCTGAAGGCTCAGACTCTTTGTTTGTAATACGAGAAATGTCAGTTTTGCTGTTGTTCACTCTTTACACTAAATTGGGACCCAAATTATTGTTTAAGTGCAGCGGCCCAATCCCCCCTAAGTCCATGTTGACCATAGTGTGTGTGCGGCAATCTGTATAATATTAAAATAAAATAAAAAAACCTGAAATAAAAACAAATTTATTACAACAATTATATAGAAATACATAATTCTCAAACATGTTCATGCCAAAACCAAGCAAATACATATAGAGTTAAAATAAATCCACTGATTTCATGATATAGCTGTCAAGCTTCCATGGGAGATACTGATAAACACTGGCATTGAAATGGAAGATTGCTTTTTGATTTCATAATTTTAACAGCCTACTGCTGGCTCTGATCAACTGTAAATAATCAAATGGATTGCTACAAAGCTGTAGTTAGTGATTTGAAAAGGTCAGAGAACAAAATGTTACAGAAACATACATTGTCCTGCACCCTTGTTAAAAGTAAAGGTCGCCTCCATTAGTCAGTTGCTTTTAATTTTAATTAGACATTTTAATTAGACAGTTTGAAAAAGCTAGAAAAGTGAGTGAAAAGTGAAACTAAAGTGGTAGCTGAATCTCGAGCTTTAGGATGTCTAATTCTGACTTTATTGGAGCTCTTTGGCAGAGCACCCATGACAGATTAAATACTTGATTTTGATTGGTCAAAATACATAGAGGGCATGGGCTCTGTCATTTTAATTATTATATTATAATGATTCAGGGGGTTAGCGTTTTTCGACAATTACTGGTGAATGGTCCTTATAAGAACCTTTTGTTTCTTCAGATCCGTTTCCACCTGCCGCTTGGATGTTTAGTGGTGACACACACTCCCAGATGCTTTGTTCCTTCTGCCACTAATACACACTGACTTAGTTTTGCCTCACCTGCTCCCCCATGTTTAGAGGCCGCACTGTTCTCCCAGCTCTGTGTGAGCTGACCCAAGCCCAAGGTTCAATCCAAGGTTCTGCAGTGGCCAAGCATCCAGGCTGATGGGCTTCAGCAGCTGGAAGAAGCGTCCAATCAGTGTTCTTTAAATGCTGTATCTCTGCTTCCCCTTCTCCCGCTGCTCATTGGGCTGCTTTGTAGCCAGTTCTCTCCAGGTATTCCTGCCTGTTCAGACAGTCCGCCATCGCCTGAATAGTGTGACTCTCTGCGACCCAGATCAAGAGGTGTTACACTGTGCAAGTAAAGATATTTTAAATAGATATCGTGACTAGGTGTAGATTTTGTGGCAGATGAGACACTCAAGATTAATGTCTTTTTTTCTCACTTTTGATTTTTTTATTTTCACTTAATATAAAGAAAGTGGGGGTATGAAAACAAATGTAAGGAATAAGAATATCAGGTTAGCTGAGTTGTGTTTTCAATTAAGTGAAATAAAGTTATGTATTATAATATGTTCCTGTTATCTTGCCACCAGAAAGTGGTGACATGTTGCTTAAGTTTATTCACTTCAGTTTGATTCAATTTACTCCTATAGAGCACTCTATCCACTAGACCAGGGGTAGGCAAAGTCGGTCCTTGCAAGCCGTAGTGGCTGGAGGTTTTTGTTCCAACTCAATTGCTTCATTAGAAATCAATGATTGCCAATCTCAGACCTTATTTAATTGTATATTGCTTGTTAGTCTACAATTTTATGTTCTTATTTTGTAGATTTTTTACTTTCCAAGGGTATCATGCAAATGATTTGAAGCCTAAAACTGATCATTTTCAGTCTGTCACATTTTTTCTATTAAGTGTGTTTTATTAAATCAAATCAAAAAGTGCATGATGAACACACATGGAAATAAGCTAGATCGAGAACTGCTGGCCGCTTTGTCATTTACATCTTATTGCTAATAAGGAGCCATTAACACACTGAATGCAGCTGTTTAAGATTGAAATAAGCAATTAAGGGAGGGGAGACTTAACAAGCAAGACCACTAAAATGAAGCATCAAACTATCATTTAAGCAATAAGTGCTTCATCAGCTATAATTGATTGCTCATTAAGAAACTGGGTTGGAACAAAAACCTGCAGCCACTGCGACTCTCCAGGACTAACATTGCCTACCCCTGCACTAGACAGATCCAGAGTGCTGTACACATGTACACATATACTTATATATTGTTTTAACACTGTCATATTGTACGGTGATGCCTAGTAGAGCAAAGACAGCATGTGGGTGGAACTGACAGGGTCTGCCTGGGGCTGGAAAGAGAGAGAGAGACCCTGAATACCATGCAAAATGCACGTCACTGTGCCAACGTGGGTGGGCATGAGATGCCAGTGATATGTCCCAGCACTTGCAAGTAGTGGCCTAAGAACATCTTCTACTCTTCTTCTTCTTCAGCTTCCTCTTCAACTTTTCCCACTTCTATGTGAGGTCTATATGCTTGATCAACCTTCTCTATACAGCTTAGTTCTTTCTGTACCTCCTCCTCAGTCAAGCCCTTTTCTTTCAGATCTTCTCTTACTTTATCTATCCACCTCAGCTTTGCCCTCCCTTGTTTTCTCTTTCCCTGTACTTCCATTCCCAGCACTTGTTAACCACATATTCATTGTCTGTCCTCATCACTTGTCCATACCACTTCACCCTACTTTCATGTACTTTCATAAATATCTCTCCTACTATTGTTGTTCCTGTGATCGTCTCATTTCTTCTTCTGTCCTTTAATTGTAACTCCAGACATCCACCTCAGCATTCTCATTTCTGCCACATGTAACATCTTCTCCCTCGCTCTCCTTGCTGCCCATGTCTCAGCTCCATACATCATTCCTGATCTTACAACTGATTTAAAACCTTACCTTTAACCTTTGCCTTAATTCTTCGATCACACAATACTCCTGATACCTTCTAATTGTTCCATCCACATTGTGCTGTGTGTGTTATCTCTGCCTCTTGTTTTCCATCTTGGGCTACCACAGATCCTAGATATTTAAATATATCCATTCCTTCAATATCTTTCCTTGCACGCTACCTTCTGAATTCTGATCATCATTAAACCTCATATATTCTCTCTTCTTTTTATTCATTTTCAAAGCCCTTCTCTATTCTCCCAACTTCCTCGCCATTTTCTCCTTTCTGGTGCTACACAACACAATATAATCATCAAAAAGTATGCACCAGGGAGATTGGTCGTTTATTCCATGCCTCAACACCTCCATAACAAGATCAAAGGACTTAAAGAAAATTGCTGGTGCAGGCCTAATAAAACTGAAATCTTGTCTGTTACCCCAACACTGCTTTTAACCTGAGTCCTCACTCCCTAATTCATATTCTGGACAATCCTCACACACTTCTCTGGTACTCCATCTTCTCTCATGAACCTCCAGACCTCTTGACGTTCCACTATATCATAAACCTTCTCCAAATCAATCAATGACATATGTTTTTCTCGATGCTTCTCTATGAGATGTCTCAATGCAAAAACCGCTCCCTGGCATAAAACCAAACTGCTCCTCTCCTATGGTGGTCTCTTCCATAAGTCTTTTCTTTCTACCCCTTCCCCAAATTTTCACTGCATGCGACATCAACTTTATCTCTCTATAGTTTCAAAACAAAATGACTGATATTTCAGATATTGGAGAAGTAAATCTTGAGTGGTCCATGAGTTTGGACAAGTTGTAAAGTCAAAGATCCACTAGATGCCTAGCTTTCTGAAATAAGCTACAGTGTGGGTTAGGCTTTATGATTTTGTTGAAGATGAAGGCCTAACGTAGGTTCTGTCTCCTAGAATTATTTTATTATTAAAAAAATGAAACATGAATCTGCATTCTGTTGAGTTGTGAGAAACTCTGTGGCTATTGTTTCAGTTTTTGGTGGTTGATTTTCATTAAAAATATAATGATTGGACTAGAACATTCCTGCGATCAATGTTTTATTACAAACAATAATAAAAGTAATCTTAGCAAAAAATCAAATGTTAGGGAGTGGAACACATATACAAGTGAATGAGAGCTATGGGTCTGAAAGCCCCTCATTTCACAAGCAAACAGTATCTTTCTTTGATGTGTATTCTACTTTTATTGGTTATATCTCCATGCGGGTTCATTCGATATTCTAAGCAACGCTGACAGGGTCTCATCTGATCACATTAATATTCCTCAGCACAATTAAACACATATTGGCTCTCCCCTCCAAAGAACATGAAGAATAACAGACCAGACTCCTCATTCACAGAAAGGATATTAAAAATACACTTTACTAACATTCATATAAGAAATGTTAATAAAATGTGTGCCCTGCAAGACTATCTCCATTTCAATATCTTTAACTTTGCCTTGGCTGGTTTTATCAGAAAATCAGAAAAAAAATCAAATATCTCAAAAGAACAGCAAAAAAACATATCCTATACATTCGTTCATTAGATAGAAAGCTTTTTTGCTTCAGTTTCTAAATTTCTTTTCTGTGACTGCAACTGCTTAAATTTCCATAAATATTTTTATGGTTAGTCTAAGAACAAAAACAAACAATAGCATCATCCAGACAGTAACCTTATCTGTACATTTATGCAATTGTATATGTTGTATAGAGGGCAAAAAACACAGAAAGCCATTAGCAGTAGTAATTCCAGGACTCCATTATCACACAATAAGAATGCTGAAGGAACTCGAAGGAGCCTAAAAATAGAGCGTGATTCTTCAAACCAAAATGAAACCTGAAACTCTTGTGCTATTGCTTTCCTATAATGTGATTTTTCTCTTCACTCACTGGTCTTTGCTTAGTTGCTTATAAAATATTTACCATCATGCTGAGTTCCCTACTTTTTTAATAATTCCTTTTATTAAGCCAAATCCAAGTAGGTTCATAAACTGGCTAACATGACCTTAATGGAATTAACAGATGTAATGGGTTTTAGTTGATGGACATTTTTGTGCACAATTTAATTAGAGAACATATTAATTAAACAACTGATTAATTGTTAAAATGTTGAATTGAACATGGAATAAAATTATGTTAATACATGAAGAAACAACTGCTTGCCATTTGGACTCTAAATGCATTAAGTTTAAATGTTTTCAGTTCTCGCATTGATTAAAACCTTCAGTTAATGGTGTTTTAGAATATTAATGAATTAAAGTTAATTTAAGGTAAATTATGCAAGGCAGTTTAATTCATTATTCTTGTATAACTATTTTCACTTTGTCTGAACATGGTATAGGAAAAAATATTGTAATGGTGTCAGAATTTTGACTTTACATCTTTGACTGATGTACAAGTTTTAAGAATCCCTAAACACAACTGGACCATTCCTGATGTTATGTCTGTGCTTATCTATCTGCCAGTTCATGTGTTTTGTGTTTTTGATCAGTAGCCCATGAATGGATCAGCTATCCAACAATTGTAGGCCGGAAGGCAGGAACAATCCATGAATATGCCACCAGTCCATCGAAGGGTGAACACACACACGCACACCAAACACACACAAGGGCCAGTTTAGCAATGGCACTCCACCTAATTTGCCTGTCTATGGACATTGGGAGGAAACTGGAGTACCCAGAGGAAATCTACACAGACACCAGGAGAACATTCAAACTCTACATAACGAGCACCCGGAACGTGAACCACAGTTTCCTTACTGCAAGATAGTAGGTGCTATGACTGCACCACCATGCTCCCTGTGGATCAACCAATCATGCTCAAATGTGGCACTTGTATTAAAATACTGTGCCACCCATGGATCAACTGATCACTTTCAAATATGGTAATTATATTATTATATATTATAATTGCTGCTTCACTACCTGAGGCTACAGGTCCGCCACGTCCTCGACCCTTTGCAGTTCGCATACCAGGAGAAGGTGGGAGCGGAGGATGCCATCATCTATATGCTACACCGATCCCTCTCCCACTTTGACAGAGGCAGTGGTGCTGTAAGAATTATGTTTCTGGACTTCTCTAGTGCCTTCAACACAACTCAGCCTCTGCTCCTTAGGGACAAGCTGACAGAGATGGGAGTAGATTCATACCTGGTGGCATGGATCGTGGACTATCTTACAGACAGACCTGAGTATGTGCGTCTCGGGAACTGCAAGTCTGACATTGTGGTCAGCAACACAGGAGCGCTGCAGGGGACTGTACTTTCTCCGGTCATGTTCAGCCTATATACATCGAACTTCCCATACAACTTGAAGCCCTGCTACATGCAAAAGTTCGCTGACGACACTGCTATCGTGGGCTGCATCAGGAGTGGGCAGGAGGAGGAGTATAGGAACCTAATCAAGGACTTTGTTAAATGGTGCGACTCAAGCCACTTACAACTGAACACCAGCAAAACAATGGGAGGAAACCAGAGCACCTGGAGGAAACCCATGCAGACACGGGGAGAACATGCAAACTCCATGCAGGTAGGACCCGGAGAGTGAACCCTGGTCTCCGTCTCTGTGAGGCAGCAGCACTACCACTGCGCCACCGTGAACAAAAGTAAAATCACTTGAAAATTGCTTACTGCAAGTGCATTTACCTACACCACAGCTTGCTTCAAAACAGCTTCTGCCTTGTTTGATAAATGTCCATTCACTGGAATATTCATCACGAAATTTACACTTATGTTTTGGCATCTTGGGATGGATGGATGGATTAGTTTTTAAGTTAGAAAAAAACTGGGCTATGGCAAGTAGTAAAAAAACACTTTGTTTACACTGCATGTTGCAATGCTGATACAGAACTGTACAGCAGTATGGCTGGAGAGCAAAAATGGTAACAGCCAACCATAGCAACTGAACAAGCTGCAAATAGGCAGCAAACACTTGTTTCCTCGTTACATTTGGGTTATTTTCATCAAGAGAATCTGAGAAAAGAAAGTATAATTACTTATAAAGTTACAAAGTACCATCAGAAGGCAGTAAAAATATATTTTTATTACGAAATTTGAAAATGAACTAAATACAGGACATTTGGGTGTCCCTGAAAGGTCAGTACTACATATACATGTATATACATGTCCTGTATATAAGGGATGTCTGGAAACCTCAAGTTCAGAGAATACAAGGACACATTGAGGATTGAAGTTAAACAACCTTGTGATTCAGAAACAGACTAAGGGAAGTTAAAAGAATGCTGGGACACCAGCCATGCTACCCCATTTAATTTGGCACACACAAAAACAAACAAAAAAGCAGTGCCCTGGACACAATATGAAGAGAGCTTGCCATCTTTCTAATAAACTTGCATAAGTGGGAGCTCTGACCACGCTGAGGGTTCTGGTTCAAATGTGCACCACCTTTTGGGAATAGCCCATTTTTATGGCGTCCCAGGCAAAGGGGCAGGAAGTACTCTGAGCACTGTTGACAGAACTAAGTGTCCTCCTTGGGCATCTTTTTGGAACTGAGGTCGAAAAAGAAGATACAGTTAGCACCAGTGTCCCATCTCACCCCAGACTGGTATCAGTTACCTCACGGGTGTCGAACTCTGGTCCTGGAGGGCCGCAGTGGCTGCAGGTTTTCATTCTAACCATCTTCTTAATTACTGACCAGTTTATGCTGCTAATTAACATCTTTTGCCTTAATTTTAATTAACTTGACGCAGGCCCCTTAGTTGTATCTTTTTCTGTAATTAGCAGCCAAACAGTAATGAGACACAAAACAAGACACCACATGAACAGCTCACCTGTGCCCATCACACAGTATCTGAAAATAAAGAAAGGTGATAGTCTCTGTAAGGTTGATGTCTCAGGTCACCAATACATTTTGACAGTGTTCTTAGAAAAAAAACAGAAAAATCAACAGTTTTGGAAATGTCTTCTGTGACAGAACGAGAGCAGCAACAAGCCATGGAATTAAATAATGGGTTTAATTAACAGCAAGAATCCGCTTCTTATTAAGAGATTGGTTGGAGTAAAATTGGTTGGATTTTGAAATCCCAGTTTAGCTGGTCATCTGTTGGCTCGTTTCACATCTCATTTCTGTTTGGCTGTCATTTAATGAAGAAATGAATCAATTCAGGACAGGACTATTAAAGTGAAGGGAAAAGAAGTTAATTAGCAGTGAAAACTGGTCACCGATTAGGAAAAGGGTTTGAATGAAAACCTGCTGCCACTGTGGCCCTCCAGGCCTGGAATTCGACACCCCTGTCTTACCTCATCAGAGCCAATAAGGTAGTCCTCAGGTTCAAAGTCATGACATTCTGCACATTGGCTTGTTTGAGGAAGTTTGATGACATAACAAAAACTATTTTGTGAAATGTTTCATTCAAGAGTTTGGTATCATGGAAGCTTGTTTCTGCAACTCAATTTTTTTTTATTGCATTAGAAATTTTTATTGTTATATTTTACAATAAATTTTGCTTTATTTGGCAAAGACATTGCTTACTGTGTTGCTTGTGTAATGCATGCACATGCTCCAGCTGTCTAGTGACAAGTTCTTGAGGGAGATGTTAAGCATGTGTGCAGTGGATAATCATGTGACAAGGACTGAGCAGATGTTATAGGCATACATTGTAAATTTAATTCTACATGTGCTGAGGAATACATTTAATCTGCCCAATTTAGGGTTATAGGGAGCCAGTGATTATTACAAAAGCACAGGGTGTAAGGCAAAAAGCAAATATGGTGGGCATTATGCCAGTCCTTTTCAGGGCACAATCATACAGCCATGCAGAAAAGAATGTACTCCTTTAAATCCAGAACCAAAAGCCTATTAAATATGTTCACTTTAAATCCAGTCATTTGCTACAAATATTCTGAAACAGTGTGATTTGGTGGTGCAGCAGCCACATGTTCATACCTTGAATGTTTACAAGGATGCCGTTGGCTACTTGTTGACCATCTGCTTCTTCAGCTTTTCCGTTCCACCTTAAACTCCACTCTATTTTGCATATTTAATCAGTAGAAGTCATCTGAAAACCAATTCTTAAGCATTATATATTTTAAAGCTTTAAACTGACACACCTGGGGCACAGGTTGGGATGGAAAAAGTGGAAGGATGTTATTTTCTTCACAGCACATGAATGACTAAATGCATTTTGTTAATTGAGAAGTATTACTGACACATTTCCAGGTATTCAGTGTCAAAACAGGTAATCATTTGCAGTTAAGCAGACTCACCTATACCAATCAATTGGAAAATGCATGGCGCGAAAATGCAAACCACATGCAGTCCCTGACACTATGAGGCAGGAATGCTAGCTCTGTGCCACCACTCTGTTAAAACATCTGTACTAAACTCACCGCATTAAACTTTAACCTGATTAAAATCAAAGGCCCTGGGTTCGCTTCCCGGGTCCTCCCTGCGTGGAGTTTGCATGTTCTCCCCGTGTCTGCGTGGGTTTCCTCTGGCTGCTCCGGTTTCCTCTCACAGTCCAAAGATATGAGGTTAGGTGCATTGGCGATCCTAAATTGTCCCTAGTGTGTGCTTGGTGTTTGGGTGTGTGTGCCCTAGCCCGGGGTTTGTGTCTGCCTTGTGCCCTGTGTTGGCTGGGATTGGCTCCAGCAGACCCCCATGACCCTGTGTTAGGATATAGCAGGTTTGATAATGGATGGATAGATGGAAAATCTAAGGCATATTTATACCTTTTCTTTAGTTCTTGTCATTTGATTGTATGCTATGCATGTGCTTAATCTCTCCCTCAATAGCTGTCAACAGGCGACTGGAACATGAGTACACACAATGTTTCAGGCATCTGCGGGCAATATCTGTGTGAATTAATGCAATAATTATTGTGAAATAATGCAATTCTTTCACAAAATATATCAGTAAAATAGTTTTTTGAGTGGTGGGAAAAAGCTTCCGCTTGATATGCAATATTTAAAAAAAGCCTGAATTAGCGTAAGCCATCCTAATTCAGGGTGTTAATCAATAATGATAAAAGAGCAGTGTCAGATATTTGAAATATTAAAATGTGTTTCAAAATATGTTTAAATTCTAAATATTCTTGATCGTAAAAGAAATTTGTAATTTTTTACCCTCCGATAGTCCATAGAGGGCTAGAACCCTAGTAAAGGATTAAAAATAGCATCACATTCAAAATCACCAATCTTAAAATTGTCTAAAACAATACCTCACATGCTTATGTTTGAATTTTGTCATTTTTAACCTTAGGGAGCTAGGACCACCGGTACTCAAGATCAGCAACCTTGAAATAACATAAAACAACACTCCACATGCCTGTATTACCAATCTCCATTTTTTCAAAAGAGTAAGGTCGGGTTTATACTTTACGCGATGCACTTACTTTATGTAAATCTGGAAGATTCCACCGGGTGGCAGTGCGAGATACCATCATGGTGAGAAATTTGTATTTTGTTATAAAGGTTTGGGAAGACTTTGACAAACTACTCCCACAACGGCAAAAAAATGAAAGAGTGAAGTGGTTTAAAAGGTTAATTTTTAAGAAGCTTAACATTTTGTTAGGGATTGATTAAAGAGTCATGAATAAAAATAAAGGAGCGCTCATGTGGGAGTTACCACATACTGTTCATAACTGAAAATCCATTCTGTGTGTTTATATTGACTTTTGAGAATGCCTTACTATGAATGTAGGAAGAAATAAATATTGCAGCTCCAGAAAAATACATTTACAGGGATGCCAGCGTTTTATAAAGTACATCTGCGTGGGAAAGTAACACAAACATTCATTTAATCAATTGTGGAGTTTCAATACTCAAGCTAATTTAGAAAGACAGTGGGTTTGTTTAGTTGCCCTTTATGCACTTTCACGCCTTTAATGTGAGGCCTAGTGGCTAAGATTTGAGATGAAAAACCTTGAGGCGGCTGAATCAGCCCTGTGACCCTGAATAAGTCATTTTTATCTCTCAGTCCTACAATTATACAAAATATTTGTAAATAATTATTTTCTCTATTACTTGCTCTCTAGAGTTTTGCTTCCACAGGAATATATTAGTAACAAATCCAATGTATTTTATGTTTTGATTCAATGATTATTCATTTCAAACATTTGCGTTCATGAAGGTGTGAACATGTTTGAGTAAAGAAATTATTTGTATTGCCAGAAAAGAAGATTTTTCTCTTTCTTATTTTTTGGCACTAATTCCAGTAAGGATTACTAATCCCAGCAGCTCCCCCAGCAGCCCCCGCAGATCCTGGGGCTCCCCCATGGGACTGCATTCCTGGTACCAAATGTTAAGCTAAGAATCAACAGAATCTTATCAGAAGCATAACCATAAAAAGGGACCAACTCAACAATTAAACATGTGATCTCACCAAATGTTTAAGGGATTTTCTAACAAATAATATGTAATTCAGGTCTAGCAGTCATATTGACACCAGTGGTAACTCAGTAGTCATTAGACAAGCATTATTCTTTTTAAAATTTAGATGGTCAAAGAGAACATTGCTCATAAAAATGTGTCTACTTTTAATCTCTTGTGTTGTCCTGATATTTTCTAACCAAAACTTCAAATTATGACCAAACAGTATATATACTTTACAATGAAATAAGATACTCAGTTGACATGCAGTTTAGCCAGGGGCTGCTATAGCGCAAAAGTGACAAAGGACAGTGTGGGAAGATGGTGGCCACTATTGGATTATTCTGTCATGCATGGTGCTCTAGAAATAAACTCTCCAGTGTATGACTAAGATAGAGGTGAAGTGCAAAGAAGAAGTAGAGCAGATTCTTCTAACAAGCAGATAACTCATGATATGCCAAAGTTTTCCAGTCTAACTAGAAAAGACAGAAATTGAAAGGGAGAAGGACCGTACTGGAAAGAAAACCTTCATGTTGACATGTTGCAGCTGACTACTTACAAAGGTCTCTGCTATCCAGGAGAGAAAAAATGCCCTTCAAGGTACTACAAAGGACTACATTTGTAAGTGAAGCATTAACACAGTTATGAACAGTTTTTAGCACTCGAATCCAATTTGTTTTATGTCGGAGGACAATAGTTTTCATAGGCATTTTGTTTTAAAGCTTATTTTTAATATCATGTCATGTTATTTTTCTTATTTCACTTGTGCCGCCTTACAGTGTTTTAGCAACAATGCCTTTCTATTTATGCTATGATGATATGTGTGATTTAGCATTCTCCATTGAAGATGTTGTTGCATCTAAGTTTTAGATTAAAAATATTATCAGCTTAACTCGTTGTCAAAAATCCAGTTATTTAAAAAAAAACAGTACATAGGCTGGATTCACTTGACAACTTGATTTTTTGTCTTGTGATTTTACACTAGTGTTTAGTCCGTAGTTACATCCTGGTTTGACCCACCATATTCTATTGACGATTAATTCATTTTGCAGCTAAAAATTTCACAAGTTCAGTTCTTAACTGTTTTATATATATACTAGCCGACGCCCACCATAGCATACGGTGGTGTAAGAATAGGAACGGAAAACGGTGAAAAAGGAAATCAAGGAGAAATAAATACTTCTTGAAAGACGCAGTGTGCATGTAGAATTTCCGGCCAAGTAGGACACACTTTTTACATGTGAAAGTGATAAATAAATCAGGCTTTCCGAATTTACATACTATGGCCATGGCATCCTAATGGTTTTGTTGCATGTATCTTGGACTTCCTGGAAATGTGGACGGTAATATGATCATTTTGCCTATACGTACGTTATTTTCAGCGTTTGCTTGCAGGGCATCTGTATTCAAACATTGTATTGTTCCACACGCAGATCTTGTTGATGTAATCTGAGATAGCTGAAACGCGTGCCCTCTGTTTTAACATACGCATCTACGATGTACTGTTGGAATAGTTTGCCGCTGGAGTGCAAAATACTAAATGTATTCCTCATTGCTAATCTGTACGCGTAAAATTGGCATTGAGTAAGCCTTATTCGCTTGGCGGTTCTTTTATTGGGAACATGTTGTAAATCTTTGTGCCAGCCAGTGTCTCCGTAAAGGAATAAACGTGGGTAAACCATAGGATTGCAATTCATATTGAGCATAGAAATCTGTTTACAGGAGTTGAGTATGTGATAGATGCAAATGTTCCTTTCGGCAGGCGTTTCGCCATCTTCTCCGACGAAAATCGTTGCAATGTCGGGGCATTGTATCATCGTACATCCTGCCTAGGGTTTTCCTTAAAAACCATTCGTACAGATGCTGTTGGATTGGACTGAGCGATTTCATGCACGTGTTTGTATGATTTAGTGAAGGGGTTGATGGTTCTGAGCATGGAATCTAGCTGGAGAAGTACATTTTCGCTACATGCAGAGTTTGCTTTATTTTGTAAGCGTTCTGCAGTAGCTTGCGCTGTGTCAAAAACATACAACTGTCCATATCCTGGAGAGGTAGAAGTGTTAGCGTATAGTGGAGAGATTTGGTGATAAATTTGCCTGTGTATTTTAAAACAGTATGGTCCGTGGCCAGGAGGTTGAGTTATCTATGCACCCATGGAAGCAAACACTAGAGAAGAGTTATATTCTCATATGTGTTCACGATAATTTTTAGCTTCTGATGTTTGCTGTGTAAGAAGCTGTTGTAAAGACACAGGTGGCTCCTGCAAAGGTGGTAAAGCTACACTACCGTTGTGGCAGCACCTTGAGTACTTGTTGGATGCATTACGCTCAGCAGGCCAGTATAGTGTATGACATGGAAGACGACGAATAAGAATCGAGAAATGCCGTGTTGGCTGCGTGTGGGGGGACCGGTTTTGAAGTGGAACCAGGACGAACCAGAAGAGAAATATATATAAGAGATATATATATGAGCTTCTAACCACTCATAACTTACTCTAAACACCACTTAAAGTAGCGAGAGCCCTGTAGCTAAAGTGAACCAACCATAAACCCTTTACTGAAGTGGAGGGTCCAATGGTGACAGGAAGGGACCAGGAGTGATGGAGGCTGAGAAGTGAAAATGGCACTTTGGAAGGAGAAAGTGGGTGGGCTACCACAAAAAGAGGTCATTTACAAGTTAAGTCAGACATAAAGGAGAGATGGGGTTTTTGTTTTGTATTTGTTCTTTTATACTTTGCATTCTTTATTCATTGTGTGTGTGTGTTTTTTTAAAGAACTTTACCTCCTTTGATATAGATGGACTTTTTGTATTGCAAAATTAGCATTTTAATAATCAAGATTTAGTGATAAAATCTTTTGTGTCTGAAGAAATCCTGCGTAAACAAAACAAATGACTTACTGTTTGTTAACACTGTAACTGCTCTGATGAAGAGACTATTAATCTTGTAATGTGCCAACAAAATAACCTCCTTCTCATGAACATCTACACCTTACATGGATCTTCCCAGGAAAACTACTGAATTTTTATTTCTATACTATTTAATTTTTCCTGATCTGATTTTGTCCTTCCTCAAAAATACCATAACATGCTGTTTTCAAACTCAACTCATCTAATTAAAGGTTACCAGGGAGCTGAAGCCTATCCTGGTAGTAAAGGACACAAAGCAGGAAACAGCCCTGGGCGCCAGTCTATCAGGGTGCAAGGGCCAATTTAAAAAATTTTTAACTACCAATATGAATTACATATCCTTGCTTAGAATTTGACCTTATATATTACTTTGTATTATATTATTGTTTATTGAAAGCTTTGCTGCTTTTGTTCATCTTTTACACCTGCTTTTCTTACCAATACAAAATATTTATACAGATTTGGTTAATTTTTTTTCTTTTTGAGGATATTAAAGTTTCTTTTTTCATTTTTAAAAACTTTTTTTGTCATACGTTTTTCATTTCTGATATATATCTCTCTTGAGTATATACTACACTTTATATGCCCCATTTCCAGCTTAGTGGTACATTTGTCTCTACACAGTACATATTATGGTTACCTTTTGATTAATTGCTGTTGCCAGGCAAAGACATTCGTTATATATAGTGTTTGGGGTGGGTAAGGCGTGAGAGAACTACTTCTTTTTGTTACTTTATTGTGGTAAAACTAATTTAAATGCAGTTAAACCAGCACATTATTTGTATTCTTGTAATGAGGGTTGAAAATCTGTGTTTTCTCAGTTTATTAAATAAAACTCATAGTATTTAACTTATGTGTTTTTATTTTAGGTTTATTTAGATAAGATATAGCTTTTAAGTGACCAAACTGTGTGATCAAGACAATAACAATATTATAAAGCTCATAAGAGGAAATTAGCATGACTTTTAAGTGTGTGTATTTAAACAGGAGTTTAGCAAAAAGGTTTAGAAAAGCAAATGCAGGAAAATGAGTCGGCAACTGACAGGCATCAGGCTGCCAGCTAGGAGGGGGAGAAACTGCAGAGGTTGATCTGTGAATGAAGACAAGTATTTCAAGGACTAGTGACAGAAGTTAAAGGTTTAGGAAACATTATGGAACAAATCTGAAAGGGGTCAATTAGATATGTTCTTCTTTTGAATTATTAGGTAAACATACTGAGTGATATAACAATGTGCTTGAACAGAGAGTTGAATTCTGGGATGCAGATAGATATCGCGAACTCTGGAAAATATGTAAAGGTAATGCCATCCTTAAGAACAAGTGTTATTGTTCATTAGAATGTTCTTGTTTAAGCTCAGATAAACTAACTGGTGTGTGCATGTTTGCTAGAAGATGTAAAATAGAGGCTTTTGGGAACTTTGTTATTTAATTTGAATCTTATGCTTAGGTTTAAAATAACCTAAAGGAAATTCTCAATTGTCAGATTTTTGATAACTTATGAAAAAAATAGCCATTAAAGCAAAGAATAAAAGAAAGCATCTCTATACAGCTTTTGAAAGAGGCAGGTGATGTATGGTTTTTAAAATGGCGATATGGCATGCAGCTTTTAAAATGAGAATGCTGCATTGATGTGAGCGACAGAGGGCATAGGCAGTTCTGAAGCCATATCAGAACAACATGCTGCCTGAGTATGAAAATACAATGCCACCTACAAAATTAAAATGCGCCTCAACAAAGTAGAGAAAGGCTGCACCATGGTTACATAAATTTAAAGAATGCCTTAGTTGGATTAAAAAGATAGACTCTTTAAATTACACAGACATCTCTCTCTCTCAGTTATACAGAATGAAAGCTGGCTTTTATAGAAATTGAAATTATAGAAATTCTCACTACCAATTGTATGTTAGGGCGGGGTGGTGGCTCTGAGGCTAAGGATCTGAGCTGGTATCCCAAAGGTTGCCGGTTTAAATCCCCAACACTGCCAAAAGAGATCCTACTCTGCTGGGCCCTTGAGCAAGGCCCTTAACCTTCAATTGCTCCAGGGGTGCTGTACAATGGCTGACCCTGCACTCTGACCCCAAGGGGTATGTGAAAACTAACAAATTCCTAATATGAGAAATTGTATAAGGTGAAATAAAGAACAAAAAAAAATTTATTTGAACCGTTCAGGTTGTATGTTTTCTTCTAATTTTGCCTTCTAGTATTGAATCCTGGTTACCCTGCAAATAAACATAAGTAATGATTAAATTAAAGTCTGAATATTACCTCACTGAAACTTGCCTTTTTTATTGATATCATCTGCCCTAGTGTGCCTGTTGTAGTTAATTGTTATTTGTTTAGCCTTATCAACGGTAGCACTTTGGGAAGTCCCAGTAGGAGTGCAGTTCTTGAGGTGGCTTTTGGCCTTTACTAAGAGAGTATGAAAATATAGCTCTTTCAGGGGTAATAACTAGTGCAGCTTGTGAGTGAGGCGACTTTTGACCCTGGCGGAGATACTGACTCTGAGGTAGCCAGCTTCTGCCATCGCTCTCTGTGATGAGAATAAGTGATGAGTGAAAGTCAAATAGGTGAATGCTGAGGGATGTACGTGTAATTCGGGGCTAATAATTTAGGAATTTCCAGCATTAACTTGTCCACCAATATAAAAAGAACCTTGGCGGTTGAAGCTACTTTTGTGAACAATTTCACTTGATAAAACAATTGTAAGATAATATTTTCAGTGCAAGCAAATAAACACAAATGAAAACAAAATAAAAATTAAAAATTGAAAAATCTTAATTTGATGCTTTTGTGGCCATCAATATGAATTTTCAAAATAAACCACGGTTTAAGCCATTCCATTTAAAATTTGCGCAATATGTTGACTAGAGTCCATCAAAGCTGGTTTAGTTGATCACACAGTCACTGCTTTCACCTCTGCATCACCCATTAGCTGAATTGAGCCTTCAATGCAAATGTAATGTTAATAAAGACCATGGAATGGTAAAAAAAGGAAAACAAAATCACCTGAAATATTTGGAAGGTCTTAAAAACAAAAGAACATCTATATTAAAGTATTTGGCCAGGGGTTTTGGTGGTTTTCCTTCCTCGTTTTGTGTTTTACCTTTTCATGCCTTCTTTGAGTATTTTGTTTGTGTTTAGTTTTTTGTGCCTTATATTTCATATGCTCAGTATAATTACTTATGTAGAAAAATATGACTTCTTATTCTATGTGAAATTATTTTCATGCTGGTTATTCCAAGACTTTTTCCAGTTGAAGGTCTGAACTAATTGGCATGGCATGTTTTCTCTATACCTTTGCATGTGCAACCTGAACTTTCCATTTCAGTGATGGAGCTCGAAGGTTACGTGTGTATTTATTAAAATGAGGACCATCTGGTTTTTTTTTTAAATTGTGTGTTTATGCTTCCAGGTAATGCTTTTTTTCATTGTGAGTGCTATTTTGGATGGACTGGTGCTCCAACCAGGAAGGAGGCAGGTTCTTTTGCCTTAGCCAATATCATGGTGGAATTGAAGGAATTAACCTGACCATTTGGTCCTCCGATATGTTAGATGGCAGCATACCTGGGCTAGGATTCCAACATGGATACCTGCAGGGCATGCTGGGACCTGTAGTCCCATGGGGCAGCCCTGGGTTCTGCAGGGGCTGCTGGGGGAACTGTCGCGATTAGTAATCCCTACTTTGTAGGGCTTCTGTTTGATGGGCTATGCTCTAGCACCAGAAACACTCCCGAGTCCAGGATAAAAGAAGTCGTTTGACCTCATCCAGGTGAGTTAAAGTCAGGTGTGAACGTCACACAAAACTCGCCTTTAGGTGTGAAGGAGAAGAAAGGGAGAAAATAAGAACCGTGTTATCTAAGATTTCAAAGCCTTTTTGTAAAGTATTTATAGAAATAAACCTTTTTATTATAGCTGTGCGGTTGTGTCTGAGGTTTGGGGTGCTGCAACACCCCCTAGTGGTCACACCAGTTCAGGCCAAGCAGCACATGCCAGTGGGAAGAGGTACTATCTCCTCGTTTAAAGTTAGCAATAGTAATTTTTTTAAAAAAGAAGGGTACACTGCGTCTTGACTTTTGATTTTCATCCACCACTGAGAGGCTCTGCACTAAATTTGAAAAAGCCCCCAAGGAACCCTAAATATGCTCCTTTTGCTTCATGGAAAGGAAGTCAGCTTTGTACTGACCAGCAAACACTTAGACACTGCTGCCAAATGTGCAGTGCACAGTTGAAGTCATGCAGTGCGTGAGGTCTGCACATTTATCAGTGTTACTGAGCCTTGTCTTGTTTTAATTCAAAGCTGCTCAATTTAAACTTGAGATGTTCCAATTTAAATTTGGACAGTTCATAGCCAAAAGATTTTCCTAAGCAGCAGGTGGCTTGCTTAGCTTTTAAATCTATGTGGTTGTATTTAATTAGATAATGGCGATGTCAGGGGGTATCACAATGATCTGATGCCAGTTGAGACACACAGGCGCCAGAAAATCTCATTGTTTGATTGTGACATGAGTGACTGAGCTTGCATGTTTTACTAGTCATTACTAAATGAGAGGCAGTTATTAGTTAGTTAAGTTAATGTTTTAGAAGTACTATTCTAGGAGCGTCCTACAGCTGTTTGTACCAAATATACACAGTTGAAAGCTGCATTTAAAAGCAAGTTGTCTTCATATTTCTGCTGTGTTTACTGTAGAGAGATGACTGACTGTAGTATGGCTGCACTTCTAGAAAGAAACACTCTCAAGGAACAAGCTCTCACTTCTTGGTACAACTAGGCAAGCTCATTGGGCACACCAAGCTTCTTCTTCTGAGTAGGTTTATTCAGAAGGTAGCAAGTCACTAAGGTTGAGTTTCAACTCATCCCACAGTCATAGATAGATGTGCCAGGGAAAAAAGTGGCTTTTTACAGAAGCTCTTTATATAAATAAATACATACATAGATAAATAATATATATACACACACATATATATACTGTACGTATATATATATGTATATATATATATATATATACACAGTATACATATATATATATATATAATATATATATATATATATATATGTAAACACACACATATATGTGTATATATACACAGTATATATTGTGGCAGGAGGCTGGGGGTCAGACCTAGCTGGGACGATTTGAAGGACCGGGAGGCAGTCTATACATCCTCTGGGCCACGAGGGGGCAACCGCCCTGGATTGTGTGGGAACCAAGGGGATGGAGCGAGGAGGCTCAAACCCACTGGGGCCCGTGGCCACCGCCAGGGGGCACCCCGAGCCTCATAGAGCCCGGGAAATCTGCACTTGCGCCACACCTGGGAAGGTGGATGGAGGACCTTTCAGGGATGCCCGGAGTGCTTCCGGGTGCTCATGCGGCACCTCCGCCACACCCAGAAGTCCCGCCGGAAGGACATCATCGAGCACCTGGAGCATGTCCGGGTGATTATAAAAGGGGCCGCCTTCCTACAGTTGGGGAGCGAGGGTCGGGTGCTAGAGGAGGACGAAGCTCCAATGTGAGGAAGAAAGCCGGCCCACGGACTTTTAAAGGCCTGTGGTTTGGGGTGAATGGGTGCGGGAGCACTGTGTGCTGTGCGGGACTGTGTTGGGGACTTTTGTAAATAAAAGCGTGTGTTTTATAGTAGTGCTGGTGGTGTCAGTCTGATGGTGTTCGGGCTACCTTTCACTATATATATATATATGCACACACACATATATATATACATTTATTGTCACACACATGCGCATGGGAGGCAGCTAAAGGGCTTGAGTAAGGGCAGTTCCGAGTCATACCGGGATTTGGCAGAGTGCACTGACTCTTTTTCTCCCTTTCCTGCAGACCATTCATGGGAGATTCCACCTGGCCCTCTTGTCATCACTTCCAGGACCAAGCCTATGGTAGGAGACCTTGCTGGCTCTGGCCCCTGTGATGTCACGTCCGGGCTCGAACCTTTGGCTGAAGACCTTCTTGACCCCAACCCATTTGATCTCACTTCCTGTCATCCCCTTTAAAAGCCTCCACTTTTTCCCTATTCCCTTGGACTTGGTTTTGTGCACAGCAGTGCTATAATTTAAAAAATTCAATTTGCAGCCAGGAAACCAAATATATGGGTGGCTTCCCCGGTCCGTGTACTTTTTGGTATTTGAAATTTCATTTTAGAAGCAAAAACGAAAAAACATAAATGAAAGGAATTTTTAGATTTAGATTTTTGATTAAACAATAAAATTAGGGAAAATAAGGCGTTTTTTAATTCTATGGTAACAAATAACAGTCATAAACTTAAAATTACACATACTTTTCTGGATTTATTTGTGATTCAAATAATGAAAGTTTTATAGCTGAAAAACAACAAAACAGACGCATTTTCATTGTCTGAAACCGGAGGTACTTCTTCAGCACGATTTTTGACGACACGTGCGAACAGTCCTCCTCACAACACATCGATCGACGCCCTTGAAGTTACACTGCATGGCATCAGCAGAGGATGGACCATTATGTTGTTTTCCAGAACAGTAAAAGAGTGACACTCCGGTACAAGGACATGACTGCAGAAAAACTGAGTCGCATCTTTCCGGTAAAAATAAAAGCATTGCAAACTTTGCTTCATTGATAGCAGTTCTTTTATGAACGTTATTGTTGTTACTTACTGTGAAACGGCTAACATTTGGTGATTTCATTTACTAAAACTAAGTCTGGCAATTTTTAGAGTGCTAGCAATTTGAATGGTAGTAAACGTTTCGAGTATTAACAGTGTGCACAAGTGTAACACGTTAGGAGAGCAACGTGATTTACAGAAAGTTTTCTTAACATGTGTTACACTTGTCAATGAGCAACCATTCACACATTTACACACATTTAAAATTGCTAGCACTATAAAAATTTCCAGACTTAGTGTCTTAGGCTGTCACAGTCCTAGTGAGGCATTATGCAGATGCATTGCTGTTGGTATAAAGGAGCCCCAGTAGTTTTCCTTGACACACTTCTGCTGAAAGTTCTCAATGTTAATGTGTCAGGGAGAGGATGTGCAGAATTTTTCATAATGCCAATGAGTTTTGTTTAATTCTTTCCTTTGCTACGAACTCCAGGGGTTCAAAGTGCATCCCATAACTGAGCCTGCCCTTTTAATTAATCTGTTGTTTCAGTGGGCCTGACTTGAAGCGATGTTTCCAGCCCAGCACACCAGAGGTCTCTCCATCACAGAGTTGTAGAAGAAGTGAATAGATGGTATTTTGATTTTTTTTCCATTTTCTAGCTGTGACTTTGCTCCATCCCCAGCTTTTGCTTTGTCTCTTTCATCTTACGACCCATTCACATAACTTTTTGGCCTACAATTATTTTATCCCTTGCTGCAGCTCACTCTCCACTTCTTCGATTTGGGACAGGATGACTTTGAAAGCAAGAGGACACAGTCTTATTGTTATTGCTGCGTACTCCCCTCGGGCCTGAGAAAATGACTCCTATCAGTAAATTTACTATTTCAATATCACTTGGTGTCATGTCCTTTTATAATACGAGGACGGGTGCTGTGAAGAATTTACCTGGCATTCCTGTTCCACATAACTAGAAAGATTTGAGTGCAAGACTAATCCCGAACAGTGAAGTATGTAAGGTAGCTATCACAGACTACAATAAAGTTGAATATTGTTCAAATCAGCTCACAGATGGTAACATGAAAAAGTGTCCATGTGCTCTTTCAACTCCAAATATATAAATACTGCAGATTATATACAGTGGTGTGAAAAACTATTTGCCCCCTTCCTGATTTCTGATTCTTTTGCATGTTTGTCACACAAAATGTTTCTGATCATCAAACACATTTAACCATTAGTCAAATATAACACTAGTAAACACAAAATGCAGTTTTTAAATGATGGTTTTTATTATTTAGGGAGAAAAAAAAATCCAAACCTACATGGCCCTGTGTGAAAAAGTAATTGCCCCCTGAACCTAATAACTGCAATCAAGCGTT
>JANRMT010062806.1:47038204-47079998 GCA_026402145.1 Polypterus bichir lapradei
CCAAAGAGACACTGTTTTTCTATTCTGACTTCTAACATGTTGGTGCACTGCATGTCAAATCTAGGGAAAGCTGCTTTGACTCCCTTGAAGTCCCAGTCCAGATTCATTTGCTAATCATAAATTATCAGCATGATGAAAAATTGAGAAATTTTTCTTTCCTCTTTCCTGCTGCAAATATTGCAAGCAAAGCAACATAACATTTTTTTTTACTTAATTTTCTTTTCTATATTAACCCAGGGTGTCACTCATACTTGCCTCCTACAAGGATTTTCGGTGAATTCTTTTTAAAATGTTCTCATACCCCAACCCAATTTAGTTTTGCTTTTAAAAGATTTTTCTTCTTACCTCCTGTCTAGTCTATGCACATAAAGTGGTTTGAAATGGTATTCTGTGGTACTGCCTGAAGGCTTCCGGAAACACAGAATGTGACTTAACGAAGCACTCTTTATAGTTTCGCACGTTTTAAAAATCTGCCTACTTGCTTTTTGTGCTTAAGCTACTTTAAACATTTTAAAAATAGAACGTCTTTCTCTAGGTGCAATGTGATTCATGCCTGTGTCAATGAATGCAAAGATGAGCGATTTGGCCTGCGTGATTTAAATGTCATTTCTCTATCAAGTGCTGATTCTGACCTGCAGCTAGAGGAGTCAGCAGATTTGGAAGGCTCAGAAGTAAACCTTACAACAGATGGCACACATGAGAATTTGGAACTGAACTGAAATAACTGTGCTTCAGAATATAGTTAATGTAGCTGTAAAAAAATGACAAATAATATTTTTAGCTGCTTGGCTAATTTAATGTCTCATTAGTTTTATAGTCTCTAGTTCTCTCAACTGAATTCCTGTTCTACTTCACAGCTCAAAAGGACCTGGGTTCGATTTGTGGCCACTTCTCTGAATGGCACTGGCACATATGGGCTCACCATAGGACAGGCAGGTTTGATTACATGGCAAGTCTAAGATGCCTTTGAGTGGACATACTCCAAGTGTCAATGTCTGAGATGGAATGGCTTTGCCATCCATTTAATATTGCAACAATAAAGTATAACTTCCTTTTTGACCCAGAAAGGAAAAGCGCGGTTTAAAAAACAGAAAGAAACAGCAGAGCCTGTGCTCAAAATTTGTATTTTATTTGTTGTTTAACTTCATATGACTAACCAGTTTAGATGGTTCGTTGAGGTAAAGTGTTGCGTTTTGTGGATAGCATATAGAATATATTATTGTACTTGCTTTGTTTTCTTGTGTTTTTGTTATTATGCTTTATAGATTTATAAGGTCACTAGCCGAAGCCTGCCGTAGCATACGGCGGTGTAAGAATAGGAACGGAAAACGGTGAGAAAGGAATTCAGTGTACCAAAGGCTTAGGAAACCACCGTCGCAGTATAACGAAAATAGCAAGGAGCGAAACCAATGCCAATGGTTGAGAGAGTACCTTCCTGTAACAGGCTATGGAAAACATAGACATATATAGATAGACGCCATATTCACTGAGTTGCCCAGTCGACAGGATAAGTCAACGCATCCGCACTATTGCGAGTGGTAAAAGTGCCATTTAAACTAATACAGGTAGACGTGGAAACCAGGATTTCTGATGAAAAAACAATAACGTTTTAAAGTATTGTTGTATCGTTTACATACAACAGATTTTGGCGAATCGTTTACATGCAATTATTTATATCCATTTATACACTAAATGCGTGCGTATCCCATGGTCTTAGAGTTGGTGGGCAGGGCTCTGCGAGTTGGCGGAGTGGATTTGTTCTTTAAATAAAAAAGAATAGATAGATAGGCCCTTGCATTTGGTCTCATTTGTTTTGTAAAATGCTACGTGACGTGCTATACCTCAGGTAATGAACACTGTAGCATTACTGCGGGACAGATGTTATACATCCATTATTTACAGTGCCTTACAAATTAATGTATGGTGTACAATGCTGGCACAGGAACATTTTTCACAGAACTTATTTGAAAGTAGGGCATCCCGGTGGCATAGTGTTTCTCGTGCTGCTGCTGGTGGTCACTTTCTACGTGTGCATCCCCTTCATCATCATGTGTGCTTTCTCAGAATGCCGTGGTCTCCCACCAAAATACATCGTAATAACATTAGTTGAAGATTCTAAACTTACTTGATGAGTGGATTTGAGGGTTCCCTTAAATGGATGGTTGTCCCAACTAGGGCTCAGTGCTCCTTTACACGCAGAGCTGTTAGGCTTTGAATCCTCATAATATAGTAATGGAAAATGTAGACACAGAACATGAATAAATGGTTAGATGAAATTCTGTCCCTATTGTAAAACTCTCTATGAACTGTGGTTTTTCCTGTATAATAAATAAAATCTAGTATTATACTACTACCAAACCGCATACAAATACCTTACTTACAGCTTCTCATGAATTAATGCATGATGTGCAAAGCTGAAAGAATAACGTTTTCTTCAGCAATTTAAAATGTTTCACGTGTTGCTTTATCAGCATTCTTCTGACCTGGATACATGAGGAAGAATAATTTGGGAAGGCTGTGATAGGAGTTAAGCGTATCACTGCTTAAACTGGTTATATGCAGCTCAGAATGTGAACCTGACTTGGTGGTGTTTTCTGACAAGACATCCCAGAGAACTACAAAACGTCTTAGGGATTCAGAAATAGAAAGCAGGTGTAATCACATTTACATTGATACAAGGTTGTGGTCCACTCATGTAATTGGTATGGGACACTTAAGATTCAGCTGATGTGATTTGTGATTTCTTTTCTTTTCTATCTATTGAGCAGGCTGTAAACACAAAAATGACCAAGAGGAATTGGTACTAAAACAAGGGCATTTATTAAAAATACAAAGGGAGTGTTTGTACTAGAGAGAACAAAAAATAACAAATAAAGAAAAGGAAAAGAATAAACCAACTTGCCATTCTGGGCCTATTGGTTCAAGTTATCCTGTTGTCTATCAGGTGGGATGACTAAAGCACTGACCCTACTACTCAAACCGTACAAATTCTGTCCCACATCATCTTCTTGATCCTTCTATTGCCACCTTTGGCCTCCTCATATCCTCCTCTTCCCATCCGTAAGAGCCCTTGCCTGTATTCTACACCTGACTCTAAGGTCCCTAAGCATCCGAGTTGTTAACCTTGGTTCTGGAACCACTTATGGGTTCCATAACTTGTTGAGCTGTCTATGAAAAACTCCTCCAACAGAGCAGCTCTTATATTTGCATCTGAGTTGTTAACCTTGATTCTGGAATTGCTTATGGATTCCATAACTCATTGGGCTGTATGTAGAAAACTCCCCCAATAGAGCAGCCCTATATTTCTATGTAAAGCTGCAATTTAAGGGCCAAACACCATGGCAGAGGGAGCAGAGATAGGGATAAAGCACAAGTCAATGGGATCCCCTGCTGTTATCTACCAGTTTGGAGGTAACGCTAGATTATTGTTAACAGTCCACTACATTTCCTCCATTATGATATTATTCCTTCAATATTCACCTCAGGAGAACCTTACAATATGTTCACTTGCTAGGATGGGCATCAAAAGGCCTCCTCTCTAGGGTGGTATGTAACATGTTGCAGTCCTGGGGCCTCACGTATAAATGGTGCGTACGCACAGAAATTTTGCGTAAGAACGTTTCCACGTTCAAATCGCGATGTATAAAACCTACACTTGGTGTAAAGCCACGCACTTTTCCACGGTACCTCATACCTTGTCGTACGCAAGTTCTCCGCTCGATTTTGCAGACTGGCGGCACCCAGCGTCAAAGCAGTGCTACTGTTCCTGTGTGGTTACCCTTTATTTCTTAGAACCACATTCCTGACGCGGCTTTATAAATACACTAAAACTAACCGCATATTGTTTATTAGTGAAATGCATCTGATTGTAATTAACCTGTAGCAAAATAATGGTCCAGGGAATAGCCATAGTATTCCAAATACCATAACTGCTTTAGCGTTGTAACTCTCACTGCACCTTTTTTTCCTTCTTTCAGCTGCTCCCGTTAAGTGTTGCCACAACGGATCATCTTTTTCCATATTACTCTCACTGCACCGTCGGAGTATTTATGTCACTGTGTAGCGGTCAAGTGCCGCTAAGATTCACACCGTCGATGAGGCGGTGATTTATTTATTTTACTGGAGGATTACCAGGGACAACCCCAGCCATGGAACGACACACACACACACACACTACAGAGACAAAAAAAAGAACACGCTGGGAGTTTAAACGATAAAAAGTATAATGAAATGAAATTATGTAAATGAAAACAATAATACCACCCCTGATCTCTTCGGCAATATTACATTTAACATATAAACACACAGCAAAGTCCATGGAAACCCAAACCGGATGAAATGAGAAGTGGTGAAGTTAAGTCCAGCGATCTGTATGATGAAAGGGAATGGAAAACACAGTCCTACCGGTAGTTGCTGTAAGTATGACGACAGATGGATGGTTCAGGAGCGGTCCTTCTTTAGGGAATGCCAATGAATCCACACACAGTCCTCAGTAGACAGGTAGACAGACGATCCAGACCCCAACAAACAATACAATCCAGGACACAATGATGATAAATGATGCTAAATGGCAGAATTAACGGCAAGCAGTCCAGCAGATATACATAACGCACCAAACAATCAAAACAAAAGAAAAACTTTTTCTCCTTCTTTGACACCTGCCCTCCTTTTAAACCCCTCTGGCCACCTTTGACCCCAACAGCCCCTGAAAGGGCTGCTGGGAGATGCAGTTCTAACTATTAGTAGCATTGCTACAATCCCCACCCCCAGGCCGTGGTGTACGGCCAAACCAAGGCTTGAGGTTTGCGATGTTCACAGTGTCTACTTTCTTAGTCCCTGACAATCCCCACTCCACTGCATAGGTTACTGGTCCCTTCTTTTGGACAACAGTAGCCGAGCCGAACCACTTCGGAGCCAGTTTAGCCATGAATTTATCGGAGGCTTTGGAGAGGGGATGAGTCCTGATCCACACTTTCTCCCCAACTGAGAATTGCACAGGTTTATGTCTCCGGTTGTACAATTGAGATTGTCTGGACTGGGACCTCACCATCCTCTCCTTTACCCGTTGTGTGATTAGTTGTAAAGTTTGTAAATGATCATGTATTGAGGTGTCTGGATTGGGTGGTTTATGATCAATTATCCTCTCTAGTGGACCATTTAGCTGTCTGCCTAAAGCTAACAATGCAGGGGTCTCACCCGTAACCTTGTGCACCGCCGTGTTCAATGCGAACCGCAGCTCAGGCAGCCACTTTGTCCAATCCTGATGATGGTCTCTGACGAAGGATGCAATCATTGTCTTCAGGGTCCGGTTCACCCGCTCAGTGCGATTAGATTGGGGATGGTATGCTGTTGTCTTCAGGTGAACCACCCCCCATTGCTTCCAAAATTCTTCGGCCTCTGAGCTGGTAAACTGCGGGCCCCGGTCTGAGATGATGTTCTTTGGCACCCCCCATCGGGTAAAGATCTCCTCCTTCAGGGTGGAACATATCTTCTTGCCTGTGGCATTAGCCATAGGGAATAGCTCCACCCATCGGGTAAAATAGTCCACAACCACCATCAGGTAGGTCTTCCGGTCCTTACTAGCAGGAAATGGTCCCATTAGGTCCACGCCTAGGCTCTCCCCCGGGGTAGTGATGGTTACTGGCTGAAGCTGTCCTGAGGGGAGACCAGGTGGGGTTTTGTATTGCTGACAGGTGGTACAAGTCTGGACATGGGACCAGACGTTTTTGCGTATCGTCGGCCACCATGCCACCTCCAAGATTTTAAACAGTGTCTTAGTACGTCCAAGGTGACCACCGATCGGGCTATCATGGTAATACTGTAGGAACTTGGGCACATATGTCTCGGGCACTACCAACTGATAATGGTAACCCCGATCTTTTGTTGGAACACAGCGATAGAGTGCCCCTTGAAGTTCCATATAATGTATGCGGTCAGGCCTCCCCCCTGAGCCCTCTCTCAACCCCTGACATACAGGACTGGCTGCTTGAGATTGAACGATTTCCTGCATGTTCAGGGGAAGATCAGGCCAAGGGTTAGAGACCGATACCGCACATACCATTGGAGCAGGCTCGTGAATCCGTGATAAGGCATCGGGCACAACATTAGCACAACCCTTCCGATAGCATACCCTGAACGTGAACTGTTGGAGGCGCAAAACCCACCTTGTTAGCCTAGACATGGTCTTCGGGCAATTGAATGCCCAGGTCAGAGCCCTATGGTCAGTGTAGACTTCAAATGATGTCCCCTCCAGGAAGTGATGCCACTTTTCCACGGCCCACACGACAGCGAGGCATTCCTTCTCGGTGGTGGAATAATTTAACTCGGCGCCCTTTAGTGACCGTGAAGCATAGGCCACCACTCTCTCCTCTCCTTGATTAGTTTGTGCGAGAACAGCGCAGAGCCCGAGGTCACTTGCGTCAATGTGGACCTGAAAGGTTAATGAGGGATCAGGCTGTGCCAGGACTGGAGGTGATATCAATGCCTGTTTGAGTCTTTCAAAGGAGTCCTGGCACGTTGGTGACCACTCCCAGGGGGATCCCTTCCTCAGCAGCTGGAACAAAGGGGCAGCGATGTCGGCAAACCCATGCACAAATTTGTGGAACCACCCAGCCATCCCCAGGAAGCGCTGGAGACTTTTTACCTCCTGGGGCGCTGGGAAGTCCAAGATGGACTTAATTTTCTTTGGGTCCACCAGGACCCCGTCTGCCGACACCACATGGCCGAGGAAGTTCAGATTGTCTTGTAGAAATCTACACTTCTTGGTGTTGAGGGTCAGATGAGCCTTCTGCAGTCGCTGGAAGATGTGGTCAAGGTCCTTTAGATGTTGTGGGACAGATGGGGAGAATACGATGATGTCATCTATATACACAAAACAGGTCTTTCCAATGCCATTGGAATGATGCCCCAGCGTTTTTAAGTCCAAAGGGCATCACCCAAAACTGGAACAACCCTTCCGGGGTGATGACGGCGGTCTTCTCCATGCTACTCTTCTCCATCCTCACCTGCCAATACCCGGACTTCAAATCTAGGGAGCTGAACACCGCTGCCCCATGCAAAGACTCCAAGATATCATGAATGAGGGGCATGGGGTAAGCATCATCCAAGGTCTTTTTGTTCAGCTCCCGACAGTCCACACAGAATCGGTAAGTCCCGTCGGCCTTCTGAACGAGCACCGCAGGGCTAGCCCATGGCGAGGTGGAAGGCTCAATGACCCCATCCACCAACATCTGGTCGACCCACTCCTTGATTATTCCTCTTTTCAGAGGCGACACTCTGTAAGCTCTGTGCCGAACTGGGACAGGGTCGACTGTGTGAATATGGTGACACACCACCTCAGTCCGACCCAATTTGTCAGTCCACACAGAGTGCCACCTCCTAAGCAGTGGCTGAACGGGCTCCGGCTGTTCAAGAATAGCCTTCTCTACTGGGCTGGGCTCGTCCACCAACTGCGCGAGGTAATAACACAAGTTAGGCCAAACCAGATTACTTTGAGCCTTCGCCCCAAACCGATGGACCTCACCCCCCGGCAACTCGTACTCCAGCCGCGACAGGTGGATGGTAAGACCTACCGACACAAGAGAGTCCATTCCAAGTAACAAGGGCATTGACAGGTGGACATCTTCCAGGATGTAAACTTCTGTCTCCAAGTGTGTCTTATGTAAGCAGAACCTCATAGGAACCCTGCCCTTTGCCCCGTGCGCCCTTCCATCCGCAAGAAAGAATTTTACTGGGATTTGAGAAACTAGTAAATTAAATGATTTTAATATGAAATTTATGTTCTACTTTAATGACAAAATAAACTATGTGATTAAAGTGGATATTTCAAGATTGAAGTTAACATGTTGTGCTTTTTTCCTACTCTGTGCCTTTTTTTCTCACTGTACCCTAATAAGCTTCCATATGGCACTCAGACGGTGGGCTACATCTCGCCTTTTCACGGCGACTTTGATATCTGACAACTTCTTTTTTTATCTCAGGCACTGTGTGACTTTGTGAACTTGAGCTTGTTTCTCCAACACGCTATGTCACAAGATCAACTTCCTTTTGTTGATTATACCACTGTATAAACCAACAAGTAGTACGTTCTTCTTTGGCTCCACTTGGTATTCGCTAAAATTCTTATATTTTCCCTCTTGCTTTTGCCATTGCCTTTTCACAGAACGCTGAGCTTAAGGTCTATTTATATTGATTTCCATATTCAAAGAGGCACAATTCTGGGAGGAGACGGGGCAGGACAGAAGGCGCGTGCACATGCGTTAGTTTTCACGCTGATCGGGATTAATGGAGCGAAAGAACGCGGAAGTTGGAGTACGCACAGATTCCTGCATCTGGAATTTTCTGTGCGTATGCACATTTCGGCTTTTGTGCTTACGTCATGTTATAGTGCGAGTTCCAAGCACGGCATTATGCATGAGGCCCCTGGTCCTGATCAAACCAGAATTTACAGTATGCAAACTATAGTGAGCTTTATCATACCCTTCTTAACAAGACAGAGGTCTTGCGAGTGAGACTTGTTTCACTCACAAACACAACATTTGCTTAAACAGTGCACAGTACTTGAATATGGAATGTCCACTTTTTTACTTAATTGGCTTAATCCAATTCCAGTGTTCCCAGAAGCTGTACCCTATCCCAGAAGAAAAAGACACAAATACATTATTGAGCACTCACACAAACATTCACATGAACTAAACACTAAGTCACTTTAGATATAACATTTATAAATTCTTAATCTAATTCAGGTATCTAATTCAGGTATCTTGGTGCCATCAGGTGCTACAATCGATGATTAACTTAACATGCACATCATTTAGGACGTGAGACAAAAGTCAGAGGACTTAAAGAAAATCAGACACATGCACAACATCCAAAAACACACAGACAATGATCAGAAGTGGTATTTGTACCCAGGATGCTGGATCTGTAAGGCACCTGCACAAACAATTCTGGCATCATGCTGCTCATTTTCTACTCTTCTTAGCTAAGTAAATGACTCAGTCCTTTCTGATGATATTGGGTGTCCATCTTTTTTGCTTATTAAGGTCAAGAGATTACTGCTGAAGCTAAAGTTTAATTTATAGAAATTACTTTGATTAAAACAAAAATGTAAACCAAAAAGCAAGTTAAGTCTGCACATGAATGGAACATACTTTAGGATCAGCAAAAGCTGACTGGTGAGCTATGTTAGGCGGAAAGACCTGTTCTCATGTTAGGTTTTCTTATGTTCTTATTCCAGACTAATGTGAATGTCCTATTCCTAGAAGTGCTTGTGGTGGGCCATGTCATAATTTTGTTTTATGGAGTGAAAAATCTATTTAAAAATTTACTTTTCTTGTTTTAAACAGTTCTGATCTTTCTTGGTTGTTTTTATGTATAGGTTATCAGTAAGAGGTACAAGGCAGCTGCATAAAGTTGTGCTGTGGGATGCAGTGTACTCAGGCAGACATGCAGAGGCTATGTGCATGCATGAGAGAAGAAGATGCTACTTTTATGGAGTTGCTTTGTAGCTGTGAGGAAAGAGTGTAAGTTAGCTGTCAACCGAGTAGAGAGGGAATATGAGTGAGTTGAGGGTCCAGAGAAAAGGCACTGGAAGAAGTCACCTGTACAGTAGTTCAGTAGAGTTTCCTGGACAGAGTATTTGTGAGCCTGTTTCCATGGCCTCATGTGTGTGTCAGAATCCCCTAAATAAGGAGTGTCTCTCTGCCTGAGATATGTAGCGTTGCAAGTGTGGCAATGTGTACTCATTTTGGTGGGGATTAGAGAGTTGTCTGTTGGGTTTGCCATATAAAATGGCCTAACAGGCACTAGAGGTTGAGTTTTTGTGTAAATCTATAGCAGGGTTCTCCAACTCCAGTCTTGGAGAGCTACTGTGGCTGCAAGTTTTCATTGTAACTCTTTTCTTAATTAGAGACCAGTTTTTGCTGCTAATTAACTAGTTCCCTTTATTTTAATTGACTTTTCTTAAGACTCTGACCAGTGAATTGATTCTTTCTTCCTTAAACGGCACCTAAACATAAATTTGATGTGAAGTGAGCCAACAGATGACCAACTAAGTTGGGGCCTCAAAGCCCTGGTCTATAGTCTTTCGTTATTCATAAGTAATCCTCTGGTTTGCCTGTGAGAGAAATGGGTTTTGTCATGCCAGTAGTGGGTTCTCTTGTTGTTCATAGCAGCCTTCTGTGTGCTAGATCAGAGGTCACCAAGTCCGGTCTTGGAGGCCCACCGTGGCTGCAGGTTTTCATTCTAATCCTTTTTTTGTAATGAGTGCCCTGTTTGTGCTGCTATTTAACTTCTTGTGAATTAATTTTAATTGAATTGGTTTTTAAAGATTTGTTCTCCTGAATTACTTCATCGTTGCTCTGAATTTCTTCATTTCTTTCCTTAAATGGCACCCGAACCAAAATGAAATGTGAAGTGAGAGAGCCAACAGAAGACCAACTAAGTCAGGGCCTCAAACTCCAACCAATTTCACTCCAAACAGTTGCTTAATGAGGAGCCGATTCTTGCTCTTAATTAAACCCGTTCTTTAATTCCATGGCTTGTTGCTGCTCTCATTGTGAAATAGCATATGTTTCTCAAATTGTTGATTTTCTCTTTTCTAAGAGCACTGTTACATGGTTTGTGGACCTGAACAGATAGTCATTCCTGAGATCTTCATCTTTCTTTATTTTCAGATATTGTATGATGAACACAGTTGTTTTGGCTCATTTTGCATCTCATGATTGTTTAGCTGCTAATTAAGGAAAAAGAAACAATTAAGGGGTCTGAGTCTTCAAGAACAAGTTAATTAAAATTAGTTCAGAAGAAGTTAATTAGCAGCTCAAACAAGGCACTCATTAAGAAAAGGGTTAGAATGAAAACCTGCAGCCACGGTGGTCCTCCAGAACCGGAGCTGGCGACCCCTGTGCTAGACAATAGTTGTCCTGACACAGGACTATGATTATAAAACTGGTTTTAATAAACAGTTTTTGTATGTTTTTCCTACATCGGTGTTTGTGTCATTCTCTACCATCCTGGTTTATCCTCAGTTTATGAATTGCAATATGCCAAAGGTCATTTATGCTGGGGTCCTTGGAGCATGGGGCATCCCAGTGGTCCTACATTCTTATACGATATGCAGCAAATCTAATGCTGTACAGTTGTCCTACTAAGGTGTTTCTCAATATTCTTCACCTTGTTAGTTCTGTTCTATAGATACCTGTTCACACTTAAACACTTGATTTTCCAGCCTTGTCTTTCATTTCATTGCAAACAGTTGACACCCAAGCTAACTCCTGGACAGATGTTACATATACAAAAGTTCCCTGCTTGCCTCAGTGACATCAGTTTGTTGATGTGTTGTAGCTTCCTAAATGAAACTGAACTTCATTTGCGAGATCTCCAGCTTATCAAAAGAAGCCTGATTTGTTCAAGAATCAATTATTTGATTACAGTGTCAACATTACATTGAATGTCTCAGAGGCTCTGATGCTTTACAAACAAAAAAGAAGTAAAACAAGAAATGACAATTTAACCACACACCCACCTACACACACACACACAAACAGGAGTGTGAGACAGATGGTATACATACCAGCGTAAAATAAAAATAAACATAATAAAGACTGATACATAGGGGTCTTATTTATTAAATAAAGGATATTTTAAAGAAATAGGCATTTAAATTAGATTTAAATACAGTGAAGAAGTATTTTTGGGTAGTAATTCTATAAAATCAGTCCTTTGCTGAGCCTGATGTATCACAGCTAAAATGTATAATGGTGACTGCGGAGGGATCTCTGAGTAAAGAGTATTATTTTAACTGAATTCACCGATAATGGTAAGATGATGGATGTGTGACATGGAGTAATATGATCATGAAATCTAGAATGGGCTAAAGGACAAGCTGCAGCAATTTAAGGTCAAGCACAAAGTAAATGTTATTATTTTTTTATCGAGTAATTTAAATTGTTACAAATAGAATAAAAAATATCAGACAGTGGAAAAAGAAGGTATGAGATAAAATACAATAGCTAGCATAGTTACTGTATATACAACATTTTTGCAATCCATAATACTATCTCTTTGCTGTTAAAGAGACTGACTGCTAAAGGTTCAAATATTCTCTTGTACTGAAATGTTCTGGGATTGTACAGCTTAACAAAGTTAAGAGAAATTGAGCAGGGACATTAAGGACACGACTGAGCGGTGATAGGACATGTTAATGTAAAGCTGAAGTTTACGGAGAGTATCTTTTATAAGGTTGCTATCGAGATGATTGTGATAATCTACTGTAAGCACGAAGTGGTGTTAAGTATGGATGAGGACCACCAAACCATAAATATGGTCAAATGTAATCAATAAATAGTTGTGTACTGAAAATGTGGCAATTTATAAACATGTTTTTTGGGATTGAAAATTAACTAATTCAGATTTTATTATTGAGAAAGTGAAAACCGATTCAGTTCTGTACTTTTATAAATATATATAATAAAAATGAAAGACAAACTGATGAAAAAGGATCATAACCTTAAAGTAAAAACGGAGACCTACTGGCATAGAAATGAAACTGAATTTCAGTCCTCATTATAATGATATTGCCCTTCGGAATCAGAATAGGTATGAGAAATAAAATGAAAACTTGTAGAATTTTTATTTGACAGATCACAAAAATAGACAAAACAGACAAATATTGGAAGTTGTTGCTATTTGCCCACAAACAGTTTAATTGAATTTATCATGAACCAGCCATTGATGGGATTTGAGTGCTTTGCTGAGTGTATCTACACACACTCACAGTGGACCAATCCACCAAGTTACCTCAAAAGATATCTGTAGAAATATGGAAAGAAACTGAAGTCCCAGAAATAATATACATGCAATCACCATCCAAACTTTGATTGCTGGATTTAGACCTTGAGCTGTATGGTGATTGTGCTAACCACTGTACCACTATGGAATAGATTTTTCCATTGTCCACAAAAAGGAGGATTACAATTTCAAGTAAAACCAAGCTTCTGGTTAAAATTGAATTAAAACAATCCGTTAAATAATCCAGAAAACTCTTTAATTATATAGTGTGTGACCTAAATTAACATGGAGGTTTAGTTGTTTCAATTACCTACATTTTCACTTTTTTAATGAGAATTTTGAGCAAGATTAAGATTGATTTTTTTTTTGTTGTTGTTGAAAATGTTGCTGCCAGAGTACAAACACAATGAACACATAACTGCCAATTTGTAAAATTTAACATTGCAGACTGTGTATCATCTTTGCTTGGCCAGTATAAGACAGAACGGCACCTAAGATCTCATGTTCTGCATGTTTTTGTTGTTCTACAGGCTCCTTATACAACACTTGATGAATGTTTCTTTTCTTTTGTAGCTCCTTCTAGGTAGAACTCATAGAAAATGATATTCTTAAAGTTGATGATTTGCATATATTTAAAGAGAATATATGCACGTTAGTATAGTAAGGGTTAAATCACAAAAAGACCTGTGCCCAAGCTGGAATTCACCAATATACAGTATCATAACTCAAGGTCAGGATTGCAGAGAGGGGCTGACAGGCAAACATGGTGAAAGTGAGCTGAGGATTGGAAATAATGGTGCCAAGAACTGGATGGGTGCAAGTTGGGGAGAGGGCCTGTCAAGTGGGCATGATGGATAGAACAGAGTCCTATACTCATTAGGCTGGGAAATATTGGTGGAGCTAATTAGAGGCAGGACTGAGGCCATTGGATGCTGAGAGTCAGATGAGGATGACACATGAGCTAAGTGAGGTAGGCTCTTGATCAGAACTGTAATAAAAGTAACATGGCCCCGTTACTGGGCACTCAGTTTACCTGATTAGAGTCTGTATGTGCATTGCACAATAAAGCTTGATTCTGCTGCTTGTCCTGAGACTCTGAGTGCCTTCTTTGGGCTAAGGGTGCCAATCTCCACTTCGACACTCTCTCCCAAGGTCTATCCAGTACTTGACGTGGGCTGGTACAGTGTTTGAAGTCAGATGGTACTCAACACTATGCAGTACCAGCATTTCTACATTTTACTCTATCGTCACTTTTTTCATTTATACCAGCACTTCTCACAACCTCCTGCTACTGTTATGCCAGACGTGTTGACCTGTCACTATCCCTTGGGATTGTACACTAGATTTAGTTTTGCTAAACTTTATTATCTAGATTGCACTGTTACACCAATTTTAATTATTATGTTTTTCCCACTACTCTCCTAATCTGCTGGAGGCAAGTAGGGTATGAATATCTGTGATAATGTTAGTCTGGTGACAAAAGGGCATCAAGAGAATAAAAGCAAAGGCAGAAGAAAAAGTAACACTACAAAAATCAAACTGAGTCTAAACATGCAGAAACACATACTGGTAATCATCAACATCAGGAGACTCAGCAAGTGAGCGCCTCTCTTATCAGCACTACTAGTAAAGAGCCTGCTAACGTAGCTAATGATACCAATAATGGTGTTAATAAATGGCCAGACTGTTGGTCAAAGGGGCAAATGCTATACTTTATTTCAAAGAAGCAATGGCTAACTGCTAAAATCAAAAAGATGTGGGTGCAATCATTTTCAATGCCATCATTCACCAAAGTTGTGTAAAGGTTTTCATTCAAATCACTTGTGCACTTTGTTAAAGGAAAAATATGTAGTGAGCATTAAACGTATATCTTTGTATCTTTTATTCCTAGTAGAAATGAAAAATGTACAATGATTTTGATTTGGTGGTTTTATGTGATATGGTGAGGTCTGCGGTAGAAGTGACGGATGCATTCAAGATGGAGGTGGGGTTGAATCAGGGATCGGCTCTGAGCCCTTTCTTATTTGCAATGGTGTTTCCAATGGGAGTGTTAGCTCCGTGGAAATATGTTCTTTTATATTGCGGCATTTTAATAAACCTTTATTTAAATAATTATAAATTATAACGGCGATATCCCTCTTTTCGGCAATAGGCGGCGACAAAGTCACAGAAAAGACAGAATATACTTAGCTTGTTTAATGCGGCTTACGTTGCTATTTAGACAGGGAAGACCAGCGAATTTCATCTTTAAACCGAGGGGATTCGGTCGTGTAGAAATTGCTTTTTTCTGTCACAACGGAGGTGGCTTTGGAGTCTATTGCTTCCACTCCCTCAGGTCCTCAAAGCTTGGCAAGGTTCCAGCTTCTTTTATATTGTGTCTACACGACCAAATCCCCAGTACAATTACCAAACAAGGCAGACAAACTCGTGCTGAGCATCAAACAGACAGGTCAAATAACACTTAGTCCTTTTAGGGCTGACAACAGCTGTCCTTGTCTGTCTTTATGCTTTGCTTGGCCCAGCAATTCTGAATGCTGACACTCTATGCTAAATCTGGCTCAGCTCTTCATGGCATGTTACACAGAAAAAGAATGAAAATACATTAAAAAGATCTTATAACAGATACAGTGACACACTTCTTAATATTATAACAAACTTATTATAACAGACCACCCTTTGTCACTGGATCTGTGACAAAACAATCCCTGAGAATCTTATTCACAAAGCAAAAGGTACTCAGTCCCCCTTCACCATGTAAACAGCTCCTCAAGAATGCTTGTAAAGCCGTGGGGTGTAATGGCTATCTAGCTCCTGCTTCACCCGTCTAATACGCAAATGTAAGTAAATGTTTGTAATGGTAAAAATGATAATAATAATAATTAACAGTACAATTGGATGAACAAGTACATTTAAAATAGTGTTACTCGATGGTGACCACTTAGTGAAAAAATCCCACCAGTGATGTGTCGATATCTCTTCAATTTCTTCTGCAGAGGTAATTACTTTAGTTTCATCAGTTTTCAATCTTACTAGTAGGTCCCTTGCTTTTTGTAACGTTACATTAAAAAGATGTTCATATTGTTTAGCATGCTCTAAAATCGCTTTATATTTAGGTAGTTCTATTTCGTAGGCAAATTGTAAGTTCAGGAATGGGTTAGCTTCTGCTTCCCAATGTATATCCTCCCATGTAGTTAACATGTAGGTTCTTCTATAATAATCATCTCATATATTACTCACATTGGTGCGACAGGATACCCCTGGGCCCTTATAGTGGGTACCATCACTCCAAGTGATGTTATTTATTGTCACTGCACATTCAGAAGTGGTATCAGTTTGAAACACTTCAGTGGAGTTTACTGCTATTTGGCGCCAATAACAGTCTCCAGCTAAAGGATGCAAACAGGGGTGTGGCAATGTACCCACCCTTTGACATACAAACACTTCTTGCCAGTTATAACAAAAGGCAGGTTCATCAGTATTATTATTTAAATCTATCCATTGTCTATCTACCAATAACCCAGTGGGAGTTAATTCATTGTTTGCCAGTGGACTAATTGTTGTCAGGCTGAGGGCACACACAGGTGGCTCTCCTCCGACATTCTGATGTCTCATAAAAGGTGTGGACCCAGCCAACGGACGATTATTGAGATTAAATAAGGCTTGCTTTAAAACTTTAGTCCAGCCTTTAAGATGATTGTGCCCAGTTAGTTTTTTAACTTGTTCTTTCAACAGGCCATTCATTCTCTCAATAAGTCCTGCAGCCTGTGGGTGATACGGGATATGCAGAGTCCATTGAATGCCAGCTCCTTGAGCCAACTCTTGTACGTCTCTTCCAGCAAAGTGGCTTCCTTGATCACTTTGGATTTCTTCAGGCACTCCATATGCTTGGATTAAATGGCTCAGTCCATTAAATGTAGCTTTCTGGTCAGCTCTTGTTGACGGATAAGCTTGTAACAGTCCAGAATAGGTATCTACTGCAGTTAAAGCATATAATAGTTTATTTTCTCGTGGCAGTGGCCCAATGTAATCCACCTGCCAAATTTGTCCTGGTCCCATTCCTCTCTTCAGTTTACCAGTTGCCTTCTTCTGTAGGGACCATTGTTTTACTTCTGTACATGTGGAGCAATTATTCACTATTTGTTTAACAATATCAGTAGTGACTGGTATACATCGCTGATGACACCATTGATATGTTTTTTCTGCTCCCATGTGTCCAGAAGTTTCATGAGCCCACCTTGCTAATGATATTAAGGAAGGCTCGATTACATTTACTTCAGCATAGGTGCACAGGTCTTCATTCTGTGTATAGGTTTCTTCCAGGTTGATTTCTCGAACAGCAGCTATTAGACCAGCTTGTTGGTTATATAGCCTCTCAAGGGATATCAGAGGGGCATGGGCATCTACATGACCAATGAGGGTTTCCCCTCTTGTGCCCATTGTCCAAAGCTGCTCCCACAGTTCTGTGCCACCCCAGAGTTCTCTCCCATGAATAGTCCAAGCAGCCCTTCTCCACATTGTGATCCACACTGTTAGTCCTTGAAAAACTGCCCAGCTATCAGTATGAACAACAATAGGGAAGCTTTGATTTTCTGTTAAGGCCATAGCGACAGCAATAAGTTCAGCCCATTGGCTTGATTTACCTTCCCCCTGTTGCTTCAGGATGGTCTCAGTGTGAGGTTGATAAGCCACTGCTCTCCAAAGCCTTTTTCCTCCTTCCACAGTTGCTGACCCGTCTGTGAACCCGCTGTTCTCCTGTTGCACTGGTGTCAAATGATCGTATGCTGGTGCTTCTTTAAAGGGCGACTCCACTACAGGCAGAACAGGTGGTATGTCATCTGGATCCTCATAAATCACAGCTCCGGCCTAGCCCCTTGTAAGGCACTCGTGTCTTTGCCTTCAAAGTGTGCTCTTGCTTGCAAATACCATTTCCACTTGCATAAAGTTTGATTTTGCGCAGCGCCTGCTCTCGCTCCCAGGCCATTATCTCTAACCCACCCAGCAATGGGCAAGTTAGTGCGTAGCTTTACCGGAGCAGGACCTGTCTGTCTCTCAGTGTGCAAAAGAGCCCAGTATGCTGTAAGAAGCTGCTTTTCAAGTGGTGTATATTTAGTCTGTGAGCCTGTCAGCTGTCGGCTCCAAAAGCCGATGGGAATACGTTTGCACCCATTCTTCTGCCATAAGCTCCACATCGCAATATTATTCTGTTCTGTGGCTTCCAGTTCAAAAGGCAAATTAGCTTTTAAAGGTCCCGGTCCTTGGTGTTGGACTAAAGCTTCTTTAGCTGCCTCAAAAGCAACTTGTTGTTTTTCTGTCCATTCAAACTGTGCCTTTTTCTTGACAACATCATGTATAGGTCTTAAAATCAGTCCCAAATGTGGCACAAATGCTCTCCAAAAGCCCATTAAACCCACAAAGGATCGAGCTTCTTTTTTGTTAATTGGTGCCTTTAATTTATACAAAGAGTCAATTACTTTTTGGGGCACTCGTTTTTCTGGTCCAAACCACATCATGCCCAGAAATTTAACTTCTCTGGCAGGTCCTTGGATTTTGTCTTTATTTATAGCCCATCCTCTGCTCTCCATGTGGGATATTAAAACTGGCAATGCATTTGTTACTGCTGCTTCATCCCCAGTTAACATTATATCATCCACATAATGGAAACATTGTACCTTTTCTAAATTTGAGCAGGTAGCCAGATCTCTTGCTACAAGTCCATGGCACAACGTAGCGCTGTGTAGGTATCCCTGTGGCAGTACTTGAAAGGTGTACTGTCTGTCCTTCCATGTAAATGCAAACTGATCTTGACTTTGGGTTGCAATTGGAATAGAGAAAAATGCATTAGCCAAGTCAATGACAGCATGCCACTCTCCTGCATTAGCCATGATGTCTTCTATGATGGTCACAATATCTATCAGGAACTGCAGCAGTCAATTGCGGTGCTTTAGCATTTAGACCTCTGTAATCGATTGTCATTCTCCATCCAACCATCCGGTTTTCTGACTGGCCACACTGGAGAATTGAAAGGGCTAACTGCAGGTTGAATAATTCCTACCCGCAATAACTCTTCCACTGTTTCTCCTATTTCTTGCAAACCTCCTGGCAAACGATACTGTTTTAAATTTACAGGTGTGTCAGGGACTGGAATTTCTAAAGGGGTCCATTTTGCGTTTCCTCTTACTATTGCTTTCACTATTCTACACATGACATTACGAATCCCAAAAGAAAATGTTCCCCAATCTGTTTGGAATGACTTTACTGTAAGAATATCTATCCCCAGAATATATTCAGGCAATTCTGAAATAAGCACCTTAGCTTTAAAAGAGGGTGACTTTCCTATTGCTAAGTATACTGTGATTAGTTTCGCCTGGATATCTGAGCCTCCGTATCCGTTTACATTTACAATTGGTCCTGAAAAGTTATGTGGATTCCCGTGAATTAAAGTAACTTCTGCCCCAGTATCCATAAGTGCCATAACCTGATGTGGTTTTTTCCTTTTACCCCAGTAAATGGTTAGCGGGACGTACGGGCGTCGGTCTCCTGCATGAATGAGCCGTACCTCCCCGCCTACAGGAGACCTGCCCTCTCCTCAATATGTTGGTCGAGGTGTGCGCCACTCGTTCGGAAAGTTAAAAAAATGTTTCGGTTTGTGTTCGGAGTGTTTTGTTTCCTCCTCACTAGGCGGTGCGGTTGGAGGGATTCTGCCCTCGTCTTTTTTAGACTTTCTCAGAGCTTGCCATCTCTGAAAAATTTCCCCTGTTGGTTTGCCATGCATATCCATTTTATTTATTCCTGCTTCTATCAGATCACGCATCATCTTTGTACGGCTTATTCTTTGTATTGTATGTCCTGCTATGGCTCTAACTGGTCTCTGCCCAGCCGATACCGTTGCTCCCAATTCATCTAACTGACCTAATAATGCGGCCACATCCCATACTGTCTGCTGATTAACTCCGGCGAGCATATATAATAGAGCCCCTTTTAAATGATGCGGTGCATTTTTTATTAAACGGTTTCGCATTCCGGCAGTGAAGGCTTCATTATCAGGGCCAGCAAACGCAACTCCTGGTGCGGCTTTATAAATAGCTGCCTGCACACCCATTTCTCGCAGCTGCTGAATTGCTTCAGAAGCTGTACGCCAAGATCTATCAATGTCTTCCACGTCTCTCGCGTCTGGATATGCGTGTTTCACGGCGTTTACAACCCATTCCACTATTGATACGATCGCTTGATTCTGTCCCCCTCGTAATACATTTCTTAATTTTGGATTCGTGGTGATAGAGCCTAAATGTTTGATCTCTGTATCTGTCAATTGACAGCTATCACCCCTTCATCCCACATACGTAAGATCCACTGCATCAAGCTCTCACCTGGTTTCTGTCTATATTGTTTACCGAGTTCTAGAAACTCTGCTTGTGTAAAATCGCGTACGGTTCGCGTTACCCTGTGCTGTCCACCGGGGTGCCCCTTGGCTTTATTTTGCATGACCGGTCTCACATCTATAATTGTACACGTGTCAGTATTATACGTTAGCGCCTCTCTGTCCTCATCGTCGGCTTCCCAGATATCGTCGTCACTATCTGAGTTATGTATGCTGCCATCCCATGTTTCTGGGTTCCAATCGCCTTGCATTATAGCTCGCATTTTAACAGAGGAAACGGGGTGTGTTTTACCTTGTTTACGGCGCTTAGCATGCACTAAACGGACAGCTAGCGTAGTACATTTAGCTTCCCACTCGTTCGCCCGAGACGTCGCATTTTCCATGCATTCTCGAGTAATCATTTGCTTATCTTGTAAGTTTTCTATCTCTTGTTTGAGTTCCCCACACTCTATAATCATATTCTGCAGTTTATGATCCAACTCACGTACTGCAGTTAATAAAAGCCAGCCAATTTCACCGGCTGCTTGTTGTTCCTTTTTTCCCCTGCGCTCTAGCCTGAGCGCCAATACCGCCTGTTGGACATTTGAAGGAGTCACTTCTCCCTCTAACTCAGGCCATGCAATTGGGGATGTATAATTATTAAATAACTCAGCCACAGGTGTCCATGACAGTGCGCGTGACCACCCAGGAATCTGGCTGAGACCACCTCTCCCGGCATTATCCAAAGCATATGTTTTAAAAATATTATTCATCATAAAATTATGATTTATGAATATTCATTTTGGTTATTAAATATCGCTACAACCCTGCTCGCAGTGCCAATTATGTTTCCGATAGGAGTGTTAGCTCCGTGGAAATATGTTCTTTTATATTGCGGCGTTTTAATAAACCTTTATTTAAATAATTATAAATTATAACGGCGATATCCCTCTTTTCGGCGATAGGCAGCGACAAAGTCACAGAAAAGACAGAATATACTTAGTTTGTTTAATGTGGCTTACGTTGCTATTTAGACAGGGAAGACCAGCGAATTTCATCTTTAAACCGAGGGGATTCGGTCGTGTAGAAATTGCTTTTTTCTGTCACAACGGAGGTGGCTTTGGAGTCTATTGCTTCCACTCTCTCAGGTCCTCAAAGCTTGGCAAGGTTCCAGCTTCTTTTATATTGTGTCCACACGACCAAATCCCCAGTACAATTACCAAACAAGGCAGACAAACTCGTGCTGAGCATCAAACAGGCAGGTCAAATAACACTTAGTCCTTTTAGGGCTGACAACAGCTGTCCTTGTCTGTCTTTATGCTTTGCTTGGCCCAGCAATTCTGAATGCTGACACTCTGTGCTAAATCTGGCTCAGCTCTTCATGGCATGTTACACAGAAAAAGAATGAAAATACATTAAAAAGATCTTATAACAGATACAGTGACACAATTCTTAATATTATAACAAACTTATTATAACAAATGGTGATGGACAGGTTGACAGACGAGATTAGACAAGAGTCCCCGTGGACTATGATGTTTGCTGATGACATTGTGATCTGTAGCGATAGTAAGGAGCAGGTTGAGGAGACCCTGGAGAGGTGGAGATATGCTCTAGAGAGGAGAGGAATGAAGGTCAGTAGGAACAATTACAGAATACATGTGTGTAAATGTGAGGGAGGTCAGTGGAATGGTGAGGATGCAGGGAGTAGAGTTGGCAAAGGTGGATGAGTTTAAATACTTGGGATCAACAGTACAGAGTAATGGGGATTGTGGAAGAGAGGTGAAGTAGAGAGTGCAGGCAGGGTGGAATGGGTGGAGAAGAATGTCAGGAGTGATTTGTGACAGACGGGTATCAACAAGAGTGAAGGCGAAGGTCTACAGGTCGGTAGTGAGACCAGCTATGTTATATGGGTTGGAGATGGTGGCACTGACCAGAAAGCAGGAGACAGAGCTGGAGGTGGCAGAGTTAAAGATGCTAAGATTTGCATTGGGTGTGACGAGGATGGATAGGATTAGAAATGAGTACATTAGAGGGTCAGCTCAAGTTGGACGGTTGGGAGACAAAGACAGAGAGGCGAAATTGCGCTGGTTTGGACATGTGCAGAGGAGAGATGCTGAGTATATTGGGAGAAAGATGCTAAGGATAGAGCTGCCAGGGAAGAGGAAAAGAGGAAGGCCTAAGAGAAGGTTTATGGATGTGGTGAGAGAGGACATGCAGGTGATGGGTGTAACAGAACAAGATACAGAGGACAGAAAGATATGGAAGAAGATGATCTGCTATGGCGACCCCTAATGGGAGCAGCCAAAAGAAGAAGAAGGTGATATGCATCCCAACATGCAGTTTTTTCCTTTGTGGGGAACAGCTCGGATACAGACAGGTAGACATGGTTCTTGAAGCACCACACACATTTATTTACAATATTTACAAAGGTGAAACACACTCAACCCCAGTGCCGCAGCACCAATCACCACCAAAGTCTAGGCCTCTTCACAATGCCTCTCTCTGTCTTCTGACCGCCTCCACTCCTTTCCTCCAAGCTCTGTCCACTTACACCCGACTCCAGCCATCGAATGGAGGGAGGCGGCCCCTTTTATACATACCCAGACGTGTTCCAGGTGCCTCCCGATTAGCTTCCGCTGGCACTCCCAAATGTGGCGGAAGTACTGGCTGCACACCCGGAAGCACTCCGGGTGTCCCTGGTTTTCTTCCCCCCAGCACTTCCAGGTGTGGCGGAAGTGCTGAGGGCCAGGGCTACTCCGGCATTGGGGCGCCTCGTGGCGGTGACCACGGGCCCCTATAGGGTTGAGCTTCTAAGCTCTGTTCCCGTGGTCCCCAAAGACAACAGGGCGGTCGCCCCCTCATGGTCTGAAGAAGGTGTAATCCCTCCTCCGGTTCTTCTGGACGTCCCGGCTGGGTACCACCCCCAGCCACTTGCCACACCTTTTATTTATAGAATTTTAAAGAATTCCAAAAATTAATTTTCATATTGTGTCCCCTGTGGGTCCTTTTTTCATTACATCATGTGCACTTCTTGTTTTTTGTGTGGGCGAAAGGAAAATGTTGACTAAATTATTTAATTATTTAGCTGATATCTTGACAAGGGGGAGGACCCCAACCTAAAACCTTGAGTACCACCACTTCATTTCTTTTCCACTTCAGCCAGGGGGTGTATCCGTAAGGCTCTGTCAGTTATGCGAATACTGTGCCTGTATTTGTAAATGGCACTAAGTGTTCAGCTTTTGTAACCGTTATTCTGTATTCATTTGAATGACCGCATTTTCGACTTCAAATTTTGTCAAGCATCTTGTTATGGTCCACTCTTTGTAGTTGTCTACAAAAAATATAAGTTTAGCCTCAGGTGGTTTCTGGGGAGATATTTATACGGTATTTTGGTGAGCAGGGTCATTTTTTAAGGTTCACAACTTCAACAGTATGCCAGTCTGACAAACATATCACCTTTCCATGGCCTCTTCCTATTTCCCTTTTTTCAGTCCCCACAAACACACTTGCCTGGTTACTCTCTCCTGACTTTGATAAGAAATAGACTATAAAATATAACAGAAAGTAAAACTTTTTTTTAGATGTTATGCTTCAAGACTTCTATGAGAAAATGTTAACCTGAGATTAATATAAATAGTGATAATGTGCACCATTGGCTGCCTTGACCTGATTTATCTGATGTCTTGAGTTATAGACCTAGAAAGACCTCATTATCCAACGATAAGTGCTGTGATATTCATTTTGCTGATCCTATTGCATGTTTTAATGACGCCTTGCAAATCCCCAAGCTAATTAATGAGTAGGAACAGCCTGCCAACCATTCTAAGAGATAACATCTTGCACATCAAACTACTCTGCTTTAATGGATGAATTCATCTGTAAGGGCTTTCTGTTATCAGAAGAAACCTGAAAGTCTATAAATGAATGTAAATGGTACCGAGGAAGCTGAACCCAGTGTGCCTTTGAAGTATCTCTCAATTCCTGTTTGCTCATACTGCAGTGTTAGCATTGACAGGATCGGACAAATCTCTTGTTCAGATTATTTGGATAAGCTTTAATGCTTCCGTTTTAGCTTAGTTACCCTAAAAAGCACATTTTTTTCAAATTAAGCAATCTCCTTCTATAGCTTGGTTGCACTTTCCTTTCTTGTTCACTGATCTTGTTGGAGTGAAGACATGCAAGAAAGCTCCCAGTTTCTCTTTGCTTTATTTACATTGAGGTTGTTGAATAAGTAGGCATCAGTCTTTTTTAGCGGTAGGCATTAGATACAAAGAATAAAGCTCTTTTGAAACTGTTTAGAATCTTATAAAAATTTTTTATGGCAAAAAAAAAAAAAACGTCTCAAGGGTATAAAATACACTGTTACAGTAAGCTGAATCTGATATATCCATACAGAATCAAGCAAATTTAATAATGTAGTAGTATTACCCCATAGGGTCTTGTAATGTACTTCTGTTAAGAAGGTTCTTGGATATCAAAAAGAGTGCATGTTATGAAATTCCCTTTGAATAAAAAAAAAATCCGTGTTTTGCACAAACTTACATTTTATAGGAAAAACACCCTTTAACCTTAAAATGCAGATTACATTCTTTAATAACTGGAAAACGCCTCCCACTAGGCCCTTTTGGCTAATATTCTGTTAAGGTGGCCAACAGTAAATTAACTGTCCACTTATTTGTTTACTCCAGACAATACAGAACAGTATAAAATATTCAGCATGATGTGGAAAAACTGAAAAAAGGTGTAACCCTTCTCACGTTTACCTTTATTCCCTAAATGTAATTGGGACATTTGTTAGAATGGATGACCATGTTTTCATCCTTCTGTTTTCTATATTTGTTTTATCCAAAACATTGTCTTTTTTCTTCCCCCCCAGTGAGACTTCACCTCAGGCTCTCCTCCCACCTTCAAACTCAATGAATCATTGTCTTGGATTAACTTAAAACCCCTCTTTCAGCCAAGCCTTGGAGTCATTTTCAGTTAAGTTGGCCATTCTATGTTTGAGCTGCTGCTAGCAGGCTCTGTTGTCCCTACTCTCTTGAACATTCAACAAGCTCATTCATGCTAATTCACAGTGTGCCGAGGAGTATTGTGGGCAGTGACAGAAACCAGAAGATGCAAAATGACTAATAGCAAATTTAGGGCAGGCAAAAGGAAAGACCTGTGAGAGCGACAGAAACTGTCGACCAGGGACAAAAGGACAAGACAAGGAGCAAAAGTCAAAACTGAAGGCCAAGTTAGAATTAAACCTAGTGCTGGGACTTGCCTGTATTTCAGAATAAATACATTAAAGATCTGCATACTAAAGCTGCTGCTATATTTATATCGTCACATCCTTGAGCCAGAAACACCACGATTACATCCACATGAAGCAAGTGTCGCTTAACCTCCTTAGTGTTGCAATTTTTTGCCTTGAAAAAATACATATTTATTAAATCTGATCTTTTTACTGTAAAACGTGCAAAACACTAAAAGTACAAAGCCAGAAGTGTAGAAAGTATAATAAGGATACAAATTATAATAATAATGCATAATAATAATAATAATAAAAGTAATGCTAATGCCATATATACCATCAAAATGTTTCATTTGTGTGGTATATTTTGAAGCACAGTGAAATACATAATCCAATGACACAGCTGGGACAATACCAGCATGATTCCTTGAGGATTTTCTTTCCAGACTGATCAGCTTTTGAACAGTAGACTGCACATGTGCGATTGACACGAGCGTCACTTTCGGAGTCATCAGATTCACTTTCGATTTCACTGTCTGTTTCAGTTTCACTGCCTGAAGACAGATTAACTTCATCATCACTGCTTGTATCACTGTCAAGAGCATGCAACAATTGGGCTGCTGAAAAACATTTCTTAGAAGATGTCATTACGAGGATAGAACAAGACGTGTCTGCACTGTTGCCTGGGTAGCACTTGAGCCTGTTGCTTACACAAGATATGCCTATATTGTTTCCTGAGCAATGCTCAACACTGATGCTGATGGCATTTTTACAGCCCGAGTAATCCTTAGGTCTAACACTTACATGAGATGCGTCTACACAGTTAACCAAGTGATGCTCGGGACTAATGCTTTTAGCATTTTTCTTACAGCCCAGTTGAGACTTAGGTCTAATGCTAAGGAGGTTAAAGAATGAAGAACAACAGAAGTCTTTTTCAAATTTAAGTGAAATTAAAATAAAGCTTCATAAACATAATCCTAAAGAGACAGAACTACATGTGAAAAAGGTGTTTCAGTTCAGAACTTTACATATTTAAAATGCTTAGCATGGTCCTACTAATCTTGACCAGGAATCACGTGTTGCTCTCTGTAGGTTAAGAAACCGTCATCTTTTATGGTTTATATTTTTGTAACTGTATCAATCATTTGCTCAGGGATCGGCTCTGAGCCTTTTCTTATTTGCAATGGTGATGGATAGGTTGACAGACGAGATTAGACAAGAGTCCCTGTGGACTATGATGTTTGCTGATGACATTGTGATCTGTAGCAATAGAAGGGAGCAGGTTGAGAAGGCCCTGGAGAGGTGGAGATATGCTCTAGAGAGGAGAGGAATGAAGGTCAGTAGGAACAAGACAGAATACATGTGTGTAAATGAGAGGGAGGTCAGTGAAATGGTGAGGATGCAAGGAGTAGAGTTGGCGAAGGTGGATGACTTTAAATACTTGGGATCAACAGTACAGAGTAATGGGGATTGTGGAAGAGAGGTGAAAAAGAGAGTGCAGGCAGGGTGGAATGGGTGGAGAAGAGTGTCAGGAGTAATTTGTAACTGACGGATATCAGCAAGAATGAAAGGGAAGGTCTACAGGACAATAGTGAGACCAGCTATGCTATATGGGTTGGAGACGGTGGTACTGACCACAAAGCAGGAGACAGAGCTGGAGGTATCACAGTTAAACATGCTAAGATTTGCATTGGGTGTGACGAGGATGGATAGGATTAGAAATGAGTACATTAGAAGGTCAGATCAGGTTGGACGGTTGGGAGACAAAATCAGAGAGGCGAGATTGCGTTGGTTTGGACATGTGCAGAGGAGAGATGCTCAGTATATTGGGAGAAGGATGCTAAGGATAGAGCTCTCAAGGAAGAGATAAAGAGGAAGGCCTAAGAGGAGGTTTATGGATGTGGTGAGAGTGGACATGCAGGTGATGGGTGTAACAGAACAAGATACAGATACAGAGGACAGAAAGATATGGAAGAGGATGATCCGCTGTGGCAACCCCTAATGGGAGCAGCCGAAAGAAGAAGAAGAAGAAATCATATAAACTAGAATTCAAAAGCTTGCAATCACCCTGAAATGTTCATAGTTTTGAAAGAAATTGATACTTTTTTATCAATTGTAAAAGACGAGACTGATGGAGATTGTCTTCTCAAAAGTAAGATCTTTAGTGAACCAAGACAGTATGGCCAATTACCTGACTAACTGGTCATGTGGCAGGGAGAGGCAGGGTCCATGTGGACTGATAATCAAAGTGATGTCAGCAATGGATTGGCTGTCAATCTTCCGGTCTGCAGAGGAAGGAGAAGAGAAGGCATTAGGACATAGCGCCAGCCCCTGCTCTGGTGGATAATAACCATCACCAAAGCCCTTAAGCTGTCTCCCACGCACACGCACTTGACACAATGTACTATTAAATTGATTTAAAATTTAGCCAAGATGTTACTAATGTTACAAATTGCTACTGCTACTACTTGAAATGACTATTTTATAATTTATTATTCACATATGACTGACTGCAAAGCCCCATTTCCAGCAGCCATTAATCCAGTGGCTTAATGGTAAACCGACTTAGCTCCTCCAAAATTAATGTCAAAACTCCTGTCAAAAGATTTGTATGCTACAAATTCTCAAGTATGAGTTCTAGTTTTTGATTACACTATATATGAAAAACAGGAATATTTTTGACTTAGATTTGTACAAATTTTGTTTGATATACATTTAACCCTTTGTTCATTAAAATACTTTTCTTATTTCTTGTCCTCCATAGCAGTACACCATTTAAGCAAACAAGGAACGCAAAGGATAACAGATCAATGATAAATTAAAAATACAAACAAAAGAAAAACTAAACACAAGCAAAAGAATGGGAAAAATAAAAAAAAACAATAAATAACAAAAGGGGGGCCAGGATTCTCTGCCAATCCTAACACTATGGAACCTTTTTTGTTGTGAAAGAGCAAAATGAATGCTGATATTTTGGTTGGACAAAGAAACGATTAAAAGGACACTCTAATAGTTAGTCAAATAGCAGTTGTCAGCCCAGGGTTAAAAGAGTTATGGCTTATAAATGCAATACTATTTGTTTGCAATTTCAGTGTGTAGTGTGAATGAGAAGAATGCATGCATTTATTAATATAACATCATTTTTATTTAGATCAGATAATGAAACTATCTTTTTGAATTCCAGAAGTGGTGAAGTTACAAAGAAAGAAGACTACACATAACCATGTCCTCTTTTATCATAGAGTTATCTGAAGTGATACGTTTGGTATCAAGCACTGCTTTAATGTTATTGTTCTTTAAGTAAGGCTCACAAAATGTCAAGAACAGCAGCAAAGTCTAAGCAGGCAGTTCTCTCACTAGAACTTTCATAACAGCAGCGGTAGACCTTATGTGCTCCTTACTGCAATAAGGGAAACAGTGTGGGCAGAACACAGTGGTCTCCTTCCTAAATCAGATCAGATCAGAGCAGCAGAAAACTCTTTGTAGCCACTGTAAGGATGCAATGAATCTCTAGCATTGCCTCAAGATAGGCAGGCAGACAGGGCCTGGCTTTTTTATTCATTTCATTATACTGTACACATTCATTACTTTATTTTGAGAAGTATTATATCATGCCACCCCAATAGATCTGTTAAATTATTTTCAGAAATGTAACACTGATTTGAATAAACAAATCCTGAACAAGGATGAAATGAAGTTTGGAAATAAATCTGTGTTTCATTTGACTGAGGTCATCTGGTACTTGTCTCACTAGACACTAAATGTGTAAAAATGGAAGCTCTATTTTACCCATTATGTATTTTCCCCATGGAACACTCTGCCCAGAGAACTCACAGACTGTTCTGGTCCTACATTTCTGATTATTTTTGAGTATTTCTTAGGTTTTGTACATGCTACATTAGTCAAATATGTTCCTTTTTTGCCAGGGTTTTTCTGAAAATGAAGGAAGATGTTACAAAATAAACATTGAAGTAAAAATACAAGAAAATCTAAATGGCTGCATGCTGAAAACAAAGGGAAGTGAGGTCCTTATGCGGTATGCAAATTTAAAGAGTATATAAAAAGGGATGGACTCGGGTAGACAATATTAGGGCACCAGCCCAGTGACACCTATTTAATTACATCAAAATAGAAAAAGTAAAATAAAGATGCCAAATGCACTCTTCCACAAGTGACAATTGCCTCTCAATTACTATGAGCCAGGAGCTCTGTCTCTAGAGGTTGCTATGGACCTCCATCTGCCGGATCTCTGGTATAGAAAGGTCCATGCCTGGCAGGGATGAGGCTTAATATTTCCTCCAGAGACAGGTCTAGGTGATGTCATCTTTGAGTTGTGGAGGAGAGAAGAGAGACTGTTAGCGTGTCTCCCCCCACATCACCACAGGGTGGTATTCAGTCTTACATGAGCCCTAAACGTGTTCACTACAGGTGCATGTGCGACAAGGGTTTATTACAGATTCTTAATAAAAACAAGGTATATTTTCAGGTGTATTTTGTTATCTCTGTAAAGGTTAGTTTAATTATTTTCTTCTTTTTCAGCCTTAAGGTTTTTTTTAATTCAAAATTTGACAAATATTAAGTGTGATCAAAAAGTACGGTGAATGTTGATGCAGAGCACCATCCAAGAGCAACACAAAACAATTCAATGCAGGTTCTGACATGTCCATTCTAGAGCTTAGTTTGTGACAAGTTCCAACTTGTTTGATACTGTTAGTCATTTGTGAGCCACTGTTGAGTTCAAGTTTGTCGTTAATAATGGATATCGAGCAACGCATTAACATGAAACTTTGTTTCAAATTGCGAAAAGCTCAGGAAACCAATCAGATGTTAAAATCAGCTTATGGTGACACTGCACCGACAATTAAGACTGTTTACAAGTTTTTTGATCGATTTCGTAATGGATCTAACTTGGCTGAAGACGAGAAAAGATCAAGACGTCCTTCAACATCAGTAACCGAGGGGAATGTTGAAATGATTTCATTCTTCATCATGACAACGCTCCTTATCCCACATCCCTTCTAGTACGACAATTTCTATCAAATAAAATAATTAGGATGTTTCCGCATCCACCTTATTCACCAGATCTGGCACCGTGCGACTTCTGGCTGTTCCCTAAATTGAAAATGACCATGAAAGGCAAACAATTTCAATCCATTGAGGACATCCAGACAGCCCAACTAAATACACTCTCGAAGAAAACTTCCAGTACTGATTCGCAAAGTGGCAGGAGTGTTGGGATAAGTGCATTCGAAGTGGAGGAGTGTATTTTGAGGGTGACTAGTAGTTGTAAACCTTTTACTGCAATAAACGTTTCTTTTTTAAAACATTCACCGTATTTTTTGATCACACCTCGTAAATCTGTTCAGAAATTTTAAAAAGGTAGATTTGAACATATTTGATAATGTAAAAGAATGGAACAATAATGACCCTAACAACCCTGTAAACTTATAATTACACTGATGAATGGTTGTGTAGATTTTATTCTTTATCTTTTCATTGTATTTTGAGGAGTGTACATCATGACTATTACTAACACCATTTATCAAGTGTATTAGCTGATTGACAGTTTGTTTGCACTGTTTTGTACATTTTTAAATTAAGTTTCACTGTTTTCTTTAATTGGTTCTCTGTGTCTAAGATGGATGTCTTTTGGCAGGCATAGCTAAATATGATGGTGTGTGACATTACAGTGGCCATTTTTCCTAAATAAAAAATGTCCTGCAGACATGTGTAAGATCTCTTGGTTAATTATAGAATTGTCATAATAATTTTTAATGTGTAAAATTATTTCGCTTTTTAGTTATTTGTGCCAATATTTTACACATTGATTTTTGAGCTTTTCTGCTTCCTTTATGTGGTTATTTGTGCTCTTTAGAAGTTAGTTATTTTAAGCATGCACTCACTTCTGATTTCATCTTGCCAGGTTATAGATAAGCAGGCCCTTTCCGGCTGAATAATATTCAGGTCCTTTTTTCAAGGTCAGTGTTGGTGTCCATAGAGATTTTTAGCCATAGGCTGTTTTTCAATGCGTCTCAGTGTTATGACTAGCAGGCACATAAAAATAAAAAAAGTCACAGTAGAGATACACAATGAAAAAAGCATACACCATTGAAAAGCCTCAGAGATGTTATTGGTAATCCGAAAAGGGATATAATTATGATACTTACAGATCAATCTCCAAAGAGTGTGCTTCATCATCCTGACCTACATAATTGTCTTGAGCACTATCTTAGATTAACCAGTGCATAATGAGTATTAAACTCCACTGTCATGCTTGACAGGGAAAGCATACTTGCTCTGAAAAGGACATTTGGAAAAGGCCTGTCAAAGAAAACAGGCCAAAGGTTGCAAATGAGAATCAATACCAATTCCCAAGACAAAGGTAAAAATCAAAATAACACAAGAGTTTAAAGAATTAAAAAAGTAAAAAAAACAAAAAAGCTTAGGTTGGTTTATAAATCCAAAAAGTTGGACACTGAAGTCTGGAGCTGCCATCTTGTAAAGGTAAAAAGGAAATCATGTCATGATAATGCATTGTCACTGTACTGTGTCACATGACTGGCAATGGCTCCAGTAATCGTAAACAAGATGTGTGATATTCATGCTGACAAGTCACAAAATGGCAGAGCTGAAATATTAATACATATTATTCCAAAGAACAGAATGTTATAGGTAAAACATAGAAAGAACATTTAAAATCAGAGGAGAACGAAAAAGGTCAGTATCTCCAGAAGACACCTCATTTAATTTTTATTTAAATCAAAAAAGATAGTTAGACGTAAGGTCTTACTGTAGGTGCAAAGAGATGCAGCTTCTCAAGCTGTCAAGGAGCTTCAGATAAGAGTTCAGCTCTGTCTTCTCCAGAAGCTGGTTCTGGAACAAAGTGGGACTTCTGGTGAGACTATTGGTGATATAAAGCAGGAAGTAAAAGTGTCGGGATTAGCGAAGTCAGGACCTGAAGGGATGTAACACATCTTTTAGTCATTCTCCACTCTAAAGAGAATAGAAACTGGGCTAGCTATTGTGTCACATTCAATATCTTCTAGCCTACAATCTGCAACAAAAAGTTAGGAATTGTTTCCTTATTATTCTCTTCACTGTCAGCACACATTTATTTTTAGAACTTTGGATGAAGTGTTACATATTCTAAAGTTTTTTCATTTATTTCAATATTGTGGGCAAATAAATGGAAGAAAGGGTGGATGCATTTATTTCTTCACTTTGCTTTTCTTAGATTAAGTTTAGGAAATAATTTGCAGGAAACTCAAATCAAGCCGTGAAGTCGATGAGTAAAATATTCTGAATGTTATGTTTTTACACACAGCATGCAGCTAACAGTCCTGTGAAGTGAGTCATTAGCATCCTGTCTTGACGGCTGAACATTTTAATTCAAGTGCTGTTTTAATGGGCTGTCTTACTGTTAGCCCTCTTGCCATCTCATCAGCCCTTGTCTGATTGGGCCAACCTTGTTGGATGGCTCTTGTTTTAGAAAAAGTAAAAGACAAGGAGCTGTTGACCTTGACAGGAAAGTTGTGCTGGCTTTGTTTGACCTCAGTGTAGTGCCAAAATTAGCACTTGTGTGGGGAACAAGCTGAAGGCACACAATGAAATCATATAATCACATTTTTCCTATATTTTTTCACCTCCTTAATCTAATAGTAGATGCAATGGGAGCTGTAATCTACTCTAGACAGGGCACTGTCCTGTCCACAGGGCCATCTTAGAGATATCAGTCAGTCAAACAGTCACACTTTCACGTGCCTCTTGATATTGGTTGATGTTGGTGTAACTTGGTTCCATTTTGAAAGGATTTTTTTTTCTTTTAAACTTCTAGATCCAATAACAATGATGTTAATTCTTCATTTTAACCTTCTATGTTTCTATTTGTTCCCCATCCTTGACTAGTTAAGGACTCTATGCTACCTCCTAGGAGACTGGAAGAGTTCTGGCCAGTCCTTCATAATCCCACTGCCTTTGTGGTTGGTGTTGTCCTTGTGAATCATTCATGCTTCCTTCCAAGGTGCTCACTTGAGGGTGTTCCTAGAGGATCTGCTTCAGGGGCATACGCTACAGTTAGACTCTAATGGTTGTCTTTTACCTTTTAGAATGATGCTGCTTTAGGCATTTTGACCAATTGCTATTTTTTCTATCTTATTATAGAAAGGTAGGCCAACAGCTGGAGTAAAAAATCTGTGAGTAGTAAAGAGGTAAATAAGTCCTTCTCCCTAATTTAAACACTTTTTCTAAAATGTTATCGATTAGACCCTGCCAGGTTTTAAAAAAGTTTTGAGACAAATCCTCTAATTAAGAATTAGATTTTTTCCAATTTCACATAGTACATAACATCAGTTACCCACTGACTTAAGAAAGGTGGGCTAGGATTCTTCCAGTTGAGCAAGATAAGTCTGCGTGCTAATAGTGAAGTGTAGGCAGTAACAGTTTGTTTGTCCTTCACCACTATAAGCCCATCTGGGAGAGCACCAAACACAGACGTTAACACTAAAATCTCTGAAGCCTACAAAAAAACTCGTAATCCCAGCCCACCTTAAATTCCTTTGCACTTCTCAATCAGTGTCTTTTGCTTTGTAAATGTGCCGATCAACACAAACAGCAAGCAGCCTGCTATCCTATCCCCACTACCGATGGAACTCAACTCGGGCAAAAAGCTCTCCCAGCTCAAGTCTGTTTATCTGGGTGTGAGGTGTCTGGACTTGTATAGGGTAAATAATATACCATATACAGTATACTTGTGTTTAAGTTCTCCCACGGATAAATCGGAGCTTGATTTTACCGTATAATTTCCAGGATTTTATAATGTTGGTCGTATAAGTCGAATGTGGAAAACTCATGCTATTGGTCCAACAGATTATAATATGCTAATGCTAACCTGAGAGAGTAACCATGTAGCATACTGCCTATTTTTTCTATGTATTGTGCCTACGTGACCACACGGTAATACCCAAACTATTCCGAAGCGACATTTGCACTGTTTTGTGTTATTTGTTTCTCACACCCTCATACACTTTTATCATTAGAGCATCCCTTATCTGTGATGGAGTGTTCAATGAAAAGAAAATATGAAACTGGTTTTAAATTAAAAGTCATTGAAATGGCAAAAGAAATTGGTAACTGCGCTGCTGCAACACAATTCGATGTGTCTGAGAAACTGATGTGAGACTGGAGGAAGCGAGAAGATGTAAAAAAAAATAATTTAACTATCATATTTTTGAACAGTTTCAAGGCCCGATTTATATGTGAATATATACGGTATCTTTACTTGGAACACATGCATTTCATGTTTATTTGATACTAGCAAAATACCTGCGCTTCGCAGCGGCGAAGTACTGCCTTAAAATTTTTATTAAGAAGAAACTTAAACCTTTTTAAACTGAGGGAAAATATACTAATAATTATTTGTTAAGGATCTCTTTGTATACCACATTGTCATTTCGGCACTCCGGTTGTAATATGACCAAGCTGTGCGCTGAGCTTACTCTTGAGCATGCAACGTACAGTTGGCCATGTGAAAAATAATCTTGTTTCAAATTTTACAGCTTGGATTGCTGCTGTCACAATCGGTTTGAATTTCATGGTTTGTTTCAATTACGACAGTATTTGCAGGACTTGTGTTGAAGTGACATTCGGCATCTGTCAAGCATTGTAAGCATACAACCGGTTATCGATAATTTCACATCCAGCTTTTGAGAGTTTAAACATTCATAAACATCAAAGTGTCCAATACTGAAATCGTCACCTGTGAACCTAAGATGTTTAAGAGACATTGACGGTTGTCGAAAGGTGTAAAATATTTGGCCATTTCGGTACACTTGAAAGCAACAACTGAACAATTCAGCGGCAGCCATCAACTCACATGCAGAACCATAGGTGAAGGGCTTAAGCATTTCACTCTTATAGTGCTTGTGTGTATTATAATTATCTCCTGTACCGTCATCAGTCCACACCTTGAACCTGTCCCAGTCATTCAATACATAAGACACAATGTTCCTGCGGATATCAAGAGTGAGCCTGATATGGCTGTGCAATATGTAACAAAGAGAATGGAAAAGGTAGGTGCCATCTCCGGGCATGGAAACCACTCGGTAAGTGACAGTTCTTTGATCGATGGTGATCACCTCGACAGACATGTTAATAGGGGTATGGTTGGAACGATAAAGGAAATGGGTACCTGAACAATGTAAAGTAAGTCTAAAATACCTACACAATAACTATAATCGTAATAAACGAACAATAAAACAGCGGAGAAGCTGTGGATTAAATAAAAAGTCTGTAGTTATCAGCAGGGAGATGTGAATCCCGTGGCGAAGCAAGGAAGGGAATGTAGAGACCGGAGCGACAGACGGCCCTATATAGGCAGGCAGCCAACAACGTGGGAGGCGTTGGGATCAGGGACCCAACGCCGCCTCACACGGTGACCGAGCTGCAGGCTATGGACGTATATATGTACGTAAGTAGGATTCAGTTAGCGATGGGAACCCATGTACCGAATTTCTTGAAGATGGGCCCATAAGTAACAAAGACCGTTGGAAAGTTCAATATGGCGGCTGACAGTGGGGTCATACCACCAAAATAAGTACATACATTGGTTTCGGTTAGCGCAGGGAAGCCACCTACCAAATTTCGTGAAGATGGGGCCATAAATAAGAAAGTTCAACATGGCGGACGTTGTCAAACGTTATGACCGTTACGCGTAGAATTTCAAAATGAAACCTGCTTAACTTTTGTAAGTAAGCTGTAAGGAATGAGCCTGCCAAATTTCAGCCTTCTACCTACACGGGAAGTTGGAGAATTAGTGACGTTGGAAAGTTCAATATGGCGGCCGACAGTGGCGTCACACCACTGAAATAAGTACGCACATTGGTTTCGGTTAGTGCAGGGAAGCCGCTTACCAAATTTTGTGAAGATGGGGCCATAAATAAGAAAGTTCAACATGGCGGACATTGTTGACCGTTATGACCGTTACGCATAGAATTTCGAAATGAACCCTGCTTAACTTTTGCAAGTAAGCTGTAAGGAATGAGCCTGCCAAATTTCAGCCTTCTACCTACACAGGAAGTTGGAGAAGTAGTGACGTTGGAAAGTTCAATATGGCGGCCGACAGTGGCGTCATACCACCGAAATAAGTACTGTGAGACTTGCCTGGACACCACCAGTCAGAGACCACATCTTTATAAAAGTCACGCGTTTATTATTCATTAAATAAACACAGTCCCAAAACACCACACAATGCATAAAGCAATAATCACCCAATAATCCTTCTTTTTCTCAGTCCTTGGCCGCCAATCTCCTCCTGGGAGCTTCGTCCTGCTCCCTCTCCCGACTCTAGCTCCCCGATTGCTGGAAGGCAGCCCCTTTTATTCCTGCCCGGATGTGCTCCAGGTGGCTGATGACGTCCATCCGGCAGCACTTCCTGGTGTGGCGGAAGTGCTGCCCTTTGCACCGGAAGCACTCCGGGTGTCCCTGGAAGGTTCCTCCGCCATCTTGCAGAGTGTGGCGGAAGTAACTATTTCCAGGTCCCACAAGGTTTAAGGTGCCCTCTGGTGGTGGCCACGGGTCCCAACGAGTTATAATCTTTTCTCTCTTTTCCCGTGGTCCTTTCCTGTTCCAGGGCGGTTGCCCCCTCGTGGCCCGGAAGCTATTCTTGTCCCCTTCCGGTCCTTTTAGGCGTCCCGGCCGGGTAAGAACCCCAGCCGTCAAAATGGCGGACGTTGTCGACCGTTATTACCGTTACACGTAGAATTTCGAAACGAAACCTGCTTATCTTTTGTAAGTAAGCTGTAAGGAATGAGCCTGCCAAATTTCAGCCTTCTACCTACACGGGAAGTTGGAGAATTAGTGATGAGTGAGTGAGTCAGTGAGTGAGTGAGTCAGTGAGGGCTTTGCATTTTATTATTATAGATTTGGACTTCGGTCTTCACAAATTATTCACTTCATGTCAAAATTTTGTTGTTAGTACTAAAACATGAAAAAAGTTTGTGTTTTAGTATGTGTTCAACATTTCTTGCATTTCTCGCATTTCCTGTCATCTTATACTTACATAGATTGTTGTAGACACGGAACACACATGATATGCATATGTTTCAAATAAAGATATATTATTTACCCAATACAACTCCAGGCACCTCACACTGAGATAAACAAGACTTGAGCTGGGAGAATATTTTGTCCGAGTTGAGCTCCATTGGTAGGGGGGATGGGACAGCAGTCTGCTTGCTGCTTGTGCAGATTGGCACATTTACAAAATAAAAGTCGCTGATAGAGAAGTGCAAAGGAATTTAAGGTGGGCCGGGATTACGAGTTTTTTTTGTAGACTTCAGGAATTCTAGAGGTAATGGATTAGGAGTGATTGTGACACCAAGGAGGTCTGATAGACATTTAAAATTTTTTGTCCAGAATAATGTTAATTGCTCAAAACATGTGGCCTAGTGAGGCTGGAGCTGGATTGCAACGTTCAATGGTTGGATCTTGCCCTGGAAACAATTTAGACAATTTTAAACAAAATAGATGTGCTTGACAAAAGATGTTAAGTTGAATAATTGTATGCATTGAGCATATGGAGCTAGCATGAATTCTGTGCATGGCTGCCTTCCAGTCTTTCTCTGAAATGTTGTGCAAGACTTCGTTTTCCCACTGTACTCTGGGATCTTTAAAAGGAAGGGACTTTACAATTTTTTTTATTTTATAGAATTGTCATTTTTGACTTCCCATTCCCCTACCAGCCTGGAAGAATGACCACGATCTTATAAAGACTAAAAGCCTATAATAATGAAATTTAATTTAATTTCTTTATGCCTGGAATAGTTTGCTAACCTGGGAGGCTGGAAGGGCAAACATCCCCAAGAGAGTGCAAATGAGAGTGAAAGAAACAGAAGACGATGATAGCATCTAAATTGCTAGGAAGTCTCCTTTACAAAGACCTCAATACACTGACAGAGTACCTTCTGTTTTTCTGTGGTCCTTGAGGTGTCCTTTGCCAGTCTATCTGTTACATTAAACTTGAGACAACTAGCATTCTTTGAAGATTGACCTTTATCTCTTCAGAATTGCTGCTTTAATGTCAGTAAACCCGCTTGGAGTTTTTTAACTTGTACTCTCCGGAATTTTCCCTCTGTGGTTTTCTAAAAAGCTAATTTATATTGAATATTAAGACAGAAAATTAGGAGCTGGCGGGATTATGAACATTTCATCATTAAGCAATTACTAGTAAGATGCTACTGAAATAAATAATGATAGGATAATATTAATGATAAAAATAAATAAATTAAAAAATAAAGTGTACATAACAATTAAATGTTTCTAAAAAAATTACTGTTTTTTTTCTACAAGTTATGATGGTATAGTATGTTTATTTAACAACAGCTATTGCTATAGTAAAATGGCAATGCAAGAAAGGAAAACAAAAACTCCAGGAAGGGAATACCTGAAAAAAATAAACCTCTGTGTTCTGGTTTGACCATGGCTCGTTTCCTCGCTTTAGATTCCTTTTCTGTTTGTTTGTATTGTTGTTTTTCTTTATAAATTCTTTTGTGTTTTAGGTTATTGAATATTTTTCAGTTTTCTGTCTTTTCTTTTGTGTGACAATTTTTCTTTGTCTTCTTATGTTTTGTCAAGTATTCTATTTGTCTTTTATATACTAAGCCAAAGGGGCTTGGACCCCCGACACTCCTATAAAGACACCCTCACTTCCTTTGAGTCTGTGCAAAATAAAGCAGGCACTGAAAAGGAGGAAGAGTAAAAGAATTCTAATAACGATGATCTGAGTGGTCAGCTTTAAGCCCTTTTTTGCTCCCTTACCTGTCACAACAACTTTTGACCTATTTTAACGGAAAGTGTAAAGTATAATCAAATGAAATGAATAGTTTTGTGGGCATTCCGCACAATCAGAAATTGTATCAGACCAGGCTTTTAACACACTATGACTGAAATCCTCTCTGCTGGTTGGTAACAAACAAATATAACACTATACAGTATATGTTGAATAATCCCAGACTAGAATCCTGGGGCCTCATGCATAACGCTGTGTGTAGAATTTGCACTATAACATGACGTAAGCACAAAAGCCGAAATGTGCTTACGCACAGAAAAATCCAGATGCAGGAATCTGTGCGTACTCCAACTTCCATGTTCTTCTGTTTCATAAATCCCGGTCAGCGTGAAAAGTATTGCATGTGCACGCGCGTGCTGTCCCGCCCCAATTCCTCCCAGAATTACGCCTCTTTGAATATGCAAATCAATATAAATAGCCCTTAAGCTCAACATTCTGTGAAAAGACAATGGGAAAAGCACGGGGGAAAATATAAGAATTTCAGCGAATACCAAGTGGAGGCAAAGGAAAAACATACTATTTGTTGATTTAAACAATGGTATAATCAACAAAAGGAAGCTGATCGAGTGACATAGAGTGTCGGAGAAACTCGAAAGCTCAAGTTTACAAAGTCGCACAGTGCCAAAATAAAAAAGAAGTCACATATCAAAGTCGCTGTGAAAAGGCGAGTTGTAGCCCACCGTCTGAGCTTATTAGGGTACAGACAAAAAAAAAATAGGCACACAGTGGGAAAAAAGCACGAAATGTCAACTTTAATCTTGAAATTTCCACTTTAATCACGTAGTTTATTTTGTCATTAAAGTAAAACATCATAAACTTCATCTTAAAATCATTTAATTTACTAGTTTCTCAAATCCCATCGTAACTAAAGTAGCAAGTTAAATGCTTTGTTTTGTATTTGATCTTCAATGTGCTCTATGTGTGTGAATCACTACATGCTTCCGTTCTTTCTCTTTCTCCGACAAGACACAGAATCCATTAGATTCGTGATATTACAGCTCTCCGAATAATTAAAATACTGAAATGTATAAGTGATATCATTTTCATGATGATTGGAATGAAAGTATGTTATTAAACATGGGACTACGATGGCGCAGTGATTGTTTGTATCTCACACAAGATGCTGCTGCACCATGCACGACCTTCGATGAAATAATTTAGCAGTACTGTCTTTTTCAAACGTACTAACCTGCAATTCCTGTCCTTACTTTTCTTTCCCCAAATACACAATTGCCACACAATCAGCTCTGTAATAGACGTTAAGCCATCTGTAAGCTTACAACGACGATTCTTCAAAACTTTTAAGGAACATTGGAATATCTTCATAGTACATTTAATTATTCTATCCGTCTATACTTCCAGTGTCGCACCAGCCTCAGTAAATATACAGCGCGCAAGGCAGGAACAATACATGAACTTGCTAGCGCTGCGGCACCTTGTCCTCACATGTTTAATTATTAACAATACAGATTATTTAAATGAAGTTAAAGTTTTATCTGTATAATATAATCAACATATTTTGCTGCATTTCATCTTACAAATGATATTGTCATCATATGTAAATACGCGCTTTATAAAGTGGCGCAGGTTGTGCAATATTATAACTGTAGTGCAAGTTTACAGTGGGGTAATTGTACTTATAAGTACAAACAGTTCTAAAAGGAGCACTTGATTGAGTGCGTTTATAGTTCTTGGGATGAAACTGTTTCTGAACCGCGAGGTCCGTACAGGAAAGGCTTTGAAACGTTTTGTTGTGGCTAAGGCAGCGTGTGCTTGATGCTGTATACGGATAATTCTCTTTCCTATCAGCTGCTGCTGTGATTCCCCACTCAGATACAGTGATATAAATACTCTGAGTGGTGCAGTGAGAGTAATATGGTAAAAGATGATCCGCTGTGGCAACCCTTAAAGGGAGCAGCTGAAAGAAGAAAAAGAAGAAGAAGAAGAAGGTGCAGTGAGAGTAACAACGCTAAAGCAGTTATGGTATTTGGAATACAATGGCTATTTTCTGGGCCATGATATTGTTACAGGTAATCTACAATCAGATGCATTACACTAATAAACAATATGCGGTTAGTTTAAATCTATACTAATAAAAGGCAAAGCCCTCACTGACTCACTCACTCACTCACTCACTCACTCACTGACTCATCACTAATTCTCCAACTTCCCGTGTAGGTAGAAGGCTGAAATTTGGCAGGTTCATTCCTTACAGCTTCCTTACAAAAGTTGGGCAGGTTTCATTTCGAAATTCTACGCATAATGGTCATAACTGGAAGCTGTTTTTCTCCATTTACTGTAATGGAGATGAGCTTGAAAGCCGTGGGGGCGGAATTTCGTGTGACATCATCACGCCTCCCACGTAATCACGCAGTACGTAGAAAACCAGGAAGAGCCCCAAAAAGCGCTGAAGAAAACATGCATTATATAATTGAGAAGGCAGCGAAACAATAAGAAGCGAGCGAGTGGCATATACAATCATATTCATGAGTTCTGCTACTTCGGAAACAAAGCACGATGTAAACCTAAACTTTAAATTAAGTTCATAGACAGGCTGCCGCTG
>JANRMT010062806.1:47094998-47127007 GCA_026402145.1 Polypterus bichir lapradei
GGTCGTGAATACGGGAGAGGGCATCGGCATTGGCCTGAAGGTTACCCCGACGATAAGTGACGGTGAACTTATACGGTTGCAAATCCAGAAACCACCTGGTGACTCGGGGATTCGACTCTCTGTGCAGTGACATCCACTGAAGAGCAGCGTGATCAGTCACTAGAGTGAACTCGCGACCCAACAGGTAGTAACGTAAGTGAGTCACCACCCACTTAATAGCCAAGGCTTCCCTCTCCACTGCCGCATACCTGGTCTCCCGGTCCAGCAGTTTCCGGCTCAGGTATATTACGGGGTGCTCGACACCATCGATACTCTGGCTCAACATGGCGCCCAGGCCTGTGTCCGAAGCATCGGTCTGGAGGAGAAAAGGAAGAGTAAAATCAGGGGTTCTCAAAATCGGTGCCGAGGTCAGGGCCTTTTTCAATTCACTGAATGCCTGTCACGCCTTGTCGCTCCATACCACATACAGGGGAGCACCTTTTCTCGTCAAATTAGTCAAGGGTGCTGCCCTTTCGGAAAAGCGGGGCACGAACCGGCGGTAGTACCCCGCTAACCCCAAGAAAGCCTGCACCTGTCTCTTGGTATTCAGACGGGGCCATTCGAGAATGTCTTTTATTTTCGAACATTGGGGTTTCACCTGTCCTCGTCCCACCACGTAACCTAAATATTTGGCCTCCTTTAAACCGAAGAAGCACTTACAGGGATTTATGCGGAGGCCGGCCTTCGCTAGTGTCGCGAGGACAGTGGATACCTGCAATAGATGCTCCTTCCAGGTGTTGGAATAGATGACGACGTCATCCAGGTAGGAGGCACTATAGGACTGGTGGGGCTTTAGCACTCTATCCACCAGACGCTGAAACGTCGCTGGGGCCCCGTGCAGTCCAAATGGAAGGACCTTGTATTGCCAATGTCCACTTGGGGTGCTAAAAGCGTTTTTTTCTTTGGCAGATGCCGCTAAGGGAATTTTCCAGTACTCTTTCGTCATGTCAAGGGTAGTCAGATAACGAGCCGTACCCAAACGCTCGATAAGGCCATCTATTCGGGGCATCGGGTAGGCATCGAACTTGGAGACTTGGTTTAGACGTCTGAAGTCGTTACAAAATCTCCAGGAGCCGTCGGGCTTAGACACGAGGACGATCGGACTGGACCAGGGACTATGGCTCTCCTCAATGATGTCCATGTCCAACATTCGTTGAACTTCGAGTTCCACCTTGGCTTGTTTTGCTTCCGGGAGTCTATAGGGTCTCTCCCGAACTATAACCCCAGGTGCCGTGACTATGTCGTGCTCAATCAGCGAAGTCCGGCCTGGTGCCTCGCTCACTACTTCAGGTACGGCCAGGATTGCTTGGGTTAAATCCTGCCGTTGTAGGGGGGGTCAGCTCGTCACCGAGGTTAAGGGCAGGTGTGCACGCGAATAGGGAGAGGGATCCACGCGTCTCGGGAGACTCCTCCCTGTCTTTCCAAGGCTTTAACAAATTTACATGATAGACCCTCTCGCTCGGTCGACGGTTTGGTTGTTTAACCAAATAATCGACGAGCCCCTTTCTCTCCTTAACCTCGTATGGTCCTTGCCAGTGAGCTAATAATTTAGAGTAGGATGTAGGAACGAGCACCTTTACTCGATCTCCCGGATGGAACTCCCGGAGCACCGAGTTGCGGTTATAGCACCGAGCTTGCGCTGCTTGCGCACGAGTCATGTGTTCCTTTAGGAGTGGCCTGATTTTATTGAGCCTGTCGCGCAGTTGTGCCACATACTCTAATACATTAATGGATGGTAGGGCCTCTGCTTCCCAGCCTTCCTTTACTATATCCAATAGCCCTCGGGGTTGTCGTCCATACAATAACTCAAAAGGGGAGAAACCCGTGGAGGCCTGGGGTACCTCCCGGTAAGCAAAAAGTACAAGGGGTAAGAGTTGGTCCCAGTTCCTACCGTCCACGCTGACTACCTTGCGTAGCATCTGTTTAAGAGTCTGATTAAATCGTTTCACCAACCCGTCGGTTTGCGGGTGATAGACAGACGTCTTCAGGTGCTTAATACGGAGTAACTTGGCAACCTCCCTGAACGTATCTGAAGTAAAAGGCGTACCCTGGTCCGTGAGGACTTCTTTGGGTATTCCCACTCTAGAAAACAGGTTGACCAGTTCCCGTGCAATGTTCTTGGTATTAGCGGAGCGCAAGGGAACCGCCTCTGGATACCGGGTTGCGTAGTCGACCATGACCAATATATATTTATAGCCATGGTTAGAGAGTTCCAGGGGTCCGACCAAATCCACCCCTATTCTTTCGAAGGGAATATCACTAAGTGGGATGGGGATGAGAGGAGCACGGTCCCTCCTAGGTATCTGGCAGATCTGACACTCCGGGCAGGACTGGCAGAAACGCCGGACCTCCTCATTAATCCCGGGCCAGTAAAAACGGAGCTTTATCCTCTCCAATGTTTTCTCGGCCCCGAGGTGGGCGCCTAAGAGGTGGGCATGAGCTAGTTCGCATATCTCCCGCCGGAAGGTACGCGGGACTAGCAGCAGTTTCGGCACCTCACCCTCATGCGTCGCAACTCGATATAACAGATCATTTTCCAAAACGAAAAAAGGTCAGCGTGGTATGGAATCGTCAGCCTGGGGGCCGCCTGGGACAACAATAGCATTCCGGGCAAACCTCAGGGAGTCGTCATTCCACTGTTCCCTTTTGAATGACGCAGGCGTGGACCGAAATTGTTGTTCTAAACTGTTCAGGGGATCTTGTGAGGACGCAACCGGAAGTGTTCCCTGGCTCGTGCCTTCCCCGGCGGATACTTCCGGGTCATGGTCTGTCGCCCGAGAAACATCCCCTGAAGGGCCTGCGTCATCGCTGTCTGCCCTAGCGGATGGCGTGGGGACCACGGGAAAGGAGCCCTGCCCCTTCATAACCAGACCCAATGAAGCCCGGGAGCGGTGTGAGTTCTACCGCTGATTCTGTGCGACCAGTCGTGTCCCAAAATCACCTGAAAAGGGGGCTCGGGTAGGACAGCAACTGGCAAGCGAGTCAGCTCCCCTTTCCAGGCGATATAACACTCTGCGGAACGATAAGACTTGGTCTTCCCATGTACACAAGTGGCTTGTAAATGTAGGGATAGCCACTGTCGCGGTAAAACATAGTGGCGAGCAACAATGGTAATGTTGCTGCCGGAATCAAATAGAGCCATCACCGAGTGCCCGTTCACCAACACCGCTCCTGTATTAGGACTTGCCAGGGGATGCGACAGGGCACAGTACCTTTCTGATGTCGCCCAGGTGCAATCCATCGGCTCAACGTTGAGCGGGCACATAGGTAAGAGGTGTCCGACCTCACCGCACTAGAAAAATCGCTGGGAGGCAGGCTTTTCTTTAGGCTTCGGCGGTGCTTCCGCAGCGCGTCGAGTGGGCTCGGGGGTGGTGACACGTCCCTGCTGGTTCCCGCGAGCTTGCCTTTCTGACCCCCTGGCTCGGAAAACCGCGAGCTGACGCTCTAGGACTTCCAGGAGACCCTGCATGTCCGTGAAAGGGTGGCGCCGGACCTGCTGGGCGAGGAAGCTTGGCATCTCATTGACCAGACCCTCACAGGCCACTTGTTCTACAACTTTCCGGGCCTGGGGACCTTCGGGCCATAGCCATCGCCCCATCTTGCCCTAGAAATCGAATGCCTGAGCTCGGGCCGGCTTATCAGGGTCAAACTGCCAGCTCCTCCATTCGCTCGCCTGCTGGCCCGGCGTAATGCCGTAGCGTGCCAGGATCTCCTGTTTTAGTTTGTTATAATCCGCAGCCTCCTCCTCGGGGAGGTCATAATAAGCTCGCTGCGCGGGTCCCTTTAGGTAGGGTGCCAATATGGATGCCCACTCAGACCGCTGCCACTGGTTCCGGGTGGCCGTCCTTTCAAAGATGCCCAAGTAAGACTCAATGTCATCCGCCTCCGATAGTGGTACCAGGGAAAGAGGCGTCGGTCGAGGCGGGTCTGCTCTTACCGTTTGTGCTGCGGCCAACCTGGACTTTGTTTCCTCCAACTCCCGATTTGTTGCGGCTTGTGCTTTCTGCAGGGACTGGATCTGCGATGACAGCCCTTGCAACACGGTATTCAGGTCTTGTCCTTCTGACATATTCTCGGACAATCTATCCTGCCGACTATGCCACTGTAAAAGAGAGATAAGATGGACACATAAAGGTTTGGGGTTTCCGGCCCCATATACTGTAAAATTATCCACAGTAATTCACAAAAAAAGTCATGGTCAAAACAATACATAGAACACTGTATATCGCTGACAGTAAAGATGGCGTCGAAGGAGTTTTTATGGAGGCGGGGCTGGAAGTGGAGGAATGCTGGTAGGGGGCCGTGGTGGATGATGGGATTGCTGACGTCATTGGTGGAGGACAGAGGAAGGGCGGAAGTAGCGTACTGCGGGAAGGAGGTAGACTCATGGCGGCAGTGCGTCTTTTTTTTCTTTGGGGAAACAGTTTGTAGAAGACACTTTTCTATTTCAGGTTGACTGTGCACTTGTGAACAATGCCAGGTCCATAAAGATATGATTCAGTTCAATTCAATTCTTTATTGTCATGTGTACTGTGTACAATGAAATGCTTGCTTGCATGTGCCCCCACAGACAGTGAACAAAGACAAAACAAAAAAACACACAATAAATAAATGAATATAAATAAGTAAATAAATAAAACCAGAATCCTAGGAATAAATAGAGACAGTGGCAGAAGTATATGTGCAGGTAGCAGTGGAGGTGACACAAGGTTACTGATTGTTCATGTGTCTGATTGCAGAACTGTTCCTGAACCTGGAGGTGTGCATCCGAATGGACTTTAGTCACTTCCCAGATGGGAGGAGGGTGAAAAGTGACAGGGTGGCTGGGGTCCCGCCTGATACGGTTCACTTTATTTAATGTGCCTGGTGTGGAAGAACTCAAATGGCTTGCACAAAGCCCTGACCTTAACCCTAATGAACACCTTTGGGATAAACTGGAATGTGGATAGTGACCAACTTCTCATTCCACAACAGTACATGACCTCAATAATTAACATTTTGGCTAAATGAGCACAAATTCCCACAGACACATTCCAAAATCACATGGAAAGCCTTTCCAGAAGGATGGAGACTGTTATAGCCACAAATGAGGGGTATGTTCCTGTTTTTGGAATGAGATGTCCAATAAGCTCATATAGGTGTGATGGTCAGATGTCCACAAACCTTTGACCATATAATTTATTTCTAAGAAACACAGAAATATTTATATTCTTTGCCAGGGGCGTAGCACAGTACTCTATACATAAGCAGTCTCCGTGGGCTTGTTCCTCTTGAAAACAAACTTTTCATTTCAGGCTGTAAACCCACCTCCTCCCTCAGCCAGCCCTAGGTAATCATTACCCTTTCTCCCCCAACTATGATGCTAATGTTCTTTGCCATAGCTTGAATGCCTTCATTTCATTTGCTGTTTTCTTTTTAATTTACCTCGTTTGTAGTTTGCTCTCTTAATTGTATCCAGGATTATTAGCAACAAGCAGTGCAGACAGGTGAAGATATCACATTGAATGCTAAATTTTGCAATGAAATTACTGACATTTTTACTGGTCTGCTCAGCAAGAAATGCTTCTTATAAATGAATTGACCACTGAAAATGGCACTGAAGTATTTGCTGTCCTTTAGTATTCAGTGTTGTCAGCATTTACATATAATTAGGACAGCAGAATTTAAGAGAAAAATATGATTTATTTCTGAATTTCTTAGAATAACAAAATAAAAAGGACAGCTCACTAAGCAAAGAGATTAATTGAAAGTGAGAATGAGCCATTGCTTGGTATGAAAACCTGCAACCGAGACTGAACTTGTGCCTCTAAATGGGAAATTTCTGCACTGGAAGTTTTGGGCATGCTATTTGTGATGAATCTTTGCACATACAACGTATCCATTGAGAGTTAACCCAATTTCATGTTTTGTTGGATGTGTAGGACAAATTTTGAATTACTTGTGAATTTTCTTTTTGCCATTTACATAGCCTAAAATAACAGTGCTGAAGTAGTAAAAAAATATATGCTAAATAGTTGTAATGAATGCTGACCTCTCCACTCACTTTAAATAACAGTGTCTGCCAAATCTATAACAATATATTTAAATTGCATTGTTGCTAGACAGATAATTTGATCAGTGAAAAATATGAAGGGAAAGGTTTCTAAAAATAAAAATTGTCAGTCAGTTTCCAATCTACATGGTTATTATAAGAGTCAAGATGAGCCACAGTTTCCTAATAGCTTATACCAGTGTGGTAGGCAATTGGCCTTAGCCATTAACATGAAAAATGTTTTGTAATATTGGTGATAATTTACTATTAGAAAATTGGCAAAATTTTGAGGGGAACCAGCTATTCAGCATAACAAAGCTTGCAAATCCTAGCAACTTAATTCCTCCAAAATAATATCAAGTAGAGCTTTGAAGGCCCCCAGAATTGTACAGGCTATCATGTGTGAAGAAAAACTTTTCAATGCTTGTGTTAAATTTATCCATAACACATTTCCAATCATGTCCCTGTGTTCTTGTTGAACCCATTTTAAAGTAACAGTCTTGATCGACTGTACTAATTCCCTTTATAATTTTAAACACTTCATTTATGCCACTTATTAATCAACGTTTGATTAAAGTGAAAACACTCAGCTCTTTTAATCTTTCCTCATAACTCATCCCCTGCCTTCTTAGACTCAGCCCAGTCGCTCAGTACTGGACTTTTTCTAGAGCGTCTTTGTCTTTTTTCTAGACATAGACCAAAATTGCACACATTACTCCAGGTGAGCCCTTACAAGTGCGGTATAAAGCTTGAGCACAAACTCCTTGAACTTGTACTCTGAACATCTTGCTTTATAACCAAACATCCTGTTAGTCTTCTTAATGGCTTCTGAACGCTGTCTGGAAATTGACAGTGACAAGTCCACTGCAACTCCTAAATCCTTCTTATAAGCAGTACTTCAAGCCCCCACCCCCCCGCCATTGTGTATTTAAACCTAAAATTTTTACTTCCTTAATATTTACATTACATTTAATATGCCATTGTTGCCAACTCAATTATAGTTTAAGAGTGGGATAACCGGCTTATAAAGATACTTTAATATACTGTAAATGTAAGGGTGGAGGAAAAACAACACGTTCACACAGTACTTTTCTTGTTCCTCAATAAACAAAAAGCACATTTAGATTTCTGTTATTAACACTTATGGATATTGCATCACCATGACAGCTCAAAGCCTTGATCTATATTATCAAAAGTTTTTCAACTAATATCTCAGCACCCCCACTTGCTCTCATGTTTTGTATACTGCACAATGTTTCTTTACATTGTTAACAGGGGGGGCTGAATGCACCTATAGAAGACACGGACACTTCTCAATAAAACCCCTCCTAAAAACGCTGACAGACTACCTTCATATTGCTCCTTTACTTGCTGGGCTTACTTGCGGCTGCTCTGTCGCACTTTCCGCGCGGTACTCCGCATACTTAAAACGCTGAACAGTACCTGTCGGTCATGTTTTGGCTGATTGCTTTGTTTTCTCTCTCTCCTCCCTCGGTCATCCTCTGCTCCTGTTGGGGGTCCCGCTCCCATTGTGCTCCCCTATGATGTCTATTCTTTAATCGAGAACTAACTGCATACTGAGCTTGTTTTACTTCTGAAAGAGACATGTTTGTTTGAAGTGTTTGAATAAAGTTCCCGTCTCTACAGTCTCCTGTGTTTCTGTGCAATTCTGTGACCCAAGCGTGACAAGTGGTGCCAGGAGTGGGTGCACAGATGGATCCTCAAGACGTTCTGGGTCTGGCTAAGGGCCCTGCGCTTTGAATGCGTCATCAAAACTCTTGAACTTCATAATGTCTGTAATTATATCAGTGTTGCTCCAGTATCATCCATTAGTCTTTTTGATATTAATCATTCAATTGATCATCACTTATTTTAAAAGCGAATGTGTGTCTGTCATCATCTACCGCTTGTTTCATTTTGTCTTTCTTTTTGTGCCTGCAGGTTGTGTCTTTGTGTGTTGAGCAAAAACTACACCTTAACAACTGTCCTTTGTTTTTACTGTTTGAACATGCTATTGGTGTATGTTCTTTTTGTTGGCAGTTGTAGCAGACAATGTCAGAGTTGTCTGTTTCTTTTAAACTTGAAGTGGGGTTACTCACTTTCATCATGTTGCTAACATTTGGGTTAGTGTGGTATTCTTCTGTGTCCTCAAAACTTTGTAACCTTGTCTTATAGTCTACAAAGTTAATCTTCTCTCATCTTGCTTAATATGGATGGCATATGGCTTAAACGATTCCGGCAAACCTTTCAGAATCATTGCAATCAACAGATCATCTCATAACGCTTCTCCAGCATTTCTCACTGCTGTAATGGCCATTTCTGCATTTATGATATTGTCCATCTCACTCTCATTTGCAGCTTTCTGCAGAGACGTTAGCTCGATGTATAAGCTAATTACCTGGGGCTTTCCTTTACCAGTGTAATAGTCTCTCAGTATTTGAAGTGCTTTTCTACCATCGTCAGCTGCGTCTCTCATAACCAAAGATATCTAAAAATTGAATTAACTCAGTGTAAGCTTCCTCATTCTTACTTTTGCCTAAGTCCTCATCTGTGTTGCCCAACGGCTCATACAGGGTGGTTTTTTTGAAATTCATCAACTGCAAATGGTCCAAGAATTTCATTCCAAAATTTTATAATTGTTTTCATCGCCATCAAAGTAAACCCTGCTGTCTGCTTGGGTTTCCTCCCACAATCCAAAGACATGCTGGTTAGGTACATTGGTGATCCTAAAATTGTCCTTAGTGTGTGCTTGGTGTGTGTGTGTATGTGTCCTGTGGTGGGCTGGCGCCCTGCCCAGGATTTTTTCCAGGCCTTGCGCCCTGTGCTGGCTGGGATTGGCTCCAGCAGACCCCCATGACCCTGTGTTAGGATATAGCGAGTTGGAAAATGACTGACTATTAACATGGATATTCCATCACCATGAGAGCACAAAGCCTTGTTCTATATTATCAACAATTTCAACTAATATCTTGACAACCAGAAATCTGCCCAAGATTTTCAAGTCGCTCTGTAATGATTCAACGGATTACAGATCATCTGTCAGTCCACCTAGCTTGGTATCATTTGCAAACTTAACCAGTTTGTTATTTATATTCCTATTCAACTCATTTATATATATTAAAAAAGCAGCAGCCCTAGCATTGACCCTGAGAAATTCCACTCTTAAAATTACCCAATTCTCATAAGGTTCCACTCACCATCACCCTCTGCTTCCAGTGTCTGTGCCAATGCTGCACCCATCGATGCACCACATCCTATTAAATTGCTTCAATATGAACATAAATCAACATGACAAAAACATCCCTTTCAATTCAACAGAGTTCACCGGTTTATATTAATATATCCACTATAATGTAAGCTGATATTTGAAGATCCTTAAGGTGGTGCTGTCCACTACACTACTCGGTAACTCACCACTGTCTTAATAGCTTTCTGTGCAAAGAAGTTTTTCCTTATTTGTATAAAAGCTCTTCTGCCTCATAGATCCTGGGTTTGAATCTCACACCTGGGAGGTGTGTAGAGTCTGCATGTTTTCCCCGGTGTCTGTCGCTTTCCTTCTGGTACTCAGGTTATCCCTCAACATTCCCAAGAAAGGCAAACTAGCAATTCCAAATTGCTCCCAAGTAAGCGTGAGTATGGGAGTGTCCATGAGTGGAACCTGCGATGGACTGTTTGCTTTCTGCCTTGTGCCCGATGTCCCTTGGATAGGCACTGCTTACTTGTGGTGTTGAATTGGAATAAGAGTAATAAAAATGATTATGTTGTGGTTATTATGTAGCATTCATTTTTCTCCCTGCTGAAAAACTTATTTTAAAGAAATAACTGCCCTGCTTCACCTTTTCAGTATTCCCATTGGCTTTGTGGCACCGCTGATTTGTCTTTTGACTTTTGCTCTCATGTTTTCAGAAGCCTTACTATTCATGCTCTTGCCATCAAGTCTTTAATATTTTTTTCTACAGCTTCACTAATCCATTGACTGTGCAACCACTTATTTAATTTAAAACACCACTTATTTTAACCATTTTTGTTCAGACTTTTCATCTTATGCTCATTCTTCTAATTTGTGACTGGTAACAACACTAATCTTGCTCATTTGTTTAAATTTTGTCACTTCAGTGTGTTTAGCAGAGCAGAATAATAACAGAATTTATAACAGAAAAATACAAAATGATAATTTCCTTAACGATTAGTGTTTTTGGATTGTAATTATTTTCTGAGCAATCTTCTTTTCCCCTTGACCACAAAAAAAGGAAACAGAATGCATTCAAAAGTCTATTATATTTGTTAAAGGTGAACATGGTACCATTAATACCACACGGGCAGGAGTGCCAGTCCAAGGCTTGTTTGTATTAAAGTAACACAAGCAGCTTTTTTCAAGAGAGTGGAGAGTGGATTTAAAGTATTGGCAATGAAATATTTCTGCAACCACGCTCACAAACAGACACTCAGAAAGTCTTCTAAGAGATTATTAAAAAAGAGGTATTCCAAAAAAACCCCACAATTATAAACAAGCTAATAATAAATGAGCCACAATTACACATAAGCTTGTAATGGACTGTAACTGTAAGTACATCCCAATAAGCAAGACTGTTATTTCATTCGTTGTGTGTGGCCCCCTAACTGATCAAGGAATTCAGTGAAAGTCTAAGCTTAATCTTCCAAACTAAAAAACATGTCAATAAAAATCAGTTTTTCATTTCATAACAAAAATGCACAGTTGCTTCACATCCCCATGGATTGTATTAACTTCAGAGCCCGAGCAATTTGTATGTGGAGATTGCACACTTTTCCTGTGTTTGCATGTGTTATTTGCAAGTAATTCTAATTTTCCTCCGACATTTTTATGGTATGCATGTTATATTAACCCGGAAAGTGAACCCAGGTCTCCTTACTACGTGGCAGCAGCGCTACCAGTGCGCCACTGTGCCGCCCCACCACTGAAACAAAGAAAATTTAAACACATTTCTAAATAAACATTTTATACAATCTAATTATTTTAGATATTTAATATGGTAAAAGTACACTGAGTAAAATATATACTGTATGCTTTACTTTTAAGGTAATAATTATGTAGATATGCTATGCAACATCCTGCAATTTCTGATCTTGAATAAAGTGTCACTGTATATTGCATGATTAGACTATCACGGACATTCACTTTATGCAAAGCAAAAATAAAAATGCCTGATTGTTATTTGCCTATTAAAATGAAAATCTGCACCTGCTATTACTGCTACAGATAAATCCTGCTACATATTAATAACATAACACTCTCAGATTCTCCTAATCCAATTCAGGGGCTCAAGAGACCAAAGTCTATCCTGGAAGTGGTGCCAGCCCATTACAAGTCCCACTTACACATGCATACGGCCAATTTAGAGTATCCAGATAATCTTACACGCATGTCTTTGGGATGTGGTGGGAAAATTAGAGTACTTGGAGAAAAGCCCACCTACACAGGAAGATCATGAAGTACTACTAAGAATAACACCACTGTGCCCCCTATAAATAATTACATATAAATTGTGACGCCCAAGTCCCTCTCTTGCACTCCAAAACACGAGGCTGAGTCTCATACTTTAGCAAAACCAGCTTTATTCAACTTGAAACAGGAACAGCACAGATCTGTCACTCTCCTATACACAGACACCACAATCTGGCAGGGTCGTAACCAGATTAATGTCCAAGTAATACTGTTCCCTGCATTTAAAATATTCCTTGCATTACCCATCGACGGATGGCTCTCATAGCGCGGCTGCAATATTTTAGGATTTGTTTTAGGAGGTTCTTCAGCGCTGGGAGGCCGTGGTTGCCTGATATGCTGTCTTCCACAGACGTGGCGATCGCACTTTAGGACACTCTTTGGTGTGTCGTCCCATTTGGGGGAGCCCCAAAAGAGTTTAGAAACCTTATCAAATATATCATTTAAATAATAATATGCTAATAGTAAATGACAAACTTACTGAAAGTGATTCATTATGTATTTAATATTGATAAATTAAAATTAGTTAATTAAATAATAACAATAACATGCTTAATTATTATTCTTATGTATTTAAATAATAGTAACAGAGATCAGGGTTCAAGTATCACGTGCCTTCTGCATGGAGTTTGCACATTCTCCCTTTGTCCACCTGGGTTTTCTGAGTGATGTGGTTTCCTCCCACTGTCCAATGACATACAGGTGAGGTGGATTAGTGATGCTAAATTGGCTCCTTATCTCAGCTGGTGTACTCACCCAGTGATTGGCTGGTGCCTTGTCCATGGATTGTTTCTGCTGACACCTGATGCTTGCTGGGATCAGCAGGTTTAGAAAATGGATGACTGCATGAGTGTAAGCGCAGTACAAATGCACAGCACACAGCAATACTTTGTCTTCTTCTATTTTTCTCTCTTCCTCTGCCTCCACTCCTCCTGGCATGCTTTGTCCTCCTTCCTCCCGACTCTGGATCCTCAGGTTGAGGCAGCCTGTTCCTTTTATATTGTTCCCCAGAAGTACTTCCAGTGTTGCGAAGGCTTGGCCCAGGATCACTTCTGGGTAAGGCTGGATCCTAGCAAAGAAGGGTTTTCCAGTCCCTGCAGCACCCACTGGCATCATCCATTTAAGCCATTAGAGCAGAAGAACTCCAATTCCCATGGTGCCCTATGGGAATTATGGTACTATTGCAACACAGGGGGACTGCCTTCTGGCAGTCTGGGGGAGAAAATGCCCCGTAGATGCTGCCTCCTCCAGTCCTTCCATCTTGAGGGTGTTCTGGCTAGGTAAAGATGACTGCTGTTCCTCACTTTGAGTTGTGACAACTATCCAGTCTTATTGTATACAGGACATCTGCTGATTTCTTAGTCATCTCCCAGAACATTTTATATATTAAATCAACCTTCTCCTGGTACATCCTTGTCCTTATGTTGTCTACGTGACCTTTATCTGGTTTCCTGATATGCTTGAACAGATGTCTGACATTCATTAACCCTATTACACTTCTAAGATAGATGCTATATTTTAATATGGAAAGCATACAAAAACACTTTATGCGCATTAACTATATAACCCTTAAATGACTATGTGACCGCTAAGACTAATTTTTCTTTCACAGATTCTCCATCCAACCATGATTGAATTTGCTCAATCCAGTTTAGAGTTGTGGAATTAGGTACAAGGCAGGAACCAATCCTAGATGTGGTGACAGAGAAGGTTCTCTGTGTTTTCTTTTTTTCAGTTGCCACATATTGTCCCACCATTGACACTTTTATTGTTCTACTGTCTTCAAAACTACTGCTAGGTTTCTTTCCCTTACAGGCTGTCTGACTTTCCTTTTTTCTGGCCTCTATGCTCCAACCTTTCAGGCATGGTGGAACCTTCTTCTGTCATTCAGATGTATTAATTCAGGCTTAACACTGTATGGAAATAACTGTATTTACATAGAATTCCATACCTGAGTCACACTTGGGGTTAACACCAAGGAGGTGAAATTTTGCCCTTTATCAAAATATCTATGAGACTAAATGGACACTTTATGTAGAGATTTGTGATTTTTTATTGGCTGCAAAATCTTGTCTAATTTCTTTTTGTCCATGGAAGAGAAAAGCAGTTGGGTAGAGTTATAAGCTGCCAGGAAGTAATGCATTTGCATAATAACACCCATCATAAGTGTGAAATAATGGAATTTGAAAACATTTTAAGTAGAAGGAATACGCTTCACTGTTATAGAGACAAAAAATCAACGTGTTAACAAGTTACAAAATGTACATATGGTGCATTTAATGACTAGCCTAACTTTTTTGAAAGTTGGAGCATTTTATTTTTGTAGTTACCTTACCAGTTTTTGTCACATTTTTGTTTCTTAGGTATTTTTGTAATAATGAGTCACGCTTGAAAATAACGGTATTAATAGAATGTAATGACATGGTGCACAAATAGGCTTGAGGTGGCACAAATAGCTGTTATAAAGTGCAGTGTCCAATTTAAGATGTTCTCATGTCCTGCATATTTAACTATATATTATTTATATTAAATAAAGGAAATTATATGGTAGTCATTCTGTTGTCCTGCCTAGAATGTTATCCATTATCCAATCCGCTATACCCTAACTACAGGGTCACGGGGTCTCCTGGAGCCAGTCCCAGCCAACACAGGGCCCAAGGCAGAAAATAAACCCTGGGCAGGCCACCAGCCCACCACAGGGCGCACACACACACACACCCACACACCAAGCACACACTAGGGACAATTTAGAATCGCCAATGCACCTAACCTGCATGTCTTTGGACTGTGGGAGGAAACCGGAGTACCCGGAGGAAACCCACGCAGACACGGGGAGAACATGCAAACTCCACGCAGGGAGGACCTGGGAAGTGAACCCAGGTCAACTGCTGTATATCCAAGTCATATACACTCTAACCCAATACCTTTCCAGAGCTTAAAATGCCAAGATATCTCAAACATATACTTCTATAATGTTTAACATATAGACATACCGTAGGTTTTATACTTCATATTTAAATAGTGACATTGAAAAGTAATTGCTTTCTAAAACAAGACAACTATTTAAACAAAAATCAAAGCAAAATTATATTTCCTTATTTCCTTTTCATCATACCAAAAAGTACACTAACATAGGCCAATAAAGTAAAGTAATATTTCCTGTGTCTTTCTTTTTATGAAAACAGCTGAAATTAATGGATTACCATAACATGCCCCCTTACAATGGTACCACATAATGTCTTATATTGTGGTTTTTCCTCTTTCTCATTATTGTTCCATTGCATCTTTCCAATAGTTAGTGTGAAGCTGCAAGCTTATGAACAAGCATTTTTTTTAATAATACCGAGATTCAATAAAATGCATTAAACTATGAAAAAGTGAATTCACAACTCAGTTCACTCTAAGGTACTTCAGTTAATATAATAATCACAAAAAGATAACTGCACCAAATGCTGAAGCCTATCCTACAATTTGTAACATCCACTTAATTTTATTTACATAGAAGCCTAAATATTCATGAAATTCTGTGATTTTTAGAACAATATATATATAACAGTAATATTCTATATATGCATATCTATATCCATATATTGTCTGAATTTGTAGAAGCACAGGGGAGACCACTGAAAAGGGTCTTCAGAGGTCTCAGTACAAATTGAACTCCTTTTTAAGAAGGAAACTAGAAGTGCACAAGCCAGGTCATACCAAAGATGGGAATCCAAAGTTTAGAGATTCCTGAGTGGTCCATTAGATAGATAGATAGATAGATAGACAGTGTGGCATCCGGCCGGGGCGGGAACCCGGCCAGGACGCCCAGGTGGACCAGAGGAGGGCTTGTACCTCCTCCAGACCGCGAGGGGGCTTCCGTCCTGGTTACGCTGGTGGCCTCGGGTAGAGGGCATGGAAGCCCAGCCCTGTAGGGGCCCGTGGTCACCGCCAGGCGGCGCCCCACTTCCAGACCATCATCGGCCACATCCGGCCGAGGCAGGAGCCCGGCCGGGACGCCCAGGAGGACCGGAGGAGGGCCTGTACCTCCACCAGACCACGAGGGGGTGTCCACCCTGGTTATGTTGGTGGCCTCGGGTAGGGGGCATGGAAGCCCAGCCCTGTAGGGCCCGTGGCCACCGCCAGGCGGCGCCCCGCTGCCTGAACAGCCCTGGAGCCCAGCACTTCCACCACACCAGGAAGTGCTGGGGGGAAGACGACAGGGGACACCCGGACGGCTTCCGGGTGCGCAGCCGGCACTTCCGCCACACAAGGGCGTGTCTGCGGAGGAGTGCCGGGAAGCAGCTGGAGCCCATCCGGGTTCCCATAGTCCAGAGTCTGGAGGAAGAAAGACGAAGCTGGCGAGAGGACAGGAGGCGGCCAGAAAAGGACTGTGTGGCCTGGACTTTGGGGGATCGGTGCTGGAGGCACTGGGGGTGATTGCACGATAGACATTTGTAAATATTAGTGTAAACAAACGGTGTGTGGTGAGAACAAAGATGTCCGTCTGTCTGTGTCCGGGCCAGCGACCACAACTGATAAACAGATAGATAGATACTTTATTAATCCCAAGGGGAGATACACATACACCAGCAGCAGCATACTGATAAAGAACAATATTAAATTAAAGAGTGATAAAAATGCAGGTATAACAGACATTAACTTTGTATAATGTTAACGTTTACCCCCCCCCGGGTGGAATTGAAGAGTCGTATAGTGTGGGGGAGGAACGATCTCCTCAGTCTGTCAGTGGAGCAGGACAGTGGCAGCAGTCTGTCGCTGAAGCTGCTCCTCTGTCTAGAGATGACACTGTTCAGTGGATGCAGTGGATTCTCCATGATTGACAGGAGCCTGCTTAGCACCCGTCGCTCTGCCACGGATGTCAAACTGTCCAGCTCTGTGCCTACAATAGACCCTGCCTTCCTCATCAGTTTGTCCAGGCGTGAGGCGTCCCTCTTCTTTATACTGCCTCCCCAGCACACCACCGCGTAGAAGAGGGCGCGCGCCACAACCATCTGATAGAACATCTGCAACATCTTATTGCAGATTTTGAAAGACGCCAGCCTTCTAAGGAAGTATAGTCAGTTCTGTCCTCTCTTGCACAGAGCATCACTATTGGCAGTCCAATCCAGTTTATCATCCAGCTGCACTCCCAGGTATTTATATTTTATTGTATTAAGAACAGAGAGGAACCAGGGAACAATACCACCTCCTTTTGGGAGAATATAAACAGAGACCTGCTAGATAGAATGGCAGTTTGCTTTTCTTGAACAATTTAGCAGGTGCTTTGGCAAAGTACCCCTAGTGGTCCCAATATGCATACATACTTTACATACCGTATATACTCACGTATAAGTCGGATCTTGAAACCCAAAAAATCAATCATAAAATCAGACCCCGACTTATACATCCATTCAAAAATGTGACACTTAATTGTTTTTGTTTTTTATATAGTCTTGCCTCCGTCAATCTCACACCAGTTTCTCAGACACATTGAATTTTGTTGCAGCAGCGCAGTTACCAATTTCTTTCGCCACTTCAACAACTTTTAATTTAAAACCAGCTTCATATGTTCTTCTGATCGAACACTCCATCATAGATAAGGGATGCTCTATGATAAAGGTACATGTGGGTGTGAGATAAAAAAAACGTTGCTTCGGGATAGTTCGGGTATTACCGTGTATTCACATAGGCACAATACATAGAAAAAAAGGCCATGTGCCCTATGGTTACTCTCTAAGGTGGGCATTAGCATATCATAATCTCTTGGACCAATAGCATTAGTTTTCAGCATTCGACTTATACGACCACCATTATAAAATACCTGAACTTAAACGCGAGTATATACAGTAATTCTAGGTCTTTTGGTGTGTGTTTTGTAAAGTAAACAAAGTGAAAGAAAGATAAAATACTGAAAAGATAGGAGGATCCATTGTACAGCATATAATTATATAATTTATATATATTTTAACAAAAGCACAGGACAATTAAAAAGAGTTGGGGAACCTTGTAGGCAAACCCCTTATATTTAACAGTTAAAAAAGAATAAAGAAGGCAAAAAGGTTTGAGAGTCTTTTCAGATGGCAGGCAGAACATTGACTGACTCAAAGATGGCTGCGCTTCCCCTTAAGAGGAAGCCTGACCGGAAGAGGCAGGGCCAGGAGACTACAATCCAAAAGTGGTGTCATAGTGACTGGCAGCGATCTGATCTGTAGGAACAAAAGGAGGAGGAGCATTAGGTACCAGTGCCAACCCTCAGCTCGGGGTGGAATTACAATTAGATGAACCCTCAAGATGTCTCCCAAGCATGTTTGTGTCACAATATACAATACATATTTTATTTATAGCTAGAAATCCACAAAGGCAGAAAATTATTCACATATCAGCTTTCAACACATATCAGGTGTCATAATCAGAGGAAAACCATTTGATATACAGGAATCGAAGGGAATATACCGTATAGCAAATGAGGAAGTAGGGGATAGGTGAGTGTAACAGAGGTTGTATTAGTAAGGTGGGGTTTGGATGGTGTTGGTCATAAAGTATTTTTTATTATTTGAGTGGTGTTCTTTATAAGCCTACATATGCTGGGTTCATGTTCAAATGTCTGTTAATGGTGTTTTCATTTGATAGCCATGATTCTGCCAGCTCTATGGCACTCTTACTATTTCCCCTGAAGCTTACTTGCACCGTGTCCCAGTTAGAGATGTGTCCGGTTGAACTGGTATGTGTATATATCATTGCGATGTTCTTGTATATGTGTTGCAAGGGTTTTAGATGTTTGTCGAACCTATACAGCCGGGCATGCACTGTATGCTGTGTTTTGTATCTCTACTGCAGATTTCTTGCTTTGGCATTAACAAGAACTGTCCGAAGAGTATTTCCCAATTTATGCTCTACTTTAATGCCAGATGTGGAGGGGATGCTGTTGTTTCTGATACACCATGGTAGAAGGGGAGATCGGGTTGGTGCCAGTTGTTTGCTGAGGGTCTGAGGCATCTTCTATGTAAGCACTGTTTGATAAATGTTTGGGAGTAGCTGTTTGATGTAAATAGATAGAAAAGATCACGTCCTTAATTGTTCTAGTTTCTTCTATATTGCAGTGTGTGTATATCCTTTTGAAAAATGTCTTAGCATAACTCAGTTTATGCGATAAGTGGTGATTGCTACCAAAGTGTAATATTTTGTCCGCATAATATTCTTTGAGATAAACACTTGTGATCGAAGTGGCGTTGTTACCTCTTTCAATTGAGATGGCCAGGAAGTTGATGCGCCCGTTCATTTCACTTTCCATTGTGAATTGAATTGCAGGGAATACTGAGTTGATTTGGCTGTAGAATTTATTTAGCTGGTCACTTTTTAATATGACAAATGTATTGTCGACGTAGCATATTCAAAATTTATGTATGAACTGAGTTAGAGCCAAGCTTTCAGGTTTTTGCAGCAAAAGCAAATCTGAGTCGATCGCGTCCGTGCTATAAGTGCCTGTTGTCGATGGGTGATGCAAAGAGCATTATAAATGCAGGGAACAGTATTACTTGGCAACGACCCTGCCTCATATGAAGGAATTTTCTAAAAATAGAAAATTCAAAATAGAGAACTTTTTTTACCTCTTTCACAATCTATCTTTCCTCCTCCTAGGTTATCAGACATTGTAGCTATTGTGGAGATGTCGTTCAAAGTATACCACTGAAAAGTTAAAGATCCAGAATGAGACTTCACCACTTCCATGCTTCTTTATTGATCACATTTATGACAATATATTTGTTTTTTTATCATGAATTTAAAGTAGAAACCCATTATTCAGATTTATTTAAGAAAAAGACTCACAGCTGCTTTTTTGTTTGTTTTTTTCGTTTTCTTGGCATGAAAATAATTTTGGCTGGTGAAACACTGATGCAGACAGCTTGCACATTTTCAGTATTTAATGTATATATTATATAACATGCATTCTTTCTTTGTGTGTGTTGTCTAATTTGTGCATGTAATTTACATAAACTTATAGACATTATGATGTAAAAAATACCATCACACTGAAAAGAGGACCCCTTCCCAATCCCATTTCTGACAGTAATATGGCTAGAGAGCCCAGTTTAATGTATATCTATTAAAACAGTAGTAAGAGCTAGCATGCTTATTTTAGAATAGCATTGCTAAATTGATTGGGAGAAATTTTAGATTAATTTTTCAGGTGCAAAAAGCAACCGACTATGGTAGCCATGTCCATCAGTCTGTCCGCATAAAATGACTGGGTTCTCAGTGGACCAATTTTGTTGAAATTAGGCATACATATTCTTCAAGGTAATTTGGAGAAAAAAGTTCAGTTTACATTTAGATATCTTGAATAGAGTACTACTTTTTGAAATTTCAAAATCTGAAATTGAAAAGCATTGGTGAATTTGTAAAGTTGTCTATTTAAAGCAGAGAAGTATTCTGTGCAACTTCAGTTATGGATTAGTTTACCACTTAAGGCACCATCATCTGAGGAGCACTGCTCATGACAGTTAAGGGGCATGTACTCTGGACACCAAGGGGGAGCAGCCCCCTTAAACTCCCCGAAGTCTAACATGTAAACTGAATGCGCAAGTGAGATTTATGAAACTCAAGGTGCGTGTGTTTTGAACTTCACCTGGGGCTTCATATGGGCTTCGATCGGCACCTAAAATACAGTATGTGCCAGTAAAGTAGGTTTTGCTTCAGTTTTGAACACTTTTTCGCTCAATACATCGGATTTTCATTTGACAATTGAATTTGTCTGCCTGATTACCTCTTTCGATTTTTCAGTATGACCAAGCCCGGGCCTCACTGAAATTCATTTCTCACATTGTAATCTACCCATTTTATTGTTACCACACAATAATCCCCGCAGACCTGTTCTCATTATAGCTGGTACAAGGCGTCCTCCCATTAGCCCCTTTGCACTTCTGTGCCTGGTAGGAATTGTAGTCCCTGTGCCCGCACTCTCCATTACAACCCTCCCTCCCTGATATGGCATATAGCCAGTACTTTAACTTGGATCAATTGCAACATACATGCAAAATTTCTTTTACAAACAAATTGACAAACAGATTCTGGTTTTATTTATACAGATTTTCTTAAAATGTCAGTTAATCCTTCTTTAAAACATTTTATTGTGGAGGGCCAGTCAGACCCAGAAGGAATAATGAGAGGTTGTGATATGAACAAGAAACTGAAAGGGCCCTCCGGGTTACTTACTACAGTATATTGAGCATATCTACTCCTTCATTCCAGCATTTATCACAAAATGAACCATTGTCTTATAATGAAATTCTTCTAATTTTTGAAACTGGCTTTTACAGTTAAGCTTTATTAACCAGTCAAAGCTCAGATGTTTTTTCACAATTTCAGAAATTTGGAATACATAATATATTTATTTGTATATACAGGGTGGTTCAGATCTAATTATGCAGATCCAGATCGTCTGGATGACTTTAATTTATGCGGGGACGATTCCAGTTCGGTGCAAAGACGAATCTTCATGTCGTCAGTTCGCACACTTCTCGATTGTCCGGGATTTTTTGGGTAATTTTCTATGTAATAAACTTAATAAGTTATAGCGTAATGAAAATTGCATAATTAGATCTGGACCACCCTATAGTAGCACATTCTGAATCTGAAACTGAGCTCCACCCGCAGTGATGGTTTAGATTATAGAGAACATTGTTTTAAATGGTTGTAAGAGAAAGATACTGTATTCTTTCTTGGAAGACATTGCTGTGTTTTTTTTTAATGAGTGGCAGATTTGCTTAAGGAAAATCAACATGCTCTATTTTAACTTTTGCCTGATTGATTGCAGGCCGCTTTGGGTTGCTTCTCAAGCAATTACTACAAAGTTTCCATATATATTTCGTTTTGCATCAAGGAATTTTACTGAGCCCCTTTTTCATTCTTCATTATTAAAAGAACTAAAGAGAAAACAAGTTGTCGTTACCTGATTCAGAGACTGACTTTTCCTCTTCTTTTCACCTGAGCTCTGCCTACTGTATTAATTTCACCTTTAGAACACTTTCTCATAATTCAAACTGACTTAGCCAGTAAATGTGCTGGCATTCATACAAATTGGTCTACATTGCATACCACTCCACTTCAATATTTAATTTACTTTTAAAAGTGCATGCAGTATATTTATTCAAACAAAATCCCAGCACTCAGTTTGCAATCCATGCAAGCCCAAGTTAGCTTTAATGTGACCAACAGGGAATGCCGTGTAAAATGTTAATAGCCTGTCTTGAGTGCAGATGACACTGAGGAGATTCACTTGCTGACTGCCTTCTCCTTTTTTTATGTATAACATAATAAAATAGATTTGTATCAAGCAGCTATACCATAGATACTTTTCACACTAGACCTTCATCTCGTGTTGGAATTTGAGCTGCTCCAATAATCTGATAAGGCGTAAGAGCAAACACTTCACAGGTTTTTAAAGATGTGCGAGACAGGAAATTATATTCAGGATTTTATAAATAAATCAATATAAGAGATTAATACAAACACCCCCAAGCATTGCAATTTCAAAAGATCTCATCTACTGTACTTGTCCAGCAAGTAATCATTGTTTGATTGGAAGTTACGCTATTGAATCAGTTACAAGCAACCATTTGATTCTATACAGAAATTAAATAAACACTTTGTAGAGTTTGGCTGGCATAGTGGCTTAGTGGTAGTGCTGCTGGAGTCCAGGGTTTGGCTTCCAGGACCGTGGAGCTCAAGTCCAAAAACAAAAGCCCTAAAAGAAAATTGTATTAAGGTTCAAATTTTAGGTTCCACTTTTTAATTTTTCTTGTAACTGAGATGAGTCCGCCATGAAAACACTAAATATTTTCCTACAATAAAATCGGCTTCTTTTAGCATTATTTTTGGTACATTTTCATTTTGTTTTTTTCCTAGCAGATTGCAGTGATTTCCATCAATTTATGCACTATATGGTACCCTGCGGATATGTTGGTAAGGCACCCATATATGTAGTAATGACACCATGCAGTGCCTGAAGATTACAGCTGCATATGACTGCATGTGTAACACCTCAGGCACAATAGGGGAATAAACAGCAAAATGATTGTAAAAAATTAGTTGCACATACACCATCAGGTCCCAACAGATGGTAGAAGATATTTTTTTGGGGGAATTTTTCCAGCTTCCAATCATGCTGTTGCTATTCATTCTTCTGGCTGGCATTGTACAGTGCCATTGTCCTGTAAGGAACTTCAGAAAAACAAGACACTGCATTGCACAACACCAGTACAACCACCCCAACTCCCCCCACCCCTTGCTAAGGCAATGCTGTTGAAGTCTCCTGTATTTTGTGATAGAGACAGAAGAAGTGAAGTGAGGAAAATATAGAATATCTTACCATGTTGTATAAAATGCTGAATATACCAGTGTCCACAGCATGTATGTTCTTTCTTTCAGATGTATCAGAGGCAGCGCACTCACACACACACACACACACACATTCTGTTCAAGCCCTATTACTTTCTCTTAACACAGTACAATCCTCCACTGAGTGGTCGATCTCTGTCCTGTCTCCCTCACTGTCCAACCAGTATGCAAGTCCCAGCTGCCTGTGATTCTAGAGGGTGGTGCAGATCTAATTCTGTAGATCCAGATCGTCTGATGACTTTGATTTATGCGGGGATGATTCCAGTTTGGCCCAAAGATGATTCTTCATGTCGTCAATTCACACACTTCTCGATGGTCTGGGATTTTTCAGGTGATTTTCTGTGTAATAAACTTGAATGAAAATTGTATAATTAGATCTGGACCACCTTGTAATACTCACCCCTAGCCTCATGCATTGGATTAGGGCGTTTCACCCCACTGTTATAGAAGTTAAGAAATAAATGAGTAATAAATGAATCAGTGATCAAATAAAAACAAAAAAGTGTGAATTAAATTAATTAGTAATAAATTAAATCACTGATCAAATCAAAATAAAAATGTCTGAATTAGCATAGCTTCCCAAATTCAGGGTAGTCATAAGAAATGTAATGATTTACTTTATGTGGTAGAAGTCCATAATAAATAAGTCTAGTTGGTTAGATATTTAAAATATTAAAATGTGCTCTTCAATTTAAATGTTTAAAGTCTAAATATTCTCGATTGCAGAAGAAATGTGTCATTTTCACTTTCTGATGGAGGTCCTTAGAGGGTTAGATGCCTAGTAAAGTATAACATTATCTTTGTAATTACTGAAATTGAAATAGTGATACCCTTATGTTTGACATTTATCATTTTTGACCTTCTGGTAGAGGCTTTTAGAGGGCTAGGACCACTGGTAAAGAATCAAATATCAAAAATATTACATTTGTGGTCAGCAACCTCAAAAAAGCATAAAATACTACTCCATATATCTAGATACACAGGCCTGTATTTTTTTGAAGTTTTGTGAGAAGAAGTAACTTTGACCCCTTGTATCCCATTAAGGGATGAACGCCTGGGGTCAGCTGATGTAGCATGCACAAGTTCAGGTCCTTCTGATCATTTTTGTTGCTGACACCTGTGATTCTCCAGGGTGTTTCAGAGACATCAATAGTTTAGTGCAGTGAGGACACAAACAGCATTGTCTGTTTCAAAAAAGAGCTCGGTATGTTTTATTTCCAAACAATAAAAAGAAGTGTGTCTGAAATCACAAGTGCAGGGCCATCAATAAATAATCTTCATCCAAAAAAACTGTGTTTCCTGCAGATGCTAAAATCTAATAAATAATTTTTAAAACCAAGGATAAAATCAGAATCAGAATCAGCCTTTCAATTTGCTCTCCAGTGCTCCTCTCTCTATCACTAATCGCTTTGCTCTCCCGTTACCAGGTATACCCAGCATGGCTGAGACACCGGCGAGCACAGACCATTTTCGACTTCCATTCCAATCACTTTCCATTGGCATCTCCTGGGACACACTAAGCCTGACACCCTCAATTCTAAAGCCATCCCATGGCATCTGCAGTATCCCTACAGCACCTGATCAATCGTGCTTTCAGTATTTCAGCAGGACTGACTGCTGACCACTTTACTCCCTTCTAATTACGTTGGCTCCCATCTGATTCTGTCCTCTCTCTTTTCATCAGACTTGCTTTTTCTCTTTCTCTTTCCTAATCAGGAGCTTTTTACTTTTGGATGCATGTGCTTTCACTAGTGACCCATGAAGCATTAATGAGGGTAACGGATGAGATGAGTCAGCCAATTTTCCCATTGAAAACCTCATGGCCTCAACGCTTTGCAGCAGCATTCACCAACGCCCACAAACCCTGAGATGCACAGCACAGATCCCTAACTTGCTTCATCACAACTATTGGTTTACTCACACTTTATAAGGATGTAATTTCCTGCACAAAATATGGTCCAAAAATTGCCTAAAAGTGGGCCAAAAATAGTGAGAGACCCCAAAAAGCTCAACTTCTTGCATAAATAGACATCAAGAAGCACTGAATGGTATATCATATGTGTTGGGTGTTCTTGTACGAGGAGTTAGGACAAAAAAACTGAAGTGATTTCAAAGCATTCATAAGTAATTCTTACAAACACAAAACAGAAATTTTTGTGTAAATTAATAAAATATGTATTATCACAGAGTTAATGGAACTTACCAAGCTTGTTACGATTCAGCCTAGTCTTGCACCCTAAGGATAACACACACACACACACACACACACACACACACAGAGACAGACCCTGGCCGCTTACACTCTGATTATGAGCTTTGGCTGCATAGCATATGTCTCCTCAGTACTTCACATAGGAACTCAATAGATATAGCCTACACCTTAACACCTTATATATTCCTCAATCCCTGTGAATAACCCAGACACATGGAGGCTGATGCACTTCAGGCAATACCACTTACCAACCAATGATGCATTACTCTCACCATGCTGTCTCTGTTGGAAGCATCCCCCTTCAACCTGTTAACCCCATAATCCCACACGCCCTTTATGCCAAAGGGGATTTTATACCTCGTAATGTTACACACAGATATTTTGCCAACTACTTTGGTGATGGACGGCTATACCTGAAAGATCTGACTACAATTATGTGCAAAACAACTTATTTTGTCAAGAGTCCTTTTGTTGTATCGCCAGTTAGTTACCTTGGGAAAAGGCATTCATGTTTAACGCTTTGGTAACTGCCCATCTGGTTATTCTAATTTAAGGTGATAATGTGGATTATATACTTATGTAATAATACAAGAGAATGTGCATAGACTTAGGTAACACAAAAAAAGAAAGCATACAAAAGACAACAAATGAAATAAAACAGTGTCTCCCAGTTTTGCTCTTCACCAGATTTCACAGCACTGTTCAGGGAGTTACACAGTTTATCACACTCCGTCTGACAATAAATGAAGCAGTGCCTGCTGTTCTAAAATGATCCTGGTCCACTCCATAACAACATTGCATATACACACTGGATTCAAAAAGTTTTCGCATTTTGCTATGATGAAACCTTGTGCTGAAATCATTTAAATTCATTTTTCTTCACATCAAGCAACACTCAATACCCCAGAATGACAAAGTGAAAACTGGATTTTAGACAGTTTTGCAAATTTATTTAAAAATAAAAAAACTGAAATATAACACTGAGACAAGTATTCAGGCCTTTTACTCAGTACTTCAGTGGTTCTCAACCTGTGGGGCGGGCCCCCCTAAGGGGATGCGAAGTAACAAAAAGGGGGGTGCAAAGATGTGAAGAAAAGAAAACAAGAATCAAAAATATGAAAAAAACATCTGTTGAAACCAAAACAAATTAACTTAAACTACATTCTGATACTAGAACAATAAATATAGAGTTAGATAAATGTCGATAAAAGTTAAGTAGGTATAATAAAATATGCATCTACATTTCAAAAAAATGTTGGGGGGGGCGCGATTAAAACTGTTATGAAAACTCGGGTCGCAAATACTTAAAGGTTGAGAAACGCTGCAGTACTTAGTTGAAGCACCATTGAAAGCAATTACAGCCTGGAGTATTCTTGGGTATGACGCAACTAGCTCTGCACTCCTGCACCTGTGGATTTTCTGTAGTTCTTCTCTGCACACCCTGTGAAGCTCTGTCAGGTTGGATGGAGACCACTGGTGAACAACTATTTTCAGGTCTCTCCAGAGATTTTCAGTTGGGTTCAGTTCTGGGCTCTGGCTAGGCAACTCAAGCAAGGACATTGCCAGAGTTGTCCCTAAGTCTCTCCTGTGTTTTCTTTATTTTGTGCTTAGTGTCATTGTCCTATGTAAGATGAACCTTCTGCCCAGAGGTCCAGAGTGCTGTGGAAAAGCATTTCATTAAGGATATCTTTGTATTTTTCCCTGTTTGGCCTTCCCTCAGTGCTGTTTAGTCTACCAGTCTCTGACACTGAAAAACAACCTCACAGCATGATGCTGCCACCACCATGATATACAGTACAGGCCAAAAGTTTGGACACACCTCCTCATTCAATGTGTTTTCTTTATTTTCATGACCATTTACAGCACTCCATCACTCTCCTTCTTGGTCAAATAGCCCTTACACAGCCTGGAGGTGTGTTTGGGGTCATTGTCCTGTTGAAAAATAAATGATCGTCCAACTAACCTGACTTCTGCACAACACAACTGCTGGTCCCAACCCCATTGATAAAGCAAGAAATTCCACTAAATAACCCTGATAAGGCACACCTGTGAAGTGAAAACCATTTCAGGTGACTACCTGTTGAAGCTCATCGAGAGAATGCCAAGAGTGTGCAAAGCAGTAATCAGAGCAAAGGGTGGCTATTTTGAAGAAACTAGAATATAAAACATACATAACTCCACATGTGTTCATTCATAGTTTTGATACCTTCAGTCATGAAAATAAAGAAAACACATTGAATGAGGAGGTGTGTCCAAACTTTTGGCCTGTACTGTACTAATGGAATAGTATTGCACAGATGATGAGCTGTGCATGTTTTTTTTACACAGGAGAGGCTTTTGTTTGGCTACTCTGTCTTAAAGCCCAAATTGGGGGACTGTTGCAGTGACAGATGTCCTTCTGAAAGTTTCTCCCATCCCCATATTGGTTCTCTGGAGCTCAGGCCGATTGACCAATAGGTTCTTTGTCACTTTCTTTCTCATGGCCTTTCTCCAACAATGTTATTCCATTTAAGAATTATGGAGGCCACAGTGGTCTTCGAAACCTTCAATGCAGCAAGGTGTTTTTAGTAGCCTTTCTTAGATCTGTCTTGACACATTCCTGTGTTATCACAGCTTGCTCAGTTATACATTGCCAACTGCAAAACCTTATATAATTCCTAATCATGTCCAATCAAATGAATTGACCACAGGTGGAATCCAAACAAGGTGTAGAAACATCTCAAGGATGACCGATAAAATGGGGTGCACCTAAGCTAAATGTCAAGTGTCATAGTAAAGCTGTAGCTGCTGGTGAGTAGGATAGGATCAAGCATGAGTCAAATGCATACCAAAAGAAATCTCTCAGTCCAAAAAAAAATGTTTTAAAAAGATTAAGAATAGCTGTGGTGGGCTGGTGCCCTGCCTGGGGTTTGTTTCCTGCCTTACGCCCTGTGTTGGCTGGGATTGGCTCCAGCAGACCCCCCGTGGCCCTGTAGTTAGGATATAGCGGGTTGGATAATGGATAGATGGATGGATTGAGAATAGAGAAAGGTTGTTACATAGAATAAAAGGCAAAAAAAGAAAAATGTTTCTTCTTGTTAAACTTCAATTGTTTCTACAATTAAGGTTGAGTTATTTCTCTATGCTTTACTTTACATTCAGTGCGTTCTAAATGTACGGCTCTGCACATAACACTTGAGCATGTTAAGGCACGGTTTGAAACCATGTACCCTCCATGCCTTACACACGGCAAAGTATGTTACTAAATGTGACTAATCTGCAATCAAAGGGACAAGAGACAGTTAGAATATTCCATTTCAATTCAGCTTGTGGGGGTTATAAGAACGTCCCATATGTTATGCACTAATTTATAGTCAAACATTTAACATAACTAAGAAAACACTTTGTGATAAATAACCAAGTATTGACACAAAAAGAGGTTTGGGGCAGCCTTCCGTTACTTGGAAATGGCTGCAGAATTGAAGGAAGAGGTTGCAAAAGGGTTGGAACTGAAAGTGACGTTAAAGGGCCCAGGCGGAATTTGGTCTGCAGGGAAGAAAGAGAAAAAGTCATTGCACTCTGCCACCCTCTGGTCCAACCTGGAATTACTTTCTTTCGAGCCCTTTAGTTGCCTCCCATGCACATTTGTGTGACAAATTCTATCAACTTAACAAGACCTAAATAACTGAAAAATGGCTCTTACAGGTCTGAATACTTGTTTCAATATATTACAGTTTTTTATTTGTAATACATTTGCAAAAACTTAAAAAAAAATTGTGACAAAAACTGAAAGGGTCTGAATACTTTCTGAACGCACTGTACAATTTTTTTTTGGTACACTGTATTAATCTTTACATTATATACAGTATATTAGTAAAATACACACAAGGGTAGCATGGTGGAGGATTAGATAGTCCTGCTCCCTCCCTGCTTCAGAGTCCGGGGACTGAATTATGTGTGTAGGTCTTACATGTTGTCCTCATGACTAAATTAGTTTTACCTAGGTACTCAGGATGACTCCAAGTTTACCTTGCATGAGTGAATAAGTGTGGTGTCACAGACTGACACACTATGCAAGGTTGCAAGGTTGCTTCATGCCTTGTACCTGACACCAAATGAGTAGGTTTTGATCTGTTGTGACTCTGTAGTTGATTTGGAACTAGTCTGATGATGATGTATAGATTGATGGAGAGGAAAGCATACAAGTGCAAATAGTTCTAAAGTGCCACCTGTAGCACAACTTTTTAAATATTTCATAGGGCAGTGGATTATCCTCCATGTAGGATATCAATATGTCTGCATCTGGCCTGTTTTTCCTAACCCTACATCTGCCACGGTTTAACTACCTATCCCCCCAGACCTGTTAGGCTAGGTTACACTGGTGGCAACCATCATTGTCTTTTTTGTATCTTAAAAAACTTGAACATGATCATGACAGAACCCTTTCTCCTTGCTTTAACAGAAACAGCTAAGAATGGTTGCTGTATTTTTTTATGCAACATTACACTCTTTTCTTTTAAGAAACAGCAGCTGCCACAGCCATTTGAAGTGTATGGAAGGCAGTCGTTTCCTAACAGAGAAGCCCTTGAACATACAGTAGTCAGTTTTTTCCCCTCACGTCGAGGGAGCTGCTTTACTTATTGAGGACAGTCTTCTCACTGTACTGTGAAAGAGGAGCTGGAGGCAGTTTGACAAAGGCAATTTATTACTTATTTTCAGATGTGCATTGTGACTCACCCACACAAAATAATGGAAATTTGTGCTGCAGCGATGATAATGTAAATATAAATATGATGTTAATGTTGAAAATGTCAGAAGATATCCAGGGATTTGTGATCTTTGGATTTAATTGTCATGATTTTTTGCAAGTAGAATATTGCTGTTTTTGAAGGATAGTGAATTTCTTGTTGTGTTAATGAAGGAAGCACTGGAGAAAAAGAAAAGTCATTCATGTGTCTTGTTTGTTCTTTTTTTTTTTTTGGTTCCTCCACCTCTTGCTGCAGATCAGCTTACCTGCATGTCCAGTTGGCACTGTTCAATTAAATGAGAGACTGACATGGCCTAATACTTACAAGTTAAAAAAGTCATACGGTTTATGCACTTCGCATTAATATCACCATTTAGAATTCTGAGTAGGGGCTTTTTAAAACAGATTTTGTGTCTTTGAGGGTGACAGGTCAAGACTCCCTGCAGTACTGTGCCAAAAGGGTCAAAGAATTCACTCAAAGGGGGCATCTATATTGATCTCAGGCTCACAAGATCTTTTGTTTCTTCAGGTTATTCAATTAAAGGTCAGGGGGAACAAAAGAATTACACCAACCAATTGCTTTCTGATTTCTGATTGCACTGCAATGTCCTTAATAATTAATTGATGCCAAAAGGAGTTTCTATCATACAAGAGAGTGTTCTCCTCTAGGCATTTTTTTATGGCTTTAATTTTTATTTTACTTTTAAAATTATTAATTGCATGCAGATATGGTATGAATATTGAAATTATTTTTCTTTGATTCTGTGTGAGCAGTTGATGTTATTTGTTTAAAATTTGTTTAGTTGTTTTTATTATGTTGTATATAGTTATTATTGTATTTTATTGATTGACTTATTACTTTGTTTTGCTTAAATTTATTTAGTTTATGTACAGCACTTTGGTCAGCGGCTGTTGTATGTAAAGTGCTTTATAAATAAAGCTGACTTGACTTGACTTAAGCCATGTGCAGAAATAGTGAAAATAGAATGATATCAAACACAAATGGTGAAAAAAGAAAGACTTTCTGCATAGTAACCTTTTATATATTAAATATTTTATATTGCACCCGTTGTTGTAAGTGTCATTATAAGCTAATCACCGGTATAGCCCTGCCACATGGAGAAGAGTGTAGCATGATGTTCTCCCCTAATGTCAGAGTATGTATAAAATCTTTGGGAAACAATGAGGTTACCTACAACTGATCTTGCCCAAAGCAAGTTTAAGGCTTTGGGTACCTGGGACTTATTCATACAGCATCAGATGTAAGGCAGGAATCAGCTCTGGTGGAGGTGTCAGTCCGTGTTAAAGTGCACTTCCACAGTCACTCATGTAGGACCAGATGCCAGTTAACCTAATACACATGTCATTGTTATGTAGAAATAAAATACCTGGGGAAGAAAACATACAACCATAGAGAGAAAATAAAAACAAATGTACACAGGGAGTGAGTTGGTCAGGATTCTAACACATTTTCTTGGAGTTTTTAGGCAGCAGCACTAAGCACTGCTTCAACATGTTGTGGTCAGTATCTACATAGAGAGGAACTATTTTTTTGATTCATTTGATGTTTGATTTTTGCCATAATAATTGTCTCTATGAAGTCTAGATACATTAGATATTTGTAAAGGAGATGATTGTCGTGTCATTTCTTTACATTGTGATTGATGAACTTGATGCAGAATGCTTACAGTATTCATATGGATATGCCACCTTATGAGCCTCAAAGAACTAGATGTTAGCCACACTCTGAACTGTGGATAGATTACTGACAGCATTAAAAACTTATAAATATTTTCCCCACTTTATTTTTGTTGATATGAAATGTTAAAAATATTACATTTTGATTTGATGAAATATTTAGAAAACCATTTTTCCAAATTCTAGATCTTTTCACTACACTACCTCTCTAGTTGTGCTAATGAATCTCCTTATCATGCCTGCTCTATGATTCTTTTAACTTCTCATCTGTCATTTCTTCTTGGCAGTGATTTGTTGTTCATTTCCTCCAAACTCAATGCATACGATTTACCACACAATTAGATAGTTTATACTTCTCCTTGAGGTTTACTTTATATAACAGATAGATAGATAGATAGATAGATAGATAGATAGATAGATAGATAGATAGATAGAT
>JANRMT010062806.1:47132073-47142854 GCA_026402145.1 Polypterus bichir lapradei
ATATATATATATATAAAATCAGGAAAGGGACTGATATGTGAGCAAGAGTTGGGGTGCTACAGGCCACCTATTTAATGATAGAGTAGTTGGGTGAATGACAGTACCTTAGGGATCTCGTATATACTGTATTGTGAGGTTTTTAAGACCCTGAAACTCCTTCGGCTGCACGGGGCATTGGAACTCTGTTAATGCAGGCAGGGATTGCTGGTCTATCGAAGAGGCAACCACAGATTCGCAGCCTCGCTACCAATCGGCCAATGGTTGATCTGGTGAAGAGTCTAATCTGGCCACTAACCTGGACCCATTATGGTTTGTATGCTGTATGTATGTGTATTAAAGTGGTAGCTTCCATTTTAATAAAGACTCTGGCTTGGACTCAGCATCTTTTCTTGGGTACCAGATTCTGCCTCAAACGTTACATGGTACCAGAAGTGGAGTCTTGCCCCAGTGGATCCTCAGCAAGCATATGTTGTTCCTTTTCCAATGGAGCTGGATGAGGCTCAGGCAGGCGCTCCTGCCCTTGCCTCTACCCAGGATGTGTTAATGAAGATGGCTCGCTTGGACGACCACAAGTGTTACCTGTTCTGGTTTGAATGCATGGCAACACTGATGCGCTGGGACAAGAGAGGCTGGGCAGCTATTTTGACCCCCTTTTTGACCGGGAAGGCCCTGCAGGTCATGCAAAATCAGTCAGTTTTGGCTTTGGCAAATTGATCTGGATCAGCCTATATAGGGACAGGTCCAGGACTTAGTAGAACTGATTCAAAGCTGGTTTTGTGGAGAAGCCTTTGAGCTTGATAAACAAAGGGATAAACAAAGACCTTTGTTATGAGATGCTCCATAGCATAGCATAGCATAGCATTCTCAACCTTTAAGTATTTGCGATCCGAGTTTTCATAACAGTTTTAATCACGCCCCCCTAACATTTTTTTGAAATGTAGATGCATATTTTATTATACCTACTTAACTTTTATCGACCTTTATCTAACTCTATATTTATTGTTCTAGTATCAGAATGTAGTTTAAGTTAATTTGTTTTGGTTTCAACAGATGTTTTTTTCATATTTTTGATTCTTGTTTTCTTTTTTTCACATCTTTGCGTCCCCCTTTTTGTTACTTCACACCCCCCTAGGGGGGCCCGCCCCACAGGTTGAGAATCACTGCTCCAGAGCAATGCTGCACCTAACTCACAGACTGGAGGGTGCCCAAACCACCTGGAAACAGAGGGGCTATTCCAACTTTGCACCAACTTTGACCCAACCATCATGTCTCCTCCTGCTAGCCAATTGTTGAAGCTACGGGTCACAGCCTCTGCATCCACCTCATCCTCATCTCTCCTCAGAGCAATGTTTGCTGCCACCACCTGCCTTGGTTTCTCTTGTTTAAAACCAGGCTCCCAGAGTTGCTGATGCTGCTGATGGGGGCACACGGATTGATGCCACTGGTAGAAAGGTGCTATTGTAGGACCGCCCCAGCTAAAATCAAGTGCAAGTGCTTTTGCTTTGATCAACTGGGACATCTGGCTTGGGAGTGTCGTCTCTCACCTATACAGTCCATGGACATCAGTCTGGCCCAGGTATGCAGTTCTCAGGCTTCCCCCAAGGTGCCGAAGAAAGACAATTTCAAGGTCTCAATTAAGTTGGCTGGACACAAAATCCAGGCACTGTTGGACTCTGATAGTGACCTCAGTGTAGTCTGTCATGACTTGCTCTGGCTGATTGCCTACACAAATATGGACCAGAGATGTTCATGGAGACATTAAAGAATATGAGAATATTTTACTCCCTCTGAAATTTAAGGGGAGGAACTTTAAAGTTTGGACTGCCGTATCAGACACTTCACCTTGGCCTCTTTTAATAGGAAAGAGGAATGCCATCTTCCTATGCATCCTAGCCACCTGCAGGGCACTTCTCTCTACAGTCGAGAGGGTAGGGCTCAATGCTGACAAGGTCAGTCAAGGAGCCGGCTTAAGGATTGAACCTGATTTATCTAGTGAGGTAGGGGATGACCCCTCGCCTGAGTGTCTGGGACAATTGGAGGACTCTTTGCATCAGGTGCCCACTCCATCGACCTCCACAGTCTAGAAAGAATGGCTGGAAAAGAGCTGTGTGCTGTATTGGGCTTGGGGGGGTGTGGGGACTGATACTCTGACTGAGATTGCGTGCCTGGAGTGGGCCACCAGCAACTTAGACTTTGCACTTAAACAAGCCCATGTTACAAATGACTGTTATTATATAGAGTGGGAGGGCCTGAATTTCAAAACACTTCACTTTTTAATTAAGGATGGTTTCTTATATCGCGTGAATTCTGATTGCAAATGCAAGAGCTGATTGAACAGTTGGTGATCCTGAGCAGGCATAGAGAGAAGTTTTTAAAATTTGCTAATCTCAGCACAGAGAAGACCAGGGATTGCATTTAAAAATGCTTTTATTGGCTGAATATGGGAAGAGATGTGGAGCAGTTTTGTAAGTCTTGTCCCAACTGTCAAGTTGTTTCCGCTCAAAACCCACTAAGGCTCCCCTCTCACTGATGCCTATTTTGGATATCCCTTTCGAGAGGTTTTGGTTAAACATTGTTGGCCCACTTCCCAAGAATAAGAATTATTATCAGTACATGCTTGTGATGGTTGATTATGCAACAAGGTACCCCAGGGTGGCCACTCTGCACAAGGCCAATGCCCAAGCTATTGCTAAGGCTCTATCACAAATATTTACACATATTGGCATTCCTCACAATATTTTAACTGACCAGGGTACTCCCTTCACTTCTTGCTGCATGAAGCGGCTGTGTGAGAATCTTGCAATTAAACAATTGAGCACCACTGTTTATCATCCGCAAACAAATGGCATGACTGAACAGTTTAACAAGACTTTAAAGCAGATGATTCAGCAGGTGGCCCATGATGACCTGACCTCCTGGGACACTGTGTTGGCCTTCCTCCTTTTTGCTATTTGGCAGTCCCCCCAAGCATCCATCGGCTTAAGTCAATTCAGACTGTTCTTTGGGAGGAATGGACAGGGGTTCACAGTGTAACTCATGGGGTGAGATTTATTGATTGGGTCATTTCGCTCCAAGAGCAAATTTCTAAATTGTCCTCTATTGCGGTGGAGCAAGATGAACAGGAGGCTCAAACATGTAATTATGGCACAACTTTACAAATTCAAAAATTGTGAACAGTACTGGTTTCAATCCTGTCTGACTCCCATAAATTTCAGGCAAATTGGTTGGGTCCAGTGGTAGTAGAGTCCCTGTAAATTATAAAGTCAGAATACCTGGCCCACAAAGCGATCCCAATCCGAGTATGCTGGGGCATATCTCGATGATGTGGTCATTTTCAGTAATGATTGGAGGTCACATCTCAACCGGGCTTGACAGTTTGTGGCTGGCTGGTTTGACAGCTAACCCTAAGAAGTGTAAATTGGGAATGTCGGAAGAACGTATTTGGGGTACTCATTAGAGAACAGTTTGATTAAACCTCATTTGGACAAGGTGGGTAAGGACCTTGTGTATCCACAGAAGGTTCGTGCTTTCCTAGGTATTACAGACGATTCATTCTGAACTTCACACATAGGACTGTCCCTCTCACTGACCTGACAAAGGGCCAAAAAAATGCATCATTGTTTGGACCAATGATTGTGTGAGGTCCTTCTCTGACTTAAAGGCTGCTTTGTCTTCATTCTTGATTCTATGGAATCCGGACTTTTGTAAGGAATTAATTCTACAGAGTGATATGAGTGCTTTCGGTTTGGGGGCGGCATTCTCTCAGTGTTTTAATGGGGAAGAATATTCCATCATTTTTCTGAGCAGGAAATTACTCCCCAGTGAGAATAATGATGGCCAGTTTTGTTCAAGTGATGGACATTAGGTAATGGTGGGAAGAGCTGGAATGAAGAGAGTGTTTTGCATAGACAATAAGATGCAATTCCTGGTTTGGGCACATGCACCATGGTTAAGTCTCTTTGTTACATTGCTGTGTAATTAGGATTTTTCTGCACTTTCATCTGGGCTCTAAGAGTGATTTTCTATCCACAACAATAGCAAATAGGGGACCAGCTTGTTATTAACAGATGCATACTTAATAATGCCACTGCTATATGTATTCCTGTGGACAGAACAATCATCTGCTTTTTAAATTACTTGGAGGTGTAACAGAAGGTATGCTCGGCATTTCTGAACTGATGTATTCATTGCAGAAACAAAAATGGAACAGTGTAGAATGTGCATAATTAGGCCTGGGATCCTTTGAAAATGTAAAAATTGAAGCTATTGTGTTTTGGTCAAAAGCAATACTTTTTTCATAAGAGGGACTTTTTTTTTAAATTGATACTGAAATGATATCACATTTTATTGGGCTACAGAATAATGTTACATTTGTACCTCTCCATTTTCAGCATCTGCTTACAAGTCTAGCATAATACTTGAGGGATGAAGCAGTTTTGGAGAAATGCCAGCCCATCGCATGGCACACGCTGTCCCTTTCTGTGTATTTATAACCAACAATTAACTTTTTCACTTTTTCGTTTAATGTGGTCAGAACTGCCACCTGATATTGTGAATTTTCCCAGTATAGCATTTTTTCTTATTTTTTTTCAAGAAGTGCAGCCAATAAATTCAGACAATCGGGCGTATGTGTCTCACAGTCTCTTTTACATTTCAGTCCCAAGGTACAGAGTAGTGCATTGCAGCAAAATGTGAAACATAGACCTAAAGAATGTAAGTGAAAACACAAGAGTAATTTAATAAAAGTTTTTATCAGGATAAGTAGATTTCTTATCAATAGACTTAATTTAAGCTGTTCAGCTTATCTTGAGTATCTCTGTATCAATGTATATGCATAAAATATACATTCTGTATCTGCTCCATGATCAGCTAATCTCATGTATGACTTTGATGAAGATACAAATTGCAGACTTGTAAAATTCTTTCAGGACATGGAGTTCAGAGCAGTAATGAACTCAGTTTTGCACAGTTACATCAAAGAGATCTGGATCTCTATGCCGCTTGCTTGATGTGTGGTAAATCAGATGCTGTATAATTTCATTCAAAGATCTGCACATATTCTTAAGATACACTGAGCTTTGTTCTGCTTAATATACTCTGAGACTTAAAAATTTCATTGACAGAGACAGAGGCATATTTAATACAAGAATTATACTTGTATTAACATCAAAACAAAACAGTTCTAGTGTTTGTAAAAATTACAATTATTATTAAAAAGTAGACTAATAAGAAATACAAGGAAATTAAATAAGATTAATTTTGCCCAGTGTCACACAGAGTTAAGAAGACAGAAAGAGAGAGGATCTCTATGATGGACTGGCGTCCTGTCCATGTGTTGTTTCTGCCTTGTATACCGTTATTCTAGGATAGGCTCTAGATGAGCGGGTTGAGAAGATGGATGGATGCTTCAAAGACATAAAGGAGGAGGCAATAAAGAACATCACAGCTGAATTTGGCACAAAATACTTGACTAAGAATGACTGGCCAGTTTATGTGCTTTATGCTGGAAAATACAAAAAAAGTTCAAATTTACTTGATAGTTAATGAGCTCAACCAAAGCGAAACTTTTAAAAATAACCCTTTCAGGACAAGCCATGCCCCATTCAGGGTGGTTGAGTACCTGGCTCCCCTTATTTCACACCATCGATGACATATCTTTTGTATGTTTTAAGTATTAGGCATTAGATATATAACAGCACAATGCATGGCTTTAAAAATTAGGATTTTTATATACTGGGGGTTCTCGGTTTACAACGTTTCGAGTTTACGAAACTCACTCCCATAAAAACTTAAAAAAAATGAGACATGAGTGTTTCGGCTTACGCCGTTAGCATCGTACTTACAGACTATGTGGGTGAACTAGTTTGGTTGCATGCGGCGTATAAGTGAGGGAGTTGGCAAACTAGTTTGGTTGCACGCAGCACAAGTGTTCTGTTTGTGTTGCTTTGTTTGGCAACTTTTTGGCCCTGATCATGGCTTCTAAACGAAAGTCAGAGTCTTCAGATGGTAGTGCTTCGAAGAAGAGGAAAGCAATCACAATGGAAGTGAAATTAGACATTGTAAAGAGATCAGAAGGAATAAAGGTAAGGAATTTTTTTTACACTCATTTTTTTGTCATTTTTTCTGTTACTACAGTATAGTGTACAGTACAGTATATTCATGTCCTTTTCCTTTTTCTGTGGCTTATTTGTGTTTTTATGTTCTAGATTATGACTTTACAAATGTGTTAGGATAGGTAAGTGACTTAAGCTAGGGTGTGTTTCAACTTACACCAAAATTCGGGTTACATCACTGTTGTAGGAATGGAACTGTGTTGTAACCTGAGGACCCCCTGTATAGGGAAGCACAATGTAGATTTTTTTTAATATTAGGTATTATATACAAAGAAAGACAGCGAAGCATTGTTTAGGCTACATTCTCATAGTTTCTGTAATGTACTTTGATTTCCTAACAGGTTCACTGTTTATGTATCTTGTCCAGGTGACTGGGTACTCTGATATTATGGATGGTGAATGCATGGTGAGTTAAATTAATACAAACTGATATTCTATGCCTCTGATTACAATGAAAATTTGTAATGAAAATTACAACGAAATTTTCACTTATGATTAAGAAAATCAGAATTCATTTCTAAATGAAAGAAAATTAATTTGTTATATTACTATAATAATTTGAATGTCTTTCTCTTATTAGTGTGAGTGCTCAGTTTCATATCAGGCTAACTGAAGTCTGTAAAATGCGTGACTGCAAACTGAAGTGAACTGACATCTATTTCAGGGCTTGTTATTGTCTTGAGTTTGATGCTCCTGAGACTCTATCGGTCTGTCTTTGATCTTGTGTGGAAATGAATGGGTTAGTGTAGCTCTGGATGGATGTTGTCTACTCTGTTGTTTAATTATTATAGTTATATAGTTGGTTTATCTTCAGGAACAATATGCTATATTCTGTGACTATTAGAATCACCATGTCAGGCATGTACAGTTACTGTTCTTCATGTGTCACAGTGGAAATGAAAAGAGACAGCTGCCATTCAACATAAGTTTTGTTTTGTTTTAAATTTAATATTTATGGTCACTTTTCCACAATACAAATGCCATAAAAAAACTTCTTGCTGACAAAATGTTTTGAAACATTAATAATATTTAATGTGAGTTGGTGAAACAAAATCATTTAGATGTTTTAAGGCCAAAAATGACAGAAGATTATAAATGCAAACTGTTCTGATTAGTTCTAACTACGCATTAAAGAGAATTTGAACTTGTAATAATACTGAGCCTAAAAGTGCAACGATTTTATGTGACGTTTTTTGTCACGCTTTAAATCAGGCATATTTTAAAACCTACATATATATGTTTGGTATCATTCTTTTCAGAATTTATCAAACTTTAATGTGATGTTGTTAGATTTGCAGATTCTAATTCTGTTTTCAAATTATAAACTAAAATATCAAGAAAGTCGTGTTTTTTATTTTTGATTGAATAAACTTTCTTTCACAGGAATAGACTATTAAAAAATGATCTATTCATAACACCAATGTTTGTATTTAGATGATTTATTTAGCTGGCGGTTGAGTTACGATGACCCATTGCATACCAGTTTTCACGTGATTTTTCCTGTTATTTAAATGACTCATTTTTTTTTTAATCTATAAGAAAAAAATCTATAAGAATGTCAGTTAAAGTGAATGGATTGTTTACTTAGTCTCTTATAAATACTCATCAAGCATAATGGACCTCAGTTTAATGGGAATACTCCAATCGGTAAGAGAGTAAATATTTTATTCTCATATCATGATTTTTACTCTGCTAAATAATAATTAATTTTTCTTCTACATATTTATAGAATTTCATGATTTTAACTCCAATAAATAATAATTTTTATTTTTTTCAAAGGTGCCTTGGGGGTGGGTTGGCTTGCCCCCCTAGTTTTCTTTTAAAACCTTTGTCAAAAAAATAATCACGTCTTGTTGTCCTGTTTATAGTATCAGGCAAGGTTGTATGCTGAGCACATTTTATAGGAGAGAAGAGGAAGGTGCAAGAGAAAAAAAATAAAAATGGAAGATTCTAAATGCATGCCAGATTTTTTTGTTATTCGCTATTGTCACAAACATGTGCGTGGGAAACAGCTTAAAGGCTTAGGTGATGGTAATTCTCCTCAAAGACAGGAAATGGTGCTATGTACTTCTTCTCCTTCTTCAGAAAGGAAGATTAACATCATTCCATCCCTAGCATCATTTCTGGGGACCCTCCACCTGAACCCACCTCTTCCTCCTAGAATTCTTGAGCCTTTACCTTGGGCAGTCTACCTGAGACAGTAGTCGAGACGACTCACTTTTTTGCATTATGCACATTTTTTTAAAAAAAAATCATATGTTCCAATTATATGGAGTTGGCTGCAAAGTGTCCCACATGTTCGACTTTGTCCTACTTTTTCTGTACACTGTATATAATTATTTTGGTATTGCAGTTTGCTCATGGGTGCTACAGTGCTTAGTACTCATGCCTCACGGCTCCAGCATCCTTTGAATCCTGTGACTGGTCATGGTCTGTGTGAAGCTTGCATATTCTCACAGTGTCTGTGTGGTATTTCATTCTCCATACCCTAAAATGTGTGTGTTAGGTTGATTGGTAAATCTAGATTGGGATGTATGTGTGTGAGTAGGCACTGTGACGGACTGTTGCCCCGTCTAAGGGTTATTCCTACTATACAACCAAGGGCTTCTATGAAAGGCTCTGGCTGCCCCCTCCTGAAATGGATTAAGCAGAGCTGAGTTATATTTTATTTTCAGGCTTCTGACTGGCTAGGTACATTCTTGAATTCTTGGAAAGTAAAACATAGTAGTAATTTGATACAAATTATTTGTAGGCATATGGTCAATGCGTTTTTAGTAATCTCATTGTGCATAAATACCCTTAAATTGTATAAAACAAAGCAGTACTGCACTATTAAGAAATATGAGCTTTCAAGAGTGATTTAGGAGATTGATGGAATACAGTAGTATATAGGTGCCTTACTGTGCGTTTCTGTCATGCCATGTATTTTTAAAGAGAAACCTGAGCCAAGCGGAGGTCTTACTTTTAGTGCTAATGCTGCGATAATCAGATGCTGTAACTCTATTATCATCAAACATTTCCCAGCGGAGGCTCACCAGAAAGTGTTTGCTGAGAACTCAGAGACATGGATTGTGGAAGCCTTTGTACAGATGATTTTTTTCCTCCCAAATATAAATATAATAATAGAGTTTTTGCAAAATGTGACAGAAGGCCTGTAATTTCCATGTGGAGCATATGATTTTAAACTGGTTATAGTCAGAAGATGCTGTCCAGCTAGCCTAATGCAATGCTCTTATAGCTAAATAACAACTATAATTGTGTTATTGAATGCACATGGCAGGATTGCTTGAAAATCCATCCATTCTGGAAATGTCACCCAACTGTGAAAGGAATTCCTGCTGTGCAGGGTCTTCAACAATGTCCCTGCTATGGACTGGGTTGGGATGAACAAAACATATTTGTCATGAGCACAAATTGCATTGTTCTGTGGGCACTACTAAACATTATGCAATATAATTATCTATTGAAATGTAATCATTTTTTATGCATTTCAGAACTCATTAGATTTTTTTTTTGTTAAAGTAGTATTTTATTTTAAACTATTTAAGCCAAAACAGTTCACTCATTTATGAAAAATTGCACAGGCAGCTTGAAGGTGTACAGTTCTAAAGGAATACATTACCTGCAACTAGATATTTAAAAAATCATTCAAAGTTGACATAAAATTGCTACAATTTATGTCTAAACAGTCTAAAATCACATTCCTCACAATTCTTCACTTGTAAAATTTACTACCAGCCAGAGACCTATTTCACTTTTTTAACATATGTTTTTAATTCATCCATTCATGATCAAACACACCTAATCCATATGAGCCTACCTGACGGCATCAAGCTAAAGGCAGAAGTCGAATCCAGATGCAAAAAAGTTACTTTAAAATAATAATAATAATAATAATAATAATAATAATAATACAGTAACAAAAAAAGGAATCAGAACCCGGCATTACCAAATAAAAACACTTAGCCATCTTCAAAAAAGTTGGCCACAGAGCGGAAGGATAAGTATTTAAACCCACCAGTTAATTTCTCTCAGTATTAATAAAATTAACAGGCTTCTTCTTCTTAATAATATATCGTTAAATGGTATTTTTATGTGTTATTTTACCCATGTACTCTGTAGTGATAGACAAGAAAAAAATGTAACCTCATGTTTTCACAGAGAACAGCCATAACAAAGATTCTGACAGAATGAAACTCAGTGGTGACCAATGCTGGCATAAGAGAATATAACGGAGTCACTTTAAAATCAATTGTCAAAGGATCTGGGCTCCGAGTGGACCATGGGAATTGCATCCATTCTAGATATTTTGCGGATTGGTATTGGAGGGGGTGTTCTCCCCCTCCAATTCTTTCACTTGTTTCTCTGTGCACTACTGGAAAAAGTTATGTGTTATGGTATAATAAGTGAACTCAAATACCCTTTTTGGTTGTCACTTCTTTCATTTATAATGAGACTGAAGCAACCTTTGGATAACAATTTTGTCTTACTGGGTTACAGCTTTTGTCTAAAAGAGTATGTCTTTTTTTCTCATTGTGGACTGTTTTTAGCCATTTTGAATTTCAAAGGAAATTTTCCAATTTATTTATACCTAAGCAACAATGGGTACTTTGGCTAAATTGATAGATAGATAGATAGATAGATAGATAGATAGATAGATAGATAGAT
>JANRMT010062806.1:47142864-47168402 GCA_026402145.1 Polypterus bichir lapradei
GATAGATAGATAGATAGATAGATAGATAGATAGATAGATAGATAGATAGATAGATAGATAAAAATAAGTAAGCAATATTTTTGAGCAGAGCTGCAGTCTAAAACTTGGCTAAGCCCATTTAATAAAGTAAATATCTATATATAAAATTGTAAAGGTTGTCTGTCTGTCACGCAAAAACACAGGCAACTGTGGCCTTTGGTGTTTGATCCATCGACATCTTATGTCATGACACAAAAAATGCGACCGGTGATTTAGACTTCTGTCTTGTTTGGCTTCAGGAAACATGTGGTGACGTGGCTCAAGTTCAAGACTAATTAAATCAACAACTTTTGCTTGACAATGAAGCACATTCCACATTGCAATATTAAGCATGTCAAGTGCGGGGAATGTATGCGCAAGCCTTTACACTGTGGCAGACAGCCGGGGCCCATGCCCGGCCGGGACACCCCTTCAACACTTCATCCGGGGTAGCAGCCATGGGATGCACGCTATGTCCCCCGGAACACTTGGTGGCAGCCCCCCTGGGCTGTGTCGGGGCCACTTTCATGGAACACCAGAGCTCATCTTGGTTGGGCTCTGTGGCCTCCGCCAAGGTTGAGCTGCATAGGGCTGCACAGCTTAACGAGCCCGTCTGGGCGGGAGCGTAGCCACACCCAGAGGTGCAGCCAGAAGTAGGTCAATGAGCACCTGTAGCACTTCCGGGTGGGCTAGAAGAGGAGCCTGCAGCCATTACTCAGGGCACCAGAGTCAGGAGGAGGTGGACGAAGCTGCCCTGAGAGGAGTGGAGGAGAAGAGTGTGGTGATTTGGGTGCTTAATTTGTGTTGGGACTGTGTTGTGCCTGTGGGGTTCATGGGGAAGACGTGCCCCACAGGTGAAGAAAATAAAAGTTTTTGTTTATTTTATACGTGCCTCTGGTGTCAGTCTGGGTCGGGTCAGTGCCAATAAAGCGCTAATACCACAACACATACAAGGCAAGTTGAGGAGAAAAGAAAAACTACAAGCACAGACAGACATCATAAAGCTTCCAGAGGTAAAAAAAGTTCTTCCTCACCACATGATCAACTGGCAAAGTTTTAATAACCTGGTTATTCACTGAAACTGGGTTTCAAAAATACCATGAATACCATTCCTTTGGTTAGACAAACCACGATATTGGTTTACATACATACATTTCTGGTCTTTTGACTATTTAAACTCTTATTAACTGGGTTACACTTAAGGATTTCTTAGTCTATGCATGTCTGCTGCATTCTGTTAGCCTGTCTGGATTGCATTATTCCTTCTCCTGGATGAAATAATATGTCTCAGTTCTAGAAAGTTGATTCTGTTCATCTGGACATAGTTTTTTCCAATACGTTTTATCACTCATCCAAGTGACTTCCTCAGTCTCAGTTGATTGCAGGTTTCTCCAACCTTATAAACAGTACCTTTGCCTAATGACTGAACTAGCACCATTGACTAACAATGGGCCGTGTGATCAATGATATGCAAATTGTCCATTGATCAATGGCCATGAGTACCATTCTCAGTGAGTTGGGGAATGGCTGTAATCACCGCATTGTAAGATAGTGAAAGATGTACCCTTAGGCCCCTACCTTGGTTCAGAGATGGTCGTTCCTTTTTAATTTAAATGGCTTCTTTGACTCCTCGCTCAAACCAGCGTTCCTCCCTGTCCAGGATGTGTACATCTTCATCACTGAAAGAGTGACCACTGATCTGTAGATGTAAATAAACTGCGGAGTCCTGGCCTGATGAGGAAGATCTTCTGTGTTGTACCATCCGCTTCACCAGTGGTTGTTTGGTTTCCCCGATGTATGATTCACGGCAATCCTCTTGGCACTTAACTGTGTAAACTATATTACTCTGTCTTTGGCGGGGCACCCGATCCTTGGGGTGAACCAATTTTTCCCATATCGTGTTTTGGGGTTTGAAAGCCACCGAGACCTGGTGTTTTGAAAAAATGCATCTCAGCTGTTCCGATACTCCTGACACATAAGGGATCACCAAAGGTTTTCGCTTAAGCAGCAGTTGTCCTTCCTCTCTCCTGGATTGCTTAGAGCAGTGGTTCTCAAACTGTGGGGCGCAAAGTGACAAAAAGGAGGGCACAAAGATGTGAAAAAAAGAAAACAAGAATCAAAAATATGAAAAATACATCTATTGAAACCAAAACAAATTAACTTAAACCACATTCTGATACTAGAAAAATAAATATAGAGTTAGATAAATGTCGATAAAAGTTAAGTAGTGTGGTGTATGGCCGGCCGTTCATCCCGGCCATTACCTCCAAGCCGCCAGGTGGAGCACTCCCTGCAGTATTGAGGTTCCCCGAAGACCATCAGGGCATCATGGACATTGGAGTTTTTATACACAGCCCTGCTGGATACCATGGGGGCCTCTAGGAAATGCTGCAGGGAGGAACAGTGTTTATTTACCCTATGCTCCGGAAATACATCCAAATTACATGGACAAGGGGAATGACGTGCTTCCGGGGTGAAGAAAAGGACTTTTGATCTGACCCGGAAGTGATAGAAGATCACATGGACTGGGGATTGGAACACTTCCGGGTCAGGGACTATAAAAGGATTGTGGGAACTCCCAGACAGCGAGTGGAGCTGGGTGGTAGAAGGGCAACACGTCTGGGAGTGGTGGATTGGTTTTTGTGATTATTATTGTGATTATTTATGAGTATAGTGGAGAGGAGGGTGCTTTGTGCACTGTGCTGTATGAATAAAGTCAACGTTTGGACTTTTATCTGGTGTCTGGCGTATTGGACAGGGGTTCAAGGGAGTGATACTGCCCCCTATCTGTCACAGTAGGTATAATAAAATATGCATCTATGATACGGTATATCATTAATTAAAAAAGAACAAATTGGTATTAGTGGACTCTGTTTTCAAAAAAACATTAGGGGGCACAATTAAAACTGTTATGAAAACTCAGGTCGCAAATACGTAAAGGTTGAGAAACGCTGGGTTAGAGTATTCTTTAGGTGTCTTCCCTGGTTTGACAAACGTCCAGCTGGGATAACCACATTTACTCAGAGCCTTTTTGATATGATATTCCTCTGCTTCCCTGACCACTGTGTCTGTGGGTATGGTGTTTGCTCTGTGTTGTAGAGTCCTGATGACACCTATTTTGTGCTCTAGCGGATGGTGAGAGTCAAACCTTAAATACTGATCTGTATGCATTGGTTTACGGTACACATCATCTTTCAAATGTCCCCCATTGCTGATGGAAATTTCACAGTCTAAGAAAGCTAGCCTGTCACGTTTCATGTCGTCCCTGGTGAACTGGATGTGTTTGTCTACTGAGCTGATGTGGTCAGTGAATTGTGGTACTTCCTGAGATTTGATTTTCCTTGGCAAACTTTCAACTTTCTAGAATTTCCTTACCTGGATTATTGAGCATGCATCGAGACAATATGTCTCAGTATTTCAGAAATTGCTAAATGTATGTTTGTGACCTAAACATTCAGTGCTAAGCTCAGCAGCACAATCTTTGGAGTAGTGTTGGGGATAATGTGTTAAAAATAACATGCAATATGAAGTCTGATAGTTTTTTAACGTAATGAGTAACTTCACACAATACTTATTTTATTATAGTTAAAATACCTGTTATTATTATATCAGCAGCAGTGGGTGGAGGGCAAGAAGCAAACACACTGACACACTGCTCCTTTGCAAGCCTCAGTTGCACAACCAAGCACAAAAAAAATTTGCTGTATACAATCTGGTAAGAGAAACATAATAAAGTGCCCATTTAGTTTTACTTCAACTATTTGCTATAGATATGTTGAAAAAGTGTGATGCAACGGCCAGATATGTTGAAATTGGTGACACAATACCTAGTGTTCATACCGTGATTCTTCAAGGGCTCAGGTCAGAGATGTAAAAATGGGATGTTATTTACTTCATAGAACTTGAAAGACAACATATATTTAAAAACACAAGAACATTATCATCTTTGGCTGGGTTTCTAGTAAGTTTCATGAAGATTCCTATATGATCTTAAGACTTAACAATTGCGGACCAATGAAATGTGCAGTTTTCCATACAAAAAAATAAAAAAATAAATGCAGTGTTTGTAATGCCATACGTTTGATAATAAGTAACTATATAAAATATTTAGTTATTTCTTTTGTAAGTAAAGAGTAATTGAACATTTTCTGAACTAATCTAAAAGTTGATGATTATATTGGTGGACTTCAGCTGTTTAAATTCCCTTTTATTTGAGGACCGAAGATCCACATGATCTACTAGTAAAAGATGAAAATAAAAAAAAATTGGAGGACAGCTTGTTGTTCCATTCCATAAACTTTACTTTTTTCCATCTATATATTTTAAAACAATTTCTTCTTTATTTGCACTGCTGCTGCTGTGTACATCATTCACACCTTTACTAAATGATTACTTTTAAAACAACATTATTAATGCATTTTCATATTTTCCAAGACCTAGATTAGGCCCCCACACATTTTTCTAAGCTCCGTATTTCTGGAACTGTGATCTCTGTAATTTCCTGAGTGCTTTGTATGAAAGGAGTCTTATTTAGAATGAATTGGCTCAAGCCTAGCAGGCAATCCTTAGGCAATCCCGTGATAGATTGTCACTTGTTACTGAAGCAGCAGGAAAGGAAATAAAAATCTGATATGAATGATGAAGAAAATATACTGCAGGAAATAGGTTGCAAAAACATTTTGAACATTTTAACATCTCAAGATGCTGTACATAATTTAAAATACTGCCTTACAAAACCAGCCATTTTAATATTGTTCTTCCTGTTCTACCATACAAACTGTTTGATTGACCTAATTAGCAGTTCCATTTTAACTTAAAAAGTATGTAATACTACCTTTAGAAGATTCTGAATTTGGATACAATGTAGTGAGAACACTTGAATTATCTAGACATTACATACCAGGGTTAACTGACACTTTTCATATTAATAAATAAGGAAATGCCACTTCCTCGAAAAGAATCACAGTAAGAGAATGGAAATTAAACTTTAAATGTTAGCACATAATAAAGACAAAGTACAACAATAAATCACTTTACACAGAATCTAGATGATAGCTGATAGCTCACATTTTAAATTAGTATTTTGTGAAATGCTGCGATCTAACACAATTGCATGCATTTCTGATTCATTGTGGTTTAAACACAGTTATTTGAAGTCATTTTCATGTGATTCATTTTTGGAAGTATAATACGAATACTACTTAAATCATCTCCTGGTTCTTAGCGGTGAGATGCTTTTTTAAAACAGCTTTATACAAGGTATACTGCAGTACCTCTTGATTTGTTGCTTATTGACAGCCTTGAATCTGAATCAGGGAGATGCCACAGGTTGTGATGAAATTAAATTTCCAAGCTAATTTCTGTAAAAGTCATAAACCTTCACTTGCTTGATATGTTTTTGTGGACACCAAATTTTTATATATTATAAAAAGTACAACAAGTACAATAATGTTTTTCCTATCCATCCATGTATTATAATTGTGAATGGTGTATCTTGCTCTTCCTTTCATTTCATATTTTGTCAGGGACAGACAAAGCACTCAAAGCTCTAGGCACCTGGTGACTAACCACTCAAAACGTCATTCAAATTACATGAACTAGTCTGTGGATTTTAGCCCTTGGTTAAGCTAAAGACAAATTCCCTGACGATACAGTCCTTGTACTTGTGACATAATACATACATACTGGCACGACTTGTCTCGATGCGTGTCGGGTCCTTAAGCTGCTCCCCATGTGCTCGTGCATGACAACATCTAATTGATTTAATTTCAAAACCACGTGTACATCTCACAGAATGATATGGCACTTAGCTTATGTGCCTGGACCTTATAATTTTATTATTTTAGCACTCACAAAACAATTTTTACAACCACATTTTCCTGAGCTTTTATTAACTGTAGCCTGCTTTGCTATAATTCTTCATGTTCCTCATTTTAATTGAATGTATAAGTGTTTATATGAAAATAATAACCACCTACTCGCTTTGTTTGCCAACAACCACCAACCCCCACCACCTACGCTACATGCCATTGTGAAGAGAGGTGGCTGAACACACCCCAAGGAGATGCAGTCACTTCTCTGAAACCCCTCTTAAATGGTGATACAATGGGAAACAAATATATATATATATTTTTTACCTCCTCTTTGCTCGATCAGCTGCTGGCTTGCTGTTGCAGCCGTGCCGCATGATCTGCATCTCATGCAGTGCTTTGAACGTTTAAAAGCTTGGCATCAGTGATGTGGTGTGCTTTGGTAATATTCACTAACCCAGAATGATGCCAAAAAGGCAATAGTACAATCTATATTAAAAATAAGAGTTTTATTAAACAAATAAATGACAAGCTGGAGTATAAGGAGAACACAAGCTATTATACAATAGAAAAGAAACCAAAAAGTGTGCTGCCTTTTCACATTCACCTCACCACATTTGAACCTCTTTATAAAAGGAGGAGTAGTTCACCCCTTTGGTTGGACGGTGTTTAAAGCTAATCCTGAAGTCACAATTCCACTTCTGATCCACAATTGCTGGAACTCCCTGGTATGTAAGAATGACTGATTATTCTGTTGCCTTTAAAGGGTCTACTCTCTAATTTGTACTCGGAGGGGATGTCTGATTTAATGGCTGGAGTTGCTGGACCTCTCCTTGAGTTGCCTTGAGGATGTCAAATTACATAACAAGAAAATTGCAGGAGATGACAGATTAAACTACTCTGTATAGAGTGTTCAACACAGTTTCACATTTCCAAAGCATCTTGAACTTGCCACATTGCCAATGAACATGCTGGTTGACAGCACTGGTACTTGGTATAGAGAATTTGGATGCAATCTTAGTCCATTTATTTCCCTTTTTTAATTCTGTCATGGTAAGATAAACATGAGATACCAGACAAATGAGTCTCCCTTCTGTTTGCATGGACCAAAGAACCTGCTCTCATATTTTTCTCGTAGCTGAATAGCATTTATTGTCATGGGGAAAGTCAAAGTTCATGACTGTTGGTCATGGGAATGTGCCATGACTGCCTACTGCTCACTAAGATAATAAAAATGAGGCCAGAAAATGAAAATTGCTGGAAAAGTGATGCAGTATGAGAGGGGGCTTTAGGCAGCCTCATAATTTCAAAGAACTATACAGTCTCACTGCCGTTCGTTGGGGGCTGTGTGTTGACACCTAATTGGCACACAAAAATGGCACTATGTCCACACTTCCTGCTGCTTGGAATCAAGTTTTCTCCACTATCAGTCAACAGTTGTTACTGCTTACTACTACTTTTTATGGCCACACTCTCAGGGGTAGATCAATCCCTACCACTTAAAGAAGGCATTTTGCCCTTCTGGGGCTTCTAGCACACATACAGAGCATACAGCCTTCATAGGTGCCCTGCTATCTTAAACTTACCTGACCGCAAGCACCATGAGTGCAAGAGCCTGCTTTCTAATATCTCCCAGGGCTTTGGTGAGCACTGACCTAGTCCTGTATCTCAATTTCATGTCTGCTGTCCTCTGTCACAGCAGGCTTCTCATCATACCAGCCACAAAAAGAAACAGATGTACAGAAGGATAGGCAGACATCAAAAAGGGTCAGTAATGGTCTGATTAATTTCACATATGATCATTTTTAATACAAAGCCATTGGGTCTGAATTTTAATAATACTGCTTTTTACTGACAAAGCTTGAATCTCCCTTGAGCTCTGCAAAAACTCTTATCTCTTTTTTGAAGATCATTTATTTGGTTTAAGATGAAAGAAATAGATTGATCAATATAATTTGACTTTATAAAATTATACTTTACTCTTAACTAAATGCACATGAATTTTTAAGGCAATCAGAATGAATACATTTGTCATCTATTTTTTAAACTATATTTTAAGATTTATCAATCTATTAGGTAGTATAAATCACTTAACTCTGACAGAATTTGCTAAATGGCTTCCATGATTTCTTCCAATCTCTCTTATCTAACTGTTGTGCTATACTGAAGACACTTTTAGTCAATCAGTGGACACAATTTTATATATCAGTATTTTACTCTGCACATATATATATACTGTGAGTAAATCAGAAATAGACAAAAATAAGGACCGGGATTCCAGGAGATACTCTGTTTAATATCTGGGCTAGAGTTAGTAAATTAACAGATGAAAAGTGGTAGATGTCACGTGTGACACATTTCTTGGCTCTTATAGCCTGAGAATAGCTTCTGGAGGAGCTAAAGTCTGTCAATAGCTAGTTTCCAACTTCCTGTATGACAGTTGATTAAGCAGAGGAGGAAGTAGAAGGCACTGAACCGGAGACATCGAGAAAGGAAGTGATGTCAGTAGTCTGATGGGGTGTTCCTCTCCACTCTAGAGTATATGGAAACTTTATTAATAGGGGTGCCACATCAGAAACGTTTCTTTATTTTTATTTGACCCAACACCCATTAGACTCTTCCAATGCTAGTGTGTGTGACAGTATATATTGTAACAAGAATGACACAAACACATCAGAAAGGTTTGGGGCAGCCACCCGTACATTGTTCCTTGGCTGCAAAATTGGTTAGATTTGAACAGAGATGTTCACAAAACAGAACTGATGGTATGGAGGCAAGATGGCGGCTTTAAAGGCCAGTATAGGATGTTACATCATTGGGGGTTTAGAACCGGAAGTGACATCTTTTGGAACGGAAGTAACGTCATCAGTAGTGCCAGAAAACGGAAGTGCTGTCATCAGTGGCGCCGAAACCCTGCAGGATTTCCCGTGGATGGTCTGCAAGAGATTGAGAGAGACAGTCAGTGACCCCACCACACCCTGGTCTGGCGTGGAATTACTATCATTTAGGCCTTTCAGCTGTCTCCCAATCGCACGTGTGTGACAATATATATTCATACATTCATTCTCAATCCTGGTTTAAGCCAGAGCCTATACCAGAATTTCCAAGTAAAACAGGAAACAACCCTAGATTGTCTTCTGTTTCATAACAGGGCCCACTCATCTACATAGCGTGCAAAATTTAGAGACATCAGTTAAACTATCCTTCAAGGCTTTGTGAATGTGGGAGGAGAACTGAAGTCTCAGGAGGAAGACCCACACAGATAGTGGGAGAATGAACAAATTACACATGGAGAAATGTGAGATTCAAACACAAGTTTCTGGATCTTTGAAGCATTGGAGTTCATATGTTCTACAGCTGGTGCTAGAGTGAAAAGTGTCCTGAAACTATAACTCTGATACTTCAGATAACTCAGAAATACAGCTAGATGAGAAAATGTTGGTGTTGAAATGATATATGGTACTTCATTGGTCATCTGAGGGTCACTGGTTTATTGTGTCTTGGGGCTACAGATTTTGTTTCAAATTCCAGCATTTTCACATTCACACACACTAATACATTATGACAGAAATGGGTGCTCTTGTAGCACTCCTGAAAAACCAGAGGAGTATTAAAAATTCTAGGGTATACACAAATTGTATGCTTTTTATGAAAATATATCAAAGAGGGATAAAGAAATTGATAAATGAAACTGAAATTATAAACAATCAAAATATTTTGGAAATATAACAATGTAGTAAGACTCCTACAGTCATGGCTGAAATTATCAGCACCCCTGGAATTTTCCCAGAAAATGCACCATTTCTCCCAGACAATTGTTGCAATTAAAAATGTTTTGGTATACACGTTTATTTCCTTTATGTGCATTGGAACGACACAAAAAAAACAGAGAAAAAAAGCCAAATCTGACATCATATCATACAGAACTCCAAAAATGGGCCAGACAAAATTATTGGCACCTCTTCAAAATTGTGGGTAAATCGTTTTATTTCAAGCATTTGATGCTCGTTTGAACTCACCTGTGGCAATAAACAGGTGCTGGCAATATAGCAATCACACCTGAAGCGAGTTAAAATGGAGAAAAGTTGACTCAACCTTTCTGTTGTGTTTCTAAGTGTGCCACACTAAGTATGGAGAACAGAAATAAGAGCAGAGAATTGTCTGAGGACTTGAGAACAAAAATTGTGGAAAAATATCAACAATCTCAAGGCTACAAGTCCATCTCCAGAGATCTTCATGTTCCTTTGTCCACTGTGCACAACATAATCAAGAAGTTCACAACACATGGCACTGTAGCTAATCTCCCTGGACGTGGATAGAAGAGAAAAATTGATAAAAGATTGCAACAAAGGATAGTCCGAATGGTGGATAAACAGCCTCAATCAACTTTAAAACATATTCAAGCTGTTCTGCAGACTCAGGGTGCAACAGTCTCAACTCGAACTATCCGTTGACATCTGAACGAAATGAAACGCTATGGCAGGAGAGCCAGGCGGACCCAACTGCTGACACAGAAACATAAAAAAGCCAGACTGGAGTTTGCCAAAATGTACTTGAGGAAGCCAAAATCCTTCTGGGTGAACATCTTGTGGACAGATGAGACCAAGGTAGAGCTTTTTGGTAAAGCTCATTATTCTACTCTTTACAGAAAACAGAATGAGGCCTATGACGAAAAGAACACAGTACCTACAGTCAAACATGGTGGAAGATCTAAGATGTTTTGGGGATGTTTTGCTGCCTCTGGCACTGGATGCCTTGACTGTGTGCAAGGCATAATGAAATCTGAAGACTACCAAAAGATATTGGGGCACAATGTAGGGCCCAGTGTCAGAAAGCTGGGTCTGCGTCAGAGGTCATGGGTGTTCCAGCAGGACAATGACCCCAAAAATACCTCTAAAAGCACCCAGAAATGGTTGAAGACAAAGCGCTGGAGAGTTCTAAAGTGCCCAGCAATGAATCCGGATATAAATCCAATTGAACACTTATGGAGAGATCTCAAAATTGCTGTTGGGAGAAGGCACCCTTCAAATCTGAGAGACCTTGAGCAGTTTGCAAAAGAAGAGTGGTTGGAAATTCCAGTTGAGAGGTGTAACAAGCTTGTTGATGGTTATAGGAAGCGCTTGATTTCAGTTATTTTTTCTAAAGGGCGTGCAACCAAATATTAAGTTGAGGGTGCCAATAACTTTGTCCAGCCCGGTTTTTGAGTTTTGTGTGAAATGATGTCAGATTTGGCTTTTTTTCTCTGTTTTTTGTGTTGTTCCAATGCACATAAAGGAAATAAATAAGTGTATACCAAAACATTTGTAATTGCAACAATTTTCTGGGAGAAATGGTGCATTTTCTGGGAAAATTCCAGGGGTTCTGATAATTTCGGCCATGACTGTAGCTCCTGGACTTGGGAGTCATTGCTGATCTGGTCAGTGGCTGGGTGGATTTGGCATGATTTCTCTATCTATATGTGAGTTTTCCTCTGGGTAATCTTGTTTTGTTTGCTCAACTTTCAATAATGTGGACTTTAAGGTTGATTAGTGACTTTAAAATCGGTTCAGTGTGAATGAATGTAGGAATGTGCATGATAATTTGCTATGCAATGGAGTAGCATCTCATCCATGGCTGCTAATAACAACAACAACAACAACAACAACAACAATAATAATAATAATAATAATAATAATAATAATAATAATAATAATAATAATAATAATAATATGTAATTATATAGCATAAGTTAGCCAGTTAAAGGAAACCAACAATAACTACATTTTTGGCTATGTAAAGAACAAGAACAAAAGCTCCTCCCTACCAGCAACATCCCACCCACCTGAGGCAGCTAACTAAATAGAAACTAAATAAAATGAGTCTATAAGTAAAATTGTGCACACACACAAACACAGAAAAATTAAGAAAAAAAAAAGAACAAAGAAAGGTGGACAGAAAGAAAGCTGCCACATGCAGCAACCCCTAACCAGCTCCTTAATAGCTGAACATCATGAAGCCAGTTATGGATAGGAGAGCCGGAAGAGTTGTTGAGGCAAGATGCAAAAAGTTCAAGATGGGTGCTATTGTAAAATGAAGAATTTCAGCTTGCAAGAGAAATAAAGGCAGGATATTAGCAGCAAGAGAATAAAAGAGACTTAGGCGCAATGGTTGAGCTGATTAAATTCCTCCAGTGGAAAAGACGTACAATAATTAAGGTAAGAGAAGAAAGATCTAGGAGGAAAACAACTTGAGGAGACAAACATGAAAAGTGAGAAATGAAGAGAGGGATTCAGTCATATAGTGAATGAGAGCCACAGTCAGAGGGCATTCCCAGAAGTGTGGAGGAAGTTGGCAAGGACGTTAAAAGGTCAAAGATGACATGGGAGAATGTAGTTCAAGTCCCTTCAGATGGCATCTCCAGGGGGTTAGGGTACAGTCTATTGACAAATTTAAATTGTGTGTGCTTTTGATATTTAAAAAAATGGTTTGTTAGCACAATGCAGAGGATGGGGGAAAGTCTGTTAGCCAATTAGACCTGATTGGTAAAGTGTTAATGGAAGCTTTGTGGAAGAGGGAGCAGAGACCAGGCACCGGTTTGGACTTAGGAGAACAGGATGAAGCAAATGAGTACAGGGGATGAATTTGAAAAGGAACAGAAAGGGAGGCTTCACATATCCTGAACACAGACGTCATCAACAAATGAAAAAGTAGGAAGTGGAAAGGAAAGGATAACTAGATTGAAGAGAGGGAGTGTTTCCAGCCCTAACTCATTAAATATATTTCCTAAAACACAGATATACCTGACTGATACCAAGGGTAGGAGGAAGTTCTATGGTCTCTAATATTTAGGGCAGAATTGTGGAATAAAGGAGGGTGGAGGTGCGATCTTGGCAGTGGACCAATACATCCACCCTTCTGAAGGCCATAATGTACAATGGTACCAACAATAGAAGAAAGGGACTTTTTTTATTAGGGACAAATGGAAATGAAGTTGAGCAACAGAAGAAAATATATTTTATTTCAATGGGAAACCAGTAATGGAGACGCTAGGGAGGGCAAACCCAGCTCCAGACTGACCATAGAGTGAAGGCAGGTTGGTAAAGTTCCAAATCTGGGAGTAAGACGCCTCCATCGAACCTGTCAGAGTGGAATGTCTTGTGATTCCAAAGGAGCAAAGACACCAGAGCCTTAATACATTAAATAAAAAAGTCACTTGGGTGTGTATGTAGGCTTTAGTTCTTTCTTGCTTTGTTCATTGACTTTTATAAAACATTGACTCTAGTTGAATTTGCAATATAATGCTAATTTACTCTCAGTTGCCTTGTTGTATGTTTATTCTGTCTACTCTATTTTTAACAAGAGGTGTAAAGCTTTAAAAATGAATTAAAACTTGTTTTAAACAGCTGAATGTTTGCTTCCTTGTCTAGTTAAAGACTTTCTCACAAGTCTGCTGGCAGCTCAGTTGCAGCTCTTCAGCTATAAATGTAGCTCAAGACACAGCAGGCCATTGCTCAAGAAAATTAAGAAGTGTTTTTGAGGCATTTACAAGAGTCAGTGGTACAACTGCATTCTAATATTAGCGTTTAGTCTTTAATCAATGTTCAGCTGCTGATTTAAAAGATCAGAAATTGGAAGGCTTGTTGAGTGCAGTAACTCTTGGAAAGGTACATTACTAACAAAGCACTCTGACACCATCTGTTATCATGGTGAACAGTTAAAGTAATAACTGACATCTTGAAGTTTAAACCTTTCCTTTTGCTTCCTTTGAAATATCATAAATAGTTGGTAAATATAACTAATGTGTCTTTATGAGTGGGCAGCACAGTGATGCATTGTTTAGCACTGTTGCCTAACAATCCTGGGAGATGGTGTCACTCTTTTTGTGCACTTTGCACATTCTCCCCATGTCTGTTTTAATTCTTCTCCTGGCACACTGCTTTTTCTATATATTTAAAAAGCAATAATCTATAACACAAATAAAAGAAAGAAATACAATTCTAAGGTAAGACGGGAATATCCAAATTAGAAATACACTTCAATACACTTCACCACGGTGTGCTAAGAAGCGTCTCTGGGGGCTTTTCTGCCCACTGCTATCAGGCAATTCAATGCTTCTACCCAATGTATATGTTTGTCTTCTGTATGTCCTTTATTTCCTTCCTTATATCATTTCTTTCCTTCTTTATATCTTTCTTTAAATCATTCTTGAGCTCCTTTATGTCTTGAGCGGTGGCCATTGCAGTGATTATTACCTTCAGTTTGGACAGATCGTTTTGGTCTTCTCCGTGTTCCGTGGGTGAAGTGGCAAGCCCAGTTAAAGTCAATGTCCCTGGCTCGCAAGAATTAGATGACAACGCCGAAGGCAAGGCCATTTTCAGTTTCATTGAATCTTCTGGAATCAACAAGCTATCGTGACCTGACTCACTTGCACATTTGCTTCTACTATCGTTCTCGGCTAGAGACGATGCAGCAGCACCAGGTCCCAGGAAATCTGTGTTTTTGCCTGTCTGTTCCAGGTCAGTCTCTGAAAGGCTGTACCTTGAGCTTGGACTTGATGTCTGTCTAGGCTTGGATGAAGCTTTAGCTTTCTTTTCCGTTTCTTTCTGAGCCCCTTTCCTGCCGCTCATGTTTATGCTGTATAAAGTATGCTTGCATACACTGTAATTGAACCCCTTCAGGTTGAGTAAATACAGGCCACCTCGGGATGATAAAAAAATAAGGGAGAAAATAACACCACTGCTAACAGAGTTCTGTTTCAGATGTCCATTCACCCAATGTATTCATTAAGTTTATTTTTATTTATTTATTGACTGATTGATCGATTGTATGTATTATCTGTCCTGTGAGTCTATATTCTTGTTTTTATGTTTCTGCTGCTGTATGCATTTGAATTAACCCATGGCATTAACAAAATGTATCCAATCTAATCTAATCTTCTTCCTCTTTTGGCTGCTCCCATTAGGGGTTGCCACAGCAGATCATCTTCTTCCATATCTTTCTGTCCTCTGCATCTTGTTCTGTTACACCCATCACCTGCAATCTAATCTAATCTAATCTAATGTAAATGTTATACACATGCAAAAACTCATAAACAAGTGTAAATGCTAAACATTTTATGCACATGAACCCAAGTATAAATTATGCCATTTCAGTCCAAACCTCTCCACATCCCAAAGGCAAAGATTAGCTCTATTGGCCCAGCATACATGACTTGGGTCTATGATGGACTGGAACCCCACCCAGTGCTGGTTCCTACTTTGAGTATAATGCAGCATTGGGTATGTGCTGACCCCCCATGCCTCTGAATTGGATAAAGGAGTGTTAAAAACCTCAGGTTCAAAACTCTTGTTGCTATTGTGCCTGAATGAGAAAAAGGCAGGCAAACCAGGAGATGAAGGGCTGAGGAAAAAAGTAGACAAAGCAGTAAAGGAAAGGCCAAGCCCAGGGATCAACGCCACTAAATAAACCCAAATAGAAGGCAAAAATCAAATTAAACTAATTATGAAGTACGGGTCAAAAAAATAAGAAGTCAAAGTAACAAATAAAACAAGGATATGATAAGTTTTGTTTTTATCTGAACACAAGGGTAAGGAGATCACCAAACTGTCATCTGTTATAGCTGTTTTGTTACACTTGACCAGTGCTTGTTTAAGGAAATAGAGTCTTATTCCTGGATCAAGTCTGTTTTGTTTTCATTTAATCTTTTCATTGTCTTTTAAATATTATTTTGTTCATTTCATTTTTGATTTTGTACAGTATTTGTATTTTGTTTTATATATTATCCCTTTGTGAATATTTGGTTTATTTTATTTTGTCTTATATTTTTTGTTCTTGCTGTAATGTTCCTTGTCCTCTTTAATTTGAGCCTAAGGGGGCTGAGCCTCCTGATGTAGACGTTGTGGGACGTCCCCCAGGCTTTATAAGACTGCAGAATGGAGGAATTACACAGGGAACATGTTATGTTATTAGTGAATTCTACTTCTTTCATCTGCTTTTTTGGATTTTGCAGATTACAACTTTGAAGGTGCTTTAATTTGTCTGTGGGTTTTGGCTTTTGGATTATTTATAAATTCCGATTTTTGGATTTCAGGCTAGTTTTGTTTGCTTTAGGTTTCCCTTTCAGACAAACATTTTGATACCTTGCCTTGTTTTTTATTTTTGTTTTTAAATATTTGTTTAATATAATATAATATATATAATTTATAATGATAAAACATATGATTTAAAGGGGCATAGTTTTGGTTATATGTAGGGGTTTTATGGTTCCTCTCATCCAGTTTTGAACTTTACACCTTTTTCTTTGGGCCACTGCAGGTTAGAAGCCTGCCTCTAGATTTTTGGGGTATGTTCCCTTAGATAGTTGTCCTTTTTAAAGCTTTAAACTTCAGGAGGTGGATCCTTAATTTTGAGTTTTGAGAGCCAAGCAGATCACAACATGTTGCTGTTGGCAAATAAACAAGGTGGCGTTCATGCACACTCAACTCAAAATGCAAATGGCAGTTACAAAAGTCAAAATTTAAAATAAAAATAACCCACACAAATGTATTACAAAATATAACTAAAGGCCTCAGTTGCCAAATCATGGCATTTGGAATAAAGAGTCTTTGGGTGATTGTGGTAAGGCTGTTTCATGGTGCTAGGTGAGAGTCCAGGATACTGTGACTGTTATAATTGAAGGTTTTGGAAAAATAAAAATCAATCAATAAATGTAGAGATATCTTCTCAGACACAAGTTCAGGACTGAACTGGAAACAAGATGGTTGGTTCCCAGGTTATGTTGTCATTTTGCAGGAAGGGGGAAGTCCAGGCAAATAGGCAATGGAAGTGACATCAGTGATGGAGTGCCTGTTAATCTTGCGTTCTTCATAAAAGAAGGCATTGTAACATAGCTCCAACTCTTGGTTCGACGGGCATTTAACGTCACCAAAGCCCTTAAGATGTCTCCCAGGCACACATGCATGACAGCACCTAAAAAGGCTCTTCCAATAAGAATTTAATGTGAATGTCTTTGTTCTGTTTCCTTGGCTATATTTTTTTTTGTTTTTGCTTATTTGAATTTGATGATTAATTTCTCAATTGACTGTCTCTGTTTAGACTCTCTGCCTATTGGCTGCCTTGTGTAATCATAAATGCTTTTAAAATTATGATAAAGTGATCATAAACAGTGTATTTAAGTACAATACAGTTCTAGCCCAACCAAGCTGAGCCTGTGCCTTAAGTCCTGTGTTGTTGCACTGAGGAAAAAAAAAAAACACAGAAACTGCACTTAAAAGGGACAAAATTATTACAGTGCATCCATTTTTTAAACCAAATGCTCATATGCAGTTGAGGAATGCCTTAAAGCTGACTTGATCAATAATGACAAATTGAACTGGCACAATATAAAAAGAAAAAGAAATTGCATTCCTTTAAAAAATGTAAAAGAAAATGTGCCCTGGGTAATTCATGCCCTCCTGGATGCCCTCCTGGATGGATAGGTGAAACAATAGATGGATGGATATTAATAACAAAATGAGCAACACAGTTTGAATGGAGTCCTCTCCTCGGTATTACATGACTACAAGCTCTGATTTCTAAAAGGAAGCCCTCAGGTATCTAGAGTCCATAACTTTCTACAGATTTGCCATTCCTTCAGAAGCAGAGTGATCAGTTTCAGTAGCTCGGTAGCTCGCTTTCCAAGTCTGTGGATGTTTTCCATGGTGGTGGGTGGTAATTCTGTGTCATTAATGTGATGCCATGTGTCTTCAGTAATGAACTATTCAGTAATTCAGGGTCAAGCAGTTAAACAGATGATCAGTTGTATGGCTTATCTCAGACTCTGTAATGCACATCTCCACAGTACAAGCCAAAATAATAAGGTTATAGAGTCAATCTCTTTATTATGTGGAGACCTTCATAATAAGAGTTTTTGAATTGTGCTTTATTTGATAATTAAGAACAGCTTAAAGGTTCATGAATGGCACAGTGACTTAAGCTCCTGACTCATGGAGTCCTATTGGTTTCTCCTTGTGCTGCAACCTGGTTTTCCTTAAAGATATTCATATTAAGTCAATTAGCGATACTCTTTTGTCCCTATTAAGGTGTGTGTGTTCATGAGCCCTTTTACAGACAGGCACCATATCCAAGATTAATTCCGGCTTTGCACATAATGCTGCACCAATGTTACCAGGTTTGTACGAAAAAGTACAGGTTTGTTTAACAAATTAAATAGGAGCACCAAGTGTAGTCTACTCAGCTGTAACACTTTGCTGATGATGTGAAGGATAGCTTTGGCTCTGCATCAATATGACACTAATTACAAATATAAAACAAACTGTTTGTCTTTTTAATACATCCATTTCAATTAAAATGGTGAAAGAGAAAGTTAATCCTCATTAAAAGTGGGTCCTGATTAAATGTAGGCAGCTCTTTAATTATCTGTAAGAAGCAGCAAGTAATTTGAATTTCAATTCCCAGTGGCGACATCTTTAACATCATCCTGCAGGAGAGCCTGGGTGTTAAATATCAAACAAAAATAATGGCAGACTGATCAGCCAGTCACTTCAGAGTTTAGAGTTCCATTTTCTTAAAATAAATGATGGCATCATTCACAGTTTTAAGAGTGTGGACAGGAAAAAATGCTGACCATTTTTAAACAAAATAAACATGACTTAATGAATTATGAATATATTTTGCATTTTTTTTATAGTTGAGCTGTGAATCATTACATGGATACAGCATTTCAGAGGTTCTAAAAATATTTGATGTGAAGTAATTTTAGAAGATGCTAAATGTATGTTACTCGTTTACACTACTTTAAGATTAAATCTTAGGTAGAGTTCTAGTGGGGATTAAGTTTATCAAAGCAGTTATGGACATACAAATAAGAAATCATTCAAAGGGGGGTGTCTGCCTGTCCCAGGAAGAAAGTGAAAAAATTTATATTGCAGTAGCATACCTTTGAAAGATAGAACTGAGACATAATTAAAGACAAGGCAAACTGTGGAGACCTCACAAGGGGACTGCCCCAACTCCTTTAACAAAACACTGTAGTAACACTGTGTACCCTCCAAATACTTCTTAGGGCTCATTTATACTTCACGCTCAGAACGCGTACGCGCACGCATCATGGCTGCCACGTGTTCCCAGCATTCATTTGACGCGTCTTCTGAACAGGTCCTCAGGAATTAACGCAACGCGTAAGCGAGTTGCAGTACCAGTAAAAAGTGGGGGGAGGGGTGCAATGTGATAAAAGTCGGAACATGACGTCAGAGTCTCTGTTTACTATCTACATGTGACAGAAAGCCGCTATGCGGATTCTATAGGTTCGATATGCGCGCTTTGATGTTTGATGAATGGTTCGATGTGGAGAAGCAAAATGTCGACATACAAATGCATTCGTGGTGCTTTTATATTCAAGCGTTGCATATCCCCGATCGTAATGACATGATACATTTTAACAGTCTCACATACCATCTTTTGTGCTGTCTTTTTTTCTAGGGCTTCCTCCGGTCCTGACAACAGCGGCAAACAGCAATAGATCGCCACACTGAGCACATTAAATGTATGATATTCCAAGTCTCTACACATTTACAGTCCTTAGATTTATACTTGATATCACTTTCATGATGAAATGCATTACAGTATGTATGTTACATTTTAAAGATAAATCGTTAATTGCGTTTAAATAATGAATACTGTTAATAATTACACACATCGGGGTGACACGGTGGTGGAGCGGTAGCGCTGCTGTCTTGCATGGAGTCACGTTGGTGGTATTCACTGCCTGGAGTTTACATGTTTTCCTGCTGGGTTTCCTCAGTGTGCTCTGGTTTCCTTCCAAAGATATGCAGAATTGGTGACACTAAAATGATGCTAGTGTATGTGAGTGCTTGTATTCACCTTGCGATGAGCTGATGGCTCATCCAGGGATTGTTTCAGCCTCATGCCCAATGCTAGCTGGAATGGACACATACCTGGATTGATAGAATTAATCATTAAACATCCTTTTCAGAGATATTGCGGTAAGGTGTCATTGGAATTTAACGGGTGTTCCAGGCAATTCACAACACAGCAAAGCTGAACCTGTTCTCAACGTGATATCTCGCACTGACACCTGGTGGATTCCTCCAGATTTATGTAAAGTACGCGCACAAGTATAAACAGTACAACACTTGCGTAGCAGGAGCGTTCACTGCAGCATGTGACGCGTCGCTTGAAGTATAAACCCGGTCTAAGAAGCCCAAACACACATGAATATACGTGAATGTGTCCTTTGATGGACCGGCTGCTGGCTCAGGGTTGATTCTTGTCTTATGCCTGATGCTGCCTGGATAAGCTATACTCCTCTATGGCACTGAATTAAATTAAGCAGATCGGTATTTGCCTTACTTTTATTTAGTGCTCGAGAAGTAACAATGCATTTATTTAAACACCAGCCTACTTTGCTTTGATGAATAAAGAACCCAGAATGAACTGTAGGCCACTATTATGGACACAATATTCCCTATGCAATGTATATGTTTTATATTTAAAAATTACTGCAATTGTACTGTGACTTCAGTTTACACAGTCAAACTATTTATACATCACAGTAACTATCATCAGGGTGATACATCTATTTAATATAATGGTCTGAAATAAAATGGAGTTTAAGTCCACACATTTTTGGATTCAAACACCCAGTCACAGATTGAGGAAAATGGAATTAATCAGTGCAATGCAAAAATCAATGCTGGACACCCATCCATGACTGCAAACACGATCAGAGCCATACATTCTACTTTTTGAAAAGGAATGGAAATGGAGTGGATACCAGACTATTGTACACTGTGAACACTAGAGGGCACTGTTGCTCCTCAAACCCAACAGACAGACACTGAGGACACAGGGTAAAAGCACCAACAATATGATTTATTAAATTCTTCTTCTTGCGCAGTGCTAATCCACACCACAGCTGCAAGTAATAAGCAATCACACAGCACATGTACTATTCTTTTCTTTCTTTGTCTTTTTCTTTCTCCTCCACACCTCCCTGCAAGCGTTGTCCGCCTTCCACCCAACTCAGCCTTGCTACTGAGTTTTGATGCAGTCCTTTATATATTGTCCAACCCGAAAGTGCTTCTGATCTTCCGTCCACTTGAACGGCCAGCACTTCCGGGTCAGGTGGATAACTTATATTAGTCACTCTGGAAGTACTTCTGGTCTTCCGTTCACATGACCTGCCAGGACTTCCAGATTAGGCGAGAACCTCATCTCCCATTGTCATTCCATAGCATCCCCTGTGGGCACCAACGATACCCAACAGGGCTGAGATACAGAACTCCATGCCCCATGGTGCCCTGTGGGAATCTGGAGCACCATTACACTCCAGGGAAACTGCCATCTAGCATCTTGGGGAGGCAGTGCCTTAAAGAAACTGCCTTCCACCATCCTTCCATATTTAGGGCATCCTGGCCGGGTTGGGCTGCCGACCGTCCCTTACAATGCATAACACAGCCACCCACATTCTCTACTTGGCTGTCAAGTATGGACAAGGTTCCACCCTGAGGCTCAACCCCCCCCCCCCCCCCTAAAAATAGGCATCTTATCATTAATTCCGCCTATCTAGATGTATAACTCAGCATAACTAGCCATGGGATAGCCATGTGATAGAAGAGTCTGGTTATTAAACTGTTGTTGTCTATTAACATAATTGGTGCAATATTTGGGGTCTTGTAATAGACTGCAAAAATAGTAATTTTATATGAATGCACTTTATAAATGTAAAATTCTTCTAGCAGCATCTGCAGATTTCTAACAGGCTGGAGAAGTTTTTGAAGTTATTTCAAAAGTGAGATAATATTACCAACAGGAAGTAGAAAACTGGAAAACACATGTATGTTACTTCTTAAACTTGTGTTTGCATACAAAAAGTATAAAATTGGGAAATTCTTGAAGAAAACATGGAAGCCTACCAATAAACTCCCTTTACAATAGATTTCATCTGATACTCAGTGGGATCATCTAAGTTGGATTTCTTTGCCAGTGAAAAAAATTGCAAATTTTTAAAGTCTTTTAATTTCTTTATTCCATTGTGTGGGGGTGTGGGATAGCATATTAACTCTACCATTATATCAAAACAAACACAATTCCTAGAGAGATGGACACAGATGGGTAGGATATACAAAAAGATGCACTCTCCTTTAAATGTTAAACTAATATTGTGCCTCATTACAAACATATTTTTATTCCAGTGTTTTGCTTAGTGAATTTAGATTTTTGGTTACATCACATTATGCAACTTTTCCATTTAGTTTTTCAGTCACAGCCTTCATTTATATCTTAGAGTCAGGAGCAGCCAGTGTCAGTCAGTGACATGCTCCAGTGAAGCATAATGTGACATGCCCTGCAACCTACTCCAGCTAGTCTTGGTCTGGAAAAATCAAGTCTGTTGGATTTTGTCTTTAGTTGTGGGTCATGGAGGCTTGTGTGCATGAGAGCTGACAACCAATGAATGCTCATCAGGAAGTACAATGCATGTAATGAGGTGACAAGGAATAAGGGACATAGGTGTTTTGGCCCTCACAAACAGATTAGAACATTAGAACACTCTAGACGCGAACAGGCCATTCAGCCCAACAAAGCTCGCCTGTCCTATCCACTTGTTTCTTCCAAGAAAACATCAAGTCGAGTTTTGAAAGTCCCTAACGTCTTACTGTCTACCACACTACTTGGTAGTTTATTCCAAGTTTCTATCATTCTTTGTGTAAAGAAAAACTTCCTAATGTTTGTGCGAAATTTACCCTTAACAAGTTTCCAACTGTGTCCCCGTGTTCTTGATGAACTCATTTTAAAATAACAGTCTTGATCCACTGTACTAATTCCCTTCATAATTTTAAACACTTCAATCATGTCACCTCTTAATCTTCTTTTGCTTAAACTGTAAAGGCTCAGCTCTTTTAATCTTTCCTCATAATTCAACCCGTGTAGCCCTGGAGTCAGCCTAGTCGCTCTTCTCTGGACCTTTTCTAGCACTGCTATGTCCTTTTTGTAGCCTAGAGACCAAAACTGCACACAGCACTCAAGATGAGGCCTTGCCAGTGCATTATAAAGGTTGAGCATAACCTCCTTGGACTTGTACTCCACACATCTTGCTATATATCCTAACATTCTGTAAGCCTTCTTAATGGCTTCTGAACACTGTCGGGAAGTTGATAGCTTAGAGTCCACTATGACTCCTAAATCCTTCTCATAAGGTGCACTCTCGATTTTCCGACCACTCATTGTGTATTCAAACGTAACATTTTTACGTCCTATGTGTAATACTTTACATTTACTGACATTCAATTTCATCTGCCACAAATCTGCCCAATTCTATATGTTATCCAAGTCCTTGAGCCTTGTCTGACTGATGTCTTGTGTTTTACGTAACATGTCAGAATGGATTTAAAAAAATGGATCAAAATGGATGTTGAACTCAACATGGATTTTAACTGTTTATACACCATGATGGGCTCCCATCATCTAGTATGCTATTGGCTGTCAAAAAAAGAGTGAGCACAAGTGTGCTTGGAGGGAAAGCAGACAATCGCTAATTGTGACATGGCGAATGATTTTCAGTCGTTTATGCTGACACAATCCAGTGATGACATTAGCAAATTCAGTCAGTAAGTCTGAAACCCCACAAGTAGAAGTCTTGTAATGTGATATCAGCCTTACTCTGTATTTCTGCTTGTGTTACCTGTTTTTACTATTGAGTCTGAGTTATGGATAATTAGATTTGATCTTTTTTCATTTACCTTATAGCAAACCTCCTGTACCTCATTTGGATCCTTATTTAGGATTTAACATCATCATCATCATCATCATCATCAAAGGTTTAATATCTGTTTTCTAGACTTACCCAGGTCAGGTCCCCAAAACCTTTTCTTTCACTCCATGAAGTCTAGGGCATGAAACACATGTTTTATATTCATCAGACACCACATCTTCTATAATGTACCTCTGGACCTCCTCTCCTTTACCTACATGTTGGCGTACCTCTTCACCCAATCATCCTGTAACCTGGGTGTTTAATAAAAAGCCACCGTTCCTCTTAAGTGTCATAAAAGTGACTAAAGAAGTGTGGCTTTCTGAAATGTCTTAAAAAATTCTCCCCAAACACCCCCTTTTTGTTTAGGGTTTTACTCTATAAACTAATATGAATGGAGTTTTTATGAGAAGTCATGCTTAGGAGTATGGGATAGCGTACCTGTTACCCATCAAGGAAAGAAAGTTTTACAGCTTAGTGAAGTGAGCTTTAATGGAGTGGGTGGCAGTTCAAGTCTGTTATACTTATAATATGTATTTGGACTGTGTAAAAAACTAAGCCTAATGTAAGAAACCCACAAAGACATGGAAACAAATGTAGATAAAAAACTGATATTCTGTTGTCTATCTTTAAAAATCAGGTTTAAGAAAATAAGGGAGAACATCATTATGCAATGAGAAATGAGAATCTTTTCTGTTCCTTGACATGGTGCCTTTTGTGTGATGCTTTTATATTTTCATCCTATTCATTCCAGTCTTCTCTCATAGCCGAAGCTACTAAGTTAGAGTGGTGCCATGGAATGAGTGAGTAAGGATCAATACGTTAAGTCTGTCCTGTAATAGACTTCTGTGCCATCCAAAACTGTGAATAAATAATTTTTTTAAAAAACTTCCTCTCTCAAAAACATTTTTTCCATAGAAGTACATTTTACTTTATTAAAAACAAGAAAAAAGTGTGGTCTCTTAAACTGAATCTACCTGTAGTGAAAATTAATTTATAAGTCAAAGCACGTTATGATGCAAATGGTAGGAATGATATGACAAAGAGTCATGTCATGTGCGGTAGTGAGACTATTAATTGTTGATCCATTTTAGAATCTTGTAAAGCAGAATTAAACAGAAGCATGAACAAAACGATGAAATAAATATTATCCGGTCTGGTCATAGGTGAATCCACATTTCAGAGATGATAGTGAAACAGCCATTTAAGTACACTTGTTTAGTGATTCATTTTACTGCGAGAAACATGACCCCCAAAATGCTACCAGAGAATATGAAAAGAAGAAAATTGAACGGTCAGCAGATAATTAAAGCCAAAGGGAATGAATTCAACTGAACCCAATTACCAGCAAGTGAACATAATAATTTATTCAAAGAGTGAAGTTTATATTCACTCTCCCCCTTAGTTCTGAAATATGTGGCAGTTAAAGGCTAAATAGAGGGGCAATTAGCAAGGTTTTACTGATCCATTTTTGAATAAACTTGCCTTTTTATTAAACACCCATGATTATAATTCAAGTCAGAAAAAAATAACATGATGAAACTAGTGTTTTCCACAAGCCATTAGTGTAAATCCTGTGCAAATGGCCATTGCCTCTGAATGCCATGAGGGAGCCTATCGTTCTAAAGGCTCAGTAATTATAACAAGGAATGAGGAAAATGAATTCAAAAGTTTCCACCTACAACCTATGGTGAGTTCTTAATTCTACCTCTAATGGCCAGTTTGACATAAATAATTCCTTACATTTTAATAAAGCCACACTATTTTAAGGCAGTGACTATGAGCAAGTGTCAAGTGTTGCTTCTTTGAGATCTTGTAAAGATGAGACTAATAAGGATGCCACCTTGTGATTGTAATTATGAAACAGATGAATATATTCTGAACAAGCAGCACTTCTATATATAAGTATGAAAAAGATAGATAGATAGATAGATAGATAGATAGATAGATAGATAGATAGA
>JANRMT010062806.1:47169698-47185983 GCA_026402145.1 Polypterus bichir lapradei
TATATATATATATATATATATATATATATATATATATATATATATATTAGGGTGGTCCACAAGCTAATGCAAAGGTTGATGTTTGGAGAATCATTTCTCCACATGGCTTATTTTTGTCCATTAGGGATAGTTTGCTTAGCTGTGAAATTTTGGCCTGACTGTTAAACATTTAGAGATCACACCATTCTGAACATTTTATTTGTATTGTTACAAAGTGGCTAAGTAATAAGTAAACAATAAAAGAAAATTATATGAAACAGAGAACATTCTACTACTAAGGTGAATTTCCCAGAACATTCTAATAGGAAGTGGATTTTTCCAGAATATTCTGGTATTAAGTAGGGGTTTTTAAAACATTCTAGTAGTAAGTAGGAGTTTCTATTTTAGATGTTTAGTCTCAGCAGAAACAAAAGAAAAGACTAGGCAAAGCCTGAGGCAGCCACCATTACCAGACATTCCTTAGTGTCTTAAGCTTAGTTTATATTTAATGGTCCTGTGCTGGATGTCAGGAATGCACAGTAAAAATGACGTCAAATTTGGAGACATGTCCCCTGGTGTTTTCAGCGTGTGCTGAGTGTGAAAATTTTTTTAACTACACGGAGCGGCTGATATGGCTGCTGTGTATCAAAAAAAAGGTACGTTTTAAAGAGAGGCTTGTTACGTAGGTGCCAGATTGATAAACGAAGGGCTAAATATGATGCGTCATCAATATCATGAGTCATCAAATCGTAAAGGAGACATGCAAAAAAATTTGGAATGCATCTGTTCATCATCTTGGTCCTCTCACTCACAAGAATATTACACTCACTCTTGCTTCACTGCTTTAGGTCTGACACCTCACCTTCTCCTTTTCTTCCTCTTAAAGTTGGTAATAGCAGGAACAAATCTTCTTCCATCAGTACAGTCCCACCTCGTCTGTTGTGAAATTATTAGGTATGTGACATGACCAAACAGTGTCGCTGATTGAATGGGCTGCAAGAAGTATAAATGTGTTTTGGTCGCTCATTGCACACTTGCTTTGTGCTGCAATCTGCGTACTGGCTTCACTTGGCAAATATTAACCAGCCTTTAAGCTTACAAATGAATTTGAGCAGCTAAAGCTGGAGGATCTGCTAACAGAAAGAACAACATCCTTCTCTGATGTACTTATAGGAGAAATCCAAAAACGTCTCAATCTTTTCTCAGGAAACTACCAGAACAGTGGACAGATGACTGAAAAAGGAATAAGATTCATTGAAAAGTACAATGGTATTCTGACAAAGGACAAGGAACAGAAACAGTTTATTCTTCAACTGGTTGCAAACCATCACAAGAATTTAACTTTAATAAAGGCAGTTCAATAGTTGTAGACCTACGAGTGTGGAAGAGTTGTCCGCTGTTTAGTTCAAATGGCATAATAACTGCAAAATGGAGTGACCTCTAAATGTTGTTTAATTTCATTAAACTTTTGTGTGTTTGTTATAGTTATAATAAAGAATAAAACTAGCTTTGTGGAGAAATCTGTCTTGGACCACCCTAACATACATGTTTATGCATGTACGTACTATGAAAGGTTTCCAGTTTATTTATTTTTAGTTGGAAAAACATACACTATTGTTTTGAATGAGTGGTTGCTTACAGAGTCCCAAATGAGGCACATTATCTGCATTGTGAGGGGGCGTCAGTTATGGAACTACAGCCATGTGGCGCAATTCCTCGAGGGTGATCCGACTTGCAGGATCCTCATTGTTGAGGACCCAAGTGGTTAGACCAGGCCAAGGGAACGCCCACGTAACACCTGGCTCTGGCAGATAGATGGTCATTTCCAGAGGGTGGGACTGGAACGCGTGTCTGCCTGGGGGGTTGCCAACCAGGATCCCAAGTTTCATCATGTGGTGGGTATGGCAACACGCTGTACCAGTGCATGCTCCCCAACCTGACCTGACCTGAACCTGCGCAACAATGTACATTTGAACAGAGATGTATGAATGGAAAACATAGACTCACAGGGAACAGCAGTCATCAGAAATGGAAAAGGTAATTTGATGGGACTTTCCTTTATTATTAAAACTGTGTCCACTTATTCTGCCTGCAAGTCACCGTGGCTAGACTGTCATTTGTTTTCAGCCAATCAGCTTTAAAGTTAGCCTCTGATGTTATAAAGGTGGAACTTAATTCTCAGAAACAGACACCTGACAATACTGCATTCATAGATCACTCCCCGCCGCTGCATCAGGATCCCTCCATTCTAAGCTGGACTTTCTTCCAATTCTCATGACAGACAGCAAATCAGCTTTCTTTGCATGATGATGAGGTGCATTGTGAATGGTCACAATATATATGCAGTTGGCTCCACCTCCTTGCATGAAACAGCATAATGGAACCCACTTTCAAAAGATTTGACAATTACTGATACCTCACAGCTAGTTCTGCTTCCTTTCTAGAAGGCACAAAAGTTGTTAGGAAGTTAGTGAATTCCAGAGTCCTGCATGGAAGTTCGGAGGGGTCAAGAGGTCCTCCTGGTCGTATGACACCCAGAGCAGTTGTAGAAGAAAGGCAGTGGAAGAGGGCAGGAAATTCAGTGACGACAACAGGAAGTGGCAGAACTTCCAATATCCTTGGGCTTCCAAGCTCTGTTCTCTTATCCTCAAGTACTTACTGATTCACTCACTTGGACCAGAGTTCTAATTTGAGCCTATTTAAAATGTTATTGACTAGGCTTTGGACTTCCTTGGTAATAAAATGATTCTGCATTCTGATATCTAAAGAGAAAGCATCTTTTTTAAAAAAGAAAAAGAAAAATATGGCCACCAACATGACTGAAATTGTAAATATTATCTTAAATCTGATGTCTTTGGTGATGTAGCCCTCCCAAATATATACTGTCTCTGTATGCATATGCATTTGTTAAATGAATATACCGTACCTAAAATCTGTTTTAAAGAGTTTACCAAAATCCTTTCATGACACTGCTGTTAGTCTGTTTTTTTGTCTTTTTCTTGTTTTCAGCTGCTGAATCTCATTGTTTTAGAACGAGTCCCTTGAGTGTAAGAAGCACTTCAAATTAATGAGTATTCTCAAATAAATGAGGAATATCATGTGCATGTGACTGACTTCTCACATACATTTCACTGATTGTCTCTTGGGGTTGTTGTCATTTGTGTTTCAGTTCTTTCCTTTGTGTGTCATTTTCATTTTCATCATTGAATTGTAGATGCATGGAACCAGCTATCTTGCAATGTGAATGAGAGCAGCACCTTAAGGACCTTCAGATGTCGAGTATTTATAATAAGGACATACTATCTACTCTATACCTACTGTATATAAGACCTGACAAGCTATGTTGTCTGAGTGACCTGTTCTTGTCAGAATATTTTCTCATATTTATGTTTTTATCATTATGACAGGTTTATTACTGCTCAGGAGTTGCTACCTGAAATGGAAGTGAAAGAACATGCTTGTTGATTTGCAGCCACAACTAACTGTATTTATTGGATGCAATAAGTCAACTAAAAAGTGACAATGTAGGGTAAGACAGCATTTCTAATAGAACAGTTAATCAAAATGTTCATTCCTGAATATTTCTGTGCTGTTAATTTAAGTTCTAAGTAGCTAGATGAAGCCTGGGTCACTGAATATTTGTGTTTTAAAAATTGCTAAGAAGTCTTTCACTTCTGTTTATTTAATCATTTCCTTTGAATCTTCTTTCCTCACACATGTATTTGGCATCTTTACAGTAATTCTGTTTCATCATTTTAAAATGCTGGAGTAAAATTCTGTTGCTTAAATGTTGTTCATTCTCTGCTACATAATGAAGATTGCAGAGCTTAGTATATAAGCGATGTGATAAATGACAGAGCTCCTGGGTTTGTATTGAAGCATTTCACTAAATAATAGTGCCCCTGGAGAGATATTTACAGATCTTACAGCTACGTCTGCAATAGCAGAGAGTGGTCAGTGTGGCTGGTGTCTCTTTATGGTAATGAGAGCTGTGGCCATGTACAGTAAGTGTTGGCAGCACCTGATGGATTTGGAAAACAAAAGGCTTCCTGTTAAAATAATACATTGCAAATTAATTGGTCTGTATCAGGAGCTAAGGGTTACCTGCAAATGGATGTCTCCCGGTGGAATTCAAGGAAACTAACACTCTCAAAGAAAATAACTTCAATACACCAAACCTGTCAAAAAGATATTAAATAATAATTACAAACTTCATAATAAACAGAAAATGCTTTCAAGACAAACAAACCTAAATTACAGTTATATTTCAAATGTACAAAACAAAAAGCAGCAATGCTTGTAATCTAATACCATAAAATATTTCTAGAAAGTGTCAGCTATTGACTTGGGGATATGTTGGAAATTCTATTATTGCTTCAGAATGACAGACCTTCTGCCCCAGTATGACACAGGACTCTTCTTTCACCCTAATGTCTTCTCTTCAACATCACATAACATTACTAGTGTCACCAATTGTAGTTTAAGGCTAAGGCACTTAATGCATTTAACATATTATAAAAGTTTTTATTGTGTTAATTTTAGGTTAAGCACTAATCAGGGTTTCATCCATCCATTTTCAAATGCTGTTCTCTTATATCCCATGTCATGCATGCAGATCTGAGGATCTCTTTGCTGGCTCATTCGAGGTTGGTGGTAAGAGGGGGCGCCATCGCTAACTGTGTTGTCTCCTTTTCTCACCTTAGCTCTGAGATGCCACCCAGTGAGGGTAATTTGCTCTGCCCCTTCCAGTCCTCCTGTTATAAAAAGCCTGGCTTCCTCCACTGAGCTGTCTTCAGGGACCAATTCCTGACAAGTCAGAGCTCTACGGGAAATGTCTTATTTGTTGTGGCAGGTAAGCCTGAGCCCTTATTTTCTTTGGTGTTTTACCCTTCCGGGTTATGCTAGTTGCTGCCAGAAGGCACTTGTTTAGGTTTGAAGAAGAAAAGCAGAGAATTAAAACGGATGACCCGGCTGGAGTCCCAACTTTTCTTTGCTTATCCCAGCTCTGTTTTGACTGCTTGGCCATCTCACACCAAAATTCTTCTCTGACAATTCTTGGGTCATTGGAAAGTTTACAGGAAAGTAAATCAGATTCCTAGTCTTGTCTTGAAAGTTATTATAACTATAGTTTTTATAGAATAAAGGCCGACAGATCGGGATCAACAACTGCAGGAGCTCACACAAGATTTCATCAGACAAGGTTATACCCCCACAATGACAGACACTCAAATAAGAAGAGTTACCGTCATACCCAGAGACAACCTTCTGGAATATAAAAACAAAGACAACAAGAACCGCATCCCCGTTGTTGTCACCTACAACCCACATCTTGAAACACTTCGAAAAATTATAAAAGAACTTCAGTCAATGCTAAACAACAACCAAACACTGAAAAATGTATTTCCTGAACCTCCCCTCCTGGCATACAGACAACCACCAAACTTTCAGCAACTAATTGTCCGAAGCTCCCTAAATGAACCAACAGAAAATGGCACATCTCCCTGCCTACAGAAAAGATGTAAAACATGTGCCCACATTTACAATACAGACTGTATAGTTATACCACACTACCGACTTGAACATCACATAAAGGAATCGTTTTCCTGTAGATCATCTAATGTGGTCTACCTAATTCTCTGCGTGAAATGTCCTGACACTGTACTCTGTGTGGGAGAAACTGGACAAACACTGCGCCAGAGAATGAATTTACACAGGTTCCACATTAAACATGGCAACACAGATGTTCCCGTAGCAGCTCACTTCAACAACCATGGACACTGTGAGAGGAACTTTAAAGTCACAGTGCTTATGGGCAACTTCAAAACACAGCAAGAGAGAAAAGAATGGGAAGTTAAACTCATGCTAAAATTTAATACATTACAACATGGTTTAAATAGAGACAAGAGATTTATGGCCAGATATGAGGATTGTTTGCATTTCTCAGACTGACACAGATAACCTGTCTACAGACCCATATTGTTTTGAAAAACTCATCACAAACTTCAAAGGACTTTGTTGGACAGTTATCTTATTCAAAGATCTTTACCATACACTGTTCTTCTCTCTCGTTAAATTAATCTTGGCCTGAAGGAATCTATTAATTTTTTAAATATAAGATTTTTCATTTAAAGATTTACCATTGTTGTTTCTTGTCCTAGTGTGTGGATATAAACACAGGAAACTTCAGTTTCTGTATTACATCTTGCCTGAAGAAGGGGCCTGAGTTGCCTCGAAAGCTTGCATATTGTAATCTTTTTAGTTAGCCAAGAAATGGTGTAATTTTGCTTGACATTTCTCTACATATAATAAAGACAAACTATAAAGAAACAAATATTTCTTGAATATGACATGATGGTATGCCATTCATTGCTCAAGTCAAACACCTCCTGTATGCCAGGTGTACATTTGGGACTTGTTACTCTTTGCATGTTTACTCCTTCTCTGTCTTTTCCTTCATTTAGTTTTTCACTCACATCTAACAAGACATGTGAGTTATGTTGATTGTTGACTTGAAACTGACATTGTGTAAGTAAGCTGGGGTTATATGTCTGAGGGTACTGTGTGATAGACTGGTTCAGTGGGCCAGGGCTGATTTCTTAGTTGTGATGGACACGTTGTAAATCCTCGACTGAAAATTTGAGATGATGAATAAAGTACTTAAAGATTTTGGTTGATTCTAAACCATACTATTCTTGAAATCCTAGATTTTCTTACCATTTTATTTTCAAGGGACTTCTTAACAAATTTCATTATTAAATATTGCTTCCCCTCTTTGTCAGGCTTACTCATTACTGGACAAAATATCCCTGATTTCACATTGCAACTTTTGTTCTTCCACAACTATTTCTCTCCTTTGGTGGGTTTTATGCAAGTTTGAGTCAGAGAACATATGAAACTCAACCACTGCAGTTGTTGTAACCTTGAAGATGTCAGATTCCCCGATCAGAAAACACAGAGGTTGATGGATTACACTGCTCCCTCATAATTTCATATTCCCTCCTGAACCCCAAAATTATGGCAATGGTGACAAATATTGGCAGCCAGTCAATACTGAGCACACCTGAATAAGGCGTGGCATACAGAAAGAAGGTAAACAAACAACATGGCGAACAAACAGGTAAGTAGCCTTCTATGCTATTGTTGTCTGTGCTTTTACTTTGTAAAGCACAAAAAAAATGTAAAACCTGCAGAAGGCCACATTTATTTGGTCGTGGAAAATAGGATTGAATATATTTTACTTCTGGATGAGTACTCTATGATTGTCAACTGTTATACACACAAGAGCCTACAGAAAAAAAAATTGAAGCTGTGTTGTTTTGTTGTTGCTAGTCACAGTGTGCTATGACTGAGTCACTGGGGACATTACACTATATGACTGACTGTCATGAGAGCATGCCATTAATGTCCACTAAGATTATGTAAATGAAGGCTTTGGCTGAAAATCACTAGACATGTCTTTAAGTCACAAGGGGCTTATCAATTGAAGAACTGCCTTAGAGATGAAGGCTTTAATGGCAATTAACATGGCCACCAGGAGCCTCGTAAGCAAGTTTTAACCTGGTGTTGCAGGAGCAAATACAGACCTGCACCTGAACCCATAAGCAATTCTAGAGCTTGGCCAGAAGTAACCTCCAAGAAATGAAATTAAAGCACAAGGCACTTGACTTAGAATCACTGCCGAAGTTACAATTTACAGTAGACAGCTGTGAGGTGTTTTTGATATTATTAGCTCTTTCCAGGCCTTAGCATACCCTTGTTATGGATTACTGAACTCTTGACTTTTTTTTACTGATTTTCTAACTGCATCTCTCGATCTCAGAGTGTTTTCAAGGGAAGTTTGCACACTTTTTCAAATGGACTGACTCCATGCTTGTGTGTGCTTACTGTAAAATTACAAAGTCCCAGAATGCTCAGGAAATCTGTCAGCTAAGGAAAGCCCATCTTGAAAGTTCATTCTTGTTCTGTGTATCCTGATTTGATTTATCATGTCTTTTTGATACCTTACTGGAGACTCGTAGAAAAGGTGTAGAGTCTGTTTGATTAGCCATACCTTGAAAAACATCCTAGGGCTTCTTGTCACGTTAGGATATTGTTTTTTCTCAAATATGTCATTTTAACTTTGTATTCTGTGTCTTTGAATGCCAAGAACATCTTAGAGTGCTCAGTAGTAACTTCTCAGAATAATTGTGAGTTCACTTTTACAATTTGTTCAATGCACTCTTTCATTTACTGGGGTTTTTGTTTCCTCTCGTAGTTCATACTGTTGGTTACATGTTGGCCCATTATGAGTAAGTGGTTTTGTGTCTGAGGCTACCCTACTTGTCTAGGGCTGATTTCTGCTGCTGCTGGGATAAGCGACAACTCACAACAACTGCTTTTAGGAAATTAAAGTTTACAAAAGGATTGAACAAATACTGCTAGTTCTCTGAATTAAGAGAAACCAGCTGATAAGGTTAGGGCACATATTTTGGATGCTGTTTGAACGACTCCTTCAGGAGGTAAACAAGGCATGGCTCATCCCAGGACATGCTTGAAGGGTTTTATCCTTGACTTTCCTGGTTAGAGAGTGGGAATTTAACAAGGAGGAGTTGTATAAAAGTGCTCTGTGATGATCACTAGGATGAGTGGAGTGAGAGTGATAGTAAAATGGAGTGGTAATAGAAATGCTATACACTCACCTAAAGGATTATTAGGAACACCTGTTCAATTTCTCATTAATGCAATTATCTAATCAACCAATCACATGGCAGTTGCTTCAATGCATTTAGGGGTGTGGTCCTGGTCAAGACAATCTCCTGAACTCCAAACTGAATGTCAGAATGGGAAAGAAAGGTGATTTAGGCAATTTTGAGCGTGGCATGATTGTTGGTGCCAGACGGGCCGGTCTGAGTATTTCACAATCTGCTCAGTTACTGGGATTTTCACGCACAACCATTTCTAGGGTTTACAAAGAATGGTGTGAAAAGGGAAAAACATCCAGTATGCGGCAGTCCTGTGGGCGAAAATGCCTTGTTGATGCTAGAGGTCAGAGGAGAATGGGCCGACTGATTAAAGCTGATAGAAGAGCAACTTTGACTGAAATAACCACTCGTTACAACCGAGGTATGCAGCAAAGCATTTGTGAAGCCACAACACACACAGCCTTGAGGCGGATGGGCTACAACAGCAGAAGACCCCACCGGGTACCACTCATCTCCACTACAAATAGGAAAAAGAGGCTACAATTTGCACGAGCTCACCAAAATTGGACAGTTGAAGACTGGAAAAATGTTGCCTGGTCTGATGAGTCTCGATTTCTGTTGAGACATTCAAATGGTAGAGTCAGAATGTGGCGTAAACAGAATGAGAACATGGATCCATCATGCCTTGTTACCACTGTGCAGGCTGGTGGTGGTGGTGTAATGGTGTGGGGCATGTTTTCTTGGCACACTTTAGGCACCTTAGTGCCAATTGGGCATCGTTTAAATGCCACGGGCTACCTGAGCATTGTTTCTGACCATGTCCATCCCTTCATGACCACCATGTACCCATCCTCTGATGGCTACTTCCAGCAGGATAATACACCATGTCACAAAGCTCGAATCATTTCAAATTGGTTTCTTGAACATGACAATGAGTTCACTGTACTAAAATGGCCCCCACAGTCACCAGATCTCAACCCAATAGAGCATCTTTGGGATGTGGTGGAATGGGAGCTTCGTGCCCTGGATGTGCATCCCACAAATCTCCATCAACTGAAAGATGCTATCCTATTAATATGGGCCAACATTTCTAAAGAATGCTTTCAGCACCTTGTTGAATCAATGCCACGTAGAATTAAGGCAGTTCTGAAGGCGAAAGGGGGTCAAACACCGTATTAGTATGGTGTTCCTAATAATCCTTTAGGTGAGTGTATACTTTGTGGATGTCTGTATCCTATGACCACAACATTTAGAAGCAAGCTTCAAAAGAAATGGACGATGTATCCTATACTAATTATTTGAATTTGATTATGATGTGAATAAATAAATTATCCAATTATCCATCCATCCACTATCAAACATTCTTAATCCAATTTAGGGTTGTTGTCGGGTCTGGAGCCTATCCTGGCAGTATTGTGCAGCAAGCCTAGACTGGATGAACTAAAAACATGACTGTCAAGTTTCTTATGATGCAACAATGTATTGATTGATAATTATTTTGACATGATGTCCTTCAAAGCTGATAAGACAAGTGTATCTTTTCTTATCTCTCATTTGCACTAAAAATCATAGAAAAAAAATGAGTACATAAAAGCTGGCTAGTGTAACATTTATATTGTGTCAGATTTCAAAAACACTGGTACGGCAGGCTTATTTATTTGGTGGATGGCTTTCTATTATAGATTAATTGGACTGAGTGTCAGTGACCATTTGCTGTCATTACAGAAGTATTGCTTAATGACAATGTCACAGTGACCCTTGATTTTTTCAATCAAACAACCCATCTGTTGCATGATATCATGAAGAACAGCCTGTAACACTTTACAGAAGGTTTGTGGCAAAGTTGATGATTTTACAATTAGAGCTACATGTTGTTCTCTGTTGAATTATTTAGAGTATTAACGTCTGCTCCAATCTCAAAAGGCCAATAGGTCTTCTGCATTTCATACTAAGACAGATTCTCAATTAATTCGGCTTCTCTTATTATTTTTACTTCTTTAGAACATTCTTCTTCATATTTTTATTAGTTTAACATTTAGGTATTTTGTTTGAAAGATATAAAAGGTTACAGTTAAGCAATATATATACAGTATATTCTTAGGTCTGAGTCGTCATCTGATTATTTGGGTGATTACCCACCAATGTACAAACAACAGATTGAGGAGGACTTTGACAGTAACTCAAACTCACAGCGGATGTGGCAAGGCATCCGATTAATCACAGATTACAAAAAGGAAAATGACGTACAATACACACTGGCCAATAACAATGCCAACCTAGCAGAGGAACTTAACAGTTTTTTTGCACAGTTTAACAGGGACAATAACCAGCCTTCAGTCAGCTTCGAGCTGACCGGAGACTCACAACCTGTAGTCGTACACATACATGATGTGCGGCGGGCACTCGAAAACATCAATACAAGGAAGGCAGCAGGTCCTGATAATGTGCAAGTACATGTGCTCCAGGCCTGCGCTGACCAATTAGCGGAACTATTTACATACATATTCAACCTCTCTCTCTCTCTCTCCTCAGGTGTAGTCCCCTTATGCCTGAAATCCACAACCATTGTACCTGGTCCCAAAAAAATTAGGAAAACCTGTCTTAATGACTATCGACCAGTTGCTCTCACCCCTGTCATCGCAAAGTGCTTTGAACGACTGGTAATCACCCACATCAAAGCCTCCATCCCAGCTGATCTAGACCAACACCACTTTGCCAATCGGTCAAACAGATCAACTGAGGACACCATCTGTGTGGCTCTACATGCTACCCTCTCACACCTGGAAAAGCCCAACACTTATGTTAGGATGCTCTTCATTGACTACAGCTCTGCATTTAATACCATCATACCTAACCAGATGATCAAAAAACTCTATGCACTAGGACTTGCTCCGTCCATATGCAACTGGTTACTGGATTTTCTCACCAACCACTCCCAGTCTGTCAAGATGGGCAAATATATATCCTCCACCCTTACCCTGAGCACTGGTGTGTCGCAAAGATGTATACTAAGTCCCCTTCTCTATGAACTCTTCACCTATGACTGTCAACCCATCCACCAATCAAACACTATTGTTAAATTTGCAGATGATATGACTGTCATTGGGCTTGTAACAGACAACAATGAAGCTGCATATAGGGAAGAGGTTCATAATCTGACAGCATGGTGCAACACCAACAGCCTGGTCTTAAATACCAAAAAGACCAAAGAAGTTATTCTGGACTTTAGGACCACTAAAAAGACCAATCACAGTCCAACAACAATCAATGCAGATGCTGTGGAGAGAGTTGCCATCTTTAAGTTTCTAGGAGTCACCATCTCAGTGGACCTGTCCTGGGCTGACAACAACTTGGCTAAAATAACAACAATGCCTCTATTTTCTAAGGAAGCTAAGGAGAGCTGACCTCCCCCAGAAGCTGCTGGTTAATTTCTATAAATGCACTATAGAGAGCATCTTAACTAACTGCATGATGGCCTGGTACAACAGCTGCACCAATGCTGCTAAAGAAGCCCTGCAGCGGGTCGTAAAAACAGCAGAGGCCATTATTGGGACCAAACTGCTATCACTCGAACTCTTGTATAAGACTTGCTGTATGAGAAGGGCCAAAAACATTCTCAAGGACAAAACTCATCCTGGAAATTCTTTGTTTGAGCTCCTCCTGTCAGGAAGACAGAGGGGGTTGTTAATCAGTTTCAGCTGCTTTGGTGTTAATGAAATTAACAACAGGTGCACTAGAGGGGCAACAATGAGGCGACCCCTAAAACAGGAATAGTTTAACAGGTGGAGGTGACTGACATTTTTCCATCCTCATCTTTTCGGACTGTTTTTTCACTAGTTTTGCATTTGGCTACGGTCAGTGTCACTACTAGTAGCATGAGGCGATACCTGGACCCTACAGAGGTCACACAGGTATTCCATCCACTCCAGGATGGCACATCAATACGTGCCATTGCCAGAAGGTTTGCTGTGTCTCCCAGCACAGTCTCAAGGGCATTGAGGAAATTCCAGGAGACAGGCAGTTACTCTAGGAGAGCCTGACAGGGACGTCCTTAACCCATCAGCAAGACCGGTATCTGCTCCTTTGGGCAAGGAGAAAAAGGATGAGCACTGCCAGAGCCCTACAAAATGACCCCCAGCAGGCCACTGGTGTGAATGTCTCAGAAACAGACTTAATGAGGTGGGCGCTGTGCTCACGGCCCGGCGCCGTGGAGCTCAATTGGCATTTTCCATGGAATACCAGAATTGGCAGGTCCACCACTGGTTCCCTGTGCTTTTCACAGATGATAGCAGGTTCACCCTGAGCACATGTGACAAACATGAAAGGGTCAGAAGAAGCCATGGAGAATGTTATGGTGCCTGTAACATTGTTCAGCATGACCGGTTGGGTGGTGGGTCAGTGATGGTCTGGGGGGGCATATCCATGGAGGGACGCACAGACCTCTACAGGCTAGACAACAGCACCTTTACTGCCATTAGGTATCAAGATGAAATCCATGGACCCATTGTCAGACCCTATGCTGGTGCAGTGGGTCCTGGGTTCCTCCTAGTGCATGACAATGCTCGGCCTCATGTGGCAAGAGTATGCAGGCAGTTCCTGGAGGATGAAGGGATTGATACCATTGACTGGCCCCCACACTCACCTGACCTAAATCCAATAGAATACCTCTGGGACATTTTGTTTTGGCCCATCCAACGCTGCCATTGGATAGGGCCGACTTCTAGAGAGAGCAGCCACGGTAATAAATCATCTCCATTTATAATCCGTTTATATTTATTTGTCTAATGAATATCTAAAAAGACAATTTCCACTTGGCGATTAATAAAGTATATCAAATCAAAAAAAAAACCTCTTTGAAATTTCATTGTAGTCCCTTCCAGCTTCATGCAAATCAACAGATCTTGTTCATAGATTTTCTGAGATCTCTTTTTTGTCAGGCCTGTTTCACATCAGCATATGCTTCTTGTGAAAAGCAAACTCAAATGTTTGTATCCTTTGTACAGTATAGGTCAAAGTAGTTCTAAACCACAAGTCCTGTCTTGCTTAATTGATTGGACTCCAGGTTTGCTAACCCCTATTTTCACTTAGCTTTTGTTGACGTCATCAGCCTAGTGGTTCACATATATTTTTTATAAAATACACTGTGAATGTTCAAATGGTGTATTTAATATGTACAAGAACGAAACAATAATGTGTATGCTGTTACTTAAATCAGACTGTGTTTGTTCGTTATTGAAGCTTGGATGAAGATCAGACCATATTTTAAGACAAATTTATTTAATTTAAATTTGGTAATTGGTAAATTTGTATGGTTATATCCAAAGGGGTTTCAATTTTATTCTTGTTACTGTGGTAGCCCACAAAGAGAGAATCCACAGAAACTGACAGGTTCAGATGTCCCCAATAGCTGCGGTCACCTTAGGTATTGTCAGCGTCTGGTTATAAAACTTTTGGCAGGCATTGCATAATGAAGAAGCCTGGGTGGGCTTGATAATGTCCTCGAAGAGCATTTTAAAGTGCCTGGCTCTTTAAAGGCAATTGAGGTCTCAGAGATGAAGTGAAAATGGAAGACACTTGAATTGCTAGTGGCTACTTGTCATCAGTTGTCCTGATACATTGAAGACTCTTCTCCTGATCCTCATTATGAGTCCCACGATGCCCTAGAAGTTAATATGTGGGGGAAGTGCTGAAAAGAATGTTGTGGTAGGACTAAAGCTTTCAAAAGGACAAGAGTAATTGTGATAGAGATGTCATATGGAGACAACAGGCTAGCTGCTAGTATTCTTGAAAGGGGATTCTGGCATCTAAACAGGAACAAAGACTGGTGCTGTTTCTGAGATTTCATGATGCTCTAGTATTGTTACCTCATATTTGTGTTTTTTAATTAAAAAAAAAATGTTTTTTCTGGGTCAAGGTGGATCAGTACCCCATCACTTTATCTATACTCTAAAAATATTGATTGCATAAATCTTCACATCTCTTGGGTCAATATTTTGCAATAAGAATCTGGCATAGTAACTTCATTAAAAGCCTCCCACTGAGTTTGATCCTTTAATGATCATGAAATGAGAGAAGATGGCTGAAGAATGTGATGTCTTTGTAAAAGGATATGCTCTTCTCTTCTTTCAGTGATATGTTGACCAATTGTTTCTCATTTTATTAAACAATACTTGAAAAAAACACTTTGCAACTAATAAGTGGATAACTATTAAGATCAGAAAATGAAGAAAATGTTTAACGGAGGCATTTGAAAGCCTAATTTAAAAAACATTTATTTTCTCAGCTTTCAGGCAATTTGAAATTACTAGATCCAATAAAATGTATACACGGAATTTAAAAGGAAGAAATTAGATTAATGAATCTTAGCTTTTTCTGTGATTCTCGAGAATAACTGTATATTTGATTGGATTGTATTTATTATTTTGCATATAGCAATGCATGTTTAATTAACAGCTCGCTTATTGTTATGCATATATTTGGACATAAAATGTAACTATTACAGAAAGTACTAAGTATATAAAAAGACATTTCATGCTGAAAAATTTCAAAGGTGAAAAGAACATAATTTCTAATTTTAATCCTCTCAAAATATCTTTCATCAAAATTGTCTGTCTACTGAGGCTTTTGCTGAATCCAATTTCAGGGACATAAGGAGCCAAAGTCTACCCCGAAACATCAAGCACAAGTCAGGAACCATCACTGCACAAGATGTCACAGGCCATTCTCAGACATAAGAGGGTAATTTAGTATCGGCATTTAACCTGGCACTCGTGTCTTTGGGATGTAGGAGGACAAACTGGAGTAGCCAAAGAAAATCCATAACAGCACAGGGAGAAGTGTAAATTAAAATACTGGCCATGGTGAACAGAGTTAGGCTTCTGGGAATGGACTCTCTGGAGACAGTGGCAAAGAGGAGGACATTCAATTATCAATTGCTATCAATTATGGACAATGAACATCACACACTATACACCACCATAAATAAGCAGAGGAGTTTGTTTAGTGGTGGACTGCTATCACAGAACTGCGATACGGACAGATACAAGAGATCTTTTGTCCCCAGAGCCATCAGAATCTTTAACTTTTCCCAGATGAGACGGGGAGTGGTTGAGTTCAGGGCCTGATGTTCCTTCTCTGCTCATAAACTGTATTGGCTATATTAGCTGTGCACTATATCCGATATCTCTCTACTTGGTCACTACTGTACAACCTTTTCTCATAATGTGTCACTTTAAAAATATTATCCTATCAGCATAAGCCATTTCACTTTGCTTTTTTATTTTTGCTTTAAAATGATGTCACTTTAGTATCTATCACTTCATTATTATTTTACCATGTGTCACTTTGGTAGTAATTTTATTTGCATAATTCTCATTGCACTGGCATTGTTGTATGCACCATCTACATTACCTGCATTGGACTGTACGATGACAACCCCAGTGTGTTTACTTAATGTTATTTGTATTATGCATACTAAATTTTTGGTATCTAACTTGGTAAAATTCTTGACTACTGGTACTTAATTACTCTCGGGATCAATAAAGTATCTATCTATCTATCTATTATAGACTGATTTACCTATCTATCTATCTATCTATCTATCTATCTATCTATCTATCTATCTA
>JANRMT010062806.1:47203732-47219198 GCA_026402145.1 Polypterus bichir lapradei
TAGATAGATAGATAGATAGATAGATAGATAGATAGATAGATAGATAGATAGATAGATACTTTATTAATCCCAAGGGGAAATTCACATACTCCAGCAGCAGCATACTGATAAAGAACAATATTAAATTAAAGAGTGATAACAATTAAGGTATAACAGATAGACAATAATTTTGTATAATATTAATGTTTACCCCCCCGGGTGAAATTGAAGAGTCGCATAGTGTGGGGGAGAAACGATCTCCTCAGCCTCTCAGTGGAGCAGGACAGTGACAGCAGTCTGTCGCTGAAGCTGCTCCTCTGTCTGGAGATGATACTGTTCACTGGATGCAGTGGATTTTACATTATTGACAGGAGCCTGCTCAGTGCCCGTCTCTCTGCCACGGATGTCAAACTGTTCAGCTCCGTGTTTACAATAGGGCCTGCCTTCCTCACCATTTTGTCCAGGTGTGAGGCATCCCTCTTCTTTATGCTACCTCCCCAGCACACCACGATAAAGGGCGCTTGCCACAACTGTCTGATAGAACATCTGCAGCATCTTATTGCAGATGTTGAAAGACGCCAGCCTTCTAAGGAAGTATAGTCGGCTCTGTCCTTTATTACACAGAGCATCAGTATTGGCAGTCCAGTCCAATTTATCATCCAGCTGTACTCCCAGGTATTTATAGGTCTGTACCCTCTGCACACAGCCACCTCTAATGATCACGGGGTCCATGAGGGGCCTGGGCCTCCTAAAATCCACCACCAGCTCCTTGGTTTTGCTGGTGTTCATCATATAACAAGACAGTATTAAGTATCATTTTTAAAACACAACTCTACTTGTCTGTATTGCTTACATTTTGTGCCTTGCTGTGGGACTGTCAGTATTAAAACATTCTTCTTCATGAACAAATTTAGTGATTTTGTTTAGGCCCCATATTGAAAAAGGTTCAAACTCATAAACAACCAAATTATTATCCATCACGATGAGATTGTGCAGGTAAGAAGAGCTGTAATTGAGTTATTTTTGATTTTTGTCTGCGGGGAAAAATGGGCTTTCAGGGGTTGTGTTTTCTTGAGCTTCTATTTTAAAAACAATGCACTATTTTGGGATATTTATCAAACCCGCTCTTCTTGTCTATTAGCTTGCTTTCCACCCAATGAAGACCTCAACCTACCCTCTCTTTGGACCTTTATATTTACTTTATCACTCTCAAATGTCTGAGAAGGACCCCCCCCCCCAACCCACTCTTCGATGACATGTAGCCATTCTATCACTCTATCACTCTTAATTCTCTGAGATGGACCGCACCCCCCACTTTTAAGTTTGGTATAAGTATTGGGTGTCACGCATTGGGCTGGTTTCATGCACCACCATGCTGGTTTTGTGCTGTCCTTGGGCTGGAAATTTTTTGAGGACTTGGCATTCACGATAAACATATTTCTAGACATTCATTAAAATTGTGTCTGTTTACATTGCCACACAGCTCCAGTGAGTTGAGGTCCATTCCAAAGCTGAGTGGAGTTTGCATAGTAATGGCATACACTTTCTCTGAGCACTTCCCTTTCCTTTTACATTTCCTAGACTGTAATTTGGCATACTATATGTCAGTGTGGTTCAGTATTTTATAATAACTGTTACTGTTACTGTACTTGAGTATGTTTTGATAATATTGATAATATTTCTCCTTCACTTAAGTTTCAAGTTTTCTGCCTACAGTGATGGCCGCTCTATATAGCGCCTGACCCGGCACAGACCACGCAGAGGCACGTGTAAAATCAACAGGCTTTATTGCACTTCTTCAGCCTGTGGACGCACGTCTTCCCCGTGTCCCACAGGCCCAACACAGTCCCAAAACACTTACAATAGAGCACCAACAACTCTTCCTGGTACCTCCACTCCTCCCAGGCAACCTCGTCCTCTACCTCCCGATTCTGGCCTCGAATGAAGGAGGGTTCGCCCTTTTATCGTTCATCCGGCAGTGCTCCAGGTGCTTGACCAGCTGGTCTTAATTGAGCCTCCGGGTGGGGCTGGTAACTCATCCATTGCAGCGGCTGGCTCTCCACAGCACCCTCTAGCGGCCACCCCATCTCCCAACCGGGCTGTGGTGGACTCCATGTCCCATGGAGCCACGGGGAAGACTGAGGAAGGACCCACGGCCAGGGAGGCCCCAGGCGCCCGGGGGGAGGCATTGCACTGCTCATGGTGGCTCCCCCGGGACGTATGTAGCAGAGGTGTCCCGGCCGGGCATGGGACCCGGCTGTCCGTCACACTACCTTCACTTTAACTTCATTTCAAATGCAAATGGCTACTCTTATATATTTTGTTAGACACATTGTTACTGCAAACTACACAAGTATGTAAAATGCTTTCCTCAGTCAATAAAAATACAAGGTTCTGCAACTTTAGAAAAATTCACGTATATGAAGAATTCTGGCACAATTTTCAAATGCAATCATTCCAAGTACACATTGCTGCTGCCTGGAGAATGGGGTGGGGCTGGATGCTTAGGGTGGGGCTGGATGTTGGTGACGTATAGCCCCAGTTTCAGTTATTTCCACAGCTAATGCTGGGCTGACTGATCAACAGGCTGCAACAAGGTGTGCTTATTTGTTCCCATGCTAGGCTGTGTCTTTTCACGTTATCCCTTCTTACACTGTACAACTTGCTCTGAATGTCATTGCTTCAAGCTGAAGTTATTTGGTTCATAGTTTAGCCAAGTGCTTGTAATGTGAATCACACACACAAGGTAGCCTGAATTAAATGAAGTTTTTAAGAAGTTTTTTTTAAACTCTGTATAAAACAGAGAGAGAGATAGAGATCCTATATTTAAGACCAATAAAATCCATTTATTTTCAGTTGTAGCTTTCATTTACATAATCTTAGTATGCCCGAGGCAGTTGGCGGCACAGTTCCGTGAAGGCCACTCATATAATTTGACATACCCTTTGACTCAGTCCAACTAGTCTGTAACTTGCCCTGCCAAAATTAAACAAACTTGTTTTTGTCCTTAGTGGTAGGGATGTGTTCTGTGTGCATGAGAGCTGACAATTGTTAGGTACCTCACAAAACACTGGTGTTGTCCTGTTCATATCTGGCTACTGTTTTGTGCCTTCTGTTGCCAAGGCAGAGTCCTGATCCTGTAATGCAAAAAACAAAGTGGGCTAAGAAAATGGCTGACTGTCAGACTTTACAGGGTTGGAGTCTGCCTTGCAGCATCTTGGATAGACTTTATTTCTCCATAATTCTGTAGTAAATCAAACACATTTAGAATATAGATATGTCTTATTAGATTAGTGCTACTATTTGTTTAAACATTGCACAAGAGGAGTGTGCAACTCTGTTGAGTAGGCACATGTTCATTAGGGACATCTTACCAAGAAAAAGCATATCTGTCATTATTCACAACTGTAAATTGCTGACTTTTTCATATTCATTTTAAAAATGTGATAGCCAGACAAAGTTAGAAAGAACAAATGGTCTTCTTATATGCATAAAACATAGCAGCATCAAACAACAACCATGCAGCTTTTCACTCTGGTAACGATTTCCATCCATTTTGTTCAGTTAAGTGTCACGGAGTGCCAGTGGCCATCCTGCCAGCAAGAAGCAAATATTAACCAGCGATCTTAACTCATGCCAGGCCAATGTCGAACTGAACATTCATTTAACATGCGTATTTTTGTATTTGGAGAAAACCCTTTTAAAAAACAGACTTTAGCTAGAGTGACAAAATGGGGTATTCTGGAGCGGACTTCGTGTCCAGAAAGTCATCAGCACTGACCAGTAAAGTGCTGGGAAGGTAATTTATTAAACAAAAAACAAACATACAAAGAGTAATCATGCAGTGCCTATTCAAACTGTTTACCCCCGTGGAAACCACAGTGGATTTAATGTGGCTTTTTTGACACTGATCAACAGAAAAGTGAGCCAGATCTTTGCAAAGAGATCTAAATTAATTATAAATCTAAAACATAAAATAATTGATATAAATGATACAAGTTACATACATTAAAGGCCCCTTTGAGCCTTCCTTTACTCTTCAGTAATCTTTGTCACCATACTGAGTGTGACACTCCTTACAATTTACTGGCCGTGTCTTCCTCTTCCTCCTTATAGATGTCCTCCCAACTCCCACGGCTGTTCCTGGGAGTACTTGAGGCACCACTACAGCTTCTTGTGAAGCACTTCCATTTGTTCCCACAGATACTCTACAAATACGTCAGTTCTCAAGAGCTTCTGCAAGACCTTGTATCATTGTAACAGAGCAATGGTGTTGCCCATTGGTGGCCTGGGAATGCAACTTCATCTGAGAACCTATTTTACTTACATCCAACCTGAGTAAGTGCATCCCAGCCAAAATATGTCCTTCCTTGCAATTTCTTCTGAGCTCCTGCTCTCCTTTATAAAAGAGAGTGTCCTTGTTCAAGATTTTTCAAATCAGTCCATTCATCTACTTCCAACCTCACAGGATCTAACAACAAGGTACCTGGAGATGTGGAAGGAAACCATAGCATGCAAAGGAAAACCAACACAAACACTGGGAGGGTGTGCAAACTCCATAAAGATAGTAACAAGACCCAGGATTCTAACTCATCTTGCTGAAGTTAGTAATAACTCTCAAGAAGTATTTGATTCATTGGGTTTTGTACTGAGTCAAAAAAAAACTGAGATGTGGGGAGAACATTCAAATTCTGCAATGGTAGTGAGCAGGCCAGGATTTAAAGACAGGCTCACAGAGTTGTGATGAAGCAATGGTACCCCCAACAAAAAGATGATGACCTGAAATATCAGCTAATCCCTGATTCACCATAAGAGCAAAATAAAAATAAATCAGCTTGTGCTTTTGCCCGTCAAAGAATTATAATTAGTTTTAAACCATGACAAAGAATTCAGAAGTAGATGTCTTTCAGGAGACTGAATGTGTTTAAATTGGGCTACTCTGCTCTATTTTCATGATATGCTGTGATGAGGTATGCCCTAAGAGCACAAGAACATGACAGCTCACAAAAATTTAACAGGGCTGCTTTCAGGATTAACAGAGCTTTTCTCAGTGTGCTCATCATAGCACATACATAATAAAGGATTGAAAATGGATGACAGTGCAAGTGTCGTAAAATCGAAAGAAAAAAAAGGAATCTTCACTTACGTCGCCAGCAGCGGTTAATCCTTACCCTGTTAGAATTAATGATGGAGAAGTAATCTGGGTTTCAAAGTTATTCATGTTCTTCATTTAGCAGTAGACAACATCCATGAGTCACGATGCATAAAGTAGGTATTTCCCCTTATTCTACGTGATTCTTTAATGCTTAATATTCATTTTAAGCCAGGCTGCAGTCCACTCTGCATGTGAGTAATTATGATGGATCCTCAGGGTTTCTTCAACTGTGCAAATCAATGCAGAAAGAAACAGACAAAAGCAAAACAAATCCATCAAAGCTTGTCCTGTAATGTTAATTAGACCTGCTAGTTATGTACAACCCTGTCAACAACATGATTTTTTAAAGGGCGTCAGTAGGAACCTCTCCTGGTTGAATGACTTGTCAGAAGATTAAATAAGCCTGTCTGATGTTAGTCTAATTTTACTAACTTTCCTCCCAAAAGATACAAAAAATGTCAATTTCCTGAAACACAACTCAAACACAGAACTGAGAAAAACTCCGAAAACCTTTAGTATCTATTTTCTAGGCTTCTGCTTGTAAGAGCTTTCCCAAGTAGCCTTTTTTATTTTTAGAAAGTGTCATTTTTTTCTTGTAAATAGCACATCATATTTGATTGATTTGGATGTGTGCTTTAAAATTTCTGTTCGCTTCTCTGGTTTTCACATTTCTTCTCCAGGAAGTAAGCAAGTCATTTTTGGGCTTCAGCAAAAATGAAACATAAGAAACAAATCAAAGTTTCCGTCTTCATCCCTACACCTTTAGTTTGAAAGCATGCATTGCATATTGATGTTCACCATTTCCATACCCAGCATGAAGCATTTTTTGCTGTGGAAATAATGAAATGAATTTGCCAAAGGGGATGCAACATCAGCTATTATTCCTCTGGCACGGCATCATGAATATGAATGTCTGGAAGTTGTCGTCGAGCAGAACAACAGGCAGACAGACAGAGTGCCTGACAGATGGGCTAAGACCTTGGACTTAGGCTGCTAGTTCGATTCATGCCACTGTTGCACTGCGTGACCCTGAACATGTCACTGCAACTTACTGTGCTCCAACTGCAAAAATGCTCTGCATGTAATAATAATAACAGAAATAATAAAATTTCCTACAATGGAAACAGCATTCTGAATTCTTCATTTTTTTCATTTTCACAAAATTCAGTCTGTGTACAATCTTTCTGGGGCTATATAATTCATGATCGTTCATTGTACAAGCATCATTCGGTGATTCTTAGTAAACCCCTACGTCTATTGAAAAGTGAATCCACAATTGATATCATGAGAAATTTCTGCATATCCATTAACTCACATTAAAGGGGCAAAACACATTGAGCGGCCAATATATTAGGTAAACCTGCCATCTCAGTTATTTGACTGGTCAGTGACATCATATGTGCAGACAATGCTACTTAAAGTACTGTATAAACTCACGTATAAGTCAGGACTTAAAATCTGAAAAATCAATCATAACATCAGACCCAGACTTATACGTATGTTCAAAAATGCGACACTTAATTTTTTTTTTATGTCTTCTTGCTTCCTCCAATCTCGCATCAGTTTCTCAGACACATCGAATTTTGTTGCAGCAGCGTAGTTACCAATTTCTTTCACCACTATAACAACTTTTAATATAAAACCAGCTTCATATTTTCTTCTGACTGAACGCTCCATCGTAGATAAATGATGCTCTTACAGTAAAGGTTGTGGCAGTAGGGGGCGCTAGTGCTCCCTTGAACCCTCAGGTATAACTCCAGACACCAGGTAAAAGTCCAAGACTTTTTATTTTTTTCCACAGTGCACCAAGCACCTTCCACACTACTCATAAATCTACCAAAATACAATAAACACAATAATCTCTCCTCCTCGCCCAGACACTTTGCTCCTCCACCTCCCAGCACAGCTCAGTGTCTGGACTGAGGCATCATTCTTTTATAGCCCCTGACCCGGAGGTGTTCCTGTCCCAGCAGTCCTTATTCCTTCCGGGTCAGGGCAATCAATCCACCACTTCAACCCGGGAGCACGACATTTCTTCCTGTCACGTGATCGTGACGTACTCCCGGGTCATACGGCATCACAGAGCCTATAAGCCCCCCCACAGCGACTCCTGGTGGTCCCCAAGGTATCCAGCAGGGCTGTGTATAAACACTACAAAGTCCATACGTCCCTGCTGGACCTCGGGGCACGATCCTGCTGTCGGGAGAGCTCCTCCTGGCGGCCTGGGGGTGAGGACCGGCATGGGAAGCCGGCAGTCCTCCACAAGGTGTATGAGGGTGTGAGATACAAACAACACACAAGAGTGCAAATGTTACTTCGGAATAGTTCAGGTATTACTGCGTGGTCACGTAGGCACAATATATAGGAAAAAAAAAGGCAGTGTGCTCCGTGGTTACTCTTTCAAGTGGGCGTTAGCATAGTATAATCTGTTGGACCAATAGTGTGAGTTTTCTGCATTCGACGACCGACATTTTAAAATATGGGAAATTATACGGTAAAATCAAGTCCCGATTTATTCGAGGCAGAACTTAAACACGAGTATATACGGTAGGTAGGTAGACATCAATGGTCTGTGCATTTATATGTGTTGTACCAGCCACAAGTATCCAAAGTAGCTTAGTGGGATTGCAGCATAAACCACCTGCTTTTTTTGTCCCAACTGACTCCTCTGACTTTGCTTTTGGTGGCAGAGTTAGTATGTGTGCAACTGTAAGGATGGCGTTAAAACTGACCAGGAGATGCATGAGAAACTGTGACAAGAGTCTGAAATGTCATTTCCTGAAGCCAGAGAGCAAAGCCATGAGGGAAGCCTAACTGAGAATTATCAAAAGCTGTTAATCCAAGAGCAAGTTGTCACCAGAACCAGGATACTAAGACTGTAAACCAAGCAGAGAAATAGAATTCTATGAGTCAATAACCAGAAAGCTTTAAACACTATGAGCACAAGACTAATATTTTTTTGAGGTTTTAATCCAAACACTTGGACACTCTCTTCAGGGCTGTGTCGTGTTATATAGCGGAGCATTGTGAGGTGACACTTAGTGCATTTTGGGAGGCAGCCCTTAGCAACAGTGCTACCTGTCCTAGCAACCCAGTAATAAAATAATGAAACAACAGCATAAAGTACTTGAAATTAAATGGCAATGTTATTTATATTTATCCCAAACTAAATTAGTAATAGAAAACACATGCATAGAGACATTCCTTGTGGTGAGAATTTTCAAATAAGCAGTACCAAGGAAAACAAAATTTCTAACATGGTGTCTCAATTTGCAACAAAATTCAGAAGAAGAGCAGGAAGTAAATATTCTTTGGACTGTCTAAATGACTAAAGGACAATGGTTCTTTGGTGAAATGCATAGAGAAACTGGTGCTGGGACATGATAAACATAACTGTGCAGACAATTTGGACCACATCCAGTTTGGTAAAATTTACAATTGGCTGACACTGATGCTACATCCATGTACTTTACACTTTATACTATTTTAGCATACCTGAATTTAAAAAAAACACAATGAAAAAAGTACTTTTGACAAAGTAGAGCTCGGTATTTAACACTATTGCACCATCAGAGCTCATCATCAAGCTCCTAGATCTTTACCTTAGTGCCATTCTAAATGGCAGACCTTGGCACTTGTAGATTGGCAGCATCATCTCCTCCATGCTGGAACTCAAAACAGGCTTTCCATAGGATAGTGTGCTGAGTCCCTGCTGTACTATTTGTTCACCTATGACTGTGTGTCCAGATACAGCACCAAATCTAGCATTAAATTTGCTGATGAAACCACTGTCCTAGGCCTGATCACCAACAATGGCATGGCCGACAGACACTGTCATCTTCCTGAGTCCATTCCTTGATGAAATTGTGCTATTCTAAAGACTGACTCTTTGTTAGCAAGGTGTACCTATTAAAGCCACATGATTCTTTCCAATTAGAATGGAGATTCTCATTTTTTCTCAGTTACAATCCACCTCTGTGCCCATATCAGTTAACATTATTTCAGTCTTCACAGAGAGTCAGAGGTTTCTCCGAACAAGGATTTTTCAATGACTTTGTTGTTTTAAAATGCTTTGCCAGATGAACGTGGCCCTAGTGCTTTGTTGCTCCAGCTTGTAAATCAGATTTTGAAAATGGATATGCTTACTTGTCTTTATTGACTGCAAACAAGAAGCTGCTTCATTTTCAATTAAGTGAGGAGAATGTGATCTCTGTAGCTGCACGTCTATAATTTGTATTTTTAAACAATCAATTAAACAATCTTTGTACACTATCTGCCATAGCAGGGAAAACAAAAGGATGTAAAAAAATAAGTACATGAAGATAATCATCTTTCAGCAGGAGTCTTATGTATTGCCTATTTAAGATATAAAATATATTATTGCTCATCAGTGACGCTCACTTCCAGTCCCCCACAATAATTTAACTGGATTAAACAGGTTCAGATAAAAGTTGGATGGAATATTGTCAGTTTATCTCAGTATGCCCATCCTTTTTATGAGTCTACAGAGTCATGGGCAGCTGAAGACTATCAGAACAGCACTGGAAAGAAGAAAGGGCCCAATCCTGAAAGAGACATGAGTCCATCACAGGCTGCCTTCACTTTCACAATAATAATTTAGATCCTGACATGCTTTGGAACATAGGAGGAAAGCAGCACTCTGTGCAGACTACAACCAGGGCACAATCTGAATACAGGCAGCTGGAGCTGTGATCCAGTAGCTCTAACCAGTATGCCACCACTTCAGTTCATCTAATTTAATTTTAACATGTTCTTAGTGAGAAGTCAAGCGAAATGACACCTTTTACTGGCTAACTAAAAAAGATTACAATATGCAAGCTTTCGATGCAACTCAGGCCCCTTCTTCAGGCAAGATGTAAGATGTACTTAGAAAAATTAACTTTCAAGGAAAAAATGAAGTTAGATGTTATATAGTGCCTGCAACTCACATCCTTCTGCAGTTCCTTGCTTTCTTTGAAGGTAAAATCTAAAAAATAAAATTGAAATAAAAAATACACTTTAATCCTTTCTCTGTCCCAAATTGACTTTAGTGAGTCTACTTTCTACTATGGGGATATAAATATTTTATGTTAGGGTTTAGCACTGAAGGTCACCTAGATGGGGTAGGATAAATCAAATACCAGAATGTACCACGTTTATAGGATACACCTTCATTACTTTTATAATGTTTTTATCAATCAATATATTTAAAATACCTGTGAAGGTGAAAGTGCACAGACTGATGCTGCAAAGGAAAAGGATAGGAAGGTGCAGCATATAATAGCAACAAGAAATACAATTCTCATATGAACCCTCAAAAATCCTCAAGAAAATAACAGATCTTAAAGGCACTAAATAAAAAGGTGTAACGAGAATCAGGAATTAAAGCACTAAATCAAAGCATTGCATGTCCTTCAACACCAGAACTGTCATCAGTAGAAAAATGGGTCCTGATGTTACTGTTTTAATGGAGATGACACGCTTTAAAACGTGTGGCTTGATGTCAGTGGGAAAAATGAGAACGCTCCTGTAGCTAAGAGGTCAACTCAATGGAAGCTGATGATCAGAAAGCCTATTTATGTGTAGTTAATCCTTACATTGATGACAGTTAGGTGACTGAGGTTTGTTTCGTTTATTATAAGTCAGTGTTAAGCCTGGGGTTATCTGAGTTTGCTGTTACTGCTTTCAATTACACTATACCTTGTGACAGAAAGAGGCTATAATGGCAGGTCTTCATAACAGACAGATGTCAAAAAGGGTCAGAGATATGGTGTATGTAAACAAAATAATCTTGTGGGAAGGATGACTGCAAAAAGAAATCAAAGTACAAATAATGGAGTGATAAGAAAAGCTTCCCCTCTAGACGTTCTTATAGATGTTTTAAGCCCATCTCTTCTCTTGAGATAGCTCACATACTTGCCCATCCCAAAATATCAAGTTCTCTTCTTCTCTGCCCATTTAACCCTGGTCTCTGTTCCTCCTTCCCAATAAGCTTTCACAACAGATTTAAGGTACAGTTATACTCTGGTTACAAGGTAGTTTTAAACCCCAGCTTAGGGATCACTGCTCACCAAGCTCTGGAATTACTTCTGCTGTCAGGGGAATCTTTATATTGGCGCTTGGAACATCAGGCTAGAGGTCCCATGAGAGGCTTCAGATGACCCTCTTTGTTGCCATTAAAGGCCCAGTCTCTAAGGCAGCACACCAGCTGTCTGGTAGGTTATATAATATTAGTGAGTCATAGCCGGTTGTGGCGGACGTTGGTAACACTCTGTCATGTAGTGTGACATCCCCAGTGACTTAGTCACAGCATTCTCTGACTTGCCACAACAAAATCAGTTTTATTGCAGGTCATAAGAATGAGTTTTTGCGTGCTCTAAGCCAGAAGTGCAATGCATATAACACCCACAAACAGAGGAGAGTCCAATTAAATTTATAAGAAAAGAAGAACAGGGAAGAGCAACAGCAGCCTCAGGAAATGAATAAAGATTGGTATTGTGGACTGATCAAACAGGAAAAGGCTTGTATAACTTTGCAGCTAGCACAAACCTTTAATTGACACATCATGTTTGTCATACCAGAGTGGAGAAAGAGAAAAGATGCTCCATGCTGATTGGCTGCCGGAATGAGTCAACCTTGCGTCAACCTTGCAAGTAAGAAACTGTACAGAAAAGTCAAGATGGAGTCCATCATCCCCTGTGATTACAAGTTATGTACTCTAACATCCACACAACAATAAGTGTGATATGCCTCTGTACTCCGTTGTGCGATGCTGGCCTTAATTGGACAAACTCAGTCCTATAAATTCATTTCTGTGCAGCTGTGCATCCAGTGTAGGGGAGTTGTTTGCATCTTTGACTTTTCCTTCCCGGCCACTTCTATTAGGGGATAGTGGGGCTTCCTGGCAAACATCTGGGCTACCTGCACCTATTGTTCTGGGAATACCTAGGCTATAATTCCCATATACTTGTCCTAGTGCTTCTGCTTAATTTCCTTCCGGGCGACACCACCCAACATGCGAGACATGCAGCTACCAGTGTAGCTCACTGTCCTTCTTGAATTCAATTGTTGCCAACTTTGTGGTTTGCTCTTGCCCCTCACAAACTCTTGCCCAGCTGGGCACTATTTTATAGCCTGCTTTAATAACAAAAGCTACTAATTGTTTATATTTTCAATCAAGTCAATCAACTCGTCAGTCTGTCTTTTAAATTAAAGTACATCTTTTACCAGGAAATCTCTAAGCACCTCACAGAAAATAAACAACCTGCAGCTGAAAATAGTTCAATCACCCAGGAGATATAAATCATACTAAAATGAGTACAAAATATATGCCTTCAAGGATCTTTTTAAAGGCTTAACAGATCTACAACATCAAATATAGTCTAGGATGGGGCGCTACAGTTAAAATCCTACACATTCTTTGAATTGCTGCTATTTCCCCTTGTTTAAGGCACAAACTAATAATAACAATGAAGCTTTATTTCAAGCTGTAATTACAATGAAAATTATTGCTCATTGAGAATATATTAGCTGTCACAAATCAAAAATAATTTTATGTATGATAAAGTGCCCTGTGGCTACCTAAATACACAATTCCAGTGTCCAAGATCCAATAAAAGATTAAAATCCAATATCCTTTATTTTTTTTAATCACAGTGCACAATGATAGGAAGGCTGGAGATGTTAGAGAAAGAAAAAGAAAAAGAAAAGCCTCACAGCTGTGTGCTCTTGCAAAAATCTTCATAGGCCGACTTTAGAGACCTTCTGATTTTCATGTTACACAACCTTCTTGTCAGCTATACACGATGCTTTTTTTTCAACTGCATTTTTTTGCCTTCTCAACGTATCTATCTATTTCTAGGTTGGGGTTGTCTTAATCAACTGCTTAATTGTTTGGGGTTATATACATTCAAAAACACAGAAACAAATACTCTTCTCGGCCAAGCAAAGCTGTCACCTGTTGAAACAAGAAGTTTTCTCCCATATCCATCATATAGGTGCATCTAGTGAGTGCATTGTGACAGACTGGTGGCCCTTCCAGAGTTGATCCTTTGTTTGCTACTATTGTTGCCGGAAAACATTACGTTTTGACTCCATACAACCCTGTAATGCTAAAGTAGACATACCAGCAGAAAATGGGTGGATTTATATTTATTTCAAACCCCTCTCCAGCTTTTTAGGAGAAACACAGATCCTTTTGAAATCATACTGATGCTCATTATGCTGATTTCCTCTCAAATAGTTAGATGCTTAGCTTTTTTTTTTAAATCATGTAAATAACAAAAATAAAAATGAATAACAGTCTAACATGTATTACATTAAAGTGAAAATGTCCCTCTGACAAAAAAATCCTGAGATTACTCACGGGGTCGTAGAAGGCTGATGGGTTCCTTGTAAGTTTATTTGGTCAGAAACCGAGATATTCAAAGACAAAAGGAATAATTTCTTTGTCCTTATGGCTAAATATATTTAAGTTCCTTTCTAACTTGTTTCATTCTATATTTAGATAGACCAGAGGTGAAAGACTGTGGTTTATTAATCATTTGATTGTTTTCTGAATGAAACACGCATTATTCCCCTGTGCTTATAAGATTTGTTCATGGCCACTGTGCTTCTTCTGTCCATGGTGTCTTTCATGTCCTGCCATCTAGTAGCCTGATGGCGTGGTAAGCTGAAAACTGAAAAAAACAATTTTTTAAAAGTCTTCGTATAAGTTACCCTAATTCTGAGTGCTCATAAAAATGTAATGATTTACTTTTCATGAGGTCGAAGTATATCTCTCTATTATAATACAAAAATCCTGGGACGAGATGAGACTTTTTAGCTTGGAATGAGACATGACTTTTCCAGGCAGATACTTTTTAATGACCTGCGAGACGAGACTTTGTGCCAAGAGATTTAACCACGGCCGGGGCCGGAAATAAAAGACATAGAGTAGAACGTCATAAAGAATTCAAAAACGTAGGCACGATACACATGCAGAGCAGGTTAGAGAAAATGAAAGTACTAAAATTCGAAAGTCTCAAAAAAATGATTGTAAAGATTGTAATAGCACAAACAAATGGAAACTATTACTCATTGAAATAACGGAACTGCAAAAAGAGATCGAATACTGTATATTGTTCGGATTTAAACTTTAAGTCGGAGACTTGTAGATCGTCTAATTTGTGTTGCCATCAGAGAAAAGTACTGTTTTTTCACAATGAAGAGATGTATCAGCGAGAATTAAAAGATTTGTTGCTTGGTGAAAGTGAAATCCACATATACGCAAGCAGCAGATGCTAGGGGGGTTGGCAAGCAAAGCGAGCAGGGGGCAAAGCCCCCTAGTAATAAACAAGAACTGTTGCATTACATATTTGAATATTAAAGACGTGAGCTTCAATTTAAATGTTTAAAGTCTGAATATTCTGTAATAGAAATGTGTCATTGTCACTATCTGAAAGAGGACTTGATCCCTAGTAAAAGATCAAAAATCAAAACTAACATCATATTCGTAATCACCAACCTTGTAGTAATTTAAAACAATACCCAACATGCTAATTTTGAAATTTGTCATTTTTAACAAAAGCAAGAGCAAGAACCACCAGTAAAGAATCATATTTAATAATAATGTTATATTTGTGATCTTCAACTTCAAAATAGCCTTAAACTACACTCAATGTGCCTATATTACTGATTCCAAGTTTGGAAAAAGATATAACTTTGACCCCTGGTATCCCATTAGGGGGGATGAACTCCTGTGGATAGCTGACGTGATCTGCACAACTTTAACTCCTTCTAATCATTGTTGCTGAAGCTTTACCGTGGGTGTAATTTCCTGTGCAAAATACAGTCAGAAACTGGCATGAAAATGAGTTTTTTGGATGTAGTGGGCCAAAAAAGTGGAATCTCAAAGGAGCTTGACATGTTGCATAAGTAAACATTGAAGATTCTTCAAACAAAAAGAGCTAGACAAAAAAAAAAAAAAAACGAGTGATTTCAAAGTGTAATTCTTACAAACAAAATATAGATGGAAAGACATTTCCTGCCACTTTTGACCTTGTTTGATTTAGATTGACTGGGTTTGAAAATTAGTGTATGGAAATTAAGACAAAACACATAGACATAAACATATTGTTTCTTTCAGCCATCTTTTAAGTTAATTTTCTATACTGGAAGGCGCTGGCAGCTGCCACACTCTGGACTGGTTTCTTATCATTCCTTTGAAAAGCTATGAATAGTGTTCATCACTCGAACATGCAAGAAGTTGCAGGTATATATTATTTTCTATTGCTTTTGAACTTATATAGATAGATAGATAGATAGATAGATAGATAGATAGATAGATAGATA
>JANRMT010062806.1:47219208-47229804 GCA_026402145.1 Polypterus bichir lapradei
ATAGATAGATAGATAGATAGATAGATAGATAGATAGATAGATAGATAGATAGATAGATAGATAGATAGATAGATAGATACTTTATTAATCCCCAAGGGGAAATTCACATACTCCAGCAGCAGCAAACTGATAAAAACAACCACTGATTAATGTTATCTTTAAACTTAAAAGTTTCATTCACATCACTTTAATATTTTATATATAACGATTTGTTTTTGGGAGTTGGCTTGGATAAAGAGATATATTAAAGAAACAAAGAAATAAATAAACAGCATTGCCTGTCCCACATATTCAGAGTTTGAATCATTGTATTTTCAGTGTCTTAACACCCCCCCCCCCCCCAGTATTTGTGTAGGATTTCCACCAGTTACTCTGGTTTTCCTCCCACATCACCAGATACCCGAGTATTAGGCTAACTGGCCATTCTAAATTGGTCCCATGAGTATGAGAGCCTGAATGACCTGTAGAGAAAGACCCTGGTGCCATGCAACCCTTAATAAGATTAAGTACAGGGTTTGAGATTGTTATGTCATAAATAAATATACACGTAAATAAATAAAAGTCATATGTACAGGCCTACCTGAAAGCAGAGGTTCATTTTCATGGTGTGCATTAATGATGAGTGCTTTGCCTGTTGCTGTTCATGGAGTACACAAGTAAGAATTAATGGAACTTAGGAAATGCTTTACAAAAAGTAAATAAGCAAATCACACACCCTTCTTAAGCTGTTTAGGTATATAAAGTCTGTTCATCTGAATTTTTGGGTAACACATCTCGCTTGCTGATCTTTTAAACTGTATTGCCCACTTTGTTGTATTTTAAAAATAGCTTAGGCAATATAATCTCAAATGAGCAGTTATTTAATTATTAATCAATATTGCATTTATTAACAAAACAGCCTAAACACAAACAAAATGAGTATCTTCCTGATAAATGTTCTAATTGAACAGCTAATTAAATAATTAATTTAGAAATGCAAATATATACAGCTCATGGCACAAAGTTAACATCTGTTATGAATTTTAAACATCCTGAACAAGACTGGATCCTTATTTACATTTTAATTTACATACTGACACTATTGGGTCATGGAGAAATAAAATAATTAGAGGCACATCTTTCCTTTTTTTTCATAGCAGCAATCACATGAGCCTGAAATAAAGCACACGACAGACGACAAGCTCAGAGACTGAAGTCTCTGCTGACTTTGAGTCAGGATGCGAACGACAGCGTGATTGAAATAAGCCCTATTGTGAGACATTTTTGGTGTTCATGTTAAGAAATACCACAGATTTTCTCTTTCTCAATACAAATAAATTGTATTCAGTAGAACTGTGTGAAAATCAACGCTGAAGAGCACAGACCATCTCAAGGGCAAAACCAGGTGACTGGAGTGAAAACACAAAGTAAGTAAAAGAAAAAGTCATAAGCACTGGAGTGGTCTAGCATTTTGCAAATCTACCGGCATTTTCTTGTGAAGTTTTTAAACATTTACTATTATTATATTAGCCCTTTACTATTTTTTCTATCTTAGAAATAAAAGTATAAACTCTAATGTATAAATCAGGGGTGCCCAATGCGTCGATCATGATCGACCGGTAGATCGCAAAGGTAGTGCAGGCAGATCGCGCTGCATTCAAAAAAATGTTTTTTAAAACGTTAGTTTATCATATATCCTCCCTATGCCATTTGCCAATTGATTGACATGCAGGCCAGTATGAGATCTCTCTTCCTCTCACACACTGGTCATCCTGCACGCACGATCAAACACGCAAGCTACTGCAAAACTCCGAATGTGATCTAGTTAGCCTTCCCATTTATATCGACTAAAGAAGGGATTTTAAAAAATTGTTTGGGGAGGGTATGGGCTGGATGTGGAATTGGAAAAGGATTTTTTTTTCTCACAATGTCACAATTGAAGTGCGTTTGTCTGACATCTGAGGTTCGATCTCCGATGAGGGGTGCAATGGAGTGTGTACGCCTGATGAGCCCAAAATAGGGCGAAACGTGTCGCTTACTCTTTGCATTATTTGACAGTTAACTATGTAACATTCTATGATCTGCTTCTCGCAACTGAGAAGGCACCCGTGGCGGATGTTTGCTAGCTTGCAGACCAACCACACGCGTTACCTGGTAGGTAACCACCCATACAATCAGATTGTGATTCAGACTTCGAATGATATCCACTGTGAGTGGAAAAAAAACACACCAAAATGTTTTTCATCACATCTTCAACAATAGTCAGCCGATTTTGATAAAATTTGGAACATTGTATAAACTTGTGTCAAAGCCTGGTCAAAGCAGTATAAGATCTTACTTATTTATAAATTTGGTTGCCATGGATACGTGCGAACGCAGACGATAAAGTATGTAAACAAGTTTGACCCTTGCTAAATTTGCAGATAAAAATGGGTTTCAGTACAGAAGACCGAATTTTTATTAAGAATTTGGTTCTGCTAAAGGGTTACAGCAGTTGTCAACTGATAAAAGAGTTCCCACAGAACGGTTGGAACAAAAACGGCCTCGATGTGCTGCTACGAAAGATTCGGTCGACCGGCACTGTGAACCGGCAACCGGGCAGTGGTCGACCACGTTCGGTGCGTACACTTGAAAACATTGAAGCTGTTAACGATCTTGTACTAAGCCAAGAAGACGTACCACAGACTCACTGAACAACTCGACAGATAGCTAGAGAAATCGGAATAAGCCAAAGAACTGTGGTTGAGATAATCCATAAAGACCTGAAGCTAAAGTGCTTGAAAAAGCGCCGTGCACAGCAGTTAACAACAGCCAACGAGGACAAGTTTTCAGAGCACAGCGTCAGCTTCATCTGGTTCACAGATGAAAAGGTTTTTACGGTGGCACCACCTATCAATGCCCAGAATGATCGTCTGTACGTACCGTCAACAACAAAGAAGCGAGATACTGATGCCAAGCGCCTCCTGCAGACCCGCCCTACCTTCAGCCGCTCAGTTATGGTATCGGTAGCAGTCTCCAAACTTGGCTGCACAGCTTTTCTTCATTGAACCCGGAGTAAAAGTCAATGGTGCATACTACCGGGATGTCCTGCTGACACAGAACATGTTGCCAGCAATCAGACACGTCAGGAGACTTCTTTGTCTTCCAGCAGAACAACGCCCCAGCACACCGTGCACGGGACACTGTTGAGCTGCTACGTTGTGAAACTCCAGGTTTAATTAGACCAGACCTTTGGCCAGCAAACTCACCAGACCTCAATCCCGTCGACTATCGAATCTGGGGTTTGATGCAAGACCGCGTCTACCAGACTCCAATACGAGACATCGAGGACCTGAAGCAGCGCCTCATTTCTGTCTGGGCTGAACTGAAACAGAGTGTTGTTGACAAGGCAATTGATCAGTGGAGACCAAGGCTGGGGGCTTGTGTTCGTGCCAAGGGAAAGCACTTCGAACAACTTATTTAATAAATCATAAAACACTTATTAAAATTACTGTTCCACATCTTGTTGATAACTTTGAATGAAAAGGCAATCTCATTTTATTTATGTCAAAACACGAAGACTTAAGTTCAATAAGCTAGTGCAGCGATGTTGTTTGATGTGAGTAATTAATACAACTGTTGTTGGAAAACATATTACATACACTTTTTTTCAAACATTAAGTAAATCAGCCGACTATTGTTGAAGATGTGATGAAAAACATTTTGGTGTGTTTTTTTCCACTCACAGTGGAATATAAAAAAAAGTGTGGGCGCCCCTGGTATAAATATCTACTGTAAAAATAAGATTCTTAGTAAACAAACTGACTGTAAGTTAAAATACCACTTTCAGTGTATCACTTTAAAAAAATGTATAATCCACTTAAAACAAATGGATTATAATCGGAGCTTTTCAGCCATCACCACAACCAGAATGGATGCAACTATGTTTGTACTGCATCTTTGGCTCTTGTAATGAAACATACAGACAAGCATAAAGGTTTGAGGAACCCACAGGCAAACCCCTTATAACTGAAATTAAATGAGAGTTATAACACATTGAAAAAAGCAAAAAAAGACGTCTTTATAGACGTGAGTCTTAAAGTGACTATCCAAGATGGTGATGATTCTGGTGAATTACAAGCCAGGCAGGAAGTGACATGTCTAGGGGGACGGACAATGAAAGTGATGTCAGAGGTGGTGGGGCTGTAGAGGGAGAAAGAGAAGAGACATTAGTATAGAGTGCCATCTTGTGGATAGGTGAGGACTTACCATCACCAGGGCCTTTAAGTTGTCCCCAAGGCACATGTGTGTGATACCCTGTAATACATTTCTACATGATACAAAACAATACAATAAGTGGATCTTATGGTGACCAGTCTCTTCATCAATGTAGAATCTTTCATCAAAAGCATGTTTGCATTGTTCCTTATTCCAATGAAAGCCAAGTCAGAGGTTCAAGGGCACCACAGTAGTACAGTGGATAGCACTGCTGCCTCACTGATCTGGTGTCCTGGATTGGACTCTGGTACCCAATTGCTGTCTTTATGGAGCGTACATGTTCTCATGCATCTGCTTAGGATTTTCTGTGGGAATTCTTGTGTTCCCAAAGACATATATATTAGGTTAAATTGATGATTCTAAATTAGTCTCATATAAGTGTAGATGTGTGCGTAGTGAGTAGGCCCTGGTATTGAACAGGTGCTTGATCCAAGGGTGGTTCCTCCAATATGTTTGATGTTAAAGGGTTGTTGCCTCCCCTGACCCCAAATTGAATTAAGTGGTCTAATTATGTTATGATGCTATTGACTAGAGTCAATTTTAATGGACAACAATATTTAGCTGGGATGTGTGATTTCTGAAAAGAAGCAGAAGAAAGTGGTACAATTTGTTTTAATGGCTAAAGAGCAACTTTGGAAGCATGCACTTCTTAGATTGTGAGCTACTTCCACTAGTTTTGTTTGAGTGGTAATGCCTCCCCAGATGAAGATAGCACTTGACTCCTCCATAACACACTACATTGTTTCCTGCTAATCATCAACAACAATATTTATTTCAACAACACATTTTCATACACAGAATGTGGCTCAAAGTGTTTTTCAAGATGACATAGAAATAGCTGCAAAAAAACCCAAATTAAATTAAGCGAGAATAATAATGAACAAGTAATAAAAAATATATCAATATGGGCTTACAAAACATAGATATGTAATTAGCAGAAAAGCAGAGTGCTTGTATATGATAAGTCTCTAATGTCTGATGATAAGGTCAGATGACCGGGAGGACAAAAAAAAAAACCTTCAGTTAAGCTGGAGAAAAATCTGCGGGGGTTCTTCGGACAAAAAGACCACATAGCCCCCACTTGGCATTGTACCTAACAATGCATCACTCCTCATTGTTTCCAGGCTTTGTCACAGAGGATTTGATGCCACAAGTCTCAAGGACAGCTGGGATACCAGCCTTCATTCGAGCATCACAGGTGGCTACACAGGTGCTAATATATTAAAAGGTGCACATACAATGTCCAAAAACAGAGATTCATAAGATGACTTGAATATAAAATTAGATCAGATATTTTTAGAATTATTGTTTTTTTTTTGAGCAGTTGTCTTTAATTTAAGCATACAAAATATTTTAATGCTTGAGAAACAACTCCAAGCTTAACAGACAAAAGAGTAGTTCAGAAAGTTTCACCTCTCATTAACACAAGGACCAGATGGCAGAAGAGTAACAGGAAAGCAAGATCACAGTAAATCAAAGACAGGCATGTTCAGGAAAAGCTGTAAATGAAAGTCAAGATACGTGGCAGATAACTTAAACAGGTCCAAGATGTCATGTATAGGGGTGGCTGAACTTCAGGAGATTGAGAGCAGTTTCTATCTACAGAATAGAGTTTGACATATGGGCTCATTGTATCATTTATAAGGGCCTATGTTGACACATAGTACTTTTATTTATTTTTATGAATTGAATGTTTTTTTAATGATTCCCTCCTTAATGCTAATTGAAATTCACTATGTAAGCCAAAGTCTGTTGTGCTGTTAAGTTTAAAACAGTGTGAGCGTCCCACTGTTCAGCATTGCTGTCAACCAACTCTACAATCTGAGGTTCAAATTTTGGCCTCTCAATGTCCTATCTATCTATCTATCTATCTATCTATCTATCTATCTATCTATCTATCTATCTATCATTTGCACAATTTCCACATACATACATCTGTTTTTACTCAGGATTCCACTTTCCTACCCATTTAGGCTGACTGGTTCCTTCTCATGTACATATTGCTTCTAGTTTGTAAAATTAATTCATGTATATACTAGTAAGATGATTAAGTCTTATTCTTTGTGATTAAGTAAGTGGATTCAGAAAATAGGTGGATGTTTAAGTGTTAAGATGTTTAAGTGGATGTTATAGTACTAATAGTATAATGAAAATAAAATCAACCCAGACTTCAAATCCAACACCTGGGGCCTCATGTATAAACGGTGCGTATGCACAGAAATATTTCGTAAGAACGTTTCCACGTTCAAATCCCGATATATAAAACCTAAACTTGGCGTAAAGCCATGCACATTTCCACGGTACCTCATACCCTGTCGTACACAAGTTTTCTCGTTAGGAGTTGCCACAGCGGATTATCTTTTTCCATATTACTCTCACTGCACCACTCGGCGAAGCTGATCGGAAAGAGAATTATTGGTATACGGCATCAAGCACACGCTGCCTCAGCCATGCTTCCTATTTGAACTGCTTCTCATATGTCAAACGCTTCAAACCTTTCCTGTACGGATCTCACGTTTCAGAAAGAGTTTCATCCCAAGAATTCTAAACGCACTCAATCAGTCCATCAACTGCTCCTTGTAGAACTTGTTAGTACTTATTAGTACAGTTACCTCACTGTAAACTTGCAGTACAGTTATAATATTGCACAACCTGAGCCACTTTATAAAGAGTGTATTTACATATGATGACGATATCATTTTTAAGATGAAATGCAGCAAAATATGTTTATTATATTATACAAATAAAACTTTAACTTCATTTAAATAATCTATATTGTTAATAATTAAAGGACATGGTGTCGCTACGCTAGCAAGGATCTGGCGCTCCGCTCATGTATTGTTCCTGCTGCGCACTGTATGCTTCACTGGGACTGGCATGAAGGATAGAATAATTAAACATGTACTACGAAGATATTTCAATGTTCCTATAAAGTTTTGAAGAATCGGTGTTATAAGCTTACAGATAGCTTAACATCCATTACAGAGCTGATTGTGTGGCGATCGGTTACTTGGAGAAAGAAAAGTAAGGACAGGAATTGGAGGTTAGTACGTTTGAAAGAGACAGTACTGCAGGGGCGGCCTTAGGCATGTGCAAACTGTGCACTTGCACAGGGCCGCCAAATCTCAGGGGCCGCCACACCAATATATATTGAATATAAAACAGAAAGAGAAAATAACGACACAGCTAAAAATGCAGCAGCAAATTTTGGCAAAAGTTAAACGCTTGTGTCATGAGCACGAGGCAGCTATGCAGTGTCTGCAACAGACGTGGTCATCTGCCGTGCATAAGATACCATATTGACATTGGCGGGCGAAGGGGCCACTGATTCTTTCTCTGCCCAGGGCTGCCACGAGCCTAGAGCCGCCCCTGAGTACTGCTGCAATAAATTATTTCATCGAAGGTTGCGCACAATCACTGCGCCACCGTGAAACCCATGTTTAATAACGTGCTTTAACTCCTATCATCATGAAAATATCACGTATACATCTCAGTATTTTAGTTATTCAGAGAGCTGTAATATTACAAATGTAATGGATTCTGTGTCCAGTCGGAGGAAGAGAGCCGGTTTAAGAAGCATGTAGTGATTCACACACACAGAGCACATAGAAGAACACATACAAAACAAAGCATTTAAGGTGCTACTTTACTTATGATGTGATTTGAGAAACTAGTTAATTAAACGATTTTAAGATGAAGTTTATGATGTTCTACTTTAATGACAAAATAAACTACGTGATTAAAGTGGAAATTTTGAGATTGAAGTTGACATTTCGTGCTTTTTCCCCACTGTGTGCCTTTTTTTTCTCTGTACCCTAATAAGCTTTCATATGACACTCAGACAGTGGGCTACGACTTGCCTTTTCACGGCGACTTTGATATCTGACAACTTTTTTATTTCTGGCACTGTGCAACTTGTGAACTTGAGCTTTCGAATTTCTCCGACACGCTATGTCACTCGATCAACTTCCTTTTGTTGTTTGTACCACTGTTTAAACCTGTGAAAGGCAACCTTTTTCGAGTTGCGGCGCACTAAGCCCAAACATTTTCTTTCGCGGCGCACCTGAGGGACTGCCCATAAATAAAGTCGTGACGACACAATCTATGGACAATCACCAATAAAAACAGTTAATTTTACAAGTTTGAAAGACATTTTATTAATAAAGGAATCAAAGGATAAATCTTAAATTTGATTAATGTGAATGTTGAGATTATTTTTCAGCACATATGAGATTGATGCGAGGATCAATTTTCGAAAAACAGACGCGCATTTCCTTGTTGATCATTTGAAGTCTCTCGCGTTTCTTAGACTTCATTTCCGTAAGTGTTGAAAAACCTTGCTCACAGAGATAAAGGGCTTTCAAATGGTAACAGTGATTTGATGGCCTTGTTACTGAGTTTAGGAAATTTGCTGCTCAAACACAACCAAAACTCAGACAGCTCCTTTTCAGCAAATAATCATTTGAAAACCAAATCGTTTCTTAAATCAATTAAATTTTCTTCCTCCTCTCCTTCAAGAAATTTTAATTTCACAGTCCATGAATGGGTTGACTACCCATTCCATTTCCAAAGCATCCAGATTAGGAAAATACTTCACAAAAGATGCTGATAAAAACTTCAAAGTTTTTTCGATTTCTTGCTTGACAAGGAATTTTAAAGGATTCTGGTCAACCGTCGGAAAAGATGCAAAGTTTGAGTTGCTGATTTTTAAATTCCATAAGCCAAGTTTTTCCTTAAACGCTTTTAACTTGCCAGAGATAGTGATAATGTTTTTCTGAGTGCCTTGTAAACTTAAATTAACTTTATTTAGTTTGTTGAAAAGATCACTCAGGAATGCAACTCACAACCACCAAACATCACTCATCAGGAAAGGAAAATCAGTTTCTTCAGTATCAATGAATGAGATAATTTAAATTTTCATGAAAACAAACCGATTTAAATCTTTTCCTTTCGATAGCTATCAGACTTCAGTGTGATAAAGCAAAGTCTTGTAATCAGAATCCATTGCTTCGCAAAGAGCTGAAAAAATCCTCGATCGAAGAGCGTTCGATTTAATGTAGTTGACCACTTTGACGACCTCATCTAGAGCTGCTGCAAGGATGGGAGGAACCGCTTTTGAAACAAGAACTTCTCTGTGAATCATACAATGAACAGATTTGATACATGGATTTTTCTCGAGAACGTGTGCGACGAATCCTTTTTTCAAGCCTTGCATAGCTGAAGCTCCATCTGTGCAGACGCTGACACAATTTTCCCTTCTCAAGTTGTACTTTGTAATATTTTCATCTACTAATTCAAAAATGTCTGCGCCAGTTGTTCTTTGTTTCTTTTTGACAAAAGAAGAAATTATTCACAATTTTTCCTGCATTAACAAACCTCAAAAATGTCAGCAACTGAGCTTTTTTGCTAATGTTTGTGCTCAAAGCATTCTTTCATTTGTAATTCAATATCATCTGACATATCTTCGATTCTTCTCGCAATAGTTTTTGACGACATATATATATATGTATATGTGTGTATGTGTGCATGTGTGCGTGTGTATATATATATATAAATAGTTTTACTGTCAGATAATGCAAAGAGTACGCGACACGTGTTTCGCCATAATTCTAGGCCCATCTTCCGTTGCGCCACAGCGTGTAGATCGTTTATTTAACAGTATGTAGATCGGGGTAATTACATTCAAGGCATTCGAAGTCTAAATCACAATCTGACTGTATGGGTGGTTACCTACCAGGTAATGCTTGTGGTTGGTCAGCTGGCTAACATCCGCCACGGTGCCCTTTTTCAGTTGCGGGAAGCAGATCATACAGTAGAATGGTTGAAATAGTTTTACTGTCAAATAATGCAATGAGTACGCGACACGTGTTTCGGCCTAATCCTGGGCTCATCAGGCGTACACACTCATTGCACCCCCTCTCGGGAATTGAACCTCACATGTCAGCGCTAGAGGCGAAGCCTCTTGCGTTGCGCCACAGCGTGTGGTTCATTTATTTGACACTATGTAGATCGGGGTATATGTGTGTATATATATATATATTATATATATATATATATATATATATACATATATCCATCCATCCATTTTCCAACCCGCTGAATCTGAACACAGGGTCACAGGGTTCTGCTGTAGCCAATCCCAGCCAACACAGGGCACAAGGCAGGAACCAATCCTGGGCAGGGTGCCAACCCACTGCAGGACACGCACAAACACACCCACACACCAAACACACACTAGGGCCAATTTAGAATCGCCAATCCACCTAACCTGCATGTCTTTGGACTGTGGGAGAAAACCGGAGCACCCGGAGGAAACCCACGCAGACACGGGGAGAACATGCAAACTCCACGCAGGGATAT
>JANRMT010062806.1:47234351-47248553 GCA_026402145.1 Polypterus bichir lapradei
ATAGATAGATAGATAGATAGATAGATAGATAGATAGATAGATAGATAGGACAGTGACAGGCCAGAATCTGAACCTCAGATTGTAGAGTTGATGGACAGCAATGCTCAACAGTGTGCCATTCACAATCTTTTACACTCTGCACAACAGACTTTGGCTTACATAGTGAATTTCAATTTTATGGAGGGAATCATTGAACATTCAATTCATAAAAATAAATAAAAGTACTGTGTGTCGACATAGGCCCTTATAAATGTTACAATAAGCCCATATGTCAAAGTCTATGCTGTAGATAGAAACTGCTCTCAATCTCCTGATGTTCAGCCACCCCTATACATGACATAAGTTACATTATATAATTATATTACTATTGCAGTCATGTTAACGGACATCAGTCCATAGCCTGTATAAAATATTTACAACTTTCAGGCCTTTCTATTCACATTTTACCACTAGACTTTCATTTTCTGAAAATTCATCCTTCAATTTGCCTTGAATGAGCACTTTAACATTAATAAAACATCGATGTTTGGTCCAAAACTATCCAAATCTCTAGCATCAAATGGAAGTCTGGTGTAATATTTTTTTTTCTTGAGATAGGAATTAGATCAGTGTGTTTTGGGGGGTCACTTATTAATAAACTTAAAGAAATTTTAATAAACGTAGGTGCAGGTTCTTGGGTGATTATTTTTTTCTGCTTATCTAATAAAAGAGACAGAACTTCTAGAATGTGCCATAAATAAATTAAACAAAAAATAAAAATATAATTTATATAATTACTGACTTGTATTTTATTCCAAGTATTTTATTCAAAGACAGAGGAAATGAAAAAGACTTGTATGACTGGCATTTAAAAGTATTGCTTTTTATTCTTTTGAAGGGTGTGCTAGTCACCCTCTGGAGGAATACTTTGGTCTTACGTGACACACCTGAAGAACTGTGAATATACCTCCAACAATAAACAGAAAGGAGGGCTTACAATGGAGGATTTTTACATGTAGTAATAGCTAGTAATTCTTACATTTTTAAAATTTGATTCTAGCAATACTGATCAGTTTCCTTTCCTTCCTGGAGTACTCTGAAAAGACATAACCTCAAAATTATTTCCTGGTGTTCCCTTCAGAATTGGCCTCATATGCCTTTCTCAACCTTCTTTACATGACGGGGAAAAATAAAGTTGCACAATTACACAGGTCAGGCAAGAATCAGCCCCCAGTTCCTTGTAGCTGTGCAGCAGTAGTACTAAACACTTAATTTGTGCTTTGGCCAAAAATGACATGTTTACCCTTTCAGTAATTTTGTATCTTCAAAACCTCAGAATATTTTATCTTTCTGTATGCATTTAATACAGTCAATGATGTAGGTGCCTGAAGAGGAATAAAATAGACACCATTGTTAGCCCATCAGTTTGGCCTGGAGAGTGCAGTTGCTGGCTGTCTTCATTAAGAATAAAGGAGGCAAGCAGTGCACATCACAAAGGAAATGAACTGTAAAGGAAGCATTGACATAGATTTCAAGGAAGATGAAATTAAGGAAGTTAATTATGAGGAGAACAGCATGTTTCAGTGACCTTTTAATAATCTTTACTAAAAAACGGTCAAGAGACAGGATATTTTCCCCAGTAAGGTGCATGTCTTCAGTTTTCATAAACTGTAAAATTCCTGCAAAATAGTCCACAAGGAGAACAATAATAATACAATTAAGTCCCTATCAATTCTGATGAAGGCATTGTGTCACTACTTGATTGTACTTATTCCACCACTGACTGAAGTTAAGTGAATGAGTAATGTCTTCAAAGCAAATCCTTATCATCAGAATATTAAGCTTTAAGCACAAAGGCAAAATAAATGTCATCATTCAAAAGCACAGTCGCTCTGTGTTCAGCTGGAGTCTTGAGATGTGACAGATGTCCAGTCACTCCGGGTAGCTCAGAGCCGAGGGATGCAGTAGAGCCATGTAAAGCAATCAGAGAAATCCTTTCCTTGCTTTGACTTCTATCATGCAAAGTGAAAATCCTGGCAAGAGGATTGAAAAAAATATGAGGCAATATCCTCATCTGCCATAGGCTAGTCTCAGAGACATTTCAAAATGGGATGTCTTAAGAAGAGAAAGATAAGAGCAAGTGTGGGGATGGCTGTCCCAATTTTAGGTATTTTAGAGAATTTCTTTTCAGAGGATCATAATGCCTGTGCTAATTCTTTTTTACTTGGTTTCAGATTCACAGTGGGAATATAAGAGAATGGAGTAGAGTAAACAGTAAATAAAATAAAAGCACACACACATCACAGACATGAACAATAAAGCCTGACTGCTTTTAACTGCTCTCATGGACCAGTTCACATGCACCGGTCTCACTACATGTAATTCTACCTTTAATTTTTATTCATCTAAGTCTCTGGCTGTACTGACTCTAAGGTTTTGCCTTAACTTGTAGCAGTATTACATAAATATTTTCTTTTTATGATTATTTATCCTTTATGTATTTTGATGTAGTTTGTATATACCACTAAAGGGGGATGGGAACACAATATGTGCTGTCCATTTTAGGGCCTGGGTGTCTCCACAGTTCCTATCGGGATAGTTTTCAGTGGAACAATTTGTGTGAAATCAACCATTTTGGCATCCGATGCAAAAAGAGGCTCATGAATTTGTACAGGAGGCTTATTCCAGTGTTTCACACTGGAATCCATTGTAACGAATTGGACCTGACACGCTGAAACAAGCCAATCATTACTGCACATCTAACTAACGGTAAGTCGGCTGATAAAAGGATAGGGCAATATCAGTCCCTGAAACGTCCCGTCATACATACCCTCTTTTAAATAATGAGCTCTAACAGCCAAGTGAATATATACAGTATATGAATAAAAACAGTTTTAAGGCAATTTCAGCGAGCAGGAAGAAATATACAAAAAAGAAAGATAAAAAGATGAAAAACAAGAACGATCCCTTTCCTCTCCCCCCCCCAACCCAAACACGCAATAACCCCTATACGTGTAAATAGAAGTATATACAGTAGAAAAATTACATCCCCAGCCCCCTTCCAAAGTTCACACATTAGTCCAGAGTTCGAGTTGATGTTAATAGCAGCTGAATGAATGGTAGATACCGGCTGACTCAAAAAAGCTGACCTCTTAAATGTAAAATGATTCACATTCAGTCGGTTCCATTGTAAAAAAAACTTCACGGAATGCAGGATTCACATTCCTGGAGAGAATCCCTGTCCTCCACCTTTTGGAGCTGCAGAACCTTTTTCCATGGCCAAGGCAAATACTGATCAATTTAGTTGAGTTTTTCCCATCTTTTTCCATTGATGGCTGTTCTCCCCTCCTTTTTGAAAATAGTGTGATTTATGCAGATTCCAGCTAAAAAAAATCTGGATGTCAAATGCCTGAATGTCAAATTCCAACCTCCTTTGTACTTGCTGCTTTAATTTTTCTACAGTCTGAAAAGTGGTGTATGTCTTAGAGTCAGGGGGAGGAGATGGGTGAAGAGGTGGTCAAGGGGACCGTTTATGTCTGCTGTTCGCAATTAGAGCAGGTGCCTTACAAGTGGCCTCATGCACTGCGGTGTCAATAGCAAATCAGAGTTTTGGTAGCCACTTATCCCAATCTTGGTGTCATTCACCCACATAGGAGGCCACCATAGCCTTCAGGGTCCTATTCACTCTCTCCATCAGATTGGTCTGTGGATGGTAAGCTGTGGTGAGTTTTTGTTTGAGCCTCCAAGCTGTATACAGTTCCTGGAGCATACAGCTAGTAAATTGTGGACCCTTATCAGATACAATATACTTTGGGACCCCCCAGTGGGTGAAAATTTCAATTTTCAGGGTAGAACAAATCTTTGGAACCTTGGTGTCCCTGAGTACAGTTCTACCCATTTTGAAAAATAGTTTACAATGACCATCAATACTGTCTTTTGGGCTCTGGTTGTAGGTAAAGGCCCCATCAAGTCAAAGCCCACCATCTCACCTGGTTTGGTTGTAATAGTAGATTGAACAAATCCAGCTGGCTTACCCAGTGGGTTCTTCATTTGTTGACAGATTTTGCATGATTTTACGTGGCCACAAACATTCTTCCGGGCCATCATGTCACTTCCAGGATTTTCATATGCCCAAGATGTCCATCAAAATGACTGTCATGATAATACTTAAGGAACTCATGTACACATTCTTCTGGGACCAGTAACGTTTACTTGGAAACTCTGTGTGGCAAAACACAGAAAAGTACACCCTGGAGCTTCTTGCAAAGTACGCTTCCCATATCATCAGATTTTTCACTAACACAGGACTGTTGGTTTGACCAGCCTGTGCTGTGGCCACATATACATCCCCGGACGTTGACCATATCCATGACAGTGCATCTGGAATGATGTTGCTGCTGCCCTTCTGGTGGAACACCTTGAAATTTCAGGCTTGGAGGCGCAAAACTCCTCTGGTCAGTCAGGAGTATGTCTTTGGCTGATTAAAAGCTCACGTCAGTGCATTATGACCAGTGTATACCTAGAATTCAACCTCGAATGGTCAATCACCTGACCATTCCTACACTGGATGTTTGGGCTGTCTTAGTGCCTGCACAAGCAGCCCAGACAGACAGCAGAAAACACATGACATATTTGGAAGTGGTAGCACAATAGCATTAGAGGAAACTTGTTAACAGTTCTCAATTTGTGCACATGACTAACATGATAGGCAGGAGATGGATCTGAATTCAGGTTTCTGTTGATCCTGGAACTTCACCATAGTTGTTGTACCAGGACAGTTATTCACCTTCAGTTGATCAATTTTAAACTCATCCTCTTACATAATAAAGGGGGGATTTTATGATGAGGCATGAGATCAGATCAGATAGATTTTCATATGCATGCTCAGAGAATATGTTTCTGTGAATGTGTTATACAATTATTAGCACGAGTATCCCATGTTACCCAGAGTGGAAAAATGCACAGGTGCAGTCACTAAATACATTTTCCCAAGAAAAATAAATTTTGGATAAAAAACAGCCTGTGGTCTTGCCCTCTACTAATTGGAACACTGTGCAAAATTTGGCAGAGATTAGTATGCTGGAAAAAAATCACATTCAGCTTTACGTATTATGGCCAAGGTAGCCAGCGGTGCCCGGTTATATTTGTATAATGGGTTGTGGTAATAAACAAACCACTTATGTGCTTATTAAGTGTTTTGTCACTGCTGGCTAAAATGCAAATGACTAATCCATCATCTAAACTACCTATGTGACAGCAATCAATTTGTCTGCTTTCATAAGTTGAGAATTTGTTGGGTTTTTTTTTGTATGATTGGATTTCATACTTTTGGTAACAGCTTACCAGTTTGCAACTATGAACACTACTTTTTTGTATTTCCTGGTTTACTGTGGTGTTGTGAGCAGATGTTAATTCCCATATTTTTAAACTGGATGGCTTGCTGTATAATTCTATTATCGAAACAGCATGTAACCTGGGCAAAAATAGCTGTTTTTGTATTGTTCCCTCAACTGAACCCCTACTTATGATGATACTCCATAGTGTAGGGTTAACTGTAACATACATGCAAAATTTTATGAATATCCACTGAGCTGTTTTGGAGAGATGTGTGTTGGCCCTCCCATTATGACTCTCCAAATGGAATTCCTAAAACTCCATGAAGCCTATATTTTAAACTAGAGGCAGTACCAGGCATTGCACACGTTTGTAATTTTAAACTCTGGTCTGTCTGTCTGTTAGGCTGAATTCAGTTTTGTTCTGATGTTTTCCTGAGCCACCAGGTTGCACTGTTTTTCAAACTGTAGTCAAGAGGGAAAAACCAAGGTACCCCCTGGGTCAGAATTTTGGGTCAGGATATAGGCTACTGTGTTTCCTGATCAAAGATGGAAGGTGTACAAATTTTGGCAGAGATTGGTCCATCAGTGTGGATTGTACAGTATACTGGACATACACATACATTCTATATATACATATGCACATACACACCAAGTTTGAGCTTCACATATTTGATTGCATAAACAATAATGTAAACACATTTCATTAAATCAGACAGCCATTTTTGAATAATGCATGATTTTTGCAGTGTTCCCCCATTACACCCTCACCCACCCTTTCTTGCTGTTGTTCCCATTGAATCACAGATGTAGAATGTAGCTTTCACTGTAATAGCCAAGACGTTTTGACATGATAATCTGATTTTGGTTTTCTGCACTCTAACCCCTATTACAACAATCTTTCTGTATGAAACTTTTTAAACACTTTAAAATCTACATCTAGATTTTAGCTGTAATTTGCAAACAAACTTTCATGAACTTAGTCATATTTAAGTGCCAACCCTGCCCAATAAATTATATGAAATGCCACATAGCCTTGATTTTAAGTTGGTTCAGCTTTATTATACATGCAAAATTTAATTAAGACCAACTCGGTCATTTTGAAATGATGCACAGCTTTGGACTGACACCCCTACTCCCCCTTGAAATTTTTGAAACACTGTACAGTCGATTGGACTGACAGGAACCTACACGTAAAACTTTCAGAAAATCGGGTTAGCTGTTATAGCGTGATTGGCAAAAAAACAAAGAGAAAGACAGACAAGATGTGATCTGAGAGTTAGAATGAGATTCTTAGCGGGCAAAGCAGATAAACAACGTCAATGTCAAAAGAAGCTAAAAGATTCAAAAGACAGAGTGAGGTTATTATGATTTTATATATAGTCATAGTTCTTCTATCCCTCATCTGTAGTTAAAAGGCACTCTCCCAGCACAGGAACTTCTTTCAGGAACCAGAAACTTTTTAGAAACTCTGGAACTATTGTGGCATTCCCACTGCTGGAACTTGGACTGTTTGCAGTTTGTGGTACTTTTTTGGGATGGGTGTAACTGCAGCCTGCAATAGGTATGATGTACAGTAGGTCATGAAACCATCACAACATTAAGGAATACCTAAAATGTCAGTGAAGAAGCGCCCTCTGAGTCAGATAACCCTCCCACAACCCTAATCTTAATCACATTGTAACCAGGCATTCAATCAGTATTTTGTGACAGATGTTATGGGCGTTATGTGATATTGGGGCATGATGTGATTAACTTCATCAGTATTGCAGGCTGCACTGTCAAACGCTTGGGGGCGCTGTGTTGCCCTGTTAAACCCAACAAACAGATGTAGGCACAGGGTAAAAGTAATAAGAAGATCTTTTAAATTGTTCCTTTTTCTTTGTAGTGCCTCCAAAGCACCCCAGTCACAAAAAAAACAGGCAATAATACAATAATAATAATAATAATAATAATAATAATAATAATCACAATAACTCTCTACTCCACCTCCCAGCAAGCTCTGTCACACTCCTCCCGACTCCGGCTCGCTTGCTGGGTCTCTACCAGTCCTTTATATAGTCCTTGACCCGGAAGTGCTTCTGTCCTTCAGTCCATGTGACTTGTTAGCAATTCCAGGTCAGGTGGTGCCTCCTTCCTCATGACTTCCCAGTACTTCCGGGCTGCAAGAGAGGCATTACTCCCCAGGTCCTTTCACAGCTCCCCCTGGTGGCACTCATGGCACCCAACAGGGCTGGGGAACCAGACTCCAAGTCCCAGGAAGCCCTGCAGAAATCCGGGACACCGTTACACTCCAGAGGAGCTGATATCTAGTGTTTTGGGGGAGGCAGTGTCTTAGAAAAGCTGCCTTCCCCCATCTTTCCATCCTTTGGGCATCCCGGCTGGGTTGAGTTGCCGGAAGTCCCTCACAGCAATTATACTGTGTTGACTTTTTGAACTCCTATTCCATGGTTTGTATTTTTTGCTCAACCAAGATATCGTAATTATTGTAAGTGAGGCTCAGGTGATAAATTGTGTTGTTGGTTAACCACAAGTACTGGCACCATCTTGAAAATCTGTTAGTAGTTTGGACTTTGGAGAATTATTGGTGAAGATGGAGCACCACACTTCACACTGCATTACTTTTACTCCTGCCCCCAAGTTGCACTCTGCCATGCACTGCATTGAAACAATAATTTCCCATGTTAGCTACCAATCATGCCACACTTTGCACCATATTACTCTGCATGTCACCCAGTGGACCACAAGGTGGCCAGGGTTTACATCGTACAGGAACTCATTGGTTACTGAAGACGTAGTTACCTGAAGCCAGGTACCAGAGATTTAAAGGTTTTCTTGTGGTCAATCCATAACTAGGATCACTCTAAATCTCCAAATGCTGCCAAGCAATACTGGGTGACACTTGAAGACACTGCAACCAATTCATCTAGGATAGTTCCACAGTCTGGTAAGGCACTCAAAAAAAGGTGTTTGTTATCCTTAATGTTAGATACTGTCTGAGAGAATTAACAAATAAGATGGTCCTTTCCACAAAGATGACATTCCTGCCTTGTTTTAAAGAAATCAATCTATTTATTTTTATGAAAGTAGCAAAACACATTCTATTTTTATCAGGTTCACTTGATGTTAAATATTGCTTCTCAGGGGAGTCATGAACAAAAATAAACTGGGAATCGATGAGAAGAACAGCTGTGTGGCGCAAATGTGTACGTGTGTGTGGGTGCCCAGAGACTATCTGGGTCCTTTGAGGTCTGCAATAGCTACAGACTGTTCATCATAGATAGTACATCTCACTTTGAATTCAGTTGGATACATTTAAAATGTTATTCATCTAGTTTTATTATATGAGCTTAATGGTTCCTTCAGAATCTTTGTTGCTCCCCAACTGTGCAAATAAATAGAGAAAAAGAAAGTAGCTGGCAGGTGGGAGTGAATGAAATGCAAATGACACTAGAGGACCACTGTCGCCTGTCGACGTGGGAGTGAGTTCATCCGAAGGAGAGCACCTCCACTGAGTTCAGAACAGCACTCCATCAGTCCTGATCAGTGCTACAAAGCCCTATTTCACACTCACACACTGCATTTAGCAGTGACCTTGTATCCAGTGTCTGACTAATTCTAACCTTCCTGAGCCTTTGTGACTTCACTCTTGAACAGTACACAGTATTGATAAAGTTGCATTATGTGTGCTGGCAAGCATGTGTGTGTTTGTGTCATAAAGCATGTGGGTGGTTTAAATAATGGGTTATGTCAGTCAAAGTCAGGGAGTCACTGCTCTCGAAATCTCAGCGACTGTTGAAAGTCAACATGACAAAAATATTTAGTGCTTTCCTACGTCGAGTGTTCATGGCTCCTGGTGCTTTAATTTGTAGGAACAGAAAATTGGACAGAAGCATTTTTTGTTTTAGTTTTAAAGCAATATGCCTTTTTTATTTGAAACACTTTTGCATTGCCATATGGCTCTTTTACTGTATCACATTTAAAAAAGTACAGTATAGTAAGTTGTTAAGGGGTAATAAAGACAAAAGGAAAATAGCGAAAAACAGTTTATTTTTATTATATATCTGTCTATTAACTCACTTGTCCATTTCAAGATTACTGGGAAATCATACCTATCTCATCAGCTTGGGTGCAAGACAGAAACATCCACACTCACTAATAGTGAGCGAATTTGGAGTCAACAATTCACCTAACATGTACATCTTTGTTAGAGGAAAACTGGAGTCCCTTAAAGAAACAACAACACAAACACTGGCAATGTGCTTTCTCCTCACAAACAGCATCATGGCTGAGATTTGGACCTGGGACTCTGGAAATGCAAGAAAGCACTGACACCCATTATGATCACATGATAACGATGACAAATCATTTTAAACTGGCCCAGTGTGAGCGTGAGCGAGTGAGTGAGTGAGTGAGTGAGTGAGCATTGTAACGGGCTGGTTGGTGTTCAATTCTGGGTTATTTTCCATTTTATACTTCCTCCTCAGTGCAAATAAGCGTCTGTAATTTGGTGAAAGAGTGCATCATTTATTTAGTAGTGAGCTAAAATAATAAATATATATCCAGTAAAATTAATCCAAGCATGAAAGTCCTAAGTCAACAGGAAATGAGACAAAATTAAGCTAAAAGATGAAGTTTGTCATACATGAGCAATGCAATTACCATCCACTTTATTAGGTACACCTGTTCAACTGCTTGTTAGCGTAATTATTTAATTAGCCAATCACATGGCAGCAACCCAATGCATTTCGGCATATAGACTCTGTCAAGACAACCTGTTGAAGTTCAGACTGAACATCAGAATGGGGAAGAAAAGTGATTTAAGTGACTTTGAACATGGCATGGATGTTGGTGCCAGATGGGCTGGCTGAGTATTTCAGAAACTGCTGATCTACTGACATTTTTACACATAATGATCTCTAGGTTTTACAGAGAATGGTCTGAAAAAGGAAAAATATCAAGTAAGTGGCAGTTGTCTGAGTGAAAATAACTTGTTGATCTCAGAGTTCAGAGGGGAATAGCCAGGCTGGTTTGAGCCAATAGAAAAGGCAAATAACCACTTGTTACAACCAAGGTATGCAGAAGAGCATTTCTGAACACTGTGGAATATCGGGGCCATACCGCTTCCCAAACCCGAGCACAGATAGGCACAGATAGGCACAGAGACACAAGTCCAAAAGCAACACACACTTTAATCCCTTTTGTTGCCCTTACAGCACACAGTGCACACAAGTCTCCACAATAATGCTCAGTCCCTTCTCTCTCATTTCTTCTCTCTCTCTCTCTTTCCTTTTCTCTTCTCTATCCCCTTACGAATGCAGTGAACACTTCTGATGGCTACTTCCAGCAGGATAACGTGCCATGACACAAAGCTCAAATCATCTCAAACTGCTTTCTAGAACATGGAAATGAGTTCACTCTACTCAAATGGCTTTCACAGTCACCAGACCTCAATCTAACAGAGCACCTTTGGGATGTGGTGGAACAGGAGATTCGCATCATGGATGCACAGTTGACAAATCTGCAGCAACTGTGTGATGCTATCATGTCAATATGGACCAAAATCCCTGAGGAATGTTTCCAGCACCTTGTTGAAACTATGCTAGGAACAATTATGGCAATTCTGAAGGCAAAAGAAGGTCCAACCGGTACTAGCAAGATGTACCTAATAAACTGGCTGGTGAGTGTATATGCCAGATGTTCCCAACAGACCCTCACAACACGTTTGGGCCTACCAGGCCTGACAGGCATCCTCCCCCACCATCAAAACCAATTTACCACCAGGTGGTGATCAGTTGACAGCTCCACCCCTCTCTTCACCCGAGTGTCGAAGACATGTGGCCACAAGTCCGACGACACGACCACAAAGTCGATCATCGAACTGAGGCCTAAGGTGTCCTGGTGCCAAGTGCACATATGAACACCCCTATGCTTGAACATGGTGTTCGTTATGGACAATCCATGACGAGCACAGAAGTCCAATAACAAAACACCACTCGGGTTCAGATCGGGGGGGGGCATTCCTCCCAATTACGCCCTTCCAGTTCTCACTGTCATTGCCCACGTGAGCATTGAGGTTTCCCAGCAGTACGAGGGAGTCCCAGAAGGTATGCCCTCTAGCACCCCCTCCAGGGACTCCAAAAAGGGTGGGTACTCCAAACTGCTGTTCGGCACATATGCACAAACAACAGTTAGGACCCGTAGCCCAGCCGAAGGCAGAGGGAGGCTACCCTCTCGTCCACCGGGGTAAACCCCAATGAACAGGCTCCAAGTCGGGGGTAAGTATGCCCACACCCGCCCGGTGCCTCTCACCTGGGGCAACTCCAGAGTGGTAGAGAGTCCAGCCCCTCTCAAGGAGATTGGTTCCAGAGTCCAAGCTATGCGTCGAGGTGAGCCTAATTATATCTAGCCGGAACCTCTTGATCTTGTGCACTAGCTCAGGCTCCTTCCCCTTCAGAGAGGTGACATTCCACATCCCAAGAGCCAGCTGCTGTAGCCGAGGATCGGTCCGTCAAGGTCCCTGCCTTCGGCCACCACCCAACTCACACTGCACCCGACCTCCTTGGCCCCTCCCATAGGTGGTGAGCCCATGGGAATGGGGACCCACGTTGCCTCTTTGGGTGGTGCCAGGCCGAGCCCCATGTGTACAGGCCCGGCCACCAGGCACTTGCCATCGAGCCCCATCTCCAGGCCTAGCTCCAGAGGGGGGCCCCGGTGACCTGCGTCCGGACAAGGGAATATGGCATCCAAATTGTTTATTCTTCATAAGAGGTTTTCTTGAACCGCTCTTTGTCTCATCCCTCACCTAGGACCAGTTTGCCTTGGGTGACCCTACCAGGGGCATAAAGCCCCAGACAATAGAGCTCCTAGGATCACTGGGACACGCAAACCCCTCCACCACGATAAGGTGGTGGTTCGAGAAGGGGATGTTGAGGTCTAGCATCTTATAAATATTGCTACTATTTGTATAGTTCCTGGTTCTGATTCTCACATGGGACAGTAAGAAAATTCTTAGTCCATGGTGGATAAAGCCCACCTTAATTAAAGGGTCAGCTAGGGTGTTCCTTCTTTTCATATCATCACTCCGGTTTCCTCCCACAGTCCAAAGACATGCTGGTTAGGTGCATTGGTAATCCTACATTGTGCTTGGTGTGTGTGTGTGTGTGTGTGTGTGCGCACCCTGCGGTGAGCTGGCACCCTGCCCGGGGTTTGTTTCCTGCCTTGCGCCCTGTGTTGGCTGGGATTGGCTCCAGCAGACCCCTGTGACCCTGTAGTTAGGATATAGCAGGTTGGATAATGGATGGATGTTATTCCCTGCCTTGTTTCTTAGCTAGACGTCTGGTTTCATGTTTACATGGCATACACACCTCCATGGAAATGCAATTCATTTCGCCACCCTTTGTATCAAAGTTTTCTGTGTCACTGTGACAAGACTGTGTGTCTGTCTTCATCAGTTAGTTAAACTCAAACCACCCTGAATGAAATTTTGCTTGATTTTAAGTAGGTCATCACATAACCTATGGCAAAGCAGAGTATTTGTAACTGTGTCTGTTGGGGAACAAGGCTATTTTGAGCCTGAGTCATGATGAATATGATCTAAAGATAGTTTTCCTAAGTGTGAAGATTCTCGCTGTGCTGCTACATGACAACATTGCCTCACATGCGAGAGGACGAAGTTGTGGGGTACGATGTAATTATCATCTCTCTCTTCTGTCTGCTTTTGTTTCAGCTGAAGTGATTCATCACATCTTGTGCATTTCATGATGCAAAGAAAAACCAAGGTTGTAATTGTGTGTGTGATGCGGGGGGTGGGGAATACTTTGGTGAAAAGTATTTTTATAACCTCTACATGAAACTTGTAATGCTACTGTCATGATCGTTATTAAAATGTGTCAATTTAAGGCAATTAGATGTTCATGGAAATTAAAAAAATACATGAAAAAGATTGTTTTTCTATAACTCTCAATGTAATTTAGCATACAGCTGAATGGCAGTGCATTTAAGTGTACAGCCTAATGAGGTTATTCTGCAAGAACTGCAGGGTCAGATCAGAGCTACTTTCCCAGTCTCGATATCCAACAATACTCTGGTTATCTGGCAAAATGTCTAATGTGATATCTATGACACTCAAAGGCTCTCTCTTGAAAGGAAACTGAATTTGTGAAAGACTGGAATTAAGGTGGGGGTGGCGAGAATAGTTTCTGCACATTATTTCTATAATGGCACTGTACTATCCAGTGTAAATACAATGGCAAATTATAAATAAAGGTAAAAACAAGGGTTTAAATAGTAGGGGACATATATCTGGGAGAAAAAAGAAAGAGACAGGGAAAACAATTTGTGAATTAGAGTTATTGTTTATGGGATCATTATTGTCATGTGCTTTGTGAAATTCTTTCTTGCATGTGCTGATCAACATACAACACGTTAATATAACAACTGTGATAGACGGCTGGGGACCTTGCCCCACCGGGAGGCCTGGAGAAGCAGGGGACCATGAGAGGTGCAATTTCTACCCCGGGACTCAAGAGGGCAGCCCTCATGGGATTGCATGGGAACCACAGAGCTGGGAAGCTCATCCCTGTGGGGACCCGTGGCCACTGCCTGGATGGTTCCAGAGCCATGGACTGCAGCACTTCTGCCACACCAGGAAGTGCTGCCAGAACAGGAACCAGGTACACCTGGAGTGCTTCTGGGTGCCCATGCAACACTTCCACAACCCCAGGAAGTGCTGCAGGAAAGTCATCAGGGAGCACATCCGGGTGTATTATAAAAGGGGCCACCTCACTCCATTCAGGGAGCTGGAGTTGGGTGGGGTGGCAGAGACGACGAAAGAAAGAAAGAAAGAAAGAAAGAAAGAAAGAAAGAAAGAAAGAAAGAAAGAAAGAAA
>JANRMT010062806.1:47248563-47262614 GCA_026402145.1 Polypterus bichir lapradei
AAAGAAAGAAAGAAAGAAAGAAAGAAAGAAAGAAAGAAAGAAAGAAAAGGACTGTGAGTTGTTTATGGTGCATTGTGCTGTGTGAACTGTGTGATTTGATCAGAGTGCCTCCGGCACCTGTCTGTGTCAGGTTAAGCACGGGTATAGTGCCATCACTATCACACAACCCTACCTCAAAACTTTCTAACTAGATAAACTTCAGAAGATACTTGCCATTAATAGACATGCTCTATTATTAAATTAAAAAGTCTATGTTTTTTTCTACATTATTGTAGCATTACAAATAAATTCTAACATACAAACTAGATGAAAGATGTTACTGGCCTGAATCTGAAAAAGCATCAAAGGGCAAGGCTGAAGGAATCCAAGTCAAGCAACAATACATTAAGTAAAAACATTTGTTAAATTTCCTGGCCAGACTTACAAAGGGTCAGATCCAGGCAGCCAGGGAGGAACCAAGTATTGATGCAACACCAGAGTGATTGATAAAGACCTGGACAAACTGGTAAGATATGGGGAGCCGTGTGGAGCATTCAGGGTTAGTAAACACTTCTCCAGCATTGTGCTTCAGAGATAACATCATTAAAAAGGTGACTGTCGTTTCCATAGGATGTCTTTTCTTTCTCTCTCTCAGACTCTCTTGCTCTTCTCTGAGTCTGACCCTTCTGCCTCCCCAGTTGTCAGACTCACAGCTGCGGTTTCAGGTTGTGTAGGATAATATTATGAAGATAATTAGTAAGTTCATTTAAAAAATTTCTACAGTTAAAAATTACAGATTTCTAATATTTCTACGCTTTACTTTGACAGAGATGTTTTTTCTATTGTGGGAAGGAAATGGGAGTTCCCTTCCCAAAAAAGAAACTCAGATGAATATCAGTTGAATTCATAATCTCTGTCTTTTGCCTCACAAACCCAACACTTATGGATGTCTTTATTTATGTCAGAACTTAGTGCGGTGGAAATGAGAGCTAGTCGCTTGGACCTGGTGGGGCCGGTATTGCTTTTTTCATGAAGGAGAGGTAACCAGGTTTTTTGGATTTACCCCCATAATAGTCCCCATAGATCACAGTTGTGAATATTAGCTCCACTACTTGCTTTGATGCCAAGTCAGTTTAATGGTATCCATGCCCTTTGGCAATGGAGGAATCTGTAATCCCTGTTAAAAATGAATGTATGTGGACATGTTTAAGAGCATAATGAAAATGAATCAAATAGGATTACTGACACAAATAACATTTCTTCACATAATTGGTGGAATTCCATTCAGTATGTTACAGGAATTTAATGTAATCTCCACCAATTTCTTCAAAATAATGTATCCAAGAGAGTTTTGGTTTTTGTGCATTTGATAACAATTCATGAAGTACGCTGAGTATACAAATGGTACTCAAATGTATAATGATAGTTGTCTTATAATTTCATGCTGAAATAAAATGCATACATTAATGCAGTTAAGCAATTACATAAATAAATAAGTCTCAGAGGCAGCTCTTTTTCTCATAAATGGGGTGCATTACTCTTCCTACAACACATAAAAGAAAATGCGTTCAGCTTTTCTGCTTATAATAATAAGGTTGTACCATTAGCTTTAAAATGCTTATTAAGAGGCAATGGAGTGTATGGGAAATATCTGGCAAATTATTAATTAATATGCATATTGTTTTGCACTACAAGTGACTGACGTTAGGGCAGACATGGATTCATGAATTATTCATATCCCTCCTGTTTTCATACTACAAAAACACCGATATTCATTCTAAGAAATTTTCCCGAAAGCATCATTGATGAAGCACAGTTCATGACTATTGTCGTCCTGTTCTAATGCTGGTTTAGCACAGGATATTAGATACTTGGTTTTATTGTACAAAATGAAATGGTGACATTTAGAGCTGACATTTTTAATAAAAATAAATTGTGTTATGACACCGACTTCAATAAGTTTTTAGTATTTGATTGCAATTCATTTTTCTTTGCGTTTTTGTATTGTATGAAAATATTGAAGTGAATAATGCAGGGTAACTATGTTTATTGTTTAATAATCTATAATTTCTACAAAAAAAGTAGCAGAGTCAATGCCTATTTAATGTTAACTTATTTTGATATGTTAATTATTCATAAATGTAAAAAAATATATATTTTTTAAAAATCGCTAAAGCTGACTGTTCTTTGTTCAGGTTCTTATACTAAAATAGCATAATTACATTCACAGAAAGCACTTTATTAGCAGCAGCTTTCTAAGAAAAATTAATAAATACAGATGTGAGGAAAATGAGAACAACACTTTTCCTAATTTGATGATACTGTTGCTCATCTACAGTACAATAATCCATGCCTTAGTTTCATTCAGTTAATTTCCGATTTTTATTGCATTTCCACTTAAGGGCTATAATGTGCACAAACAGAAGGTTGCATTTTTAGAAGCAAAAATCAGAAGTGGAAACAAATCAAGGAGGCTCTGTTGGTGCAGCTGCGTTTATGACTGTTGCCATTGAGATTTCATCTTGGTTTGGTAGTATGGGAAGATTAAGGCTGCTTGAAGACACAGACCAAGTCCACAAGAAGGACACTTTGAAAGAAACACCTTGGGGGGACACAAGAGCATGGAAGATAGATAGGAAACCATAAGTGGCCTAACGCGGTCCTTAAATATGAAACAGAGAATCATTTCAGGCCTGAAGGCTGAACTAATAGTCTAATAGGTAACAGCATATAGTTCTTACAAATAAAGGCAGGAGTTGAGTCGTTTTGTTAAGAACCAAGCGAACTGGCAGTACATGGTCCCTGATTGGCATTATGGGATCTGTGTTACCTCATAAGAAGGACTGGCAGAAGAAACTGACATTTTTTAGACTATTCAGGAATTAGTGGTGCAGGGGCATCAGAGGCTGACTGATATTCTTGCAGCTAAAGTGATCATTTTTCCTTCTGAATACATTCAACTTGCTTTACTGTTTGCAGGCAATGGTCTCATATCTATGTGTGTGTGTGTTTGTCAAACGTGGAGCATCAGGGATGTATTAGCCATTAGTTGGGCTCTACTAGAGAGGTCACTACCAGGCCTACAGGATTAAAGGGAGAACCCTGCTATCCAAGGAGCCCTGTGCTGCTCTGGACTGCACATCCGTTGACACTGCTTCTTTAAGACATAATTGTTTCCAGCGTTTAGTTTTTATTACTGCTTATTTTGTGGTTGTCACCTTTATTTAAGGGAACCATTGGTTACATTTCTTTTGTTTTTCCAATTGGAGCACCAGACGTTGAAGTCCTTGCTCATGGTCAAACATTGTCAGTAGTGGGTTCTGAACCCCTAATCTCAAGGTTTGAAGTCTAAAGTCCAAGGCCTTAACCACTATGCCACATGTGTCATTAGTAGTTTATTAACATCATCGTCTGTACATTTTGTATCCTTATCTTTTATGAGTACTGCCAGATATTGTTTTTTTAGTTTATTAATTTTATTTGCACACTTTTGCCATTATTTTATGATGTCATTTCAGTGCTCTTGTCTTTGGAGTTGTTTTGCCATGATAAGATCCTAATGTGATCCTATTCTCTCTTTTATGCTCTATATTACATATACCATAGCAGAATGCCCTACATACCATTCTGCTACTGCACTTTTAGGTACTGTAGTTCAGCACTTCCATCTTTCTTTTACATTTGTAACCCCTTGCAATTAGACAGAGTATTAGAACAGGCTAGAGGAAAATGTACACATTTATTCATGTATGATAGATAATATGCCAAAAATATAAGCAACACACAAATGTCAGTGCTGACAAAATAATACTAATACATCCTGGAACTAGGTGGCACGCCGTCTTAGTATGTAGATTGGTCTGACGTGGTCTGGCACGGACCTTGGATGAAATGGCCTTTTCCAGAGACACAAAGAGAGAGAGAGAGAGAGAGAGAGAGAAAACAAGAAAGAGAGAGAGAGCGTGTCTCTGCAGGACTCAATTATATCCTTGTTTAATGGTCCTTGACACATCTCTTGCACCAGTGGGTGTGTAGTTCCCAATTAGTTCCCAATGACTTAGCACAGGCAGACTCAGCCTCTGTTCCAGTCCAGCTGCGTGTTCATGTGTTTTCATCTCAGCCACCTGTATTCCCTCAGACCAGCTGACCAGAATTCACTTTTTAATCAGTCTTTCCTAATATTTTATCTATGCTACTTCTGACCTATAGTAACTACAGCAATTGGTTTCTAAAGTGTTTTTCTTTTTATAAATACATACAATGATATTTTTATCCTCATAAGAGGAGTTTTTCTTTTGGGCTTAGACACTTTTGTCCTATTTTCTTGGCAGCAGCCACACTGTTTTTAGCATCAGCATTTGTAGCTGAGTCACATGATCACGTACAATTATTGTGAAGTCATTCTAAAAGTGGCAATCAGGGCTGCACCCACCCTCTAAGCTTTGCATTTGCTTAAGTAAACAATCATGCAGTTACTGTCAGATACAGAAAAAATAAACAGTGTAAGACGCTAGAGGTCACTGTTGCCTCTTTCAACCCAACAGACAGACACACTGAACACAGGTTAAAATGACCAAGAGTATTTAATTATTTCCTTCTCATTTTCTGTGCCCAAAAGAACTTCCGCCACCATAAACAGGCAAGTAACAATAATAATAACAACAACAATACAATAAAGCACACCAATCTCTCCTCCACTCCTCCCAGCAAGCTCTGTCCTACTATCTCCTAACTCAGGCTCACTTTCTGGGTCTCTAACAGTCCTTTATATAGTTCTTGACCCGGAAGTGCTTTGGTTCACGTGACATTCCTGCACGTCCGGGCCAGCTGAAGAAGTTAAGTTTCTTCTTCAGCCCGGAAGTACTTCAGGGCTTCTGTCCCCGTGACTTGGGAGTACTTCCAGGCTATACAGAAGGTAAAAATCCCCTAGTCTCCCTGCAGCATCTCCTGGCGGCACCCACGGTATCCAGCAGGGCTGTGAAGCCGAACTCCAGATCCTAAAGTGCCCTGCGGGAATCTGGGGTACCGCTAAGCTGCAGGGAAGCCACCACTTAGCGTCCTGGGGGGAGGCAGTGTCCGAAATTAATCTTCCCTCATCCTTCCAATCTTTGGGTGTCCCAGCCCATCACAACAGGTATTATTTGGAGCTCTCGTTCACCACTTTTTGAGCATGAAATATACATTTCATTTTGGAATTGGTCAGTTGGAATTCTTCTATTGGGACTTGACACAAGATAATGTCCCATAACTATTCATTCCATTTATCTGTTAAAACCTATAGCATTAGACTGTGAAAACAGTGTTAAAAGTGTTAGTCCCGAGTGTGACTTGGGCAACGGTATAGACGCGTCTCGTGTAAGTGTTAGACCCGAGTGTTACTCAGGCAACGGTATAGCGTCTGTCCCAAGAGTTACCCGGGCAACGGCGTAGACAATTCTTTACCTAGCCTCATAATGCCATCTTCTGAGAAACATTTTTAAGCAGTGATGACGAAGTGAATCTGTCTTCAGGCAGTGAAAATGAAATGAACAGTAAAACTGAAAGTGATTCTGATGAATCCAAAAGTGACACTTGCGTTTGGGTTTCTGTTGACCCTGCTTCAAATAAACCAGCACCATCTTGTTTTGATTTTGTGGGGCAGCCAGGAATAAAAGTGAATGTTCACAACTAAGATCCACTTATCTATCGATGATGATGTGACCGAAAAAATTGTTGTTGAGATGAACCGTTACACTGAAGCGTGTTGGGTAAATAACTGTACGTCTAAGCAGTTTTCCTCTTCAAAGATATACCACACAAAAGACATATTTTGACAGTAAATATGGTATTAGCATCATCGCCATTATTATTATTCATTTCATATTATTATTATTTATCATTATCTATACTAATATAAGGCAAAGCCCTCACTGACTGACTGACTCACTCACTCATCACTAATTCTCCAACTTCCCGTGTAGGTAGAAGGCTGAAATTTGGCAGGCTCATTCCTTACACCTTACTTACAAAAGTTAAGCAGGTTTCATTTCGAAATTCTACGCAGAATGGTCATAACGGTCGACAACGTCTGCCATGTTAAACTTTCTTATTTGTGGCCCCATCTTCACAAAATTTGGTAGGCGGCTTCCCTGTGCTAACCGAAACCAATGTACGTACTTATTTCAGTGGTATGATGCCACTGTCAGCCACCATAGTGAACTTTCCAACGGTCTTTGTTGCCCTCACTGACTCACTCATCACGAATTCTCCAACTTCCCGTGTAGGTAGAAGGCTGAAATTTGGCAGGCTCATTCCTTACAGCTTACTTACAAAAGTTAAGCAGGTTTCATTTCGAAATTCTACGCGGAACGGTCATAACGGTCGACAACGTCCGCCATGTTAAACTTTCTTATTTATGGCCCCATCTTCACGAAATTTGGTCGGCGGCTTTCCTGCGCTAACTGAAACCGATGTACGTACTTATTTTGGTGGTATGACGCCACTGTCGGCCGCCATATTGAACTTTCCAATGGTCTTTGTTATCTATGGGCCTATCTTCAAGAAATTTGGTACGCGGGTTCCCAACACTAACTGAATCCTACTTACGTTCATATTTACGTCCATCGCCTGCAGCTCGGTTGCTGTGTGAGTCGGCGTTGGGTCCCCCATCCCCACGCCTCCCACGTTGTTGGCTGCCTGCCTATATAAGGCTGTCCGTCGCTCCGGTCTCTTCATTCCCTTCCTTGGTTCGCCACGGTATTCACGTCTCCCTGCTGATAACTGCAGCCTTTTTATTTAATCCACAGCTTCTCTGCTGTTTTATTGTTTGTTTATTACGATTATAGTTATTGTATAGGTATTTTAGACTTCGTTTGCATTGTTCAGGTACCCATTTCCTTTATCGTTCCAACCGTACCCCCATTAACATGTCTATCGAGGTGATCACCATCAATCAAAGAACTGTCACTTACCGAGTGGTTTCCATGCCCGGGAGATGGCACCTGCCTTTTCCATTCTCTGTGTTACATATTGCATGGCCATATCAGGCTCACTCTTGATATCCGGAGGAACATTGTGTCTAATGGATTTAATGACTGGGACAGGTTCAAGGTGTGGACTGATGACGGTACAGGAGATAATTATATTACACAGGAGCACTATAGGAGTGAAATGCTTAAGCCCTTCACCTATGGTTCTGCATGTGAGTTGATGGCTGCTGCTGAATTGTTCGGTTGTCGCTTTCAAGTGTACCGAAATGGCCAAATATTTTACACCTTTCGACAACCGCCAATGCCTCTTAAACATCTTAGATTCACAGGTGACGATTTGAGTAGTGGACACTTTGATGTTTGTGAATGTTTAAACTCTCAAACGCTGGATGTGAAGTTATTGATGAAACTGGTTGTGTGCTTACAACGCTTGACAGATGCTGAATGTCACTTCAACACAACAAGTCCTGCAAATACTAATGTAATTGAAACAAACCATGAAATTCAAACCGATTATGACAGCAGCAATCCAAGCTGTGAGTATTTGAGGCAAGATTGCTTTTCACATGGCCAACTGTACGTCGCATGCTCAAGAGTAAACTCAGCGCACAGCTTAGTCATATTTCAACTGCAGGGCTGAACTGACAACGTGGCATACAAAGAGATTTTTCACAAATAATTATTGGTATATTTTCCCTCAGTTTAAAAAAGTTTACTTTTCTTCTTAATAAAAATTTTAAGGCAGTACTTCGCCACTGCGAAGCGCGGGTATTTTGCTAGTTATTATTATTTGTACCATTATTACTCTTTGTACACTTCTGACTTTGTACTTTTAGTGTTTTACATGTTTTATAATAGAAAGATGTCATTTTACATTTTACAATGCATTGTTTTTTTGAGAAAAAAATGTAACGCTAAGGAGGTTAATTTCCTAATTTTCTTTTGGACTTGTCTACTCTTCATTAGCTGTGACACTGCCATCTTGTGTGTTTATTTGGGTGCCAGCATTTTTATGTTACTGGGCCTGTTGTGTGATGCATGCCATCATGACAGTCAAGCCATAAAAGATGCCTTAGCACAGGAAAACATGCCCAAACCTTAAATAATTAAAGTAGACCCCTTCCAAGAGACATATGCTTAACCACAGGGCCGTCTTAACGCATGGGCAGTTGCCCAGGGGCCTCACAACCGTAGGGCCCCTATGCCAATCTATTGTGACTTGCTGAGTGGTTGTGTAGGTAGGGGGCCCCAGTGCACTGCTTTGCCCGGGGACCTACAGTATAATGCTGTTAAGATTGCCCTGCTTGACCAAACAAATAATTTAGGAATAAGAATGTGGTTTTGACACTAATTTCTCTTTTATTTATTGTTGGTTTTATTCTTTCAGCTTGGGTGAATGAAGACTTGTGTGTACTGACCTTTGCAAACATCCTCAAAAATCCTTAGAATGACGTTTCAAGTTAAACATCATTGATCTCTGCCACTTGCTCTAAACAAACTGTTTGACAGGCCATGTCTTTAGTTTTATTCAAACACTATGAATGCAGATTGGAAACGTGCTGTGCATTCCATGTAATGCTGCCAGGCTAATTGTTTTGGCTGTTATAAGGAGCGCAATTCAGTGTTTTGAGAATGTTCATGTGCTGATTTGGAGTGTTGCCCAGTTTGAATAAAACAGCTTTATAAAAAGTTTGCTCTAATATATTTTCATCCAAAGGAATATAGCACTTTTCCTACTAGAGAAGTGTATGAATTCACCTGGCAGAGGGACAATAAATGTACTGTTTTTTATAAGAACATGAAGAATTATTGTTGCATTTCTCAATCGGTGATAATGTGTTAAATTCAGGATCTCAGTATTGCTTCTTCCTTCAGCATTACATGATTGTATAATATGCATTGTATAAATGGGGGCTAGTAAATTACATTTTTTATTATTAAGTTTGTGCTTTCTCTACCATGCATTTGTCTTTATAACTCTGGTTTACAAATTGTGATGAATGTTCACTTGCTCCATTAGCTGCATGTTCAATTAAGTGAGATGTAAATAAAACTTCTTTGAGCAAATGTAGTGGATTTTTATTTATTAAAAAAAATCTAATAGTGTCACAGTTTTAACATTTCTTTCCTGAGAAAATATGATTTAACTTTAAAAATCAATTGAAAACCAGTGAAGTGCCTCAGGTAAGAAAGTGTCAGCCTTGCTGTAATATGAAATACCATTTCCTTCTTTGCAGCAATTTAATCAATGAATAAGTGCATCCATTCATCGCTCTCACTTCTTCTCGCTACTTTGATAAGATATTCCACCATCAACCACTCTACATAAGAGGCGACAAGGCAAAGCCTCACTTCCCCCATTAGGGTGATTTTCTTATGCAGATTTCTGGCCCTGTGTCAGTTAGCAAAGAACAGCAGATGGCTGCCCGCTGAGGTAATTAAATCATGTTTATGCTGTTATTGTTTTATAAGATACAGATGTTGTATTGTGTCAGACATTTCCACGTCATAAAGAGACTGCACACTGTCATCTACTGTAGCTGTTTGCAAATGTGACAGTTGACACTGTGAAAGACCAGCCCGGCTACAGACAGACACTGAGATACACGATGTCCAAACAAACACGTTTATTAATTCTTTTTCTTCTGCACAGCACACAGTGTACAAATTAACCACAAGACTCAGTCCCTTTTCTTCCTTAAGTCTTCTGCCACCTCTGCTCCTCTCCTTGCCAGCAAGCTTCATCCACTACTACCCAACTCTGGCTCCCCGAATGGAGTGAGGCAGCCCCTTTTATGTTGCACCCGGATGTGCTCCAGGTGCACCCTGATGAACTTCCTGCAGCACTTCCTGGTACTGCACACGGACTACACGGACCCCAGCAGGGTTGATCTTCCAAACTCCCAATCTGTGGCCCTGATGTAATCCAGGGGAGCTGCCCTCTTGCATCCCGGGTAAGATATTGCCTCTCCCAGTCCTTCCCTTCTCCAGGTGTCCCGGTGGGGCAAGGTCCCTGGTCGTCTGTCACAACACATAAATAGACTTTGAGAGAAAATAAAATAGCAAGAGCCAAAAAGGGGAATGGTGTCAAAGCTCTACTGGCATATGGTCTTATTGCACAAAGAGAAGTTTAACCAGATACAGCAAACTGTACACTGCATATTCGGACCATTTTAAAAAAGATGCCACTACAAATTATACAATATACACGTAAAATAATTGTATGTAATACAAGAAAAGTGAAATATGATATACTTAGACCATCTAAGCATTTGAAGGTAAGTGTCTATTTAAAATCTGGTAGTAGTAGTATCAATCAATCAACATTTATTTATATAGCACATTTTCATACAAAAAAATGTAGCTCAAAGTGCTTTACAAAATGAATAGAAAATTAAAAGACACAATAAAAAATAAACATAAGTCAACATTAATTAACATAGAATAAGTAAGGTCCGATGGCCAGGTGGACAGAAAAAACAAAAAAAAAAAACTCCAAGAGCTGGAGAAAAAAAAATAAAATCTGTAGGGGTTCCAGACCAAGAGACCGCCCAGTCCCCTCTGGGCAATCTACCTAACATAAAAGGACTGAGTCTTGTGGTTAATTTGTACACTGTGTGCTGTGCAGAAGAAAAAGAATTAATAATATATAAAATATATATATATAATAATAATAATAATAATAAGTAATAGGGCACATTCACAAAAAACAAAAAAGAGCTGAGACACCACCCTGGCGACCCCATATAATTGAAAGCAAAATATGCAAGAAGATACACAATAAACGTGCAGACATCTTTTCAGACCTGAGTTCTGAAAGTGAACTGAACTATGATGGTGGATCTTCTGGCTTTGAGGACTTCAGGCAGAAAGAGGTGGGACCTGGCAGACAGACACCAGAAGTGACTTCATTGGTGGTAAAGCCGTCAATCTTCCAGTTTACAGAGGGAGGAAGAGAAGAACATTATTACACAGAGCCAACCCTTGGAGCAACAAAGTATTACCATTATTTGAGCACACGCATGACAATACACATAAACATTTAGTTTGTACTAACACAGATGGATTTGAAAACATAGTTTTCATTTCACAAGGTTTCCATCCATGCTTGTGTTTTTAGTACATTTTCTGTAGTGAGAGGTTAAGCAAAATGGGGCCAGATTTGCAGTTAAAGCTTGTATATTGTAATCTTTCTAGTTAGCCAATAAAAGGTGTCATTTTGCTTCTCACTACATCCATAATGGCTAACACAGTACAACACCCTAGTACTACTGTACATTTTCTAAAAGTTTGTTCTCTGCTCTGAAACACCAAAAATATGTACATTTTTCTTAGTGGGCAGGTGTGGTTTGTCAGCCAAAGTAAACTGAAATGCCGAAAGGACATAAAAAAAACAAAAATGAACTTCTTTGACTGGACAGATGAATTACAACTGCCTTTAAAGGTTACAAATGAGTATAAAGCAGCTAAAGCCTTGGGGCATATACTGTAGTCTATGAGTCCTGGCAAAATAAATTCTATGAAATATTCAAGAGCTTCAAGGTACACTAAAATTAAAGAAAGAACTTACCCAGTGGTAAAGATGAAATTATACAGGGCATTATCACAAAACTGAAGTCAGTACCTGATCGGTGTTTCAGAATACACTAATATGAAATCTGCAGCATTTACAGATTTATTTTTTTCAAAAAGTTTAAATTTCGGTTGTGAGAGACACCATTTCCATGTGTACAGAGTGGCAAAAATAATAAAAAGATGCAATTTCAATTGTATTCAGGTTAGTGTGGAATTGTTCACAGTCACACTCAGCAGACCAATTTGTAGAGTAGTCGGTTATTTTAACATGTACATGTAGGAATATGAGACAACCTGGAGAAAATCTACATAGGTAGGGGAGATCATACAAAGTCCACAGTGACACAACCTCAAACTGATATTCAAACCAAGGAGTAAGCAGATGTGAGAAAAGTGCATGGATCCATGAACTTTTCTGCTTCCCAGGCCACCACCATTTTTTTAGTTATAGTTTATTTACCTGGCAGTATTAGTATGGGCTATGCTTCTGCATGCCAATTTGATATTACCTGTAATGATCCAAGAGGTTTAGTGTTAACAGTAATATCCACCAGTTTTACAGAATCCACATGGGAAACACAAGGTTTTGCATACAACAAACAAAAGAGTTTTTGTACGACTCCACCTCGACAGCCACCCATACTTATCTGCTCCCTACCAGTCAATAAATCCCACAGCACTATAACTGCTTCCAGTTAGAGCGTTAGAACATTAAAGAAAATTGATGAGAACAGGTGATTTAGCCCAACAAAGCTCGCCAACTCTATCAATGTAATTTCTTCAAAATAACTTGAAGTTGAGTTTTGAAGGTCCCTAAAGTCCTACTGTCTACCACCCTACCCGTTAACTTATTCTATGTATCTGTGGTTTTCTTTTTGAAGAAGAACTTTACAATGTTTTTGTGAAATTTACACTCAAGAAGCCTCCAATTGTGTCCCTGTTGAACTTATTCTAAAATAATAGCTTGGATCTAATGAATTAATTCCTTTAATATTTTTTAAAACCTACAATCATGGCACCTTTTAACCTCTCTTTGCTTCAATTAAAATGGGTCAGCTCCTTTAATGTCTCCTCATAGCTCACACCTCTCAGTCTCAAAAGCCTAGTCAATCTTCTGTATGCTTACTCTAGCACGGCTATGTCTTCAGTTCATGCCCATGTGACATATCTATCAATTTATCCAAAATGCCAAGAGGAACAATTGTTTTAAAAGCAGATCCAAAGATATGAGCTTGGTTTTACTTCTGGATCTCTTGTGCCTACAGCTCTTCACTGGGTACAAGTGGAGGTAATCGTTTAAGTGTAAAACAGGAGCTTTGCCCATCTACCCCTTCACATTTCTGAGGTCTCTTTTTTCATTATATGGTTACAGGTAGCTAAGTGTACTCATTGCATGAAATGGCAGTCCAGAGTAGTAGACACTCGCACACTCAAACCCATAAGCAGACCAATTCAGAGATGCCAATAACCCTAATACGCTCCTCCTGAAAATGTAAGAAGAACACGTGCGAACAGCCCCTTTTAACGTGTTTTTCTGGGTTCGCTTTACTTTACTTTCATTTAATAAAGTTATTTTTCCTAAGTCCTGAACTTAAATAAGAATATTTAATAATGAAAGAATGAACAAATGAATGTTTGTCTGCATTTCAAAAGTGCTGGGAATAAAAATCACTCTCTGTCCACTGCATTTATCATTTATTTCTTGTCACATACTGAAATTCATGTGTGCAAATGGCTCTGTAGTTAGGATCAATATCTTCTTTTGGCAGTAGTAATAATATATTAACATTTTTTATTACACTACAGAAAAAGTTACACTGTGTTACAAAATTTACAGGCTGTCTTCAGTATACAATTGCAAGATAATATTCAGTAAGAAGGAAAAAGTCCAACTAGAAACATCAAAATGTCTGAAACAACCATTTTAAATGTTCAGAGCTCTGCAAAAACCCCAGTGGTCACACTTTGGTGACACCCATTTTGCTGTCATTAGAAAAGCCCCAATCCTGCCTTCATGCTCTGTCCCCCACCTACATATACAATACAATACAATTTTTTTTGTATAGTGTCTTCACTGGTGCAGAGCTCTGTGAACAAATCTCCATTAAAATACAAGTATAGGTTATACTAATTACTAAATACAGAACTGGCACACACATCATGGAGAATCCAGTGCTCATAGAGAATTCACTGTATCCACTGAACAGTATCATCTCCAGACAGAGGAGCAGCTTCAGTGACAGACTGCTGCCACTGTCCTGCTCCACTGACAGACTGAGGAGATCGTTCCTCCCCTACACTATACGACTCTTCAATTTAACCCGGGGGGTAAACGTTAACATTATTCAAAGTTATTGTCTGTTTTTACCTGCATTTTTATTACTCTTTAATTTAATATTGTTTTTGTATCAGTATGCTGCTGCTGGAGTATGTGAATTTCCCCTTGGGATGAATAAAGTATCTATCTATCTATCTATCTATCTATCTATCTATCTATCTATCTATCTATCTATCTATCTATCTATCTAT